>CM034157.1:272203104-272943104 GCA_019776745.2 Taxus chinensis | reverse complement strand
GCTAAATTTTTTTAGTGAGAGAGTGCTCACCCTTGCTCTTTTGAACTGTGGGTGAATATTCTTAAATTAAATTAACTTAAAATTATTTTTGGGTACAGAGACATAGGTCTATTTAGATGGGACTAAATGGGACCCATGCCAAATTTAAATACTTAACCCTTAGTAAATTAATTTATTACCTTGTACTAACCCCTCCATTAGTTGAAAAAATGCAACTAAACTCAAGTGACGTTAATTGTGAAAAATAGTATGATTTACCTTCATACTCCACAACTAATTCTATCGATTTGGAATAAATGTAATTAAGTTCAAGTCACCTTATTTTCGCAAATAATACAATAATTCTCTTTTTACTCCCTCATTAAGTTCAATATCTTAGCATGAAATGTCTAATACCCCCTTGGTTAATCCTACAACTTGGGATTAATAATCTACTTAAATCATTGACTTGGAACAACTAGATATCAATCTTATAAAACCTAATGGAAACCTAGTTTGTTCAATATAATGTCGTGATGTTTTTTATACCCTCATGGCGTAATTAAGTGATGGTGATTTCTATAATGACCTTAAATTGTGTAAATAGTAATATGGTTAACTATTAATCCATAAATAAGTTTATTAGTTTGGAATAATAATTGGTATAATCCTTAAATGCTTAATTAATGTTTTTTTTTAAATTTCCACAAATTTTACGGGCTAGTTAGATGGTAATTTTGGGTCAAAATTCATGGGCCTGAAATGGGTTTAACCTATATCGACTATTTTTATGGTATTTGCACCTTATTTTAGTTCAATGCAAATTTATCCTAGTGATGGATCTAATCATTTTATTCCATTAAATTTGGTTAGAAACACATCCTCGTAATCTTGTAATAGTTGTAAAATTTCATACATTTCTTACTCTGTCCAATAGTCTCCAATAGTGGCTAACTTGACTATTCCCGAAGGAATGATATCTTCCACCTTTTTTGGCACTGGTTCATCATATAATTTGTCTTTTCCTCTATCTCTAGTGTCTTCAAGTCTCCTTGAGCTTTATTTTTTATTCTATGTTTAGGCTGCACATGTGCTCTTGTTCTCCATTGCATAATTATTTGTTTATAGGAAGAAGTTTAATTTTTTCTAGTTCAAACATACCTATAAGTTCCATGTATTATTCGGTATTTGAATCATCTCCTTCTTATTTATTGTCCCAAAATTTATGACATACTTCAATTCTTTGATGAGTATCTATCTTGATTTTTTCACTCATTCAAGTTGCGGATGTGCAATTTTCCTGTTTTATTTCTTCTAGATCTATAAATTCAGCTCCTCCTATATTTATAATCACTCTAAGTATGTTTGAACTATAAAAAATTAAACTATCACTCTAGGATTACTATCTTCACCTATATTTACTATTTTATTAATTGCCTATATTCACTCTAGGATTACTATCTTCAAATGTGAAAGTATGAATAACATATTCTTGCACTTGTATCCAAATGTGCACTTATATTCTCCTTTCCTAGTGGAAGTACCATGCTGTAGGTAATGGAATGAGTATATATTGAAAGATATGGACATGTAATTTTGGCTTAGTTTATTGTATCTTCCATGCATCAACACATCCCTAGATGTGTATCTATGAGTATTGGTTTGTGTAATATCTGGACCAATATTTAGTCAGTGTTGATGGTAATGTAAATCTTACGTGTAACATACCTAATGCTTAACTCTATGGAAGAGTCTTCCTTATTTGTACAACTCACAAAGTCACTAATATCCCCTTAAATGTGTACTCCAATGTGCTCACTCTCATAGCTTCATGTAGGACATGTTCTTGAAATTTAACCAAGAATGTATCCAAATTAGAAGTACCAAAATATCACGGAGTTTATTTCTCCTTAATGTGTACTATTCTCAAAGGCATGATCTCATGTTCTCTTCACATCCAATGGTTCGAATTTTCATATGAATCTCCACTAATTGAGAAGGTAACTTCCCATGGAATATGAATTTCTTTATTAGTCTCTGTGTAATCCTACTCATTACGTGCAAATGCGTATAACTTCCCTATCTCATAATTAGTGGGAGATATAATTGTATATTACAATTCCTATTCTAAAAAGGAGTTCTTTGATTGAACATTAATAGGAATATCCTAGTTAATATAATATTTGGTGCACTTTTCCCATCTTGATTGCAAATATTTTTCTATTTCATGGTGTTCTACCTTGAATCAACCCTTAATATCCTATACATATGGATACATTTGATCATTAGGGATGGCATATGGAATCTTCTTAGTCATATTCATGGGTATGACAATGATAGATTCTTGTAAGTGTGCTTCCATATGTTTTTAACTATGGTAATTGTCATATTCCAGTCATAATCCCATTTATTTCAAATTAGAATAAGATGCATATTTCATTTGATAAGTATTCATATAAATAACCTCAAAATTTCCCTTCAAGTTTAGGTATCCTACCTAAATTTACACCTCTTCTAGCCATCCAATTAGATCCATAGATGTAAGCTGAGGATGGAGCACCCATAGATTCCCATGTAGACCTAAGAATCATGTTCACATTTTTATTAAAATTAAATATTGCATCCCTTATTTCATATCCTCCTAAAATTATATTCATCCCAGTATGTACATTGCAAGTTTTTTTCTATTTATGTACCATATATGTTTTTTAGACTAAACAACTCTACTAGTTACGAATTCCACTAAAGTATTCAAAATATTAGAGATATTTTGGGAGATATCTTCATTACGTAATATGTTGGGCCCCTAGAATGTTGGCTAAGTACAAAAGGTGCGTAGGTGTGCAAGGTCCCAGTTGAAGTAGGGCGTGTAAGGACAAAGTGTGCAGGGTAGGGTTTAAGGAAGCTTGTGGCACGTGGCACACATGACCATAACAAAGGGTTCAAGACTTAGTAAAATTGGGCGTTCAGGGAAGAACATGTGAAAAGCATGACCTGACTACACATGTGGAGTGGATAAGGTGCCAGCCTGGTGACAGGTTGGCCCAAGAAGGAGCATGCCTACGGTAGAATCTTCTAGAAGCACATCATGGTATAAAGTGGAAAGATCAGTCATGGAGGAGCATGCTCGCATGGAGGACCACATACAAACACTTGGCATTAGATATGAGGGTGCTGGAGGATGAGTTGGCAGCCCAGTTAGGCTATAAATACAAGTGCCTTTAAAGTAAACATAGAGATAACAAGAGAGTGGGAGGATATCTACAGAAATACTGCAAGAAATCTGCTAAGGGGTAGTTGGATTTGGGAAAAGATGTATTGGGAAAGGGGATTGTAATTTTTCTTTTTGGTAGCATAATTACATTACTCCAGTTATAATGTATGATTGTGGTTTGCTTCTCTATGAAACTCTGTAATGGCTCCATGGATGTAATGAGGTTATCAGTTTATATATATGAATATCAATGATTCTGATGCATACATCTTGCTCACAGGTCTTCTTTCATTTATGTTGATGCTAAGTATGGATGATTGTATACTTCTTTCTGTTATGATACAAGTTATATAGTTTGTTAAGTACTATCTGTTTGGAATGACTGAAAGGATCTAGAGACCGTTCTAATATCTCTAGTTCTTGTATGTCTTGAGTCCTTTTAAATCTCTTAAACACAAATCATAGATGATGTTTCCCACTAAACTCACATAAAAGAGAGAATTGGCACCCGTGCATGCCTCAGGTGAGTACCCAAAATCTGCTGGGTGATAGGATGACGTGTATGGGGTTCCTTTCTTTTGCGATAGGGGTAAAAAGGACTACATCTTGGTTCCATTGCCGGGATCTCTTTTTGAAGTTGTAGTGGGAATTAACATGCATCATGATCTGTGTAATGAGTAATGATAGAGCAGTTAACTTTGGAAAGTGTTGAATCATGGTTCAAGAGAACGGAGGATGAATTCACTCAGAGATTCAGCACTGGACCTGAGTTTGATGCACGTAGATGGTAGAAGAGAACCTCTACCATGATCTGTATGAAACTTTTATCTACTGCTTTCCAGTGGAATTGTATGAATGGCTCTCAGCTTATGCATATAGATAAAGTTGGCATTATGGATCACATGTGTGGACCCAAGAAGAATACCAAAGGCTTCAGGATGTAAATCTGATGTGGATCCATGCTGTGGATCATTGGTGGAAAGGGGTATTGGCTAGCTACACTCTAGAGTATACTATTTCCACATATTCTTGTTTGGAGGTTGCTGAGTTTGAGTTTCTATAGGATCCCAGAGGATTGTTCCTACGTTCTGTCCCTCTAGATATGAAAATATTGATGGTTACCATGAGTTTAGAGGCATTCCCAATGGTCGGCTAAACCATTATGAGTTCTGGGTTTGGAAGTTATGGTGGAGGAAGATTGCGAAGCACATGAAAGGGAGATTGTTAGATAATGTGAGGTTATAGGTGTGATGGATGTATGGTAATAGATGTTATGGGAAGGATTTGAGGTTCACACAGAGGACGTGGAACTTGAGGAGTCTGTGTGACCCCATCTTGGCAAGCGCGTAAGAGAGACCCCTTCGTCTTCTGATGAGAGTTCATCACATGGAGAGAGAAGAACCATTGGAACACATTTGAGCCCACCTAGTGACTGAACCCTGGCACTTGGTTTTTAGATCAGGGGGAAAATATTGCTAGTCCAATTGGTTATATTAGAAGTGATCGGTCTACACCCAGGAGATATAATTTCTCGTTTGGGCCTTCTATGGCTGCAAACACCAACCCAGTGTTAGGAGGACTTTTTGGGCAAGGTATAGACATAAAAGCTTTTGGTCTCACGTCTGGGAGTGGCACGGGGTATACTATTGGTAGTGGGGCATTGTCGTAGACTGTAGGAGTGTAGTTCAGTGGAACTATGGGGACCCTCGGCACGACCACTATGGGATCAAGTGGATCTAGTGGTTCATGAGGAATAGGAGCTGGTGGGTCCAGTGGATCTGGTGGTTCAGGACCTGTTATCCAAAATTCACCCCCAGAGTAAATTTTGATAACATGCATTGAATTCTCAAGCCCCAGGTAAATTGATTGATTCAGGGCAAAAAACCATGTTTCTAGGGTCCCCTTAAATTTTTTCTAACTCCCCTGGCTGAAGAAGAAAAGAGCAAGTTCTGAGAAAATGTGAAAATTTGCAGAAAACAAGCTTGGGCCAGGAAAGATCATGAAAAATGGCTAAGTCCTAGTCCTCGCAACGGTCGGGACGTGAGGGACATTAGGACGCGAACCGGCTAGTTCGGCCGAAATGGGGAACATTTTTTGGGCATAGCAGACTTCTTCTTTCACCTCCAGCAAGTGATTGATGCAAGGATCAGACCTCTCCAAAGATTGTAACAGTTTTCTTTTACCTCTCTGAGGGTGTAATGCGTGTTTTTTGACACTAAAATGATAATGCAAGCTCTGTGAATGGGTTTCAGTCCTTTGGTTGTATTATTTGCTTCATTTCAGATACTAAATTATACCTTATCAGTCTGTGTATGTTTTATGTTGTGAACTTTGGTCTGTGTCTATTTGCATGACAAATATGTTTCACCACTCCTTTTGGTGCATCACCATCTTTAGTTAGTTTTAATTTTTTGCACTTCTACCCCTGTCTCCTTGCAAGTTAGAGTAGGATTAGGATCTGAACCTCTGTAGTTATGCAAGCATTAGATCTAAATCAGAGGAGTTTGAGGAACCAGCCTCTAATCTTGGAGATTCCTCTCTCAGTTTCACAAGTCCCATGCTTGGAGAGAGGTTTCCATGTTGTGAAATCACACTGGATGCTAGAGTGATCAACCTAGAAGCCTGATCTGCATCCAGGGGTGTTGTGAGCCTGCAACAACAGTTTTGGCATGCTGGGTGGGACTAGAGGTCTCATTTTTATTGTAGCAGGGTTGATGTGCATCTACTACATTTTTCTTGCTTAAAAAGAGCTATTATTTGCATATCCAGCGACTCCAAGGGGAAGAACCAGTTGGTTCCAAGTGTAGGCCTGAAAACTCATGATAAGAATCACCACAAGGTCAAGAGTTGGAGAAGAAGAAGTGTTGTTTAAATACCTGCAATTATCTCCAAGAAGAAGGTAAAGAGGAAGAAGGATTCAAAGGTCTCCATCTCCACCAAACAGAACTCTCTCAACTCCTCCACCTGGTAGGCCTTTCATTCAGTCAACAAGGGTTTTAAGACCAATTAGAATGGCTCAGAACAATCCCTACATCAACTTCACAGGCAGCAGCCCACTTGCTCTCAATGCACAACATCCAGTTCCTATTGCAGCCTTGAAGAACATTCCCTACTTCACTGGAGAAAATCAGACTACTCCAGGTGATCATGTTAAAGATATTGCTAACCTTTGTGTAATTCATGAAATCAATGAAATGCAAGTGGCTGTCAAGTTACTGGCATCTTCCTTCAAGGGTAAAGCATTACAATGGTTTAGGAGCCTTGGAGCTGGTTCTATCACAAACTGGAATCAGCTGTGTATTGCACTTCATGAGAAATTTGGAGAGAAGGGAGACAACTTGTCTCTTTTGGAGCAGCTAACAACTATCAAGAGGGCTCCCAATGAGCAGCTGACCGATTTCAACTTCAGATTTCAAAAAAGAAGGTTGGGAGAGGATTCCAGTGGCAGTCAAGCCAACAGCAGAAGGTACTTTTCTCTACTATCTCAAAGCTTTAAATTCTGATATTTCTATGTTGATTCAGTCCATGGGAGGCATAACAAACAAGGCCTATCCCTATGGCTTATAGCATTGCCATTAGGGCAAAATTGTTTAATCCAAGCTGGAAAACTTATTGGTTTAGCTCCTTCTCCCACTGAAAATCTCCAAGTGCCCCCAAATGAGCTTCAAGAAGTCATGTTGCAAAACCTTAAGAGGCAATAAGCCCAAGGTTTCAGACCTTCTTATCAACCCCAAGCTCAGCCTAATAGATAGCCAACCAACCACAAAGACCACCTAATCCAGCTGCAAATATGCAAACAAGGCCTCCTGCCAATAGACGATTCCAGCCCTATAATCCAACTATCTGGGCATTAGTGCCAACACAGAACAACATTGCTCAGGAATATGATTGGTGTTTTCTCAAGGATGGTGATAACTACTGGTGTGGAAGGTTAGGGTAGTCAAGGAAGTAGTCAACAACAAGAAACATTTCAACAACAATCAGCCCCAAATGACACCACATTGGTGAAATGGCAAGCAGAAGATTTATGTGGCATGAATCAAGCAGTTTCTCAAGGTGTTGCATCCAACACAAGATCAAAGAGGAGAAATTTAGGTGAAGAACAACCATTAGCCCTAGCCAATCCGCAACCTTCCATGGCTCCACAAATGATTGGCAAGCAAATTCCAGTTTCAAATGCACAAGGGCAGCCAAGAACAACCCCTAGGCCAACTCAAATTCCAGCTGTTACTGCCCATGTGCAAGGAGTAAATGTGTAAACCAAGGGACAACAGAGAGATCCTTCATAACCATTCAGTATCGTTGATCAGATGAAGAAGACAAACGTCAACATATCAATGTGGGAATCCCTATCTATCCTAGGCCAAAGAGATCTGCTGCAAGCTGCCATGAAGGATTGGCCAACTTCAAATCAGTAGGTTCAGATGCAAGACAAAGTGCTTACAAATGCTGCCCAGCCTGAAGGAAGTCATGGAGGACAACAAGGTAAAATGTTGAAGCCCCCTCCTTTCTATGTTTTATTAATCATTGGAAATCAGCTAGTACAAAATTGCATGATAGAATCCGGGGCAAGTAGCTCAGTAATGCCTAAACAAATAGCTGATTAGCTAGGGATCCAGTATGAAATAACATCTAAAGGGGTAGTGCAGCTAGATGGGACAGCAATAGCAACAGTTGGAGTGATTAGAAATTTGAGTCTTACCTTGCACGCATGTCCAAATGTTGTTGTTTTACAAGATGTATCAATCATAGACCTTCCACCACTCTTTGCCCTTTTCTTATCAAGGGACTTCACAACAAAGATTGGGGGGTATTTGTCTGCTGATTGGTCACACATGCTATTTAGAACAAGATATGGAACTAAGGCCACAATCAGATCCGAACCTATTGCAAAATTCCATATTGAGCCTTACACTCCAAGTCAGATTAATGCCAATTGCTCAACATTTGATCAAGAAGATCACCCTAGCACTGATGAGGCTGACACCAAGATTGAAAGTATCCTGGATCTAACTCTTGATGAATGGGCAAACAAGATACATGCTTTTGATCCCTATCAAGAAGTAGAAGAATCTGTGCTAGGAGTTTATTGTTTACGTGAAGAGAATCAACCTCTCCCTAGCATCACCAAGCCAAATCATAAAGACAAAAATGAAGTATGGCAATTTTTCTATGATGGGTCAAAGAGTAGATAGGGTGCAAGAGGAGTAGCTATGCTCATTTCACCGCAAGGTATAAGGTATTATGCAGCCTTCCGTTTCTAGTTTTCCTGTTCAAACAACACGGCTGAGTATGAAGCCTTAATTCATGGACTGCACTGGGCAATGAAGAAAGGCATCAGGAATTTACAAGTATTTGGTGATAGTGAGCTGATTGTAAACCAAGTCAAAGGAAAAAATACTGACAAAAATGATCTGTTGAAGAACTACAAAAATCAGGTATGGGATCTTATTGAAGATCTTGAAGCTTTTAGCATCAATTCCATCCCAAGAAAAAAAAATGAAGCCGCTGACAGACTGGCAGCAATTGGGGCTGCATTTGACGTTGTAGAAAATATCAAAAGTGAAAAACCTCAGCCTCATATCAAAGTGGTTGTGAAACCAGCTGTTCCGGATAACAATACAAGTTGGCAAGTCTTCGAGAATGATCAGCAAATTGTTAATTTCCTACAAGAAGAAGCTGAGTTCTCCACCAGGAATCAAGACAAGCTGCATCAGCAGTATGGTGACCAAGTGGTGCAGCTGAGAACTAACAAATTACCAAAAGGCCTCATAACCTTGGAGTCAATCTTCAACCTGAATGATTAGTTCCGAAAGGAGAGAATGAACATTCAAGTAAAGGGTGAAGATTCAGAGCCTATTTTAGTGGAAGAAGGAAAAACATTACAGATTGGCAAAGTAAGTACCTCACAAGAGAAATCTGATTTTGTTCAGCTTTGTCAAGAGTTCCTAGATGTCTTTGCTTGGACTTACAAAGATCTAAGAGGTTTCAACCCAAAGTTGGCACAACATACTATTGAGCTGGATCCAGAATCCAAGCCTGTCAGGTAAAAGTAAAGGCTAGTGAATCCCCATATTGAACCTCTCATGAGAAAAGAGTTAAGCAAGCTTATTGAGGCCAGTATCATCTTCCCCATCAAACACTCAAGTTGGGTCGCCAACTTAGTCCCAGTCAGAAAGAAGAATGGAGAGATTAGGTTGTGTGTCGACTTCAGAGATTTGAATAGAGCCTCTCTCAAGGATCATTATCCACTCCCTTCCATAGAGAAAATATTACAGGTTGTAGCTGGTTCAGAAAGGTTTTTACTACTTGATGGCTACTCAGGCTACAATCAGATTATGGTGAGGGAGGAAGATCAGTTCAAGACAGCCTTCACAACCAAATGGGGAACATATGCCTACAAGAAGATGCCATTTGGCCTATCAAATGCTAGAGCCACTTTCCAAAGGGCAATGGATATGGTATTCAAGGGGTTGATCAATAAAATAGTTTTGATATATCTTGATGACATCACTGTATTCTCCAAAAATGTAGTGGATCACCTTTTTCATCTGAGGCAGGTATTTCAGAGGTGTAGAAGATTTGGGGTATCATTGAATCCCAAAAAATGCATATTCTTGGCTCATGAGGGGAAACTTCTAGGCCATATTGTCTCGAAAGAGGGACTGGCAATTGATCCAGAGAGGGTTGAAGCCATAAGAGCACTACCATTGCCAAGTCACAAGAAGCCTCTTCAAAGCTTCTTGGGAAGGATCAATTTTGTCTGCAGGTTTGTCCCAGATTTTGCAGCCCTTGTCAAGCCTATCACCAAAATGTTAAAGAAGAGCATGGCTTTTAAGTGGACAGCAGAAGGCAAGTAGAGTTTTGAAGCAATCAAAAAAGCTATCTCTCAAGCACCAACTCTCATCAACCCAGACTTCTCCAAGGATTTCATCCTCTATGCATTTGGAGGTGATGACACTATTTCTGCCATTCTAGTATAGCAAAACAAAGATAATGATGAGCAGCCGGTTTCCTTCTTCAGCCAGAGCCTAGATGACTATGAGGTGAGGTACTCTTTTATTGAGAAGCATGTGCTTGTAGTAATCAGAAGCTTGAAGAAATTCAAGCATTTAATCTCAAACAACAAGGTCCAGTTGCTGGTCTCACATGCTGGAGTTAAGGACTTCCTCCTCAACAAGGATTTGAATGAGAAAAGGGCAGGTTGGATCACCTGTGTCATGGAATATGACATTGAGATCAAGGTCATCAAGATGGTAAGAGGAAAAGGACTGTGTGAGCAGCTGGTTTTGGGGAAGAAAAAAGAAGTATGCAACAAAGAAGAGGCTGTTTTGACAGTCTAGGACAGCCATGAGCCAAGTGGCAATCAAGAAGAAGACAATGCTTCCCCCACTCCTTGTTGGACCCAAGGCGTTATACACTTCCTAGGTACAGGCCTGTGCCCCCCAGAGATGAACAAGACCTAAAGGAGACAATTCAGGTTGCAGGCTATTCCGTATGCCATTGTTGATGGAGTTTTGTTCAAGAAAGATGTGAATGGAGTGCTGCTGAGATGCATTAGCACAAATCAGATTCAAAGGGTGTTGGAAGAGTTTCATGGTGGACCAGCTAGTGGCCATTTTGCACCAAGAGTGATAGCTCTAAAAATCATGAAGGCTTGTTATTATTGGCCTAAAATCTTCAGTGATTGCTATGCATGGATAAAGAGGTGTAAGAATTGTGCATTCTTCATAGGAAAAGAGAGACTTGCTGCCCTCCCATTGCATCCAATCTCAGTTGACCAACCATTCATGCAATGGGGTTTGGACTTCATCAGAGTCATTAATCCCATTTCAAGCCAAGGGCACAAATGGATTTTGACAGCCACAGACTACTTCACCAAATGGACAGAAGCAGTAGCACTCAAAGAAGAAAATGAGTCTAGCATCTTAGACTTTTATGAGAGAATAACAACCAGATTTGGTGTACCTGTAACAATAATCTCTGATAATGCATTGGCATTCATTGGATCTAGGGTGACTGAGTGGGCTGTCAAGAATGGTATTTACCTAAGAACTTCATCGAACTATTACCATTAGGGTAATGTCCAGGCCGAGTCTATAAACAAGAACTTGTTGAGGATCATTAGGATTAATCTTGATGAGAATCAGAGGTCTTGGCATACCAAACTGAAATCAGCCTTATGGGCTGATAGGATAACTCCCAAAAGATCCACAGGTAACTCTCCATTTAGGCTTGTCTATGGAAGAGAGGCAATCTTGCCCATGTCACTTGAGTTGCCAACGTTGGAACTCATGAAGCAGCTAGAGTTGCTAGAGTTTGAGCCCATGGAGGTAAGGTATGCAGAGTTGATGGAGCTGCAAGAGATCAGAAACCAGGCATCCCAAGTAATGGAAAAAGATCAAGCTTTGATCAAGAAGACCTTTGATAGGAAGGCCAAAGATAGATCTTTTCAGGTTGGAGATCTAGTGTTAAAATGGGATGTGGATAGAGCAAAACCGGGAAGGCATTCAAAATTTGATGCCATTTAGAGTGGCCCATACATGGTCACAAAGTGCAAGAACAACAATGCTTTCCGATTGGCCTCATTGGATGGTGAAGAACTGCAGATTCTAGTCAATGGAATCTATCTCAAGCGTTGCTTCTAGAGGGAAGTTCACTACCTCTGTAAATATTAGATTATATTTTCTTTCCTCCAAGTGCTTGTGCACATTGTTTTGCTGTAGGTTAGTTTTGTTTTCCCTAAGTGCTTCAGCACAGCTTGCTGTCCATGGAGATGTTTTGCAGTCTTTTGTTTTCATCAGGTGATATTCCATCTTCCTCCTTACACATTCTTAGTTAGTTGGGATTCTAAACTGAATGTTTGATAACTCCATGCCAAATGGACTGCTTCTGGCTACTGGTATTTTCACCTAGCAGGTAGGTACCCCCGCTGAGTCGCCAATTGTTATCCAAAATTCACCCCCCAGAGTAAATTTTGATAACATGCATTGAATTCTCAAGCCCCAGGCAAATTGATTGATTCAGGGCAAAAAACCATGTTTCTAGGGTCCCCTCAGATTTTTTCTAACTCCCCTGGCCGAAGAAGAAAAGAGCAAGTTCCGAGAAAATGTGAAAAGTTGCAGAAAACAAGCTTGGGCCAGGAAAGATCATGAAAAATGGCTAAGTCCTAGTTCTCGCAACGGTCGGGACGTGAGGGACATCAGGACGCGAACCGGCCGGTTCGGCCGAAATGGGGAACATTTTTTGGGCATAGCAGACTTCTTCTTTCACCTCCAGTAAGTGATTGATGCAAGGATCAGACCTCTCCAAATATTGTAACAGTTTTCTTTTACCTCTCTGAGGGTGTAATGCTTGTTTTTTGACACTGAAATGATAATGCAAGCTCTATGAATGGGTTTCAGTCCTCTGTTTGTATTATTTGATTCATTTCAGATACTAAATTATACCTTATCAGTATGTGTATGTTTTATGTTGTGAACTTTGGTATGTGTCTATTTGCATGACAAATATGTTTCACCACTCCTTTTGGTGCATCACCATCTTTAGTTAGTTTCAATTTTTTGCACTTCTACCCCTGTCTCCTTGCAAGTTAGAGTAGGATTAGGATCTGAACCTCTGTAGTTATGCAAGCATTAGATCTAAATCAGAGGAGTTTGAGGAACCAGCCTCTAATTTGGAGATTCCTCTCTCAGTTTCACAAGTCCCATGCTTGGAGAGAGGTTTCCATGTTGTGTAATCACACTGGATGCTAAAGTGATCAACCTAAAAGCCTGATCTGCATCCAAGGGTGCTGTGAGCCTGCAACAACAGGACCTTGTGGACTTAGTGGGTCAAGCAGTGGAGGAAACACAGGTGGAAACCAAGGCTCTGGCTCAGGAGGATTTGGGCCCCAACCACCCCCCAAGTTTTCTTTGAAATGTCTTTACATTTACCCAATTATAGAGGTATTGAGGATGCTGTAGAACATGTTCACAAGTGTGAATTTATATGGCGTGCAAAGGGTATCAAAACCCCAAAATGGAAGGCTAGTCAGTTTGCAACCATGTTGTAAGGGTGTGTGCATAGCTGGTATAGGAAGTATGACCCTCATCAAACAGTGGTGGACTATACTACTTTAAAGAATGCATTCTTGGTAGAATTCCACATTCCTAAGTTTAAACAGAAGAGCATAAGTGCTTTGAAGGAGATTCAACAAGGAAGGACAAACAGTGTGTGGGAGTATGATGCACACTTTAAAACTCTCTTGTCTAATTTTTCACATGATATTCTTCCTTCACAGCATGCTCAGTGGTTTGTTAGAGGATTGATCACACCCTTTAGAAGGGCCTTATCTCATAAAAATTTTACAGACCCATGCGAGGAATTGGAAGTTGCTCTGTGTGCCGAGGTTGTTGGTAGTTTGATACTGGTGTTAGCCCGTTCCTGGAGGCTCAGATTGCTGTTATGGATAAGTAGCTGGAGATTTTTTCTACAAACTTATCCCATGAGACTCATAGTGGTTTATGGTGCATATATTGTGAAGTGGAAGGGAATGTCAAGGATAATTTCCCCCATAGGATGATAAGTGCAGCGGTAGTAGATTGTGAAATTTGTCATGGGGACCATGATGTAAGTAGATGCCCCTTGCTATAGCGCATAATTCAGAAGAATGTGTCTTGTTACTGCAAGATCTACACCTCTATAACCCATGACACTAAGGATTGTAGGCTCATTGATCAGATCCATGAGGCCATTGATCACAGGGTACACAAAACTAGCATTTCCAGTAGTTCCAAGGGTGATGATGACCGTTATGAGGAGCGAGTAGATGGAGGTATACATGGAAGGGGTTTTCGAGGAGGATTCCATGGTTGTGGTAACCATGGAGGAGGAAGGGTTGAGTTCCCACATGTAACCTATTTCAATTATAGATCTACAGAGCATTACAAATGAGAGTGCCCAGACTTGTTGCGGTACTCATGATGTGGAAAGAAGCATAAGTATGAGGAGTGCTCGGAGTTTTTTAAGCACATGAATCAGTAGCACCAGAAAGACAAGGACACTGCAATGGTCAACATTAAAAAGGCAGACACATAGTGGATGACTTGGGTAACATGGGATGTAGGTTTGGAGCCTATCTTGGTAAGAACAAGGGTAGAAGCTGCGCGTGAAAAAGAGATACCAAGGTAGAAGAACCTGGTTTCAAGGGAGAAAGTGGTTCATGGAAAGTACCCATACCCCACACATGAAAAGGAGGTATATCATGACACAATGGATGTCATTTGGAGTTTACAAGGGGAAATCTAGTGTCTAAAGGAGTAGTCCAGGAGGGAGGAACAAGGAAGGAGAGTTGAGGTGCCAAAGGATGACCTAGATGAGGTCAAGGAGGTGTGAAAAATGCTAAGGAAAGAGAATATCATTCCCTTATTAGGATCATGGTTGAGAGAGAAAGTACCCTGCACCAAAGGAGAGTGTGAGAGGTAGTTCTTGCATGCAAATCTTCACCCTTATAGCCTTGACTATGACAAGGAGATCACATTAAATGCAGTTGTAGATGGATGGTTCCTTAGTAATATCCTCATCGACACTGGTGCAGAGGTTAATGTTCTAAGTTTGGATGCATGTCATTAGATGGGAAGAACTATATTACAACCATCTTTGAATGTGCTGTATATGGCAAAAAAGACAAAGGAAATGCCCATAGGTGTCTTAAAGGATGCGACTATCACTATCTAAGGAGGTAAGTTTACTGGGGACTTCGAAGTCTTGGCACTCATCGAGGCAGACAATTTCCTAGCACTACTTGGGCACCCATAGTGTTACAAGAACAATGCAGACCTTTAGTTCAACAAAGGGTACATCAACTTTGAAAATAAGGAGCGGGTCATTACACCCCTGGTTGATGGGAATTCAACACCCTATATTGAACCTTTGGGGGAAGAAGTTATGGATAGGATATATGTGTGCTCAATCAGGGACCCAGAGATAATCCATCCTACCGAAGGAGTTATCTAGTTTGAGGATGCTCAGTCAGTAAGTGATACCACTAGTCTAGCATGTGATAATTGGGTGCATAGAACTTATGAATTTATGGGATGGTAGTTGAGAGGGTCGGTGACAACGTGATAAAGGCGCGCACAGTCTGACACCTAGGAGGAAAGGAGATGCCTAAGTATTCAGGAGGAGCCTTCCCTGATATATTTTTATAGGAGATGGAAGCTCAGTGGAAGAATGAGAAGGAATGGAGGGGGATGTTAAGCTATGTCCTACTCAGTACAGTAGCACGATGGTGGGCTACACATCAAGAGAGCCTTTTGGAATGGAACGAGGTAAGAATTGCTCTCTCTGTCAAATTCTCTAGGAACAACGTGCCCACCACCATCAAGGACTACCATGGGAAGGAGCCCGCCTCTTTCCATATCCAGGAGTGTGAGAGGATTTGGAGAGAAGGTGCGGAAGCTTTGCCACCATTCCTCTGGGTGCATAATTTGTATTATACATTGTAGGGTTGCTAGCGGTTGACCTCATTCAACCTTTGAGGATCGGAGTACTAAGCCATCAGTTGATAAGGCCTTGTAGGGTGTCAAGTGCCTTACCATGGGGGATAGTGTCATGGTGGAAGATAGGATATTGGAGTTTTTAGGTGGACTAGGTTTGGAAGCGTGTTTTGAAGAGGAGGTAGAGGAAACATAAGAGTTACAACTTGAGTGCACATGTTTGGAAAAGAAGAAAGAGAAGTTGGTGTATGTGCTTGATGGGGAGGAAGTAGAGAGCTTGGATGTTAGCCATTCTGTAGGGATGTGTGAGGTAGTGGATAATGCTGATACTCACGTGCGTGCCTACCATTAGCCCTTAAAGACAAAGAAGGTTAACATCAGTTCAGGAGAAGAACATAAGGAAGCTATTATTAGAGATTACTGGTTGGAGAAGGAAGTCTCTAAGATTATTGATCTGTTGCATGAATTTGAGGATTTATTCCCACACGGGTACCATGAGTTCAAAGGAATTCACCATTCCTTAAGGGAGATGAAGATAAAGTTGAAGGATGGTGTGTGCTTGGGCAGGAAGAGACCCTACCATATGAATCCCAATTTGCGTGTGAAGGTTAAGGAGGAGATAGAAAAAATTATAGCTTCTGGGATCATTGAAGTAGTGGAAGAATCAGAATGGATAAGTCCAATGGAAATCAACATCAAGAAGGATGTGCGGATTAGGATCTGCGTGGATTATAGGGAGCCAAAAGGTTGGAGGATTGTCTGCGCAAGTTTGGGTGCGTAAGGGAAATCACTAAAGACGGGATTTGTTTGAAAAATATGCATTAAATGTAAAAAGTATGGTGGTAGGTGAAGTAGCACTTAATGCTTAAAAAGGGAAAAACTATAAATAAAGGGGTTGAGACACTTCATTTTTCACTTTTTGTTTTAGGAGAACGAAGTGCTTTTTGCACCTTTGCAAACTAGGGCTTCCAAAAAACTAATCCGTGTGAAGAAAAAATTAGAGAGATTGAAGCATGGGTAACTAGTTCAGATTTACGAACCAAGAGGAAGGGATTTTATTGGTGTAGGAGAAGTTGTGAGAAGGCATCATCTTGTGAAGGGAGTATTCTAGTTAAGGTTTTAAGAACTAGGGCACGGGTTTAAGTAAATTTCTTCACAAGTTTGAGATCTAAGGTTGAAGAGAGAAGAAGAATAGAGTAACACGGAGTGATTGAAGTGGGAAGAAGACCTAGATAATGGCACCCAAGAAACCAGTTAGTACACCCAAGATGGGCAAGGGAAAGAGAAAGGGAAAGTAGCAAGAAAATGAAGCACACACAAATGAAGAGTGGTATGCATAAATGCAGTACCCAGATGGAGTGTTGTTGGGGAAGGAGTGGGAGTCCCATATGAGGAATATGTCTGTGAATGATTATAATCATTGAAAAAGCACAATCGAGGAGTTGGCGCTAAAGTTAGTGCGCCCAACAAACAAAAGGATGCTAGAAGGTTTTCCCATTTATAATGAGGATGTGAAGGTCAAGTTGGAGAAGGCATGTAACATTCCCATTTTAAGACTTTAGAAACAAAGGAATTTTTTATTTTTTATCTTTTTTATAAATAATGTTCTTTGTTCTAAATTCATAATTTAGAACACACATTCTTTATCAACCATTCATATAACAGATAACCATATGTAGCTGTAATGACTCAGTGTGCTACCAATCTATTCATTTCATGACTCGGCAAACTACCGATCTGTTCATGTTAATAATTAAGTATTGAATACTTTTCCGTATACTACATATACTTGGTTCTCTTTCCATGTTCCAGGTATTGAGTGTTATGTCTAAGAAACCTATCTGAATATTTGTTACCAATATTCATCTGCATCACGAACCTTAGACTAGGTGACATAGGACAATGCAACCAGCAGCTTGCGATACTTTGGCCAAAGATTTCTAACATACTATTCGTATTACTATTCCTTGACGGCATACTTGTCAATCTGGAATACGTCCTTCACCCCACTCTATTGTTATCTAGAATGTCCTTTACTGACTTCCATCAGTCCACTTGCCCAAGGTTTAACCCTAGTTCGAGTTAACAACATATGTTATGATAGGGGGAGGCTCACTAAGACTTAGGGTAAGTTGGCATACTGGGTCAACCTAAGTCAACCCCGTGTGCCAAGGTATCCTGAGTTTTAGAGGGCTACCCCATATCTTAAACATGTTACTAACCAGACCTAGAGAGAAACTAAGATCAAGTCTAATGTGTGTAGATCTAGATGATCAATGCAGAAGGGTGTTGCCACATGTCGACTGCATCGCTGTATCCTTGAGAAGATCCTAATCTTCTTGAAGGTATAGCCCTACAGTTGGCATGTGCGAACATCCTACAGAACATCCTCATCGAGATGTACATACCCCAAGGAGTTTATTATAAATTTAATTAATTTGGATTATTAAAAATAGATTTCAGCAACTTTGCCTAACCCTAACCCAACACTCCTTAAGTTCTTCTCAACAATAGATTCAATTGATTGTTAAAGAACTTTCTTAGCTTAAGATTGCCTTTAATGTTATTTAATGGACTTAACAAGCTGTCAACCAAAACATGACATCAACATCATAAGTTCCATTTATTGTGACTTAACCATTCAAGGAAGTGTAACAACCATCTAGGTTGTAACTAAGTAGACTTTATTAAATGAAGTCTAATGATTAGAATCATGTCTTCCATTTTGTTTGCATTCTTAAGATAGAGGAAGAATCTTCCTTTACATGTTAAGTGTTAGGGTCCTAGCACCCCTATAAATCATTTACAAATTTAATAGTTATTACTGAATGTTCATTCCACATCATATTACTATATTGAATTGTTTAGTTATGACCATCAAATTCTGCAACTTAGGAAGCTGCATCCTATTTAGGGAGATTATTCCAATTCCCACTGTCAAACCTATCTAAGAATACCCCAATAAGCATATAAATAATATGGAGGATATCAACAAGATAGGATTCCATCTATGTAATGAAAGTACAAGATAATTTACACATCCAATGTAAATAAATTCTCAACATTTAATTCATCTCTAAAACTTATACATTTAGGTATGCTACATAACAACCGCCTTCATTACAAAAGAATACTACTTTTCTTTTTCAATACAATCTCAAGAACGATTCAGAGTTTTTCACAAAAATCAAACTTAAATCAGCCAATGCATCACATAATTTTTTTTCTTCCTTATCACTTACAAAGTCCATCTGAAAAAATTGCTAGCACGGGTTAGTTCAATGAACTGAGCATGATAAGCACTAAGCCTTAAAAATAAGTGCATTCCAATAATTGTTCCATTAAAACAACTCTACTTTAATGAGATAATTATTACATCATAATATCAATACATCAATAGCAACAGAAAAGAAGTACATTTTAAACAATTGATTTCACTTCCAAGAAAAGGACAAAATATAATCCACTATATCAGCCTTACAAAATTAGAGTTTAATTGATCCTATCAATTATCCTTAGGCAAACAACAGATCATAACATTTCATTGTTCCCAATATTTCATAATAGAATACAACATTTATCTTTGCTTCAAGCCAAAAGAAGGATTTAAATCATGGTTCTACTTAGGATGATTCATCTAGCTCCTAAGCAAAAGAAGAAGAGAATCATTACCACTATACCCAGACACAAAAAATATGAGAAACAGAATAGATTCAAAACATGATTTAACTATTTCTTTTAAAGGATAATTACCTTAAAATTTTAACATTTAAGATATTCATCATAACAGAATTCCATCTTAATCCAAGAAGGAATAGAGAATCAAACAGTCTACCTGCAAGTTTAAATCTACTTCCACATATAGAAGTTAACTTTTAAAGATCTGAAACAATGTACAAAATCAAGGTAGATTCATACAGGAGTTAATCTCTACTCGAGTCCATCCAAGGAGAATTCACAAAAAGATAGAGTACAAGAGACAAAACTTACTCATCTCAAACCAAACAAGCAAGCTTTTCAAACAAACATTCTACCAAACAAGTTTACATTTTCTGTTTAACTACCAAATCATCTAATCTCTTCCTACAACATTTCAACAAAATATTTGAACAAGGAAGACCAAACAACTCATAAAGAAAACTCCATTTCAAAGGAGAATAAAAACAGAAAAGTTCAACCAATGATCTATATAGTAAGAAGAAAGCACACTGCCATATTCTTTACACTTCTTTACTTTCAATGAACACGAGTTTCAATTCCATACTCAGAATGAAATACAAATGGCAGTCCTAAAACACAAACTGCTCTAAAGGAATCTCATTCCTTTCTTAAATAAAGACACAAGGTGTACTTAGTATATCCAACAAGAGATAGAAAAGTAACTGTTCAGTAAGCCCAACATGCTCAGCTTTATTAACAAGCTCAAGACTGAAATCCCATTGTCAGATTTCATTATTGCGTTACAAAAAGAGTAATCAGTTCTTGATTCAATAAGTATTATAATACAAAAACTATTTAAACAGAGAAGCAATCCCTCCAAAACAATACAGAGTACTAAAATACTAAACTCTTCTCTTGAACGAACCCCATAACTTATTTTAAGAGATCTGAAGATGCAATTTTCTATAAAATAGAGGGGAAAAGAATACCCCCAATAAAATTCCATTGACATCCCAGAAAAGAAGAAACAGTTCTAAAAAAGAATTTACCAAATTTATTCATCAAATAAAGACATTTTTAGTTAAGATCTCTAAAAGTTTTCCTAACAACTCAACCAATTATTCTCCTATTTTTCTTTGAGAAATAGTTCAACAAAAGAGTTGTAAGTTTTAAACATTTATAACAAGTAGAACCCAACTCAAAATACAAGAACAGAGTAGACATGAAGTCTTAACAAAAGTTCAGAACTACACAATTAACAAAATACAAATGTGGTGAAAAACACGAAACCTCATTATCAGTCCAAAATTTCACCCAAATAAAACATGGGTACAGATCCACATACAAATCAAAAATAGTCCCGAATTACCCAAGATACCAACACCGGTTCAGAATGACAAGTGGCTCTAACATGAGTTCATATAAAAAATGAAGCCCAAATACTAGCTCCAATGGAACTCAAGGTTCCCACAAAGTTCAGAATCCACACAAGTAATAAAATATGAGTGTCCATGTACATGATAATACTTCCATTAACAGTTTAAATGGTCACTAGAAAATAACACAAGATCTATGCCATATACAGACTTCAACAACAGTCCAGGTCATCACAAGAATCAAAACATGATCCCTAAGTACAAGAATCCTCTAATAACAGTTCAAGGAAAACACAAGTAATAAATTACGTGTTCAAAGCCATATACTAACTTTGAACAACAGTTCGGAGCTACTCCAGGTTTCCAAATGCCAGTTTCAGAACAACAAGAAGCTCTTACACAGGTTTATAATAAAACATAAAGTCCAAATACAAGCTCAATAGAACTCAAGGTTCCATATGGTTCAAAATCCATGTATTTCAACGACAGGTCAGTTCCAATACCACAACAAATTTGTATACATAATTCAGAAAAGCAAACAAAGCTTCTAATGCAAGCTTCACATGCATGCATCATTATCAATTATCAAAAGGACAGTTCCAAAACTAACGTAATTTTTTCCATGGGTTTATATCCAAGATGACAGATATTATAAAACTAGAAAACAAGAAACTAGATTAAACATGCAAGCCAAGAATCTCAAAAGAGCATAATCGTTTTAATGAAACATCTAGAAGAAAGCAAGAGATATTAAAGATTAGAGCCTATCATGCTTGATAGCACTTCTACCAAATTGAAGGAGACCTCCAGCCAAGCTCAAAACTTCTCTTCGTCTCCATGAAAGATCAAACAACCATATTCTTTTTCCACATTGTCTCTTATACATCCCACGAACCGAAAATAGAGCTAAAAACTTCAAAAATAGCCATTAAGTGCAGTTCAATCTGCTGGTTTGAAAAACTAGAGAGCATGTAGAGAAAAAATTACGAGGTATGAAAAGTGAAACAACCCCATAAAATCCTATTTGCATGCCTTCCAAAATGGTTTGAGAACGAGAACCAAAAACAATAAATTCCATTATTTCTAATTTTACCACCTATCCTTCCTTGCCACCACCTTCCAAGTCTGGTGAATGTCAAATCTAATTTAACAAGGAATTCCATTTTAGTGACACTTCTACATAAGCCTCCGCTAAGTCAACTAGCCCCTGCCAAAACTAGCAGTACTTCTATGCAATTAAAACCTTATCAACAACTTAAATGCCCTTGGAACTGTCACCTATGATACATGTGACCCATTAGATTCCCATTTAAAATAGTTTAGGATAGATAATTGACTTAGAACTTAGGTTAGCTATCTTATTTTATCTTATAATAGGTAACCTTAGGTATATATAACCCCAACATAATAGTTTTAAGCATTAGGTTAGTTCATCATATAACCATATAGCATTAGGTTTTAGGTTAGTTTAAATAACCTAATAACCTCTCCAAAATCATTTTATCGTGAAACTTAGGTTAGGATAAAAATTCAATTAAGTAACATAGCTTAGGCAAAAATTATTCTTACCTAGCTTAGGGTTCCGTAGGATAATCCTTTAATTTTAGGAACCCGAATATTTCCTATGCCGTGAATAAGCTATATTTTGTTTATGTCAGCATTGTCTTGCCATGATCAATCTCCAAAGATCCAAGCACAATATACAACTGAATAGAAATATGTTCACACAAAAATCAAAGAACTTGTAATCAATCAAAGTTCCATCATATGTCTTTTAATTCATGAAATGTCGATTTACCATTCATTCAATAGAGCAGATTTAAAACATTTCTTAATAGATAAGTTTACAATTCTTAAAATAGATTACAACTCACCTACAAGAAGTGAAAAATGGATTCAAGGAAGTCATTCCAATTCATTCAAAGGATCTTAAGAACAGAAGATGATTTATCCATATCAAGCATGATCTCCAAAAATCAAAAGAACATATCTTTATAAGGAAAATCACATGTCAACACTTGAAATATTAAGGAGGAAAATAACAACTATCAAGGGTGTTACATCAGATCCTTTTTGGAAATGTGCTGGTAACCATCATATTTTTGGAGATCGGGGTATTAGATGCATCAGACAAGTTCATATGGGAGTACCCTACTGAATACCCCTCACCTGCTAAGAGGTTTTAGAAATACGTTTATGATATTATGAAAACAGTGCACAAGGTGTGGTTGGAAAAGTGGTACACACACCTAAGGAATGTGTTTGGGGAAGAATGGATAATTCCCGAAGAACTAGCAGTGGCCACTAGGGGAGAAGTGGAATTTGTTGTGTACCAACATTTCTACCTGGGTAGATTTAAATTGATATATGAAACATAGAGCCCATGGTGCAAGATCCCCTTTGCCTTCATAGCTCAATACTTCCAAGCGGGAGTAAACAGGTTTAAGGAGTCCAAGAAGTTTAAGCTGGGCCTTGGAAATCTGGTCCAAGAACACAAGGAGTTGCACAAAGGGTTAGTCTACCCCGGCAAGTGCGCGTACACGGAGTGCAGTACATGTCACAGGAGGTTTAAATGAAAATATCCCGTGACTCTGCCCATTATAGAAGGATCCATGGCATGCGTGTGTACATTTGCATAAGACCTAATTTAAAGAAGGGAACATATTTAGAGAACGTGGTATCTATACCTCATGATCCAACTTGGAGGAAGAAGAAACCGTACCCAAACGAGAAGAAAAAGAAACTAGAAAAGAAAAATCCAAGTGTGGTGGACACACAGGAAATAGGTTCCCTCGAGACAAGCGCCAGACCTAGTATGTACGCGTGTAAGAAAAATCCCATAATCAAAGAGAAGACTCCAAATCTAGAAAATCCATTAGACAAGGAGTCCTTAGAAGAAGAAGAGACAGGGTCTCCTACACTAGAATCCCCGATTAGGAAGAAGTAGAATGTAGAAGAGGAGACCACCTCAGAAGAAGTTGGGAAATTGGACAAGTAAATAGGAGAAAAATATGATAGTGAAGAAGAAGTAAGTGGGGAAGATGACCCCAAGAAAGAACAAGGGTCACCCGTCTTCAATGTCCATGATTCCGAGGAGGAAGGTGAAGAAGAAGAGTAGGGGTTCCTTTTTGTGCAACATAAGGATAACCAAGTAGGAGAAAGCACCTAGGACATGCGAAAAGGAGAGGAGGCTAGCACACAGAGGAAAGAGGATCCAAGCTCTACGTAGGAGTAGAAAACCAAGGTGGTAGAAGAAGAGGAAACAAGGAACATTGAGACCCTGGTGGAGGAAAAAGTGGAATGCAGTGCTAAGCCAGTGTTGAATAAGGAGAAGGAGGAGAGTGCAAAAGAGGAATGCGGCAGCACTAGAGGCACCATTTTAACTGTAAGTATACCCAAGGGTACGTGCATGAGAGGAAGGTGTGCAGAGAGGGAGAGGCAGGAGATGGGTTATATTGATGACCCTAAGAAACTATTTTGCGTATGGTTTTAGAGTAAAATTCTGGTGGAGGAGCTTGTAGGAATGTCATCTTTTGACAAGGAGGCTACCTATCCATGGAAAAGGAAGATGATCTCATGGGAAATTGAGTCCCACCTTGATGAGCTAGAGTTTGAGGTAAGCCATGGGGTAATAATAACATTTCCAGGACCAAGAGAAGATAACCCAGTGGTGGATACCCAGTAGCTCTCGAATGAACAACTGTGCAACGCGCTCAACAAAGTCTCCATTGAGATAGAAGCTATACTCTTCGGGTGCAATGATAGGATCAGAGATCTGGAAGGGGAGCTAAAGAAGAAAGAGGAAGAGCTAGCTACAATGACCAAGGAGCTGAGCCAGGAAAAGTTGATCAGTGCCCAGTGGCAGTGGGAATTGAAGGATGAAAAGGCCAAGGTGAGTGTTGTGTACAAGAAAGTGGAATCCATCAATGAGGCCATAGTATTGAAGCATCCAGACCTAGCATCACCCACGCAGAAGTATGGATCTTCCTTGGGATGCCTAGAGGATTTAACAAGGGTCCTCACCATGGAAAGGAAACTACTAGCCTTGGAATCTACTGAAGAAGTTGCCACATGCCTAAAGAAATAAGATAAGTTGAAGATCGTAGCACTTGTCGTAGAATACAACAAGGTTCTTCCTAATGCAAGGGATGCTTCTTGAGATTGCTGAGGCCACGTACGAAAATTACGTGGATAGGGAAAAAGTGGCAGGTGCCCTTGTCACCACTCATGAAGTTGAACTCAAGGAGTTATAGGAGAAAAACAAGGGGAATAGGCAGGAAAGAGAGAAAATCCTTGCTGAGGTTGAGAAGAAATCTGAAGCCATTGAAACCTTAAGGGGTTCAATCAAAAACTGGTTGAAGGAGCTATATCCATGTATTACATGAAGAATGGACATGCTCGAGGATATATGCAAGGAGTTGAAGAAGATCACTGATAACCATGAGTGCAGAAGGAGATGGACTAAATTTTGAGGAGGTGAGCACTCTGGTCGGTGACCTCTATCAGAGGGCAGGAAGAAGTCGATGCTTAGAACTAGTTGGGGGCCAAATTTCAAAAGGATTTTCCCATCTTGCTGTAGTGATTCCTTCACTCTCCCATTCTTTCTTCTTTCCCCATTCTTTCATCTCCTTATTATTTTTCCTAGGCGTAAGCCTATTGTATTCTTTCTTTCACTAAGAGAAGTGTTCCTACGGATGGAGAAAAGGCATAGTGTGGGGTAATGTTGGACCCCTAGAATGTTGACTAAGTACAAAAGGCACTTAGGCACGTAAGGTCCCAGTTGAAGTAGGGTGCACAAGTACAAAGAACTCAGGGAAGGGTTTAAGAAAGGGTTTAAGGAATCCCGTGGCATGTGGCATGCATGGACAAAACTAAGGGTTCAGGACTTAGTCAAATTGGGTGTTTGGGGTAGAACACGTGAAAAGCATGACCCGACTGTGCATGTGGAATGGATAAGGTTCCAGCTTGGTGGAAAGTTGGCCCAGGAAGGAGCATGCCTGCGGTTGAAGCTTCTAGAAGCACATCATGGTATAAAGTGGAAAGCTCAGGCCCAGAGGAGCATGCTCGCATGAAGGACCACATTCAGACACTTGGCATCGGATCTGAGGGCATTGGAGGATGAGTTGGCAGCCCAATTAGGCTATAAATACAAGTTCCCATAGAGTAAACATAGAGAGAACAAGAGAGTGGGCGGAGCTCTACAAAAATACTACAAGAACTCTGCTAAGGGGTAGTTGGATTTGGGAAAATATGTATTGGGCAAGGGGATTGTAATTTTTATTTTTGGTAGCATAGTTACATTAGTCCAGTTGTAATGCATGACTACGGTCTACTTCTCTGTGACATTCTATAATGGCTCCATGGATGTAATGAGGTTACCAGTTTATATATATATATATATATATATATATATATATATATATATACATGATTCTGATGCTTACATATTGCTTCATAAGTCTCTTTCATTTATGTTTATGCTAAGTATGGATGCTCTAGGTCCTAATCACATACTTGCATTCATATGATTCCTAAGCGAGAAAAGTACTAATTGACCACTATCTTTGGCATTTTTTTTTGCTTTCTTATTTTCTCTTTGGCCTTGCACACCCACTTTCCCAGTCTGACTTTCATTACTTCACCTTTTCTGAGTCTGCAACACCAGCACCCAGGTCAGACACCCCTGTCTCCTATAGGTGCCCCCGACCTCTTTGTATCTTACTCACCACTTTTGGGTCCTTTCTAGTTGTTGGGCATATTATTTTCCTAGTGGTCAGCCTTTTAGTGGTTAATTACAAAATTCAAACAAGGGAATCATATAAATACAATGTTATGTGACCATAATAAAGGACCAAGCTCTAAGCATCTACTACCATCACCTAAGGTTGCATCCAAAGGCATTCTAAGAGCATCAAATCATCCATATGGCTTCATTCAAGGGACAAGAGACTGCATTCTTCTACATACACTTCATAGGAGGGGAAGTTCATTTGTTCCATGCACACATCTACTTACATTTCTACATCTAGTTATTCACTCACTATCAAGTGCATCTAGCACAAGAGCCACCTAGGGCACAATTCTACACACACAAAAAAAACTACATGGAGTCTAAAATGTAGTGCAACACCCGTATTGTAAGTTCACTCAGTCGGGTGACCTTTGGGGTCAATCTGACTCCCCATTTGCATTTTTTAGGATTTGATGTATTTTGGGGTTTTGCAGGATATCTCTTTCATTATAGGTTACAGGTGACATCTGCGAACTTAGTGCGACACAAAGGTGATCAAAGGTGAAGGTCAATGAACATCTAGTGACCCTATGAAAACTAGTTTATGAGGTTTTTTGTAGACCCTAGCACCCTGTTAGGGTTTCTGGTGCCTAGGTGCCCCAGTACTAGTCTAGACGCCCTAGTCTATGCCATCTCTAACTCTTACAATTTTTTGGGTTTGGTTGCGACACTCTGTGTTCCAGTTCCAATAGTTTTCTAGCTTCACACACCTGTGGATTTATTACAAATCAACTAAGTCTTTTCTCCTCTTTCTTGCACTTAGGGTTTTAAATTATCTTGTTTATTACTTGTGTCACATTCTTTATTTTACTACTATATTATTTCATGTGACTCTGAAATATCCTATGATGGTTTTTACAAAAAGTTATTTTTTTGAAAAAATCATTTGGTGAACTCATCCTCTTTGAACACTTTTGGATCTTCATTACAATATTTCTTGCATTTTTCCAAGATCCTCTCATCATGGATATTTCCATTCATGATTTCTTGCTAGCCAATCTTAATTGTTGTGCTAAAATCATTACTCTCTTGGCTAATACTCGTGTTCCTTCTACCATTCATCCAGATATAGTATATAATACATTTTTAGATGCATTTTCTCAACAAATTTATTTTCCACCTCACATCGTTGATGACAATGATCCTCTTCTATACATCATGATTCACATCAATAATGTGGGTGTTAAGCAAACTATAGTTGATAATGGATCTGAACTCAATATTTGTACTTTATCATTCATTCAAAAAATTGGTCTTTCGTTTGCTTATGTCTACCCATCATCCATTTCTCTCCATGCATATGATGCTTCTATACATCCATGCATAGGCTCTATTACATTACCTATCACTGTTGGGCCAAAAACCCTTCCTACAGTTTTCTTTGTCATCAACTTCCCAGTTCAATACAATTGCTTACTTGGTAGGCCATGGCTGCATGCCATGCAGGAAGTGCCTTCTACAGTACATCAATGTGTTAAATTCTTACATGAGGGCATAGAATATACATTCATCGTTGATCGTGATCCATTCAAATATTGCACTCTAGATTCAACTACTACTTTACCTACTCCTACTTCTATTACTTCTAATGATCCACAACCCATGGACTCTCTAGAAAACTTACCTCCACTTGAAGGAGCTATTTATACATTGGATAATGTCTCAACTACCTCATCGCCACTCCCTGCTTCTACTAATGCTATGGTACTTTATCGGGGGCCTATCCATATATTGGAAATCGTTCTACCTCCCTCATCTTCTCATGAACCGGCAATTTACATCAGTGCACCTCTCCTTTTACATGTACTCTTTTCATGATTAACTCTTATTGGCACCATATTCCATTTGATCCTACTTGCTACGATACTATATGCACACATGATGGCTTGGCTCGGCTAGGATTCACATTGGATGATCTCATCCCTCCACCTCATTCTCCTCATCTTTATCATGGATATGTTCACATCACTGCTACTTATGGTCTTCATGTATTTCATCTTTCAGTCTTTCTTGCACACATTTCTCACACTTCTTCACTTATACTTGGGCAATCTTGGCTTGACTATATTGGGGACACTTCTCCTGATCATATTGATATCATTTCTATATGCCCTTTGTCCTATGTTTTCATTTGCAATGATTCATTTCTTGGCTATTCACAAAATCTTACATGCTAGTATGCACATGGTTGTCCACTACCTCCTTTCACTGATGAAGAATATACAATGGGCATGTACAATCTTCACCACAATGGCTCTTTATGTGATCAACCAGATACTATTGCTTATCAAGTCTCTGACACTTCTCCATTTGGCTTTGACCATGAAAACAATGACCTCCTAGATGATATTACATGATCTTGTTCATACTCATACACTTGGGGGCATCACACTTATTCTTCCCCTCTTCAATTATTCTAAAGTGTCTCTTATTTCTAATCTCATGCTCAGTGCTCCACTTCTAGTCCTTCTCATTCATCTTATATCAACTTGATACACATCTTGTATCATCATTACCTTGTGACGCACTCTGGTGTTATGGTTCACACTTGACTATTGCGGGCATTCTACATCCATGAACCTCACACCATATACACTTTACATTTCACACTCGAATCATTTTTGACATACTATCTTTTTAGCAATCTCTAACATGATCAAATCACACTCTCGCACACACTCCACACCCTATGATGCACTCTAGTTCCACAGTTCATACTCAACTATTGAGGGTCTAAATCTAAAATGAACCTCACCACACTCACTCATGCTCTATGATCTACACTTTATCGATCATATATTTCTAGTGCACAATTCAAACCATTTCCCAATGACGCACTCTTGTTCTAGGTTCATTCATTAGATCTTCTTCTAAATCATTCAACAATCTACACTTTGCGCTTCATGATCCATCTTTCTAGCATCTCATTCACACCCTATTTCTATGCTTTTTGCTTCACTATCAATATTTCTAATGTTTCATTTAGTCATTTTATCATCCTCTTCTTGCACATCATACTACATTCCTATAATCTCTACTGAACTCTAATAATCAAAATTTCTAGCATACACTCATTCAAACCATTTCTCGATGACACTCTTGTTCTATGGTTCATTCTTGACTGTTGAGGGGTCATTTATAAATGAACCTCATCTCACTCATACACATACACATTCAATTGGGGGGCACATTTCTCCTATCACACTCATCTTGCATTACATTCCATCTCACTCATCCACAACATATTGCATATCTTGGTTGCATATTGTTCTTGTTTACTTATACTCGCATGTTACACTTTGCTTACTATGTTAGGTAGATACATTGTATATGTCATTATATTTATCATATACACATGCATGTTCACTTGCCTTCTAGTTGTGAATGCAGACTTTACACAGATCATTACATGCAACATGGATGTTTGGCACTGTACCTCTTACCAGTCCCACGACGGCTCCTAGGGGCATCTACATTCGTACACATTACAGGTGTTATTGTTTCATTATATACTACTTCCTATTTCTACTAGCACACTATTATATCAATCTATACACACTTTGACATACTTTTTATCTTTCTAACATGCTAACAGATGCTTCATGTGTAGCATTTTATTTGCAGGAAGTATTTTCCACTATGGTTGTTTGATACTTTGTTTGTTATTTCTTGCATTTTTTCCATTGTATGTCATTGTTTGTGTGCTTTTCCCTATGTCTTGTATGTTCACTGCTTGTATACTTTTGGCCGCTTTGGCCCTGATTGTCTTGCAACATTGTGAGTGATGTCCCATGTTTGCAACCCACTTTTAGTGGTCTACGTTGTCTTCTTTCTTGCTAGATTACACATTGTTTTCTATATGCATGCTTATATTTTTTGCACTAACACTTGTTTCCTAGCCATTGTTTGCATGTGCCTTGGTTTCTACCAAGCACATTCCCTCCTTTATACCGACATCAGTTCAATCAGTTCAGATCAGTTCAATGTCCTCCTTTTTGGGCCGCATCCTCCTAGTGATGTCACATGCACCCCAAACAAGGGGGCATCCATTGCGTGAATCACTCACCCCATACAATAGTACACAAAGTTATAGTTTACATATTTCAACACATAAACAAAGCTTAGACATAGTCACAGTATGGCCTAGATTCTGACTTGGGTCTTTGGTTCAACACAGACAGTAGCACCCAGATACAAATGGGTGCACTTAGGTTCTAACCCTTCCTAGATGCCTATGACCGGGGGGTAGATACACATTTTTTCTGATCAACACAATTTTCAGCAGTTTCTAGAGTCAATTTTACAGGACATGCACAATCCTCCAGCAAGGAATGCATTCTATTTCTCTTTTTCTATTTTCATTAAAATGGATCAAACTAGATCAAAATGGATCAAACTTGAGTAAGACAAGATCACACCATCTGTAGTGGTGTATAAATTTCGGGAAGCAGTCAAAGGATGGAGAATAACACTAGACCTTTCTCCTACACTTCTTTTGTCATGGCATGAGATCATCCAAAAAACTCTCACTTGGCATGAGATCACCGAGAATACTTGTTCTTATATCAGCATTTTCAGTACACTTTCTATCTTTTTCACTATTCGCATCAGGTGCACATGTTCCTTTTTTGCATTTTTTGCATACTTTTACATACACTTTTCATACATTTGGATTGAAATTTTTCTATACATGTATTTGACTACTCTTTCACTCTTCTTTTGTAGGTTTATCCTTAATACGCAACACAAGAATTAGACTTACACCAACATCAAGCATGAAAACAACAATAGGTACAAACACAACATTGCATACGCTTCACCCCTAGGGTCATTTTCACTTCCCCCTTCCTCTAGCTTCCATGCTTCATGATATTCACTCCACATTTTTTCTTGTCTCCTTGGCACACTTTCCCCATCAATCTACATGGTTATCAAGGTACACATATTTTATCTCCTTTATGTTATTAGTTAATTCACTCAACAACATAAAGTGGGGGAAAATGTAGAAACAAAATCATGCACTTTGGTAAATTTGTAGGTCCTAATCACATACTTGCATTCATATGATTCCTAAGTGAGAAAATTACTAATTGACCACTATATTTAGCCTCTTTGCATACTTTATGGTTTTCTTCTTGGTCTTACACACATTCTTTCCTAGTCTGACCTTTAACACTTCAATGTTTTTGAGTCTGGCCACTAGTTCCCAGCCAAGATGCCAACGCCTAGGTGCCCCCATCCCATTTGGCCTTCCCCAACCTCTTTGCATCTTGCTTGCATCTTTTGGGTCCTTTCTAGTTGTTGGGCATCTTATTTTCTTAGTGTCGACCTTTAAGTGGTTAATTATGAAATTAAAACAAGGGAATCATATAAATACAAAGCTATGTGACCATAATAAAGGACCAAGATCTAAGAGTCTATTACTATCACCTAAGGTTACATCTAAAGGAATTTAAAGAGCATTAAAACATCCACTTAACATCCATTCAAGGGACAAGGGACTGCATTATTCTGCATACACTTCATAGGAGGGGAAGTTAATTTTTCCATGCACACATCTATCTACATATTCTACATCTAGCTACTCACTCGTTATCAAGTGCATCTTGTGCAAGAGCCACCTAGGGTATGATTCTACACACACAAATGTAGAACTACATAGAGTTTAAAATATAGTGCAACGTTTCGATCATAAGTTCACTCAATCAAGTGACCATCGGGGTCAATATGAATCCCCATTTGCATATTTTTTTTAGATTTGATGTGTTTTGGGTTTTTTCAAGATATCTCTTTCATTGTAGGTTAGATGTGACATCAACGAACTTAGTGTGACACATAGGTGATCCAAGGTAAATTTTAGTGGCAAATATAAGGAATTTTTGAATTTTGAATATGGAAATTTTTCTACTACCGTACGGTAGCACATTCGCCAACATTTTACGGGACCTAAAAGAATTTGAATATAATTTCACCTTCGTATTTCTGCTAAAGGCCGATTGAAGTTAGTAAATTCTCCTTCATGTTATAAAATTCTAATATATAGGATTAATTTGCCATACTATAGTCCTATTTTATACATTCTAAGCGTGTAATAGGGTTTCAAAGTTATTAGCCACAAGACGAAGGATTCAGGAAAAAGAGAAAAAGATAACTTTGTCTTTAGACTGAAAAGGTTAACCATTATTTTTTGTAGATGGATGGTAACAATTATTTGTGTTACCGCTTGACAATAAATTCTATGATGAGTCTTGATGGATGATAAGTCAAATGTGAAAGTGTTACTGGTTAACACCATGTATTAGTGTTAGAGGACGATAATAGATATATGTGTTACCAAGCGAAAATAGATATATGTGTTACCGAATGGTAACAAATATATCTATTGTCAGCTGGTAACAAATATATGAGTTACCTAATGGTAAAAAGCATATCTGTTACTAGCCGGTAATAGATATACATGTTATGATCATAGTTGTGGGGATTTAGATTGATGAATGAAGAGTTGTGAATATTGGCTTGCGACAGGAGCAGTGATAGATTTTGTGAGCGATTGGATCTCAAATGCTAGGTTATTCGGAATAGAGGGAAACTGATAGAAAGAGAAGATAGTTTGGGAAACAACGAGTTCAGGGGAGAATGGAGGGTTAATCTGCGTGGGTAGCGAACACTGGAAAGGTCACGGATAGAAGCCGAGAGGGCTCACAAGACACATCAAAAGGAAAGACTGGTCACGGCCTAGCCGCGGGGGGTTTCTGGGCTAGCGGGGGTGAGATTGGTAATGGTGGTTGGGATAAGAAGGTGGAGGAACATATCCCTAATCCTAGGGTTCCAAAATCCATTAGGATTTTGACGGGGATGGGTGGGAAAAACAAAGAAAATAACATGAGCATTAGAGGTGGTGTTACTAGCCATTGTGGCCTGGTACATCCCTAAAAGACTTCTTATTTCAAATACATACAAGAAAATAGTAGCGGCCACTCCTTGGATAAACAAAAAACAAGTAATCCAGCCTATTTGGTCAATCTAGCTGAGATTCCCTCTATTATCATCGAGAACCCTAAAGTGGAGGAATAGTTCAAAAATTTATCTCGGGATGCAGTGATTGGTAGGTTTAATGGGTTCTGGCCTTCCTCCTCCACACTGTACCAGTGGGTATTCAAAACTTGGACCAATAAGTGTGAAATATCCATCTATTCTAAGGGATTTTTCATTTTACATTTTAGAGAAGTTGAAGACTATCTGCGGTGTCTAACAGATGGTCCGTGGTTCTGGGGACATGTGGGTTTATTTCTAACTCCATGGTTTCCATATTTTGATCCGAACACATATTTTGTTGCCAAAACACCCATTTGGGTTAGACTCCTTAACCTCCCCTTGTATCTATGGCACACCCTGGAGGACATTGGTAACGGTTTGGGAAAGTTTATTAAAGAGGACTTGGATAGAACACATTTGGTTCTGTGTTCATTTTCCTGTTTATGCATTGAAATCGATTTGAGCAAGGGATTACTGGATCAGATCAATCTTAAATTTGGAAATTTTCAGCATATCCAGATATTAGAAATGAGAATACTTCTACATTTGATGTAGATTCTGAGAATTAAATGGGTCATTTACAAGCTTCTTGTCCCATCAATAAAAACCAAAAATCTACAAAAAAGAATGGATCGAATTCTTCAAGCAGATGGGGCTATGTTAACCTGAATTTGGTATCTGCTTCAAATTTTAAGAATGTTTCAAATAATCCAACCCCCGTGAATAAAGTAGCCATAGAGAAGGAATATACTGAGATGGGAACTCTAGAAAATCACATGATAGCAGGTGGAATGAAAAGGGGACATACTTCAGAAAGTTTAGAATCAGATTGGGATTTCGTGTTAGATAAAAGGATTGCTTTGGAAATTTCTACTAGTGCTTTTCACTAGTTATCTCAATTGACCGAGGCAAGTGGTTCGCAGTAAAAACATGAAGAAACAAAAAGGGTCAAATGGACAACATTGAGGATTATTCCATCGCATGGGAAGTATATTCATATTATTTACATTATAATTGTGTTAAATATGAATGCTTTAAGACCAGAAGTTGGTGATTCAGGAAAAAGTGAAAGTTCAAGAGGTAAGGAAAAAGATAACTATTGCCTTTAGACTGGAAAGTTTTCTCTGCTTTATTAGTAGGGAAAAACTCCCTTCAAGCCGCTTTATCAATAAAAAAATAGATATATGTGTTATCAGCTAGTAATAGATATGCGTATTACCGATCGGTGATAGATATATGTGTTGTCAGCTGGTAATAGATATATGTGTTTCTAGTTGGTAACAAATATATGTGTTGTCGACCGGTAACAATTAACTGTATTACTAGCCAGTAATTATATGTTCTTCAACCATCTTGCATAATCCTTTACCATTCAAGTGCTCGATTACGTTTTCATTTTTCATTCTTAAGTTGTGTTAGATTGTGTTTGGGTAAAGATTTGTTTCCATCGGCATTTGAAAGTTCTATGTTTTTGTCACATTTACAGACTTTAAAATCATCCATTCAATGGCCCCTATTAAAAATGAGAAAAGAAATCAACTTAAAGGAAAAAGAAAAAACAACATAGACATTTCAAAATATTTCAGTCAGCCAGAAGTAACCCAAGTGGCGAGAGATAAGATAACCAATTTCTAATATGATAATGTTACTTTATTTTTTTGATTTACTTAGATAATCCGTAAGCAAACCAATTTCTCTCAAATGTAGAAAACCCTAAGAGTGACCTTACTCTAGATGAAGCAAATCACCAAAGTAATCTAGTTCAACTTGACAGTACTGATAATCCCATTTGCTGTCCAAATCAAACTTCTGATAAACATTCTAGAAACTCACATCAGAAATGTAAAAGTGGGAAGTGGACTATAGGAATGAATTATAAATTTAAATGGTCAACCAAATATCCATTCATTAAACCCGTTGAACCTAAGAACAATACTGATACTCCTAGAGAATGTAGATGTACTAGATGTAATTGGAAACTAGGTAGAGACCACAAAATGCAATTGAAGTTGGACACAATAGAGAATCATTATGGGAAGATATACGAGTCTAAAAAGAAAAATGATGGAAGAGTTATAAAAAAATAGATGGAAAACTGAGGAATATTGTTTACATATGAGATATGCCACATAATATGATAATAATCATAAACATATTCAAGACCTAGTTGAGAAAGGTGGAACTACAAAGACTAGATTTGAAAAAGCTACTGACGTAAGTCTTTAGGAAAAATTCATTCAATTCAGAACAATATTTCACATTTTAAAAAATGGCAGACCAATTTCAAATCTCATTGATTATAAGACATTGTTTCAATCTAATGGATTTCCAAATATTCCAACAACACACTATTCAGATACCAGTGCATGGGAGAAATAGAAATCACTGATTTGAGAGAGAAGGTAAAAAAATGTAAATTTTATCACTTTTTCGATTGATGAGGTCAAAACAGTAGATACAACATCTTGGGTGTGCATGTATTTCTACACTTTCAATTTGAGTAATCATTTCAGGGAAAATAATCTACTAAATATGCACAAAATGATGGATAACTGTAATGCTAATAATATCTACAAACTTGTTATTAAAAAATTGAAGGAAATAGCTGGTATGGATGATCATTCCATCTCTATAAATTTTATTTGTGTAGGAGATGATGGTGCATCTGTCATGCAAGGTCACAAAACTAGAATTTGTATTTATCTGCAAATAAGAGTATCCCATTACATGATACCTACTCATTGTATGGCTCACCGAATGAATTTGTATTACAATATTGTAAGTAATTTTGAAAATGTTGCTATTGGTTGTCGAACGTGCACATTTATCTCAGATCTGGAAGAAATGAGTTGTTTGAGACAACAATGGAACCGTCTCCAAGTTGTGGGACCTTACACACTTGAGACAGATCTCTAGAGAAGGGTAGTTCCTCTATCTATTTCTACTACTACTGCTACTCCTAATGCTGAAATGGAAATCTAAGCTAAACAAGCAAGGGACCAGGGATAAAAGGATAACAAAATGGAAAGCTAAACTAAGGGAGGTGATAACACCATAAAAAGAGGGATGAACACTATCTTTTCTGAGTGAAAATGAAAGAGAAATCATGAGGGAAGGCTAGGCACACATAACATAGACTAGTAAGTGTTTACACCATTGATTTCACAAAACACAAAAAAAATGGCGATGCAAGGAACTTAAAGTTGATACAACAAGAATATAATGTAAAATAATGAAAGAAAGAAGAAATAAAACATGTTAAGGTAGAAGATAGCCACAAAATTATATTTCTATTACTTCAAGATATGCACAGTAAGTTATAATGGCATTCAAAGTCCAATATTTGTATGCATGAACCAAATCTAGAGGTCTACGACTTAGAATGTAGAGATATAGGATCCTTAACAAACACTAAGGATGTAAAATGTCCAAAAATTTACAATGAGCCGAGCTCTTACATTTATAGATGAAGTAAAGAGAGGAGAAGAAGAGGAGGGAAATCCAACTTGAAAGCTCACCCACCAGCCAGAAATTCCTGCAATCTATCAAGCGTAGTACTCCATGTCTGTTTGGCATGTTGGAGAATAAAGGAAGGTAGATCAGATCAAATCTGGGTGGTTGAAGCAATCAAATCACATATTAATGGTGTGAAAGTCATTTTCTATCTCCTCACCTACTAAATCATACCGAGATTTAAATTTGAATGGCCTAGTACGTAGCCCACGTTAACAACTTTGCAAAAATTCCAGGCGCGCAAGGATTTGAGTACTGGAGAAAAAGTTATGACTGCCAGAAGATCTACAGTGCTAACTGGGTACACAAGACATGTGGTGCACGCTAATTGACTGAAAGGTTGTCCAACTATACGTCTTGTTTTGTCATTTATTCCACATTTTTCTTAATGGTTTGTTACAAGGATTTAATGCCATGTTTGCATGCTTTGATTGTTTGTGTGTAGCACACTCAAATTCTGACACATGCCACATGGCACAAAAGAGTGTATAGGAAGTCAAAAAGGTAGGTGCATGGAAGAGTGAGTCATGGGAGGAAAATAGAGGAAGGGCACACACAAAGGTGGCACACATGGGATGAATGGGATAAATACCTAAGGAATAAGCATATGGGAGAGGCACAACTATCAAAGGGTAATGTGTGGTAGCAAGGAAGAGAAGCACGAGGAAGCCAAAGACTTAGCTATTTTTGGGAGGCAAGTCAAGGTGCAAGTGAGGGAAAATGGAACAAAGAGGAAAAGGAAAATGAAAGGAAAAAATAAAGGAAAAGTGCGCAAAGACGTGCAAGGAATATGCAACCAAGGGAATGTGCCAAAGGGACAAATGAGGTGCACATAAGCTACAATATAAAACCAAAGAGAAAGATTGTGAATATAATTTGTCTATATAACAAAGGGGGTTATTTAGATAAAAAATTTGGAGAATTTCAGGTCCATCTTCCTGCTATATAAAGGAGATCAATAGCCTATAACATCCATTGGGAATAGAGTTTGCTATGTATATGAATTTATGATTTGTAATCTTGAAGAACCGCCCCTTTAAGTCACTTGATGAAACCTTTATGAAATCTCTTTTGAATTTTGCAAGCTTATGAAAAACTACTAGAAGATGAATTACATCCTAGAAGTAAAAGAAGAGCATGCACAGGAGTGCACGAGAAGAAAAAACTATGTACAAAAAAATAATGTGCGCGCATCACACTTAGAGGAATTGAAACTAATCTAATATTTACAAAGTGATGCAACAATCTTAATGAAAGGGTTTGAGATAAATCCTGTTAATTGGGATTGAAAGTGCACCTCTATCAAGATGAGATAATTCAAAAGATTCAGCCTCCTTGCATGAACTGATGATGTATGGGGCACTACAAAGTGCATCAAACTTTTAATGGCACCCTGGTTTAGCTCTGTCATCATCCCATTTCAAGACCAAGTCCCCAAATTTGAAATATTGAGACCTAGCCTTTCTGTTAAACCATTTCTTCATCGATTTCTGATGTTGTTCTAGCTTGATCATGGTAGAGTTCATTGATTCTTCAAGTTCAACCAGATTTTCCATCCTAATTTATCGCTGGTCCATGCCCTCCAATTCCAACTATTGGGCAAGTGATAATGAATTAAACTCAAGTATCAATGGAAGTGTAGCCTCCTTGCCATAGACAAGCTTAGAAGGTGAAGTTCATATTGCCTTTTTCACTATGATTCTATTTTCCTAGAGCGTGTCGTAAGACCTTTGTATGCCATTGTCTTTGGATGATGTTCATTGTGCATTTCATGATACTGATCAAGTTTTTGTTTATTGATTATGCCAGACCATTTCCCTGAGGGTAATAGTTGAAATAAGTTTTCAAATATATTGCAAGGCTTAGTGCCCAATTAGTGATTTTGGTACCAAGGAAGGCTTTTGCATTATCAAAGATAATGGTTTGAGGAACACCAAACCTTGTTACAAAACCCTCGAGAAAGTCAAGGATGACTGAATCGATTTATTCCTTGAGCGCGAAAACTTCTGTCTATTTGGTGAAGTAATTTATAGCTGTTAGCACCCACTTATGGGAAACAATTGAAGGAGGATTGATCATGCCTACGAAGTCAAGACCCCATTGCACAAAAGGATGATCCACTTGGATTGGTCAGAGGGGAAACACTGCCAATATTTTCTTACCTGCAAAGAAAGAACACTCTTTGAATTTTATGACCCACTTATGCACATCTGTGAACAGGGTAGGCCAAAATAGTCCTACCATTATGATACTCATTACTGTGGTCTTGGAAGAGAAGTATCCACTAGAGAATCCATCGTGAAATTCTGCCAACACTTTTTCAATCTACGTGCTGTTGATGCATCTCAACATCATGCCATCAAGATTTTTCTTGAAGAGAATACCATCAATCAAAACATATGGAATAGACTGCAACCTCATATGTCTTCTCTTTAATTTGTTTATCCAGGAGGGTATACACCCTCATAAAGGAATGTGACCATGACCTTCATCCATTCACATGTGCTAGGGTCTACATTCTATCTAGGTTCTGTACGTGGGAGCACTTCATCCAGAAATAATTAAGTCCCACGTTCATTATGCACATCCTCAGCAATATGATTTTAGAGTGTGTTGTCTCTAACCATATTTTTGGCTTTGATATTCACATCATATTCCATGATTTTGGTTACCCATCATGCTCTCTTTTCACTGATTTCTGCTCCCATGATGAAGTCTCTCACACTTGCGTGTGAAACTAACACCTTGATGTGATTTGTGCAAACATGATTTTGAATTTCTTGACTACACACATGATGGTGTAGACCTGATTCTACATGTGACTGTATCTTAATTCATAATCCTTCAGTATTTGACTGAAGAAATCCATTGGCTGCTCTAGTCCTTTTTTATTTTCTTGTGTCAGGACAACAACACTTACATTAGCGCCATAAGCATTAAGGATGAAATCCTTTGAGTAATCCGGATTGATGAGTGTTAGTGTGAAATAAATTTCTTGCTTGATTATGTTGAAGCTCTCCCTTCCTTATACTTTCCACCTGAAAGCTATATCTTTCTTGAGCATGAGGGTGATGAGCCTTACCAGTCCTGGAAAGTTAGGAATGAAGCATCTAACAAAGTTGATTTTACCAATGAAGGATTGTAGGGATTTATTATGAATTGACAGGGAGAGGGATAAGATGGATGAAACACACTCAAGATTGATTGCTATGCTATCCCTTGAAACTACATGGCCCAAAAGCTTTCCCTGTGCCATAACAAAATTATGCTTCTTGGGGTTAAGAGACACCCTAAAATTTCTGCATCTCTCATCTAGATGCGTCATGTGATCCATGCTTTGATAAAAATGACCTAAGTGTTAGGTGCATGAATGTAGGGTGCTGAAAGAGCACCCAGTGCTACAATATATCTGAGGCACACATGATCAAGACTTAGCTGTTTTTGTTTTAAAGGATATTTTTTGAGTTAGTGTGCTGAGAACACAAAGACATGAAGACTTGTGGTCCACACAATGGTATTTTGGGAACAAGCAATGAATGAGCGCCATGCATAGTTTAGGCTAATAATAGGATTTCTACTCAGAGTTAACTATAAGAAGTCTATTGTTAGAACACTTGCATGTTGTGCATCCTTTTGTAAAGGTGCATGACTATTATTAGCATGTGACCTATTTTGAGAAGTGCATGGGTGGTGAAGGGAAAGTCCCCACCCCTATATATATGTATTGATTTGAACGGTTTAGAGAGAGTCAACTATTGTAGAGTTATGTTGTTGGTTTTGTTGAGCGCATGACTCATAAAGATACTTTTATAGTGTATGAAGCTTCTGTGTTTTACAATATTTAATAAAATGGTTCATATTGGCTGGATAATGGTGTTGAACATGACTGAATCAGGTTCTTGCATGGTAAATCTTGTTATAGTCATTGTTTAGTTCATCTTACATATATTCTAAGATCTAGATCTGGTTTATGCACTGTGTGTTGTTTACTCTTGGTTATGAATCTAAATATACATATGCACCATCATGCTAACATTATGTACAAGCAACTCTAAAGAGGGACCTGGTGCCTTTGTGCACTTCAGGTGAGCACTTAGCTTAGGCTGAGTGATGTGTCAGCGCGCCTAGGTCATTTACAGTAAATTCTAGGCTACATCATTGGTTCCATTGTTGGGACCTCTTTTTCAGTTGTTTTAAGGATGTTGTGTGATGAAGATGTACTGGTTGACCTTACCAAGTGTTGAGGAGTGGATAGTAGATCAGGAAGAAGAATACACTTAGAGATTCAACATTGGATCTGAGTTTGACGCACGCATGTGGGTTAATAAGAATCTGTATGACTACTTATATGAGAGCTTCTTTGTTATCTTTCCAATAGAGTATATGAGTGGTTGGTTTCTTATGCATCTAAAAGGAATTGGAGGTTTCGTACAATTTTCTAGATGCAAGAATAATTTCAGGCCCTCTATGATGCTGATCTGATTTGGACGTGCACTGTGGATACTTGGTTCTATGGTGTTCTGAATAGCTATATTTTGGAGTACTCAATTTCCACTTACTCTTGTTTGGAGGTAGCTGAGTTTCAATTTTTACGTTATCCCAGGGGAACATATCTGCAAGGCATTCCACTGGTGATCAAGATCTTGTTGGTAACCCTGAATTTGGAAGAGAAGTCGATGGCTAGCTAAACCCCACCACACGTGGGGGAAGGAGAAGGTTTGGTGAAAGATGGTGACCTAGCAAAGAGAGGAAAAGAGTAGAAAGGTGCCTTGAGTTTAATGAGGTGTGTGAGAGGGATTTAGAGAAGTAACATGAGGTTTTAGAATGAATGACGTTGTGGAGAGAGATGACTCATGAAGGATTTAGAGCTCACGTAGAGGACATGGAGCCAGAGCATCTGGAACTCCCCCATTTGGGAAAGCATGATAGGGAACCCTCATCGGCCTCTTATGAGAGTGTGCCAACAGAGACAACATGGGCCATAGGCATGCATCTGAATCTACCTGGCAACCTAGCCCTTGCACTTGGTTTTCCAGTTTCTAGTACAACCAGTAGTCAACAAGCTAGTTTAGGAAGTAGAGTGATAAGAGGTAGAGTTGACTTATCAAAAAGTTCATGAGTTAATAAAATAAAAAGTACATTTATGGCCAGAAGATGTCTTCCCTGTTATTTGGAGGTTTGGTTGGAGGAACCTTTTCAGGCTTGTCATCAGCATAGAATATAGGCGTACGGAACTCTGGAATCACATGTGGGAGTAGCACAACTTCGCAGACTATAGGATTTCAGTTTAGCACCATTATTGGAACAGTGGGTAGTGCATCCTTTGGTTCAATTCCTATTACAGGTGGAGGATCAGGAGGAATAGGTGGCTCGGGATCTAGTGGATCTGAAGGTGGAGGTAACATAAGAGGTTCTGGATCTGGTGGGCATGGTCCTCATCAGCCCCAAAATATTTACATGGAGATGTCACTTTCATCTCTCCAGAGTATAGGGGAATATAATATGTTACTAAGCATGTGCATATGTGTGAGATACTATGGTGCGTGAAAGGAATTACAACTTCTAAGCACAAGGCAAGTCAGTTTGTAACTACATTATAGGGACACGTGCACAACTGGTACAAAAGTTTGACCCTGATCAGACTTGTGTGGATTATACAGAGTTATGAGATGCTTTCATTAAATAATTTTATATCCCTGAGTTCATGTAGAAAATATAAGCACACTCAAGGATATCAAGCAGGGCACTACTGAGAGTGTCCAAGAATATGATGCTCATTTCAAAACACTCTTTTCTAAACTATCTTATGATATCCATGCAAGTCAACATGCATAGTGGTTTTTTAGAGGCTTGATCACACCTTTTAGGAGGGCGCTCTCACATAAGACATATACAGACCCACGTGCCAAAGGCACTTGAAGTAGCTTTGCACTGAGGCAGTCATGAGCATAGACACTGGAGTGAGCCCATTCTTGGAAGCTCAGATTGCAGCAATGACAAAGAAGTTAGAGAAACTATTTGCCAATACAATACATGAGATGTGTACTAGAATTTGGTGCACAAATTATGAAGTGGAGGGGCATACTAAGGATAGTTTTCCTCGCAGATGGATGCACTCCTTGCTACTAGATTGTGAGATATGTCATTTAGACCATGATGCAAGCCGTTGTTCATTGTTGCAATGCATGATAAGGAAGAACGTGTCTTGCTATTGTAAGATTTTTCGGTCCACAACTCACAATACTGAAAGATTACATGTTGATTGATCAGATCCATGATGTCATTGATATTGATGTACGACAGGCTAGAGTTGTGAATATCTCTAAGGATAAAAGTGAGCACCATGATCTTGATCACACTCAAGTGCATTATGATCGAAATGAAGGGCGCTTTGAAGGAGGTCGTGGCAGAGGTTGATGATACCGTGGTGGATTCAGAGGCCGAGGCCATGGTGGTGGATGAGGTGAGTTCCCTCATGGAACATGTTATACGTGTGGATCTCCTGACCATTACAGGAATGAGTGTTCTCAGAACATTACTTTTTCTTTTTGCGGAAAGAATCATAACTATGAAGAGTGCCCAAACTTATATGAATATTTTAGAAAGAAGCAAAAACAAGATAACAAGGGTGTAGGGATGGTTAGAATACAACGTGCTATGGAAAACCAATGGATGTCGAAGTTAGCACCAGATCCTGAGGTAGTACCTATGAAGATTACTACATGCGCTGAGGTTGTGCACACCAGAGAAATGTTGCAACAGAAGCCTACCATTACTAAGGAGGAGGTTTTACATGCAAAATATCCAGACCCTACACATCAGAAGGAGGTTTATCAGGAAACCATGGAGGTACTCAGAAATCTGTAGGGTGAAATACAATGTTTAAAGGAACAGTCATGGAAGTTGGAACAGAAGAAGGCAGCTGAAACTTTCCAATCAGATGTTAATGATATCAAAAAAGTATGCAAGATTTTGCACTAGAAGAATATTATTCCATTACTAGGGAGTTGGTTAAAGGGAAACACTCCGCTGCTAGTATTAAGAATGGAGACAGATTTTGCATGCTAATCTCCCTCCCCATAGCTTGGATTATGACAAGGAGATCACTCTGAATGTTGTTGTGGATGGATGGATTTTGAGCAATATCCTGATTGACACAGGCGCGGAAGTGAATGTGCTTACTTTAGATGCATGGGTTCAGATGGGTAGACCTCCATTACAACCATCTTCCAATGTAATGTATATGGAAAATCAGACTAAGGCCATGCCAATTGGAGTATTGAAGGATGCATCCATTACTATACATGGGGCCAAGTTCATTGGGGAGTTTGAGGTCTTAGCACTTGTAGAAGCGGACAACTTCCAAGCTCTACTTGGGTGCCCTTGGTGCTATGTAAATAATGTTGATCTACATTTTAACAAGGGATATATCAGTTTTGAGAACAAGGAGGAATGAGTTATTATCCCTTTGACAGATGGTAAATATGCACCTTATGTTGAGCCTTTAAGTGAAGAAGATCTGAACATAATTTATGTGCACACCATTCGAGATCCAGAAGTGCTTGAGCCATCTAAGGAAGGAGTCCTCTAGTGGGATGATGCACAGTCCATCAGTGATACTACAAGTATTTCCTGTGATAATTGGGCACATGAAACCTATGAGATGGTTGGGCATGAGGTAAGAAGCATAACTCTATGTGTAAGTAGGCCACGTTGTGTTAGGTGGTTAGGCAACAACCCTGTACCCTGGTACACTGGAAAAGGAAACCCTGAGGTATTCTTGGGCCATGGAAGTACATTGGAAGGATCACGTGAAAAGAAGGAACATGTTAGTTTATACTTTATGCAGGACAACAATGCACTGGTGGATGGTTCATAGGGATAATCTCATAGAATGGAGAGAAGTGAGAATTTATCTATCAACCTGATTTCTCAGGAGTAATACACCTACCCAAATATGTGAATATCATGGTAATAGTTTTGTTTAGCACCACGTTCAGTAGTGTGAGAGACTCTGGACAGAGGGGAAGGAAGCTTTACCACCTTCGTTGTGGGTGCACAAGCTTTATTTCACCTTGCGAGGCTGTGCACGCGCATGGTATGTTTATGTGGAGTTGAATAGAGAGACTAGAAATTGACAAGACTTGACTATAGGTATGATACAAACTTTTGACTATTTCTCCACTAAACCTCTAGTGAATGAGGCATTACAGGTTATGAAGTGTTTGACTATGGGAGATAGTGCAAAGGATGAAGAACTCATTCAGGAGTTGCTTGGTGAATCAGACCTAGAAGCACATTTTGAAGAAGTAGATGAGACAGATGCAGAACTGCTTGAGCATGCTTTCCTAGAGAAGGAGAAAGGAAAGATGGTCTACATGGTGGATGATGAAGAGGTGGAAAACCTAGACATAGATCATTCAGAGGGTACATGCGAGGTATTAGACAGTGTGGATGAGAAGGTGCGCACCTACCATGAACCCATGAAGATGAAGAAAGTGAACATTGGCATGGATGTTGAACCTAAGGAGGCCATAATTGGAGATTATTGGTCTGAATTTGAAGTGGCTAAGATAATTGAGTTGTTATGTGACTTCCAGGACTTATTTCCTAGAGGCTACCATGAGTTAAAAGGTGTGCATGAATCCTTGGGTGAGATGAAAATTAAATTAAAGGAAGGTGCGTGCCTAGTTAGGAAGAGACCTTACTGGATGAATCCTAACCTATGCATAAAAGTTAAAGAAGAAATTGACAAGATGTTGAAATCTGGCATCATTGAGCCCATAGAGGAATCAGAGTGGGTTAGCCCTATGGTAATCAACATAAAGAAATATGGAAGAATCATGATTTGTGTGGACTACAAGGAGCTGAATGTTGCATGTGTGATTGATCCATTCCCTACACCATTCACTGAAGAAATATTGGAAGGCATTATAGGGCATGAAATTTACTCTTTTACAGATGGATTTTCTAGGTATCATCAAGTTGATTTCAAAAGAAGATCAAGAGAAGAAAACTTTCACCACTGAATGGGGAAGTTTTGCATACACGGTGATGACCTTTGGATTGAAGAATACACCCAAAGTATTTTTGCACATTATTGTTCAAGCATTCGAGGATTTTATTCACAAATTCTTGTAGGTTTACTTGGATGATTGGACCATGTATGGGCTTATCAAGGATCATTGTGAAAATTTGAGGTTAATGTTTGAGAGGTGCAGACAGTTAAGCAATCTCTTTAAATATCAAGAAGTGCATATTTGCTACACCTTTTGGAACTCTGCTAGGGCATATCATCTACAAGGAGGGTTTGTTAGTAGATCCAGCTAAGGTTGTAGTCATTTTAGGCTTGGAGGAACCTACTAGTCAGAGTGAGGTGCATGGATTCTTGGGCCACATAGGGTATTATAGAAAATTTATCAAAGGATATGCTAAGATTGTTGCACCATTGGAGGAGTTATTAAAAGGTAAAGGGAAGTTCTATTGGGGAGAACTGCATCAATGCACATTCAAAGCGCTGAAGGAGAGGCTTACTACGGTGCCTATTTTACATTTTCCTTCATGGAATCTATCCTTTCATGTACATGTGGATGCCTCTGGCATGGCCATTGGTGTAGTTCAAGCTCAGTCTAGAGAAGGTATTGCAGATCATCCTATCTTCTTTGCTAGCAGGAAAGTTGACTCCTGCAGAACATGATTATACAACTACGGAGCGCGAGGCTTTTTCAATGATCTACGCGCTGTATAAGTTCATAAAGTACTTGCTAGCAACACCTTTTATGTTCTATAAAAAATCACATGGCATTGAAATACTTGGTAAATAAGCCTATTTTATAGGGGCACATATGTCAATGGGTTCTATTATTCTAGGAATTTAAATTTACAGTTGTGGTAAAGCCAAGTAAAAGTAATTCTGGCCTATATCACTTATCAAGGATTCAATCAGGAGAGGATGCATGAGAGTATTGAAGATACAATGCCAATGCACAGTTATATAGGTTGAACTGCATGCCCTTGGAGTTAGAGGATATTGCTATCTTTTTACGCACATGTATGGTGCCTGAAGGAATGAAGGCCTTGGAAAAGAAACAACTTGTAATTCACGTGACACCTTTCATGTTGATCAGTGGAGAATTATACAAACTAGGATGAGATGAAGTATTACACCAATGTGTATTGGAGCATGAGCGCACAAAATTATGGAGGCTCATGGAGGTATTGGAGGTGGACACTATGCAGGGGATGCCACCATGACGTAAGATTTTACTAGCTGGTTTATGGTGGGAGACCTTGTACAAGGATTGCAAAGAATATTGTAAGGTGTGTGATCACTGTCAGCTGCCTTGGAAAACCTGGTAGAGAGATGAAATGCCTTTAAGGCCTATTGCTAGCATAGAACCTTTTGAGAAATGGGAAATAGACTTTGTGGGTCCTATTTCCCCAGTTGTGCATAGAACTGGATCACACTACATCATCACTTGTACAAATTATCTTACAAGGTGGGTGGAAGCAGCACCTACAAAGGATTGTACAACAACTACAACAACAAGGTTCTTATGGGAAAATATTCTTACCAGGTATGGATGTCCTTTAAGTTTGACAAGTGATAGGGGCACTCATTTCCTTAATGAGACCATCAGGATATTATTGGATGAATTTATGGTTGCACACCATAAGACAACACCTTATCACCCTCAAGAAAATGGGACTGTTGAGGCTTTCAACAAGATATTGAGCCAGACTTTGACAAAAATTTGTGATGTTGGAAGGAAAGATTGGGATGATAAAGTTTCTGCTGTACTTTGGGCATATAGAACAACCTACAAACGGTTGAATAAGGAAACACCCTTTTAGTTGGTGTTTGGCACAAAGGAAATTCTACCCATGGAATTCATGTTACATTCTTTGCATATTGCACTCACAAGAGGTCTAGCTGATGAGAAATAATTGGAAGAGAGAATTGACAAGTTGATACAGCTGGATGAGAGGCATTCCATAACACGATGGAGTTAGAAGCAAATAAAAAGCCAGGAAAAAGGCATGGCATGAAAGGAACATTAGGGAAAAGAAGTTTGAGGTTGGGAAGATGGTACTTCTTTATGATTCAAATTTTTTGTGCCACCCAGGAAAGCTTAAGGTGCATTGGTTGGGACCGTATGTTATCACTCATATACTTGACTTAGGCACTTTCCAGCTAGAGGCACTTGATGGAACACAGTTTCCTGATTACTTCAATGGGAGTAGGCTAAAGCCCTACTATAAATAAGCCTTCTTGGTGTTTGTAATAAGGAATTATTTCCATTTAGATTAGATTTCCTTTACTGTATTTCCTTTAGATGTGTTTCCTTCATCATCGCTATACTTTGTCAATTTAGTTCAGTGTTACGTGTAATAAGCGGGCTTGCACACCAAAGCTTGATTACAATCTCAAGTGTTTTTATGCACAGAGGAATTGCACATACCATTTGTGTGGGGTGGATACAAGAAGGTTACAGTATAGAAAATAATTAAACTCACGGGTGATCATAAAAGGAACATGCTTTCAAAATTAATGAAAAATGCAGGAGAATTGCTCAAATTTAAGATCGTGCGTAAGGCATTAGTAGGGTGCTCAGTATAACTCAAGGAGGCTATGACATTTGAGACTACGTATGTTTAGGTCACATTGGATAAACTACTTTGGTGGAAGGAAGCGTGGGTAGAGGAGATCTGTGACAAATAAGTAGTGGCGCGCCAAAAAGTTATGATTGAGGTGCAAAAGTTTGAGGTACGGACAAAGAAATGCACAAACATGCTCAAAGGGAATTAATGCCATGTAAGGTGGTAGGTGGAGTTCAATTAATGAAGGGGATTTTTGAAACTTGGCTAAGTGCCGATCAAGCCGAGAATGATCATTTGTTTGACTTGTGAGTTTGAAGAAAATTACGAATGTGGAGAGTAGAATGTTGTGCTGAAGAGGGTTGATCTCCATTGGTGAATTGGTTTGAGTGAAGTAGAAGCACATTGATTAAGGATCTAGGGAACAGATTTCAAAAACTAGGGTGAATAATATTTGAGAAGGGGTTTAGGCATGACCCCTTAGAATCTCATAGTACATAATACAAAAAAGGATTCGAGAAGGATTTTTATGATGGCACCAAAGAAAGCACCTACAACAGGCATAGGGAAAGAAGAAGGTTGAAGATGAAGTTAAATTACTCCAGAGAGTAATTTTTTGGAAGATACGATAAAGAAGGTGATTAATAGTAGGACAAAAAATGGGATTCCCACATATGTAGGGTGTAAAATAAGTAATCAACCACCGTCACACTCTGAAGTAGACTTGAAGGGAGATTGTAGACGAATGTTGCTGGAATACTAAAGACCAAGCAAGTGCACTAGAGTTTTGGACACCATAAACTGAAGACTTTGGAACTAGAGGACGAATCTGTGAAAGCATATGTTGTTCTACTTTCATCTGGAAAATGGTAGATTTTCTTAAATTATTAAGCTTCATGAACTAATTATATCTAGTGGCTTATATCTTAAGGATTGCATGAAGAAAATTTCTAACTTCAACACCAACATTTTTTATGAGAATCACTCCAAGGATTGAAAACCAGTTGGGAAGGCCAACTACTCGATGTTCCTCACTTTTATTGATCTATTAGAAATTAGGATATTACAATGGTATGACAAAGAAGCTTCCCTACAGTCAATATAATCTCCGATTACTTGTTTGCCTCTAAAGTCTAACCAACATTGCTATAATTCCATTCCACACTAGATTGTGCACACTACTCTAGGAACAAAGTTGGGTGTTGATTGAATGGGCATGGAATGTCTATGGATGGCGTCTTGGCTACATATTGTGCATAGTATTTATGGCCTCAACATGTCCATCCAACATTGCACTAGAGACATTACAGAAAGGGCATGGTAAGGGAAGAGACACAACTAGGCACTTCAAATTCAAGTCCATTCAAATCCATTATTCGGTGTCATTTGTTGTTGAAAGTATTTAGGACCATTGGCCTATGTAGACCAGCGCTCTAGAGGGACTTCCGCCCTGGCTGGGAGGTGGTCCGTTAGGAAGTGCTTCCCTGTAGAAAATATGAAAAGTGGTTCTGAAACCTCCTCTCTGGAAACATTTCAAAGCGGCACTGGGAAATTGGTATCCAAAACCTTGGTTTGAAGAGATTTATTTTCACTATTTCTTATTTCTCCTTGGTGTATGGAACTAATGAAGTGGTGTGTTTTTCTAGATCCCTATGGACTACATATCCCCTACTTAGGAGCAGATTTTGGTCCCACAATGCAGCTTAGTGGGGGAGCTGGTAGAGTGAATCAATTCCCTCTCGTGCTCACCAGTCGAGTACTGTTGGGTCTAGCCTTGGTGTTTCTCTTGTCCAACCTGCGTAAGCCTCTGGATTCTGAGTTTGTTGTTCCAGTAGATTGTGTGTATCCTCATGCTCTGAGATTCCTTAAGTACAATAGAGAATCTTTAGAAGGTAACTTTTGATCTTTCCTATTTGTCATGCACAGCTGGCGTTAGTGGATGTGAAATCTTAAACTTGGACTATCACGTGCATATGCATGGAATTATGGCCTAACCTGAGGTTTCTTCTCCAACCTCAAGTATGGCGAAGGTCCCATACTATAGTGGTTTGCAGTCCTTTGATTGTCCTTGTCCCTTGAGATGGATTGGTTGAATCCTCTCCAAATGTACGATGTTGCTATAGTCACCACAGATTTCTGAAGTGTCTCCTCTTCTTAAAATGGTGCTTCCCCATGGAGCAGGAGTGAACCATAGGTAGATATGACGTGACTGCATAGTGGAAGAGTTTGTTTTGCTCAGTTAAATGAGTAGTTCCTGTCAAGTGGCTTCATTATGTAAAAACTGACAAGTGCATGAGAAATTCTCCATCCTTTGGTCAGAATATCCATGCTTTCACATAGATTTTTATTTTCTTCCAGGATGGAGGAAGCAAATCTGAGTGACTAGAAAGATTTTCTTGAGAGCCACTCTTGAAGTGCTTGGCTGGAAGTGATTAGGGGATCATTTTTCAAAGTTCCCTAAACATCCCCAAATGGTGTCAGTGCAGAAGATCATCTCTAGAGATTTCCAACGACTGTGAGAATGCAACAAATAGACATCAGGAGCTCCATATATGTCCAGTCAAAGTTCAGACAACGAGAAAGTCAACTCTGGTCAACTAGTCAATATTGGACCAATGGCACTACGACACGTAGTGAAAAGGAAAAGGGAGTTTTTTGTTTGTTTTCGATCACCGGTCTTTGACGAGCATAAAAATGGTGCACAGGAACAAGAGGCTCAACTTTTGTTACGGAGGGGAGCCTGACTGCCGTGTGGACTATGGTATTATCACCGATGTGGTGGGACCACAAGCCACCATGTGGCTTACCACGACTCGTTTAATTCACTTGATTTACCTATCGGGAATGACAAGTGGATTACATGCTATGGACCGAGTTAATTATTTCTATACCACATTATATGGGTCAAAATTTTATTATCTTGGTAAGTCCACTTACAAATCAATTTCCATGCCACATGACTAAGTATGGGTTTTATTATAACAACCATGTATTAATGGTTAGAAATTACCCACATGCCATGCATGGAGGACCACGTGGAAGGAGGTGAAGTTTGTGTAGAGGGCTAAGCCATGTGTGGATGTTTCCACGTGAAGGATGGAGTAGGTAAGGGTTATTAAAACCTTACCCAAAGTGAAATGACCACAAATGTGGGATATAAACCACCTTTATCCTAAGCACCTAAAATGGGATTTAATCCCCTCATTCAAACAAAAGCCGCTCAAATTGGGATTTTATCCTTTAAAAATGCAAATAAGCTAAATGGGATATTAATCCCATTTCATACATGCAAATCCGCCCAAATGGGAATATTTTATCCCATTTATTAAAAATGCTATGTTTAAGGTTTAAAATAGCCTTAAGATAATATGTATTGCATTATTTGAGGGCCCTAAAATTGTATAAATAGGGAACCCATTCATTGTAATGGACACACACCCTATAGCGAAGACAAGCTCAGAGCTTGGAAGGTGAATGAGAAATTGTTGTTGTGTGAAGACCTAAATTATTTTAGGCATTATTATTTTGATTATTATTGACCTATTATTTGTTAGGCAATAATAAATTAAATATTTGTGGCTAGGAGTTATTGAAACTACCTAGTCAGTCCATAGCGCCACACCAAATTACTTGCAAATCCTGGATTGTCGACCGGAGTGCCATAGCGGCATTGTATTAGCATTGGGAAGGCCGATCCGGAAGCCGAAGTGGAACTGGAGCCATCAAGCTTGTTGAATATGCCAGGAAGGTGGAAGTCAGGTGCTATTTTTCACCCTTGTCATCTGAAGGTCTGGTTATTCTTCTAAGCAAGTTTAAATAGTTTCCATTAGGTTTTCTTGTGAAAGTACTATTGTAACTTACAAGTTTTGACTAGTGGAACGGTTCGACCATGAACTTGGAGACGTAGGTAATTGCTGAACTCCGTAATCAATCTTTGTGCAATTGTCTTGCATTAATTTTTAAATTGATTACTTAAAAGGATAAAATCATTGGAAAATAATTAAAGCCTATAAGGGTCCGAGATCAGGTAGTAATAATCTGATTATTTTCAGATCATGTTTGGTATCAGAGCTGGTTTAGCTCCATATTTGTTTTTCAGTAAATCTGATTAACAGAGTGATTGCTTCAAGATTGGTGCAGTTGGTTCAATTTATGTGAACAGGGTACAAGTGCACTATGGGCAAGATGTCTAAACAGGCAAAGCTCAAGGAAATTGAAGCTTATAATCACCAGATCCAGGAAGAGAACTCTCTCCTGCGATCAATGTATTACTCCTTGGAAGAGGAGAATGCTCGTTTGAAATCAGAACTGCAAACCAAGGATGAGCTCTTGGCAAGGTTGCAATGTGGTGATTAGAGGAAGGAAATACCTTCAACTTTAGATGCAGAGGCCAGGGCAGATGATTGCACTGTAAGTTGTTCACCATGGGAATCTTCTTCTTCCTCCCATTTGGTTTCAGATTCAGGTAATGAAGTCTTTGGTTTGTTTGAAAAGCATACTAGAGGCATTGGATCCAAGTTACTAGATAAAATGGGATTTGATGGAAGAGGCCTTGGTAAAAATGGCCAAGGTATTTCTAACCCAATACAGGTCGAGGATCATCCTCGTTTTGTGGGTTTGGGTTATCCTAGTGCGGGAATGGAAATTGGAGAATGCTCCAAGAATGCTGATGGGAGACAAGCTTCTGAAAGCAAAGTGAATACCCCACTAGTCCTGTAAGAAGATTCTGAGCAGGAAAGTTGTGCTTCGTCATCACAGGCAAGATGTGGTAAGAGAAATCAGTGAAGAGGTAATGAGATTCCACCTCCAATTTCTTACCATAATCATAAGCACAGTAAAACTTCTGATCCACTTTTTCAGCTTAAGAAGTATGGTTATGATTTTCAGAAGATGTGGAATTCTTTTCCATGTACTTTTTGTGGATTGCATAATCATTCAGTGGCCAGATGCTGGAAGAGAAGGACACTGATGAAGAAGTTGATGTCGTTCGTCAGGAACAAGGAAAATCAGAAAGACCAATCTCATCATGCAGAGTTGAGAAATGGCAGAAAGAGTTCCTCATCCCAGAAGAAGGAGATTAAGAGGAATTTTTGTGCTCATTGCCAGAGGAATGGGCATCGGGTGGAAAATTGCTGGAAACTGCATCCATCTCGCCATCAGAGTAATGGCAAGCCAAAGATGGAATGGAGGCCTATTGTAAAGGCAGAAGAGGTTTCTACTCCACCACCAGTTGACAAGTCAACCCAGGACCAGGTAATACCTAAAAGTGAAAGTCCTTTAAAATGGGTAAGTCAACAGTTTTTCAATTATATATTGCATAATTCAGATTGATGAATCGTATGTAGTATTAAGTTTGGAGATCAGATTCTGTGAGAAAATGCTGAGAGAAAGGTTTACAATACTCAGTGGATTTTCTTACTTAGAAAATTTGATTAATGCTCCAAACATATCTCCTAATAAGCTTGTGAGTACCTGTTACAGCTTGGATACAGGATTTAACTCATATAAAGCTTGGAGATTGATCTGCCATTTGTGCAGACAGTAGAGTTCACAGAGATCAGCTCGGAACTTCATTCTGTGTAGAGGCATTGTGACCGTGCAGCAGAATGGTAGCTGAATCACCGTTGGCATTGACGTCAGGTCAGAACTTCATTTGTAGAGGCATTGTGACCGTGCAGCAGAATGGTACCTGATATTAGTATGTCAACAAGAAGAGATCAAAAAGGATCAGCTTAGAATGTCATTCTGTGTCAAGGCATTGTGACCACACATATGAATGGTAGTTGATCAACAGACTTAGCATCATGCATTGGAGGCTCGAGGTCTTGAAAGAGGCTTATCATCATGCATCAGAGGTGTTGAGGTCTGTAACAGACTTAGCATCATGCATTGGAGGCTTGAGGTCTTGAAAGAGGCTTAGCATCATGCATCAGAGGCGTTGAGGTCTACAAAGACTTAGCATCGTGCATAAGAGGCTCGAGGTCTCGAAAGAGGCTTAGCATCATGTATCAAAGGTGTTGAGGTCTACAGAGACTTAACATCATGCATCAGAGGCTCAAGGTCTTGAAAGAGGCTTAGCATCATGCATCGAAGGCATTGAGGTCTATAGAGACTTAGCATCATGCATTGGAGGCTTGAGGTCTTGAAAGAGGCTTCGAGGTCTTGAAAGAGGGTTAGCATCATGCATCGGAGGCATTGAGGTCTATAGAGACTTAGCATCATGCATTAGAGGCTTGAGGTCTTTAAAGAGGCTTAGCATCATGCATTGGAGGCGTTGAGGTCTGTAAAGGGACAAGGCATTGTCCATCATTGACATCGGATCAATCAAAGCTCTACGTAACATGGAGTTCCTTCAAACCAGTTTGGATTCTGTAGAATCAACTTGAAGCCACGAGCTGTGTTATAGAGTCAAAGAAGATCCTTGTTGTTAGATATCAAGAAGCTTAGCACCACATAGAAGGAGCGTTGAGGTTTCATTCAGAAACTTAGCACCATAAAGCGGAGGCGTGGAGGTCTTCTTCGGATATCAGAGTGGTGCAACGGAAGCGTCATGGGCCCATAACCCACAGGTCCCAGGATCGGAGTAGAGTTTTCGAAGTGAGAAGGTTGGAGGAGAAGACCCAAGGGTCTACTACAACAGCACTTCCGAGGTGGCAACAGAGTTTTTCAGATTCAGGACAGTATGGAAGCTTTTTGGGACAAAAAGCTTTTCTCAGTGGGGAGGTGTGATCAGGGGATCATTTTTGAAAGTTCCCTAAACATCCCTAAATGGTGTCAGTGCAGAAGATCATCTCGAGAGATTTCCAACGACTGTGAGAACGTGACAAACGGACATCGGGAGCTCTAGATATGTCCGGTCAAAGTTCAGATAATGAGAAAGTCAACTCTGGTCAACTGGTCAATATTGGACCAATGGCACTGCGACACGTGGCGAAAAGGCAAAAGGGAGTTTTTTGTTGGTTTTCGACCACCGGTCTTTGACGAGCATAGAAATGGTGCACAGGAACAAGAGGCTCAACTTTTGTTACTGAACTATTGTTACTTCCTCCTGAGCATTCAAGTGTTGATATATGATTTCTTCTGTATAAGGACATGTTCCTTTGGGTTGTGAAGTCATGCTTGATATGGATTGTATCTCCTTTGCTCTTGAAGATCTTTGACTCAGCCTTGGATCAGTTGCATCGATCCAAGGAATGTTTTAAGCTTATTCAGGATGAACAAAATTTATGGACCTTACGAAAGTTACAAGGTCTGAATGAGTTTGAATGAACAATCCTGGAGTTTAACACAAGCTGATCATGATAAATGAAATTTGGTTCCAGATATCGTAACATCAGGAAGGCCTAGACCTTAAGCCAGGTAAGATGTTCTTGGGTATACCGTAAGCTTAATTAGCAATGCCAGATAGGATCCTTTACAGGAATGTTTTACCCTGTTTGGCTCTAATACTGATTGGTCCTACTTGGGAGACCTAGACTGGATTCGTTAAGGTTAATAACCTTAACCTAAACTATAACCTATTGGTTAAATAATTGCTAATCTAACCTAGCCCTAAACTATAAGCTTAATGCTCCTAAGAGTTAACTTCATCTAGTGCTATGGATGTAAGACTAATGTCTTACCCTATGATCTAACCTATGTTTCTTACCTATCCTAACTAATGACAAGAATGGAGGGGGACCTATGAAGGGGCGCGAGTCATGGGCGGTGGTTTCCATGGCATTTATGAGGGGGATAAGGATTGAAGGACTTGGGATGCTGTCAGATTTGGCGGAGGTTGCAAATGGCTATATGACCTGACGTGGCAGTATCACCAAGTATGGGAATGTTTGTTTGTTTTCTTTTGGTGATCACCAACTTTGGTGGTCGGTAGCAATGGAGAATAGGCGGGAAGATAGGAGTTAATGCAATTAATGAACTTCAGTTCCCGAGCGCGGGTTGCGTGGGAAGGCATGTAAATGGAATATTGTTTGGTTGTTTGGTTTTCCATGCATTCCATTTTTTTCTCTGCTTGAGCACTGGTTCTTCGAACCAGTCGTCTACTCTGTGCTGCATGGAAACTTTGAGAATTTCTAGCTTCCTTCTCTGTCGGGGAAAGTTTATAAGGCATGAAGGTAACAATTTATTGTTGTTTAATCTATCGTGGAAGAAGAAGAGAAGGTGCGAGCACATTCAGAGGTCTTCTTCGGATTTTTAAGCGACACTATCAGGCATGATAGGCCCTAACTTTTAAAAATCTTGCTTTCCTTCAAATGCTTTCATTAAAACAACTTTGTTCAGGTGATCTTTGCATAGTTGGTTTGAAGCAATGTATTGGGTTTCTTCTTTTCTTGTGGATTTAGGAATCCCTGGTTATGCGAAGACTCTGTTTAAATGGTTTGCGGTGTTTACTTTATGGATACAATTTCTGTTGAAGTCCTTGCAGTGTTTCCTTATAAACTAGACTTCTGTTGAAGTCCTTGCTGTGTTTATTTTATGGAATCAACTTCTGTTGAAGTCCTTGCTGTGTTTATTTTATGGAATTGACTTTTGTTGAAGTCTTGTTGTTGATGGTCGACTTCTGAAGTCCTTGTGATTTACTTTATGGACTCTTCTGTTGAGGTGTTTACTGTGATTACTTATGAACTTCTGTTGAAGTCCTTGCTGTGTTTTCATATTCGTTCGACTTCTGTTGAAGTCCCCGTTGTGTTTACATTTTGGATTGACTTCTGTTGAAGTCCTTGTTGTGAATACATAGGGATTCGACTTCGGTATATGTTGTTCCTTGCTTCTTGATCGACTGAGGTAATGGGTTCCTAACTGTACCATGTTAGACATTCTGCTGGGTGATTTCTTGATTGAGGATTGACATGAAAAGAAATTGTTGTGTCTTATTTGGTTGGTTTATTGATTATCATTTGGTCGTATGAGCTCTTTTTGTTTCTTGATAGCTTCAGGTGAATATATAGATGGATTTAGAGGAAACTGTAATTCCTTCTATAGAGCTCGACTGGTTTAGAGGCATGCATATGAAATATGTTGATTACAAGTCTGTACCTCTGCAGAAAAGGGTCTGGATGGTCAATGGTTATGGGTTCTGTAAGGAATGAAATATTTAGTTTAATTGTGTTTTCTTTATGATTTTACTTGGTTAATGGGAACACAGTCTGACTGGGAGAAATCTTGCTTTGGGGAAACTCTGTTCCCTAACAGCGTATGGGAAATTTTAGATCTGCATGGATGGAAATCAGTTTTTATACTAGAATATGAATGACTTCGTGATGTTGCCTGTAGCGACCTTGAAATCTGTTAATAGAATTCATTTATTATCATTGGAAGTGCTATTTGTTTGGTATCCTTGAATGCAATAACAAATTATCCAATGTAGATAGTCAGTGTAACCTGTTGGTATGCAATGATAGCAGTTACCCTAACTCGTAGTCTAAAATGATTCGAGTCCTGGGTGAAGGAAAGACTGTTTTAATTGGATCAGGATTGTGGTCTGATATTGGAACGTATGTGTCTTTCGTTTATATCAATCTGTGGTTTTGTTAATATGTAATTTCAAGACCCTAGAGATCATATGGCAACCTTTTAAACAGTTCTACCAGTTTGGGAACTAATGGTAAACTTGGGAGTTGATTTCTTGCTTTCTTTCTTCCCTAAATGAATTCAAGATTGATTGTATATGTTTTGCTCCTGGAAAGTTGGTACTGTCCTGAACTTGTTTGGAATGGAGATCTGAATGCCTCTGTTCTTTCTCTTAGATTGTAAAGTATATGTTGATATAGAGCTTTTTGAATAGGAAAATATTCTCTCCCTTGTCTGGAAATTATGTGTGCTCTTTTCTTTTGTATCTCTATGTGAACCCTACGGTACGGGCATAAGAAGAATAGATTGTTAAATTTGTAAAAAGAGACTGGTAAGTACTGACTCTTGACCGAAGTCTTCTTTCCTTACCAATGGTTATATTATTACCCTGGTTGAGTTATTCAGTTATCCACTTTTATAAAATAGTATTGTAGTATAAGTGGTATACTTATTATTGTCATTGAAATAATGCTATGAGTATAAAGGAATTCTCGTCTGTTGAACTTGCTGGAGGTTATAATCTGTCTTTGCTTGAATTGTTAAATGCACATTTGTCGGATACACGTACTGATAGGAATTCATTCTTGAATGGAGTAATTTTGTTGGATTATTACTGTCCTCGGTTTTCAGATGGATGGATATTGTGGTTTCATTTTGTTTCTTCTTAGTCTATATATATATAGGATGAATCATCTGAAAAATATTCATGTTTAACTGGCAGTTATAATATGAGTTATGTGTTAAAGTTATATTAGAATTGTAGAAAGATGATTAGCCTGATTCATGTTTAAGGATTTGAAGATTTGATTTCATTTGAACAGGTTGTTTAATGAGAACAATTGGTGGAATGCAGTTGTTTTAAGAATTAGTTCTTATCATGCTCAGTTCACTGAACTGACCCGTGTTAGCAATTTTTGCAGATGGTCATCGTAAGTGGTAAAGGCACGCAGATCTGATATGATGCTCAGATTGTTTAACCTGGTTTTATGATGAATTCCAATTTGATTTCTCTATTTGTACTATATGAAGAAAGTTGTTCTTTTGTTGTTGAGTATCGTATCAAATATGCTGAAGTGCATAAATTGTAACTGTATGGTTTGGAAATAAATGAAAAGGGGAAATTGTTACTTATGTGGCTGCATTTTTAATTGATGGATTGATCTTCTTAGGTTCGATTGATTTTAAGTGCATTTTTATTATTTTATACCATAGAGTTATTTGGATTCTCTAAGTAGGCCTTGTAAAGATTATGTGACTGAATACTTCGTGAATGATTAGTAATTCTTTTATGTTATGAATAAGGATAAATTGGAAATTAGTCCACTGCCTTTTGAGAAGTTAAGGTTAAACTACACCTCAATAGGTAGCTGAAACGGGAAGAGTAATCTATTACTCCCTATCCATGATCTAAGTCAAGACAACATAACTGATGATTTTAAATCACTATATCTTAATAACAATAAGTAAGATATATTTCAGTCTTGGGAACTGATATAAACTCATATGGGTATAGTTAGCATCCTTATGAGAGGACTTAGGGCTATTGCCCAATTACGTTGATTAAGATTATTGTGAACCAATGATCTCCTTGACGAGATCTCAAATCTTATTAAACTTCTCTCTGTGAAATGGATCTTAATTAAGTAAGCAACTCAAAGGTGAGGAACCCAGGGGTTGGGAAAAGACTACCCAGATAGGAGAGTCTTAAAATTTAATTTCAACTCAACTTAAGTAACTCCTTGAAGTTATGTAAATATTTCTGAGGCGGTTTGTAGGATGTCGACACATGTCAACTGCAGGGTTGTACCTTCGTGAAGATTAGGATCTTCACGAGGATACAATAATGCAGGTGACCTATGGCGACACCCTTTGCATTGATCGTTAAGATTTACACCTTAAACTCGAACAAGTTTTTACTCTGGGACTGGTTAGGAACATGGTCATGTTATGAGGCTGCCCTTGGAGACTCGGGGTACCTTGACACATAGGGTTAACTGGGGTTGACCCAGTATGTCAGCTTACCCTAGTCCTCGAGAGCATCCTTATAATGTTTGTCATGTTATTAATCCATTCCTGAGTGAATGACTTGGGACAGGGGAGGCTGACAGAAGTCAGTATAATACATTCTATTTAACATCGGATTGGGGTGAAGGACGTATTCCAGATTGACGAGTATGCCGTCAAGGAATACGAGACATGAACAGTATGTTTCAAATCTTTGGCCAAAGTATCGCAAGCTGCTGATTGCGTTGTCCTATGTCACCTAGTCTGAGGGACGTGATGCCGATGAATAATGGTAACAATTATTCAGATAGGTTCCTTGGACAGAGCATTCTGAAATCCCAGATTAGGGAAGAGAACCACAAGAGTGAAGTGTTAAAATAAAAACGCCAACTCTATGATACTCATGAATAGATCGGTAGATCACCAAGTCATGGAATGAATAGATCGGTGGTACACCGAGTCATTACAGCTGCATATGGTTATCTGTTATAAGAATGATTGTTATGATCTGTGAGTTCTAAATTATGTATTTAGAACTAGAAAGCACTTATAAAAAATAAAATAAAAATTTCTTGTTCTAATGTACTAAAATGGGAATGTTACATTCATGTAGAGGGCTAAGCCATGCGTGGATGTTTCCACATGAAGGATGGAGTAGGTAAGGGTTATTAAAACCTTACCCAAATGAAATGATGCCAAATGTGGGATATAAACCACCAGCCCTAAGCACCTAAAATGGGATTTAATCCCCTCATTCAAACAAAATCCGCTCATTTGGGATATTATCCCTTATGAAATGCAAATCGGCTAAAATGGGTATTAATCCCTTTTCATACGTTAATCCACCCAAATGGGAATATTTTATCCTTTATTAAAAATGCTACGGTTAAGGTTTAAAATATCCTTAAGATAATATGTATTGCATTATTTGAGGGCCCTAAAATTGTATAAATAGGGTACCTAGTTCATTGTAATGGACACACAAAATACGAAGACAAGCTCAGAGCTTGGAAGGTGAATGAGAAATTGTTGTTGTGTGAAGACCTAAATTATTTTAGGCATTATTATTTTGATTATTATTGACCTATTATTTGTTAGGCAATAATAAATTAAATATTTGTGGCTAGGAGTTATTCAAACTACCTAGTTGGCCCATAGTGCCACAGTAAATTATTGTGAAGCCTGGTATATCGACCAGAGAGCCATAGGGAGTTGTATTAGCATTTGAAAGGTCGATCGAGAACCGAAGGTTTTCGACAGTGGAACTGGAGCCATCAAGCTTGTCGAATACACCAGGAAGGTGGAAGTCGGGTGCTATTTTTCACGCTTTTTGTCTGAAGGTCTGGTTATTCTTCTAAGAAAGTTTAAATAGTTTCCATTAGGTTTTCTTGTGAAAGTACTATTGTAACTTACAAGTTTTGACTAGTGGAACGGTTCGACCACGAACCCGGAGATGTAGGCAATTGTCGAACTCCGTAATCAATCTTTGTGCAATTGTCTTATTGTCTTGCATTAATTTTTAAATTGAATACTTAAAAGGAGAAAATAATTAGCAAATAATTAAAGCCTATAAGGGTCCGAGATCAGGTAGTAATAATCTGATTATTTTTGGATCAGGGAGGGCATAGAGTAGAGGCCACCCCCAGTGCGGAAATGTAAGAGGATGAGGATATTGATGAGTGCATGGTCTATGAGACTATATACCTAAGCATAAGTGTTCATGAACAACGCTTAGGTGAAGGAGAGAGGAGTGCCAGTGGATACACACAAGTTTTAGTACACCCCATGCCAAAGGAAGGAGAGGATGAAGGAGAAGTAAAATAGAATGTCGGAGGCACTGTGCAGTAGGATGCAGGTGTAGCAGTAGAACAAGAAGAGGATGTGTTTGTTCATGATGATGTTGGTGAACACACAGGTGGAAATAATGACAAAGACATAGTGGGAACTCAAAATATTGTCTACTTGGATGACCAATAAAAAATCATTCACACCCACTTTGAGAGCACCCTGCCCAATATACAATTGTATGGCTGGGATTGGATGGACCCAAAGATGGCCAATATGCACACTAGAAAGAAATTATCATCGAGCATGTAGACTCACATGGATGAGCCTGAATTTGATGTTTCCAAGGAGGAATGTAGCTTAAAGAAGATGATGAAGGTGCGACATATGTGTCATATGACCATCGAACCCACACTATTTTCTGATGAACAGGTGAGGAACACATTAGTTAGAGTGTCCCCTGAAGTAGCACGCTAGAATATTGACAAGGCAATAACAATACAAGCACTCTTGGAAGATAAGAAAGATAAGGAAAAAGATATAAAATGATTCACCCAGGAGTGGAATAGTGGAGTGGTCAAGGCACAAAATGTCAAAAAGATGGCTGAACATATTACCAATGAAATCTTACAGAAAATGCCTGATTTTCAAAAGAAGGTGCCAGAGGATTTCAAGTCGGAACTGCATTACCTCTGTACAATAGTTTGTTTCTTTTATAGGATGAACCAGTACACCTCCCTAAACCAAAGGATGTTGTAGAATAAGCATCGAGGGCCAACGATTCAATTGCAAGGAAGATATCTAGCTATGAGGCTATTTTGCAAGCCTTAAAAGATGAAATGAAGAAGGCAAATACAATATTGGCCATGTGTAAAATGCTTGATAACTTAATAAATGTAAGGAAAAAGGTAGATGATAATGAATTTCTACAAGTAGCAAATGATGAAACACTCAAGCACAAAGAATGAGTTACCTTGGTAGAGACAAAACATGATGCGCTAGATACTGTGAGGAAACAACACATGGATCGAATCAAGAACATTGGGAAGATCATTTCTACCAAGATGGATGCCATGGAAGGAATGGTCTCAGGTATGGCTAACATCCTTAGAATTTTTAAGAGTGAGAGTGGAAACATGACTCTAGATGAGTTAGATGATATATTTATAGATATCCCTGATAAAAAAATACAACGCGTACAAATTTGAGGGAGAAATTCAAAGTGACTATCCAAAATTCATTCTGTCAGTAGAAGAAAAAGGGTACACAATAAGATGACTCAGCATATTATTTATTCTTTGTTCTTTCATTCATTTATCCTATATTCTTTGCAGAGACAAGGTGATTACCCATTGTTGGGGAAACAATCCATTTTAGTGTGGGGTAATGTTGGATGGACAAAAATGGCCTAAATGTTGGGCACATGAATGTAGGGCTTTGGAAGAGTGCGTGGTGCTACAATATATCTGAAGCACCCAAGATTAGGGCTTGGCTATTTTTGTTTTAAAAGATATTTTTGGAGTTAGTGTGATGATCACACAAAGACATGAATACTTGCGGTCCATGCAATGATATTTTGGGAACAAGCAACGAATGAGTGTCATGCATAGTTTAGGCTAATAATAGGATTTCTACTCAAAGTTAACTATAGGAAGTCTATTGTTAGAACACTTTCATGTTGTGCATCCTTTAATAAAGGTACATGACTATTATTACATGTGACCTATTTTGAGAAGTGCATTGGGAGTGAAGGGAAAGTTCCCACCCCTATATATATGTATTAATTTGTAAGGTTTAGAGAGAGTCAACTATTGTAGAGTTATGCTACTGGTTTTGTTGAGCGCAAGACTCATAAAGATACTTTTATAGTGTATGCAACTTCTATGTTTTACAATAATTGATGCAATGAATCATATTGGATGGATAATGGTGTTGAACATGATTGAATCAGGTTCTTGCATGGTAAATCTTGTTATAGTCATTTTTTAGCTCATCTTACATATATTCTAAGATCTTTATTTGGTTTATACACTATGTTTTGTTTACTATTGGTTATTAATCTGAATACCTATATGCATTGCCATGCTAACATTCGGAATAAGAAACCATAAAGAGGGAATTAGTGCCTTTGCGCTCTTCGGATGAGTGCTCAGTTCAGGTTGAGTGATGTGCTAGCGTGCCTTGGTTATTCATAGTAAATTCTATGATGCATCACTAGCCATTGCTTTTATGTGATGGGATTGATACTAGGATCAAGGTCAATAGAGTGTTGAACAACACTTGGATCAAAACCTTTGAGATCTTCATACTCCCATGAAAATATAACACTGTATTTCTGACAAAGAGATAAGAAGGCCTACTTTTCTTCACGTGCACAATATTTAATGAGAAACAACTCAATAGTGATTGGGGAGTAGTCTTCTTGCACTGCCTGCATATTATTTTATTCACCCTTGAACTCATCATCAAGGATAAATTTTTTCTCTAAGGTTAAAAACCCTTTAGGAAATTTGTTTGTATTTAATTGTATCACTTGGTCACCATAACTTTCATGTAAGTCATCTTACATGCTTGATGAAAATTCAACTTCATTTTTTATGAATTAGATGATCTGTGTGTCAATGTCAAACACTTGCCAACCGGGGTTGTTGTTTGGAATGGATGGCATGATTACCATCTTGATGTGCTGAGTGTTTCCTTTGAAAAATTCCTCAGGAGGGGAGAACTACAAACCAAGTGTGACTATCTAATCAAATTATTTATTCATCTTACACGGCACCACCTACAGATTATGAGCATCAAATCTCTCAAGAAGGTCCCAAAATAAGTTTTTATAATCTTTGAGAAGCTTATTTTTTGTTACACATTTGTTAGTGATCTGATGGATAACTAGTTTTATGTCCCCAAAGATTTGCAACACCTTGATCTTTTTCTTTTCAGCAATAAAAAGACCATGCACCAACACTTCATACCCTGCTACATTATTAGAACATGTGAACTACAACTTGTGCGCAAAGAATAAATTCTCATACTTAGGAGAAATGAGAGCAACACCTGTGCCCACACCATTTTTGCTTATGGATCCATCAAAGTATAACTTCCACAGGCCCACACTTTCTTCATTTTCCTTGAGTGCACGCGACAGTAGAATTTCTTCTTCAAGGATGTAATATGTCCTAAGCCCTATTTCGAAAGCTTCAATCTCCTCAACATATGGGTCAAATTTATGGTGCCTTTCTGTCCATCCATCCAATAATAAGTCAGGAATAGGAGGTGTGACATCATTCTCTTCAAAAAATGAAACTTGTTCTTCTTGGATTAGGCAATTGGCTTGGAGGGGGGATAGGTCATATGAATCTACATGATAAGAAAATACTGGTTTAACTTGTATGCTAAATTGGGTACCATACCTTGTCTTGAGTAACATATGAGACCAGTCAGAAGACAAGTAACCACCCACTTTTGTAGTAAAATCTCTTGATAGACATAAGGAAAACAAAGGAGGTAGGTCAATGATTGACACATATTGAGTTATTGTGATGCTTAGACATGTATGGAGGGTTAACTCAAGATCCTTGACAATTCCTAGAGTAGTGACAGTTGAACCATCAAGTTGTAGGACTCATTTTGTCAAGGGGATATACTTAAGACCTATGAAATCAGCAATTTTCTTAGGCATGACATAGGTACTAGCACATGTGTCAATCATGCAGTTATGGATGAGATGTTTTCCTATGATCAAGGACATATAAAAGGGCAAGGTTTTAATATCCTTAATTACTTGCTTCTCTTCTTCTTGAGAAATATTGACAAAGGCGCACAACTTTTGAATGACTGGGTTTGCACACAAAATTCGATCCAAAGCTTCATGCAACAAGTCATGCTGAGATGGAATGGTCAAGGAATCCCACATTGTGAAATTTATGTTTGTATCCTTGATTTGGTCCACAATGCTAAATGGAAGTCCCACTAACTTATGCATTTGAGGTACAACAACATCCCTTCTTGGTTGTTCAAGTGCAGAGGTAGGAGCCTTAGCTGGTGTAGAGACTTGACCTACCAAAGGGGTGCACGCGCCACTTTAGGAGTATCTTTGTGTGGAGCCTTGCTTGTAGGAACTTGAGAACTTTTACTACTGGATGCCTTAGCTACTTCCCTATGATTTTGAGGATTTTATTATGTTACTGGAATTGTGACTTGCGCACCAGATTTGAGCATTCTTTTCTTGTATCTTGTGTTATCAACAACTTGGGTGTGCAGTCTATTTACATCAGCTGTGGTTTTTTTGATTGCAAAAAATTCCTCAGTGTTAAATAATATCAAGTTGGATTCAAGAGGAAATTCTATCCTTTCTTGGTTCTCAGGATCGCTCACACTTATAGAAGGATCACAACTAGAAGCAACCTGAATCATGTAGGATTGATCGTGTACATCATTAGTGAAATGATAATGAATATAAAACATGTTATAAGGAAAGAAACATTCTAATTCTTGTGCCAGGTTGTTCTGAACAGGGATAAGTGCTTGACTCGTGCTAGTCACTGGAAGAGGTTGTACTGGAGGGATAAATTGTAAGGGCAGATGCACATTAACATGCCATCTATCATTTTGCTGGTTCTATGTGTATCTATGGTTTCCTTATTTTTTTTATTAATGGTAAATATTTTTGAAGGGACTATACCCTGTATACAGAAAGGCTCAAAATCCAGATATCAAAAGAGATAGAAACAACCCAAAAAAGAGAAAAACAACCAACACCAAAGGGCTCAATAGCCAGATAAGACAACATAGTAATAAAACAGGATCAAGACATATAGTGATCCGAGAAATAGCAGAGGAGAAAAAAAAAAAAAAAGAGATTAGTCATCTCAGCCAAAAAACAACACCAAAACTACTAGTCAACAACAACTTCACAGCCAGTAAATAGCAACAGAGCACCGCATCACTTGATAGCCTGGTCAATATTGGCTTTGATCATTTGAAGTGAGACAAAGAATGCAATGGAGGTGGCCTGGGAAGGGTATTTTAGATCTTCTTGAGCAATTACAATATCTCTTTTCTCCTTGGAGCCCCAAATGTCCTCAGTAATTCCACTAAGACTGTAGATACTACAAATGTGTTGTTCGATGAAATTGTAAATACTTTTAAGGGTAGAGAGGATACAGTCGTTATGCCCTTTTGAGTTTCCAAGTCTACCATCCAGAGATTCAAGCTTCTTGAAAATATCAGTAGTGATATCCTATGGTTTCCTTATTGATTCTGCCATAGATGATTGATTTGGATTTGCACCTAGTTAGAATTGCTTTGATAGGCTTGAGCCTCCTATTTTTCTAACGATATGAACTTATTGGACAAGTTTCTAATTAGGGTCTTGAATTCTTCATCTTCTTTCTGTTACATGGGAGAGTAGGATGTCGATGCAACTAGTTGTGCACTCTACACAGGAACAAGAGAAATAGAAGGCTTGGGCGCAAGAGGCATCTATGGGAATAAGGGTGTGGGTGGTCTAGGAGCCTACTTCCCTTCCTGAATGAGACTGTTTTTAGCCCTTATGGTGATGTTGTATGCAACAAGTAAGGTCCTTCCTTCCATGGATTTAATCATGAATGAAATATCACTATTTAAAGCCCTTAGATAATACAAGAAAACGTACTAGGCTATATGCCTTACCACTTGAGGGTTTTTGTCCCAAATATTATGGAATCTGATATTGAAATTAGTCATTTACTCATTAGGCACCCTCTTTGTTATAGTCAGTTGTTCCACTAAAGATAGGTGATATAAGTTGTCTTCAAAGTAGTTACATAGAGCTATTTTAAGCTCATCCCATGTTACAATGGATGCAGGTCTCAGGCCACGGTACCATTGGAGCACTTTACCTTTAAATGAAGTTGTAAGTAGTTTGATTGGTACATAATCATGCTTGATCAGATAAACAAAGAATACATTAGCCATATCTTGAATGTTTTGAACAGGGGTGACTTGATTTTCTCTCATGAAGTATGGAATGCTCTTGAGCGCAACTACTGACATATCATGCTATGCATTGAGTTTGAGAGGGCTTCCACCAGTGAAGCTGGAAAATTTCCTGAGAGGAGGAGGAGGTTGAAATGCTATGGTAGGAAACACTTATTTTTTGTGAGGAGTAGAATGTGCACGACGTGTTGAATATGGGAATGCGTACACAAGATATTTGATGCATGTGCTTCTTGGAAAAATCTAGAGATATTCGAAATATCCTTCAACTATAACACTTTTTTGGGTATGCACTCTTCTCATAAAAGGCGCTCTAGCTACTAAAATAGTAGATATGAGTGTTGGGAGTCACTAGATATGTTGAATGAGCCTCTATAGGCTAGAAATCACTAAATTACACACCAAAACTTGACAACTATGAAATTTAAGCTTTCAATGCTTGTCCCATTGGGCGTGCCAGAAACTATTGGTTGTCAAACGTGTACCCGTGTCTCGAATTTGGAAGAACCAGTTTGTTTGATACAAAAATGGAACCGTCTCCAAGTTGTGGGACCTTGCACTCTTGAGATGGATCTCTGGAGAAGGCCAGTTCCTCTATCTATTTCTACCGTTACTACTACTCCTAATGCTGAAATGGAAATCTAAGCTAAATAAGCCATGAGACCAAGGATAGAAGGATAATAGAATGGAAAGCTAAACTATGGGAGGTGATAACACCAGAAAAAGAGGGATGGACACTATCTGTTTTGAGTGAAAATAAAAGAGGAAACATGAGGGAAGGCTAGAAACTCTTAGCATAGACCAAAAAACATTTACACCATCGATTTCATGAAATACAACAAAAAAATGGTGATGTAAGAATATTAAAGTTAACATAGAAAGCATACAATATAAAAGAAGGTAAGAAATAATAAATAAAACATGTTAAGGCACAAGATAGCCACAAAATGATGTTTTTATTACTTCCAAATATGAACAATCAGTTACAATGGCATTTAAAGTTCAATATTCGTATGCAAGAACCATATCTGGAGGTCTGCGACTAAGAATGAAGAGATATATGATCATTAACAAACACTAAGGATGAAAAATTTCCAAGACTTTACAATGAGCTAAGCTCTTACATTTATAGATGAAGTGAAGAGAGGAGAAGAAGAGAAGGATAGAAATCCAACTTTAAAGCTCAACCACTAGCCATCAATTCCTGTAAATCTACCTGTAATCTATTAAGCACAGTAATCCATGTCTGTTTGGTGTGTTGGAGAAGAAAGGAAGGCATATTGGATCAAATATGGGTGGTTGAAGCAATATAACCACATATTAATGGTGTGAAAGATGTTTTATAGATCCTCACCTATAAAATCCCACTGATATTTGAATTTGAATGGCCCAACATGTAGCCCACGTCAGCAGATTTATGAAAAATTAGGATGCGCAAGGATATGAGCACTGGAGAAAAATTTATGACTATTAGAAGATCTATAATTCTAAGTAGGCACGCAAGACATGTGGCACACACTGAGTGACTGAAAGGTTGGCCAACTATACACAGTTATTTTTCATTTCTACCACGTGTCACTTAGTGGTTTTTTGCAAGGATTTGGCACCCTGTTGGTGTGCTTTGATTGGTTACGTGTAGCACACTCAAAGTTTGAAACATGCCACATGGCACAGAAGAGCGCAGAAGAAGGTGAAAAGGAAGGAACACAAAGGAGTGAGGTATGAGAGGAAAACAGAGGAAGGGCATACGCAAAGGTGGAAAATGTGGGAGGAATAGGAGAAATACCCAAGGAAGAAGCATATGGGAGAGGCACAAATATCACAAGGTAATGTGCGACAACAAGGAAGAGAAGTGTGATGAAGCCAAGGATTTATCTATTTTTGGGAGGCAAGTCAAGGTGTGCGCAAAGTATGCATGAATTTTTGGGAAGAAGGAAAATGCATAGAGGGTGCACATGAGGGAAAATGGAACAAAGAGGAAAAGGAAAATGAAAGGAAGAAGAAAAAGAGAAGTGCACAAAGCCGCACGAGGAATTTGCAACCAAAGGAATGTGCTAAAGGGACAAATGAGGTACGTGAAAACTAAAATATAAAACCACAGAGTGAGAATGTGAATATAAGTTGTCCAGATAACCAAGGAGGTTATTTGGATAATAGTTTCTAAGGTGGAGGAGTTGATACAGAACTTGCATTCATATATGTCAAGCAGTCCTAAAAGAATTTTGGAGTTTCAAAGATTTTCTGTTGGAATAAATAATGGTCAAAAATTGCTAAAAGATGTTGACACAAGATGGATATCATTGTATGAAACAGCTTGCAGGATTTTTGTGGAATACATATCCTTAGCAGGGTATATGTTCAAGCATTGAAGCCAAGTGGATAAGGCTAAATATCTATTGTATCGTTTGATAGATATAGAGACATTATTAACTTTATGTGGTATTTTTCCAATGATGAAGGAAATAAACAACTTGGTGAAACATGCTCAGGAAATATCCATATACATTGTTGATTTTTTAAAATTAAAGAGACAAGTATGCATGATTTTAAATACCTTGTATATCACCCAAGATTGGATTCAAAAGCCAATTTTTAGCAGCTTCAAGGTTTTGATAGGGAGTACAAAATGGATCTAAAAAAGATTTAAAGTTCAATATCAGTGGTCATCTTCATATGCTTCAACTTGATGGAAAAAATATTTAAATCCACACTTTTTCCCAAGTGATACTTATATACCAGGTTCTAAAACTGAGGAAGTAATTGGCACCAAGTTGTCTTTTTGATGCTACAATTTAAATGTACGTAAAAAATTGATGAAATATATCTAAACATTATCTTATGAGATTACTAGAGTATTTTAAAATTAAGGTCAAAATTTATCTGTTGGAGGTGATGTGAGTTGTAAATCCCATTTTCTGGAACCTGATGATTGATGAAGAACAAAGAAATCAAACTTCGAGCAAATATGGACTGCACTTATGGATAGTTTTACTAATTTCACATGTTGATGGAGGGGAATTAAATGCACATATTGGACAGAAAATTACTCATATCCCAGTATCACAACATTTTGGATTTACAATGTTTGATCAATATAAGAACATTTTTGACCCAACAGAAATGGCTCAGTATGTCACTATTATGGAGAAGGATGTATCAGAGTAACATTCGGTGAGAGAAACTTTAAGTGAATACTTCAAACTGGATGAACTCATCCAAAAATTCATTCTTGGGTCCTATTGAAGATGAAAGGGTATTTAACACTTTCTTTTGTGAAATCAAAACTTCACAACATATTGGACAAGAATTTGGAAACCCTGTTTGAGAATGTATGTTTTAAGATATAGGTGTGGAAACATTTCCATATGAAAGAGCACTGGCTACATGGACATCTCTTGTAGAGAAAGGATTGTTAATCAGTTATTGAAGCAATAAAGTCTCTAATGGGAATAGTGAAATTACCTTGGACTCTACTAGACAAGAAATTGATATGTGGTATAATAAGTGATCAGGACCATTAGGATAGGGTTGTTTTAGGTACTAGAAGAACTGAAATATTCATTTTTTGAAATATAAAATGCATGACTTGATATTTTTTCATTCACATATATTACACATAAAATGTTTGTATAATGTATTAGGGGAGTTTTTGATCAAGATGTTGGATTCTTTGGTTGACAAGCGTTTTTAGGTCCTGCATTCAAGCGTTGGTATGCTTGGAAGAAAGAGAATTTAAAAGGAGGTGGATCAGTTTCTGATTCTCAAGGATCATCCAAGGATTCTAAGGAGGAGCATACATCAAAAAAATCCAACTAATGAAGCTGAATTCATATTTTAGCATGAAAGAACCATACAAAATTGTTGATAAATGTCCATTCCCTTAAACCAAAAGTGAAAGATGAACTTTCATAATTCTACCAAACTGTTATGCAGACTTTCGGGGAAGTTGCTCTTTGATTCTTAAGATCACCCTAAGGTGGCTTAGAGATAGCATGCAAAAACTTGTATCTTGGGACTCTCTATTTTGAAATTTCAAATCTGTTGAACTCATGGAAAAATCCTTTGTAAAAGGTTTTTTAAGCTTCTGAATAATCAAATATTCCATGTTTAATAATGTTAACACTCGGCCTCTAGAGATCCTATCCCTACTTTTTACCCTTCTAATAAATCATAAAAAGACAAGCACAAGACACAAGGTTGAGCATATACGGATGCTTCGGAAATCTACATCTCTAGGTAAGTATGAAACAATGATATTACCTACTTTAATAACATTAGACATGTTAGAAAATGATCCAGTGTTAGAATAATAGATGAATATAATTTTTGTAATATAACTTGAACATTGGAGATTCCCATTATTGTGGATAGGTTTATACCTTTGAACGTACCAAAAAATGTGAGTCATTTCAAGTTCGTTAAATAGATAAGGCCATCGGAAGATGGAGTTATATGCTCTTATCAACTTATGGGTAGTTGATCACCCCACATGCACTAAAAAAGCTCATCGAGCCAATATCGTCCCATGTAATCTGCACAAATTGGTAAATTCTAAAACAAGATTAAATTTTTACAACAACCCATCACAGTTAATATAGGAAATATATGACATCATACACTATCGAAACATTATACATAACAATGCTTAAGAATTTAAGATTTTCAAAGGAACCCCTTACAAAACTAGCATGTCAGAACCTGGATGAAAAAGTAAGCTTGGCTAAAAATAGTGACCAACATTTTGAAATCTTCGAAGATTGGAGGCTCGAAAACAAAATTAATTTTGACAGCACCTTTTCACCATTTAATTTGTAAACTGACACGTGTCAGCGTCTGGATCAAACAGTTGACCTACATGGACTCATTTTCAAACCAATTTCAAGAAATTGACATACGATAACTTCTAGCATCCAGTAATCTCCCTGTTACTGGAGTAAGCTCTAAATACTGTCAAAAGGTCTGAATCACTCTAACATTTTGGTCATAGTTTAGGGATTAAATTTAGGAAAATAGCAACCCACCACATTAATATGTGAATATAAGACTCCATATCAAGTATCAAACACTTATGCCTACATTCATCAAGAATTGAAAATTTTCGATAATAAATGACAATACTGAGTGGGTACCTGATCTACGACAATATTGAAAAAGTGGCTCTATACCTTGTAAATATGTGTTCATATATGAAATTTGTAAATTTTCCCATCTCTTCTAATTTTGACAGCATTCTTTCACCTCTTCATACCTATTTGGTACCCATCAGGTGTCTGTGCAAACCAAGTTAAAAAAAACAATTAGATCTTTTGTGCTAAGACTTAAGATTATGTAACCAATAAATAAAATCTTAACTTTGTTAAATGGACTGAAATTAAGGGTGCAATGGAATTTCATCTAATGGTAGTAAGTCCCATTCTTTGGCACTTATCACATGTGCTCGCATAAATGTGTGTGCATGTATACTTTGCTTAATGCTAAATCAAATGAAGCAAGAACTACCACCTAAAATAGTTCTACAATTTAGCTAAAACAAAGCATAAACACCATCATGATAAGAATTAAACAAGGGTTAGATGCTAGCATTCATCAATACAAACTTTGAAACTAACAATGCTAAATATCTAAACTCCTCTATTCTCTAACAACAAATAAATGAATGGACCTAAGTAAGCTCCATGGCTATCAAAATAGTTGTCCTTAATGCTCCAAGAACCTAGGAATGGGGGCTAATCAAAGTTGGGCTACAAGACCCTTTTGACACCTCCCATATGACCCAAGCACTTTAAGAAAGAGGCTTAACTCTTCAAGATGATGAACTCTCAAAAGGGCAAGGTGCAAGCTCTTAGTCTCTTTGCTATATGCTTTGCATTTACTCTCTTAGAAAGTTTAGGTGTAAGTAAAAAGGTAGGTGGAGGGCTCTTTATATAGCCCAAAGGATAAAGGATTCAACACATTCTCATGAATGTGGGATAAAGGTAAAACATGATTAGGAATGGATAAGGTTGCTTTATTAAAGGTAACCTTACTTTAGAAGGGTTTAATACATGTTTAGCAAGTCATGGGAGTTGGGGGGTATTTTAATTAATCAAAGGTGATTAATTAATAGGTAGATGTAAGCTTATAGAAGCCAATTAGAGGAATATTAGTACGATTTAGGCTATTAGAAGGGGATTAAATCAATTAAATATTGATTTATTGGTTAAATGGAAGGGAAAGCTAATTAATTAATAATAATTAATTAGTCTAGGTAGAAGGGGTGATTTATTAACGGAAGGTCGTTAATTAGGGTATTTGTTGGATAGGAAACTTAATTAATTAGCTTAGTGTAATTAATTAATGATGATATGAGGGAAAATGAGTGCCTTTGACGATATGTCGTTGATTTGCGAGAAAGGGGATAATTAGCACAATTTAAGTATTTAAATTGCTTGGGCATAATTATAGGTGTCTACACCTTGATTTGGTTGTTGGATAAAAGTAGAGCGCGTTTTACTTCTCTCCTTGTTATGGGAATGGGTTGAGCGTGATGAATCCAAAGAACCATGCATCTGTTTGTCTGGTCTTGACTCTAGAGCCAAAGAGTAACCGGACTCGTAGACAGCAATTGTATTGTTGTCACTAGACCCCTCAGGCCTAGTAGAGTTATGTGAGTGAAATACCTTTTGACGATGTTCCAATGTTTCACTTTCTTTGACCTGTTCATTGGTTTAGAACAAAATTACAAATTACATATTTATAATACAATAATTAATTTAACAATGATTTTGTTTTTGAAAGAAATCAAGATTAAATGCTTTAAAAATAAAATACTCACCAACTGCTGGTCAATAGGAATTCCATTTTTTTCCATCTTCTCATAAGAACAGTTGGAATAGTTGTGGATTTGAGTCTAGTAAAACCCTCATAATATACATCAAGAACATAACAAGAAGAACAAATAACTGCAATAGGATTGATTTTGGCATTGTAAAGATCAAAATGAATCTTTGATGCTAGATATGTGCACCAATTGAGTCTAAGGATGGAAATGGTTCAAAGAAGGTAGTGCATTTCCCACTGAGGAGTGTCGGTGTATCATCTCTGTAAAATGATACGGGACTGGAAAAATTCCACCATGGCTAGAAGAAATGGGTCTTTGATAGATTGAGAGTTAATGCCTCTTTTGGGCAGATTATTTAGCTCAACCTCAACAGAGAGATTGTAATCAGAGTCTATTTTTTCTCATCAAGAAGAACAACTTTAAAGGTTATAGGTGATGTGTTCTTATGTGGCATAATTTTTATACGATGAATGTCTTCAGGTGTTATTTTGATGATAAATTGGTGGGAGGGTAATTAAATAATGAATTTATCTTTTAGAGATCCAAACAATTATAACATTTGCACTTACAAATCTCATCAAAAAGACCAAATGTGACATATCTATTATACACTAGCTAATGTCATCTCCATACTAGATCATTGCATCCTTGAGCTATCAAGCCAACAAGATTGGCTTTAAACCCCCATAAACAAAAGAGATCTTGAATGTAGTTGTCACAAGTAAGGATATGAAATGTCAAAAGTAAATATTAAAAAGTCAATTTCATGGGGGGGCCTTTTCAGTATCCCTACTAGGGCCATATGGATGCATAGATAATAATAGATAAATGTTGTGATAAAGGAAGAGGTTTGAAAATTGTAGATTAATATACCTGTATATGATGATAGATGTTCCTTCACCTTGAATCTTGATGATCGACCCTAATACTGGAAGACTGGAAGCAGAAAAGAAGGCTGGAACTCTTTGAAAAACTCTATCTTGGAGATACCTATAGGTGAAAATGGGACAAAATGAATGGGGATAGATATATATAGGATAAAAAAGTGCATTAAATGTGGAAGGTATGTTTCTTATTAAATGCTGGATGAACTTCTGTGTTACCATTTGGGGACACCAAACATACATTACCAGGTAATAATTTTGTCATTGTTACTAGTTGTCAATAATGCCATGTGTTACCAGTCGATAATGCCAATCACACGTTACCAGTTGGAAGCACCACACAGTGTTACCAAAAGAAAACACTAAAAAATGTTACCAAATGGTAACACCAATTAGTGTTACCATCTGGTAACACTTTTTAGTGTTACGGGCCAATAACACTTTTCAGTGTTACTGGCCAGTAACACTTAAAACTATTACCGGTCGGTAACACCGAAAAGTGTTACTGGTCGAAAACACTAAAAGGGTTACTAGCCGGTAGCACTGACAAGTGTTGCCGACCGGTAACACAAACATTATTTTTTTTTTTAATTTTCATTCATAATTTTAGTAAAAAAACCATAGTCCACCATTTTTTGGAAAACGCCTTCCTTTCATCGCTGTCACGAAACCCGTTTTCACACTTTCGCCTATAATGCGAATGATTTTTTCGTTGGATTTGCCACCCATTCAATAATATTTTTTTGGGAGGGGGTGTTAAAATGAACCCCGAGGTGATCAAAAGAGAAGGTCAACAAACATATAACGACCCTGTGAAAACAATTTTATGAGGTTCTGCAAAGATTTGAGTGCCTAGGCACCTCAATACCAATTCAAGCACCCTAGTCTTGCCTTTTGCAATTTTTTGGGTTTGATTGCAATACCTTGTGTTCCATTTCTAACATTTATATATCTTTGTACACCTCCAAATTTATCACAAATAAGCTGATTCTTTTCTCCTCTTTATTGCACTTAGGGTTTCAAATTATCTTTCTTATTGCTTGTGTTATGTACTTCAAAGCTATATTATTGCATGCGACTCTGAAATATCCTATTAGGGTTTTATAAAAAGTTAATTTTTGTTAAATTTCCTCATCATTTACCTATATATATGTGTCACTAAAATAAACACCTGGCTTATTTTTAGGTAACTAGTTGCAAAACTAAATAATTTTGGTTCTTAATCAGTGTTATGATCCTTTATGCCTCAAATATTGTTCAAATTACTTGTGTGGATTAGACCTATTGGTGCTCATTTTGAGCCTATATCTTAAACTAAGCTGACTCTTCCAAAATCTTTCCCATACCATTTAAGATTTTCTTTACATAAGTTACATGACCCCAGAAAAATTGTCTTTGAACTACATTTTTCACTCAAAACAAAATCATGTCAGTTAAAGGTTGTAGTATTATTCATACACTGGCTCTTTTAAGAAGTTTTCATGGTCTATGGGATGGTAATGGTTCAAATGGTTTAAAATGGATGTGCCTGAAGCTCAAAAGTATTGATTGTGGATGCATAAAAGTTAAAAAAAAACAAAAATACATTTTTTTCATGTATATAAAAATTTAATTTCATTCCCGTCACTTGATGACATGGCATTCTCTGGGAAGCTTCACATTGGGAGAGAAATCAAGTATACTTGCATTTTTTGCAAGAATGTAAAGTAAAAATATATCCACGACTCCCATGGAATATTCTAAAGAAAGAGTGGGGCCACTTTATAAGATTACAATTTTGTAAAGCACTTCTCATATACAAAAATGTAAACTGTATTCAAAACCTCATGGCATGAAAAGGAAATGTGTTATCATAACAACACAAGATAGAAAATGAACATCTTATGAATATTTGCACTTTGCAGTTTCACACTTCATGCGAAATTGTAAACTGAATCTGAACCCCCAAGGCTTGATAAAGGACACGTGTCATCCTATCTATGCAGCTTGGTATCGGGGACCCCATATAAATTTAAAATTTTGCACTTCTTTAGTTAAATACAAAAATACAAAATAGGCCTCGAGCTCCACTCCCCACCAAAAGGGACACATGGACAATTTTCATTCAAATGAGAAAAGGTAAAGATCAACAGATGAGATTGAATAAAATGCATTTATGGTGTCCTCCATTAATGCCACTCACATGAAAGGATTATAGGTTCAAATTTTTGCTAAGTATTTCACATTTTTACCTTTTTGTGATGAAATTTAGCATTATGGAGCCTTAAAGTTATGAAGTTGGATTGTAAAATTGAGCCAGTGGATTGTAAAGAGGAGTGTTTGGGAAAATTAAAGTAATTAACATGAATATGTGAGTGGTATTATGAAGAAATATGAAAACTCAAGTAATTATCCTAGAAAAAATCAAATATTGCTTAATTTTCTCGTTTGTTTGTAAGGGTTTTTAAGAAGCGATTGTGTTTTAAATTTCTCCTCCTGCACTTGGTCCTTCCCTTGACTCCCATAGTTGTTGGATAACTTATTTCCATTGATTACTAAAAAATATGAATATAAAAGGAATTGGAACCCCTGTTACCTCACATATTACAAGTAATTTGGATGATGTGATGAAAAACAACATAGGGAATGACAACAATTGATGTTATAGGGAATGACAACAATTGATGTTATTAGTACTTCATTAGCTTTCAATTTCGCACCCTCCATACATTTCCTAGAATTGGTATGGAGTTTTGCCAAAAAATACAATCCAGAAACCAAGGAAGTGTGATGGAAGTTGTGCTAGAGTTCTCTCATTATCACCCAAAACCTTTAGAATGATATTGGGGTTACCCAAAGTTGAGAGGGCAATGAAAATTGACATACAATCAATACAAGGCTTGTGGATCACTAAACATGTAGAATATACCAGAAGTATGAATATTCATTTGTTAATAAAAATAGAGGTTTTTCTACCAAAGTCCCAAAAATGTTAGTTCGTTCACACTTTGTGGAAGATGTTGAAGACCTCATCACTCTACTAAGAAGAATTGCAAGCTTAAAATATTTTTATGAATTCTAAGAGTGGATGATGAGCTATATATAGCTCATTCTATTTAGTACTGAGAAGGTTTGTTGGGAAAATTTTAAAAAAAATCTATAGATGATCAAAACATAAACATGGGTGTGTAAATTAAGGAGGGAACTGCAATCAGGTGCAAATTTTACATGATGTTTTATTTGGTTAATAATTTTTCATGTCATAAGGAACTCCCTGGAATTTGAATAATGAAGGATTTCACTACCCATAGGGTCTATGATGTATACCCTATGTTGAATTTGGAGAAATAAAAGGGAAATTTTAGAAAGATTAATGATGTTTTATTTGCACCCATTATATGACTTTTCAAAGTAGATTGGGAGCAATTTAAAATATATGCAGCTACTAAGAAAACAATCAATGATTATGGGTGTTAGTTTATCCAATACAAGTTCTTTACTTACATAAGAGTAAGTGGTTTCCAGGGGAACCTGTACATGCTGCCTAGATATCTAGATGAAAAATGGGCACTTTTGGAGCTCTTAAGGTAGTTGAAAAAGTTGCACAAGCTAATATTTGGTAAACAAAATACCAACATCAAGTTCCCAATCAAAATAGGGAGGTACACGTGTACAAGAGTCATAAAGGATAGACTTCTAGATGAAGAGATGAATAGAATAGAGATGGAAATTTTTTAGCCAAGGCCTAATTATGACATCATATGGGTCATGATTTTAGTCCTAAGAATTTCACGATAAAATTATGAATCAATTAACTATGACTAATTTTTGGTTGAATTTCCGATCCCTGATAAAAAGGGGAATTTAGACTAAGAGACTTATCTAGAATGGCTCTACAATAAGTGATAGAATATAAAATTACAATGGTGCCTCAAGACTTTGCATATGACAAAAAAATAGTGAGCCAATATTAAATTGAAATGAATTTGGTAGGGAAACTAATTGATCCACTTGATTAGAATCAGAAAGAAACAACAAGACTACATACTATAACTATCCATGTAATGAGGAGAACATTGACATGGTTAATAAGAAAACGTTTGGATTTGTCTTTACAGAACACTAAGGTACTACAAGAGTATAGGGCCACATGAATTATTTAGGAGGATATTTCTTCTTTGAAGGAAGGAGTAATCCAAATCGATCCCTTGGAGAGGAAAGCACCTCAACTTCCTTCTAAGAAGCTAACCAATGGAATGATAGAGGAGTGGACTACTGCTACAAGTAAAACAAGTACCTCTATGTCCCTCTTGACCCAAAATGCCAAGAAGATACTAATGAAAACTATGAAGATTTCCCCATCACTCAAACTATTCCATTGTAGGTTAAGGGAGCATGTGCTTTAAAACCTAGAACTCATATGGTAAATTTTCTAGGATCTTCTAGTACAAGTAAGATAATGAGGGGTTATGTTGGTACTTGTATTTACTCTTCTTCACAAACCATGCAACATCATGGATTTGATAGGACACTCAAAAGTAGATAAATGATTATGTATGTCATTTTGTAGCCAGGGAAGCAATTTATTTGACTTTTTAGCACTCAGGCCTTGAAGAAGTGGGTAGCACCTTAAAAGGATTTGATCTTATACTAACTATTTTAGGTTGTGCTTTTTCAACCAAGGTAAGAGAACCTATTTTGTAACCTCTGTTTTTTAAAGGAGACGCAAATACCTTTCTTTTGCATAAATTTTATAAAGAAAACCTTGGAAAAATATGATCAACACACCAAATCTGACTCTCACGAGTTGTCACTTCTAGATTATGGTGATATTTTCAATACAAGGCAAAGGTTACTAAAGACATTAAGAAATCTTGATTGTTCTACATATTTTTGCAAGTAGATTTTGTTCCTTTGTTGATACATAGGGAAAACAGGGGTAGTTTAGGGTGGATCAATGGTTTTTAAATGATTTTGATGGGAGATGAAGCAGGATAAAGTTGATTATACCAGATCTTTGGAGGGACTTCACAATAATGAACAGCTTCACAACAAAAAGCTTTAGAATAGTCAAGACGTTCCTTCAACCAAAAGGTGTGCTTCAATGGAAGCCTAGATCAACACATTTTCACATAATCTTTGAGACTCCAACATGAAGGCTTGAATTGGAAGACTCAATTAAACACTAAAGTTTTTGATTAATAAAACCTAAGGTACACCTAAAGACTTACAAAAAATATTTATCAACAAATGACAGTAAATTGATTTTAAATTTGTTTATCTCATCCAAGATGAAGGCTCTTCTTGAAATGAAATTGAAAATACCATTATACTATCATAGGGACAAGATCCTATGTGATTTTACAAAAAATTCAGTGTAAGATTGCAATAGGAACGAAAGAAACTATTTGCAGACATTCTGAAAATAAAGTAGACACAAAATTGCTAGAGATTAGACACAAATTAATTCCAAAATTGCTTAGATTCATCAGTAGGGAAAAGATTATAGAGAAATATCATAGATTTTCAATGGCTATACATCTGTAACCAAATTAACATGATAGAAAATATAACATAGATGAAAATAATAGGTAGCCTCACCTTTGGTCTCTTGGGAAGACGACTTTCTCAAATTTTTTTCTCAAGAATTCAAACTCTGACCATTTGCAAGAGTATTCTCATTGCATTTATACATTTTTTCCAACTCAATTCCCCCCCAAAAGAGAAGAATATTTGAGGGATCTTTGTTTGTTTCCAATTTTTTCAGACAACGACACTTAACAAATTTAGATCCGAAATCTGCTAGGTGGACCAATTGTGAACTGATCACGTTTCTTGGGCCCTTGACTAATGACTAGGATGCCATGCCACAAATTTTCAGGAGTCTCTTTAATCATTTTGATTCTGTCATGCGAGAAATCCCCTTTTTAATCATTTTTCAGAGCCTCTGCATATCTGGACTTAACATGTCATCCCTTTTTGCTCTCGAGGCAACACCTTTTTCACCTTTTGCACCTGTACTTTCATCATTTCATCCCTTTTCCCTTCTTTTCCTCTGAAATTTTATTCTGTAACTTTTGGATCTGGAATTTTGCATTTTTACACGAGACTGAGCAAGAATCCACTTCAAAAGTACTTCAAATTTATAAATTGAGCTCCTGAATTGATTCAATTGAACTTTGTAAACCAAAATGACACAAATTTGCTAAAAAATTAATGAAGAATGATGCAAAAAATGCATCGCCAAACATCTTGGAGCTTCAATGGTGGAAAAATCAAATGAAATGCATAGCTACCATTGATATTTCCTTTCTACTTTTAATCTGAGCCCTCCACATGGAAAAATGTGATTGGAGACGGGCCTGGGAGCACTTTTTGACATTTTATAAATTTTTGAATTTTTTTTTGACATTTTTCTCCGCCCCTCCGCCCTCAGAAATGGGCTTGACATGTGTCCCAATGTCAATCACAGAGGAAATGAGGCTCGATACTGCTATTTTACCTCATTTCTAGAAAAAATAATTTTTTTCCAAATTTTCCCCGCAGCTCCGTCCTTCCACCTTTAGCTTCTGATGTGGGTCCCAACAGACCTACGCTTCATTTTTTCACTTTATACTTATTTTCCAAAAAGGAAAAAGTTCCACATTTTTCCCATAGGCCCGCACCTATGTTTTTGACTATTCAATGCTGGCATTACTTTCCTGTTGAGGCCATGCTTTAACTTACAATTTTATCCCTTTTTACAAAAGGCAAAAAACCTTAAATAACCCCGAAGCTCCATTTCTCCATTTCCCCGCCTGCTACGTGTCTCAATGGTGCATTTTGAGATGGTAACGAAAAGTAGAGACCCCAAACAAGCATGGGCTCAACATGTGTCTTAGTTCGGTAGAGTCTGTGAAAAATTTGAAGGTTTAGTGGAAGGCACCATATGTCTAAGGTCCGAGACAGTCTCTTTCAGTCATTGAAAAGTCCATGAAAAAGGCAGAGTGAGCAGAAGCCTCAAAGTGTCCTCCTAGCGCTTCTTCAAAATAAAACTCAGGGGTTGGTCCCCAAACATGCGTGGTCCCTCCACTTGACCAAGGAAGGGATTGATCATGGAAACCAAATGGAGGATAGAGTGTTCAAGCACCAATAGAGGGAGACAAAAAACATGACAGAGGCCACAAGCTGAGGAATTTCAATGAAAAATGGGGTGAGACTAATTTGAGCACCAATAGGTTCCTTACCTGATATTTACCCACAACTTAGAGTGCAAAGTGCTAAAGAGAAAGAGAACTATGATCTAAATTGTTTTGAAAAAACAAAAAAGGATAGGGTTACATACCCTTTGGAGAGAAATACAAATACCTCAGAGGCCAGGAAGATCCTATCTATTAAAGGAAATGGAAAATAAAATGAGGAACCAGAGGTCATTGACTCAATTCCATTAGATGAGGTGCAGAAAGCTCTTATTACAACATTGACTCATGAAGTAACATAATCACAAGTTGAAGTGATTGATTTAATGCCATTATATAAGGTACAAGAACTAATGGGACCCTTTTACATTTCTTCAGTGGAGGCAAGGGCATAACAAAATTCACTAGAGGTGAAGGCATAAAAAAATTTAATGGAGGTGAAGGCACTGCATAATTTAGTGGAGAAGAGGGCATTGCAGAAACTTTTTCAGGAGAAGACTTCACTGAGGCCTTTTCAAGGGCATCAAGCCTTTGATCTAACTTATCTAATTTGTGAGAAAGTGAGGATATATCCTATTGAGGCACTAAATCATATGGTACATGTGCATCAGCTGGGATTTATTTCTTTGCTAGTTCCTCAGTGAAGAATGCAGGGGATATACAAATGGTGTTCATATTGATAATTATCCTGTAATGGATCTATAAATTCTTTAATTGGTTAGGAATAATGTATTCTTCTAGGCAAAACAAGTGGTGAAAAAATATATGGAACGTGTAACACCTTGGACAAACTGTTATATTTCTCTTTTGCATTACAAGCATTGGCATGTGATTTTCTTGAATGAGGTGTGTTCCCTTGATTGTTGAAAATCATGCTTGTTATGGATAAATAATTTCTACTCTTGGATTCATTAGACTGAAATGATAAGGCTTGCATGAATCCATTTTCACTTCTTATTGATAAGCTACAATTTGATTTTGAGAGTTGCAAACTTATCTCTTTTACTGACTCATCCTTGGATCAATTTCAGTGATCCAAGGAATGTTTTAAATCTTCTTAATGGACTGAATGGTAAATTGACATTCATTAGTTTGAGAGACATAGTGGACTAAACTTTGTATGTTACAAATTCTTTGGTCTTGTGTGAACGTGTCTTCATTCGGTTGTATGTTTGTGCTTGGGTCTTTGGGATTGATCTCTGCAGGACATTAATGGTGTAAATGAAATATAGTCTGCTTCATGACTATGAAGGGGATCAGAATCCTAAAACTAAAGGATTATCCTAACGGTATCCTAAGCTAGGTAAGAGCACCTACTTCCTAGCTATGTCTACTTATTTGGGTTTCGATCTATCCTAAGCTTCTTGTTCTATTTTGTTGGGATGGTGTCCTAACCTAAGCTCTTGTGCTAAATGAATAAGGGAGAGATTACTATAGTAATGTTAGGCTATATTAATCTAATGCCTAATACTATATGGATGTGAATTTAATCTAACCTAAGGTGGAAATTACCTATGGAAATGTTTTAAGACCTAAGGTAATTATTGTTAGACTAACCTAAGTTTTGGGAAATCTATCCTAAACTATTAAAAAGGAACCTAAGGGTCGCATGGCACTAAGGTGACGGTTCCAATGGCATTTAATTGATTTGATTGGGTTTAATGTATGGAGGTACTACCAGTTTTGGAAAAGGCTAGTTAACTTTAGTGGAGGCATACGTGGAGGCTTCACTAAATATGGAAATGCATGTTAAATTGGAAATGGCATTCACCAGTTTTGGGAGGCGGTGGCAAGGAGAGATAAGCGGGAGATTTGGGAGTAATGGCATTAATGGACCTCGGTTTTTGTGTGCAAACCATCTTGGAAACAAGGGAGGTGGATTTGTGGGAGGTTGTTTGGTCTTGCATGTCTCATGAATTTTTCTCTACATGGAGCTATCTGGTTCTTTGAACCAGCAGTTTGACTTCTACTTCATGGCTATTTTTGGTTTCTCTGGTCTATTTTCGATCAAAGGAATGTATATGAGGCATTGGAAGAAAAGTTGTTTGGTTGTTGATCTTTCATGGAGAAGAAAAAGAGTGGGAAGCTTGGCTGGAAGTCTCCTTTGAATTGGCAGAGGCACTATCAGGCATGATAGGCTCTACCCATTAAGATTTCTTGCTTTCTTCTAAGTGATTCATTAAAACAATTCTTCTCTCATGAGATAAATATTTGCATGATTTTTCTGGTTAATTACTTTCATGTTTTTATGAATCTCTATGGTTTTTGGGATGTAAATCCATTGCAAAGTAATGTTAGTTTTGGAAACTTTCTCTGTGCAAGTTCAATGGTGACATGCATGCAAAACTTGTATTTGAAGCTCTGTATTTCATTCTGAAACTTGTATTCAAGGCTGGTGTTGTTCTGAACTGGCATTCGTTGCTTTGTGTGGTTCTGAACCTTTATTGGAGCCTTGTGTTTTGTTTGAACTTGTATTGGGGCCTTGTTCAAGTTTTGTTATGAGCTTGTATTGGAGCTTTCATGTTTGTTCTGAGCTTGTATTGGAGCTTTGTGTTGTTCTGAAATTTTTGTTTGAAGCTTCATGTTTGACACTGTACTCGTATTCATATACTTGTGTATTTCTGAACTTGTAGTCGAGTCATGTGTTTGGATCTGTACTTGTATTCTGAGCTGGAGTTTTACTCATATTCAAGGATTTGAAATGCTTTGAACTCATTTATGGACTGTCTGCTCGAAAGAGACTTGAGAGCTTAGTTTCGGTTTGAAGTTGATCTATTAATCTCTTTTGAGATCTTCTCCTTGTAGCTTCTTGTTGGAATGGTTGTGGTACTTCCTTTTTTGGAAATCGTACCGCCTTCTTTGAACTTGAAAGGGCGTGTGAATACAAAGTATATTCTTCCCTCCTTTGCTCTGAGAAAACCCACATCTTGTTGGAAGGCTTGAATGTTTTGTTTGAAGGATTAATAGACTGGAACTGTATCTTGTTGTGGGTTTGGTTTGATATAGAGTTTGTTGGAATAGTCGTTAACAATTTTTTAGGCTTATGGAAATACGGTATGCATACTCCTTGTGATCAATGTTTGAAATGAACATCTTCTCTGTCACAATCTTTTTGATGGAGCTGTGTAAGTCTTTTGTTGTGAATTCTGTTTCGATCAAGCTTGAGGTAACGTTGGGACCTTGCTTGAATTTTTGTGTTTTGGATCTTCTTACTCTCTTCAGATCCTTTAATTGATTTTTGGGTTTTATGGAAAGAAGAATTTGAACACTCTCGAGCACAGAATCTTGTATGGAAGGTTATATTACCTCTGGTTCAGGGTTGGTTCTTTAAGTTTGTTCTTAATTGGATCACGAACTACTTGTTCTTTTGTATTGAGCTGTCGAAGCCTTGTAAATGGGATTTCAGTTCTTTTGAGTTCGTGAGTACTTCTGAACTTGTTTAGCTTATATTGTTTTGGGTTTTCTATTCCTTGTTGGATTCAGTGAATGAATCTCTGGGTCTTTTAAAGAGAAAGGAATATGTTCTCTTGGGGACAGTATACTATTTTTGGGACTGTACTGTGTACTTCATTATGAGAATTGAATTCAAACTTGTGTTTAATGAATGGGAATAGATAAACCAGTTGGTAAATATTTGTAAGGGAAACTAGAAGTGTGCTTTCTTCTAACTATGTGTTTGGTTTTGTGTTCTCTCTTGGGAACTAGTTAAATAACTTCTAAGTTTGAAATAGAAATGGGAATTCATTTGATAGTATAAATGAAATGAATTATTGATTGGACCTTTTCTAATTGAGATCCCTTTTTACTGTTGTTTGAGTAAGTTCATTTGATTGAACTTCCCTATATTTGATTCTCTTCTGAGATGGAAATTTCTTTGTGGATTGTTTGGTCTACTTTGTACAAGTCATTTGTTGTAATGGTGTAGAAAGAGAGTAGCTGAGTCAGTTCTGTTGAATAGAGAATGTAAACTTGTTTTGACGGCTGCCATGCTTGACTGAGTCATACTTCTTTTATATTTGGTATTGGAAGGCTTACTCTTTTGCACCCTACCTTTTATGAATTCTCTTTTGGATGGACACGGGAAGAGATTAATTTTGTGTGAGTCTAGCTTGGGTTGTGGAACGTCTGGTTTCAGAATTATATCTTCTAACATGTGGAAGTTTGTTTAGACTTGCAGGTAGACTGTTTTGACTCTCTACCCCTACTTGGATTGATTTGGGATTCTTGTTAGATGTTGTTCCTTTAATGTTGAATCCTTATATTGTTATCTTTGAACTGAGGCAGTTTTGTGTGTTCTAAACTTGTTTTTGTCTTTCAGATGATTGTTGTATGGGGAATAGTATGTATTGATTCTTCTTCTTTGCTTAAGTTGTAGGATGAATCATCCTAATATGAGCTATGTTGTATATAACTCTTTTGCTACTTAGTAAAGATAAATGTGTATTTCTATTCTTATAGAATTATGAAATAATTGGATGACAAGACCGTTGCTTGTTTAAAAGTAATTGATAGGATCAATTAAAATTTATGTTATAATGCAGATGTTGCAGATCATATTATGCTCTTTTCTTAAAAGTGAATTCAGAATCTTTAATTGTACTTCTTTTCTGGTTGATATTACTTATGCTTATTTGTATGATATATTAATTGTTTCATTAAAGCAGAGTTGTTTTAATGGAACAATTAGTGGAATGCACTTCATTTTAATGCTTAGTGCTTATCATGCTCAGTTCATTGAACTGACCCATGCTAGCAATTTTTGCAGATGGACATCGTAAGTGATAAAAGAAGGAAAAAAATTTTATGATGCATTGGCTTATTTAATTTTGGATCTTATGTAAAGAATTTTGAATCATTCTTGAGTTGTATTGGAAAAGAAAAGTGATGTTCTTTTAAGATCTTAATTCTGATTGACATGCAGAATGTCTGAAATGCATAGTCTTGTAAATGTATATTTATCATCATGAATTGAAAGGTTTTGAGTTGGACTCCAATTTGTGGTGTGAATTCTTTTGTACTTGTATGATGGAATTAGTAGTGATATCTTGGTGGTATTCTTTATATCTGGTTGTGTACTTTTAATTTTATCAATTAATAAGTTAGATAAAGGGGATAGTACATTTCCCCCTTATTATAATGAAACTTGTTAAATTGCAAAAGATGTCATTCTCTAACTACACAACTATAGTTTAATAATACAATATGCTTTGGACATACAATTAAACTATATGAGTAAAGAATGATAAAAGGAATAGTGGTTATGATCTTTAATCTTTATACTACGTTTATAAAGTAAACACTAGCTGAATCTAGGTGGATGACACACTTGATTTGGAAAGCTAGGTTGCATTAAGAATTAAACGTTTGATGTTTGTTGTCCTATTTTTGGGATAACTGCTTGTTATGCCACGTTAATGAAAACATGAATTAATGAAGTTCTCCATATCTAATCATGCTAATTATGGATAAAGAACTTAATGAATGATTGGAATTAGGGTTAGGTATGGTTGTTGTAATCTAAATCTTAATCCAATATTAATTATGAATTAATGACCACTAAGGGGGTATGTACATCTTGATGAATCAGTTCTCATGGATGTTGGCACATGCCAACTATAGGACTTTACCCTCGAGATGTCTTGGGACCTCTCGAGGATACAGTGTTGTAGTTGACATGTGGCAACACCCTTCCATATTTGTTCATCTAGATCTACACACATCTGGACTTGAACTTAGTTTCTCTCTAGGTCAAGTTAGTAGCATGTTTTGGATAGGTAGTAGATTTCTATACTCAGGGTACCTTGGCACATTCGGATGACTTAGGACACCTGAGTATGCCCATATACCCTAAGTCATTGTGAGCATCTTCCTATAACAAATTATGTTGCTAACCTGGGCTAGGGTCAAACCTTGGGCAAGTGGACTGACAGTAGTCAGTAAAGACCATTCTAGATAACAAAAGAGTGAGGTGAAGGACGTATTCTGAAATGACGAGTATGTCGTCTAGGAATAGTAACATGAATAGTATGTTGAAAATATTTGGCCAAAGTATCGCAAGCTACTGGTTGTGTTGTCCTATGTCACCTAGTTTAAAGCAACGTGATGTCAGATGAATATTGGTAACAAATATTCAGATAGGTTCTTTAAATAGATCACTCAGTACCTGAAATAGGGTAGGAAACCAAGTATACGTAGTATACATAAAGTATTCTATACTTTAAGTCAAACATGAGAGATCGGTTGGTAACTGAGTCATGGAATGAGAGATCGGTAGTATACCGAGTCATTACATATGGTTATCTGTTATGAGATTGATTGGCATGGAATGTGTGTTCTAAATGATGTTTTATTTAGAACAGAGAAAATTAAGTCTCAATTTTTTTTCCCCTTGTTTCTAAAGTCTTAAAATGGGAATGTTACAATTTGTTTCCTTCGTTTGATTTAAGATCTTTCATGAGGAAGAAATTAAATTTAAATGGTTAACTATAATCATTCCTCTCTCAACTTATATTTTCAAAAATGGTAAAACACAAATCAATTGAACAAATGATGTCAGGAGGCAAAAAATTATGACTAGAAACATGAGAGATTGAGACAGGGTGAACAAGACAGAAAGACATCTGATTACAAGCTAACTACTTTGCACATGTCCACATCTACAATATAAAAGTAAAAATCAATTCCAAAGTTGGTAACTGAAAATATAATCTTTGCAATTGGAAAATATTCCTTCCCACTCTGATGAGAGCTTAGGTTCCTTTATTGCAAAGGAAAGGAATATTATCTATCTAGTTTTGGGGGAAAATTGAAATGTGAATCCATGAAGTTTTTGTATAAATATGAGGGCTTGTCCACATATCCAAAGGAGGGGGTTTTAGTTTTTCTATTTGAGAAGTTGAAATAAATTAATGTAACTATGTATGTTTCTAGTTTCTTGTATGTAATACATATGAAATATGAGTTTTAAATCTGTTATGCTAAGGTGGTTGCACTGTACAACCATTGATGATCATTGAGGGCATTTAACTCATGTCCCATTTTCAATAAATTGAAATTTTAAATGACATGTACCTACTTATGATTCTAGTTTTGTAATTTGGATCTTGTATGTTGAAATTTGATTAACGAGTTGTAATTTTTTCTACAATTTTATGTTTATTTCTTCTATATATAATACACTAAATCAGATTTATAGTAAGTTGCATCTTCTTGGTCACTAAATCATTATTACTTTGTAGCATCTACTCTATAATATCTGAGGTGGTTATAAAACCCTTTTGCAACCTACTGGTTAAATAATTTTTGTCAGCCTTTGAGAGTATCTTTGGTGTATGAGAATAGAAGTAATGAGTGCTTTATTAAAAATCTTGCATAAGCTTTTATGTTAAGTGTTTTAAATATTGTCTTGAAAATATTTGCAGCTGTTGACTATCAATGAATGCAAATATTTTGTTTCAGAAATTGTCACTACTAAATCATATGTTACTTACTTTCTAGGATAACATGTTGTCATGATAGTTGTTGATGCTTTGTTGCAAGAAATCAACTATCATTTACTCACCATCCTTTACAAATAAAACCTACTATATTTTTCCCCACACCATCACACTTTCCATCTAAAGATCCATTTACCACCCTATTATTCTATATCCAAGGGTCATTGAAAATACTTATTTATACCTAGATTCCCATCAAAAGTGATGCAAGAATAACTGAACTTTGCTGTATTTAGTAACTTGTGTCTGATGGAATAAGTATATATATGATATTATTGTGAGTGAATATTATATTCATGGCCATGTTTAGCTCAAATTTACCCACCATTGGATAAATCAATAGGGATTAAGTAAAAATTATCCCCTCTCCATTCAGGTTACCAATGGGTCCTCTCACCTTGGTTTAAGAAAGAACCAAAAGTAGCAAGATCAGGACATCCCCTTTGTGCATGCCTCTCAATCATCCCAAGATATTGGTTATAAAGATAATATCATAAAACTCCCCAGATGCAAATGACATGTAATTTTACCTACTAGGTTGTGAAGTAATTTTTTCTGAACATTTTTGAGTTAATTTATATCTCTAGGGTGGAAGAACCTAGTGACGACTCCACCTTTCAAAGAAAATTTTAGTTAGATGAGTACACTTTTTCATTCTATCCACCTTGCTAATTAACTCCCTCATTTGCAAAATTGGAAGGACGAAGATCCTTTTTCAGATTTGAGCCTACTAGAAGGTTCTCCCAGAATTGGAAAGTGCACATTTATGAAGAATTTTTTTTTGGAAATTTGTGGGTAGTCAAAGTTTAGGAGGTAAGGGTATTTAATCCTCTAAATTTTATATTTATTAATATTACTCTAGTACATTTGATGGTTTTGATACATATAGTCCTTAAATATATTTGCATTATTTATTTCAAAAGGGTTCAGTTCCTACAAATAACAAATATATTCCTCAACTTCCACATTTATTCACACAAGAGAATAGAGTTTTTTAAAAATAAATCCCCTAAAGCAAATAAAAATAAATAGACCATATCCCTCTTCCCCAGGAAGACCTATCATAGTATTTATTCCATCTATATATTGTATCATCCATGTAGACCATCCACCACTCAAATAGGATGGATCACTCCTCCACGTAAATATCTTTTTGAAGGCTTTCACTACATAAAGATCAGAATTTAATTTTACTAACATCCTAAGAAAGCTTATCCTACATTCATTAGTTTTATTCTAGCAGACTTCTTGTATTGATCAGTTTGCCTCGGTTCCCCTTCCCAAAGTTGGGGCAATAGTTATTAGTGGAGATCACCACTTTTGGAGAACCCTCTTCTCCTTTACAAGTATCATGGATGAGTATGAAGTTGAGTTTGTCATGTCAATATTTGGTGTATGAGTTCAATTCATCCATACTCCTCATGATATTTTATATGAATAACTATCACTGGTTATATACTAGCAGTTGTTTTGGTTGCATGTGCCTTGTGTTACATGGATCCCCTTTTTGTTTACCTCCAATATAGTTAGAGTAATATTTTCCTTTTACGTTCCTTGATATAATTTGGTGTAGGTCACCACCATTTTGTTTCATTTCATCCTAATCCTATCACATTTTTCTTTTATCATATCTTTATTTATCTCAATTGTCTATATGTTATCTATCTATCATAAAACACATTTACTGTTACTCATATTCATCATTAATAAAATCCATTATCAATTTTTTTTCATCACATCTTATCCATATACATCCTAATCATCATGATAAAATTCAAACATAAAACATATGGTCATAATCCTCATTAACACATCACACATTTATATCATCATTCTATTCATACATGTGCACATCCAAAATTAACCATATAATCATACATTTATTTCATCATCATCATCATCATAAAATATAAAACAAACATACAATCTAAAATCACCATCACATATAATATAAAAGCAATAATCATGCCATGTAATTTGAAGTCATCTTCACATCTAATTAAATTCATCACATCACATAATGAACACATACTAATCCATGATAAAACCATATATCATATATAAATCAAAATGTGTATCAATACATCACTACCCTCTAATGGGCCTCTCTCAAAGTAGAGATGCTATAAAAAATGTGAAGTGTATATTTGAGGCTCTCAAGTCCTCTCCCTCTGGGGTAGGTACACCACTATATCCTTGTGCATCCCCGCCACCCTCGTGGCCTCCCTCTACTTGATGTGGACGTACCACACTCGCCATGCTCCTAAAAAACCCTCTACTGGCTCCTACTATCCTTTGTAAGTATTCATAGTAACATAGTTCCTTTGGTAACTTCTTGAACAATATCCCCTCATAATTATAGCCTCTACAGTTATAACCCTGTATCTATCTATGGAAATCATGCCGGGAGGTGCTACCTATACTGAACCTTGTGGAGCTTCCTGTACACCACTAATTGACTTCATCATGAAAATAGCAATCAAATTGTGACCAAAACAAGTCTTGTAGGCCTCCCTCTATTGTGAACAGTGGTCTCTCTCTTGAATAACTCGGTCCCTCTCCTGAGTGATTACTTCCCGTTATTGTAGACTTGTGTCTCTCTCCACTCTCATCTAAACTAACTCAGCATGCAAGTGTGACACAATTTTAGAATTTCCTACTCCACCATCTTTGCCTCCTCTAGGAGCTGCCTCTACCTCAATATCCATCTTCTCCTCCTCATATCCTCTCTCTATAGCCACTCTAACTACCTAAATAAAAGCCATCTAATAAAAAAACCCGACCTAAACTCCATCATCATCATCATCATCCCATGACACTTCCTCCTCCTCCACTGGATCAGCCATGAGGAGACTTAGTTGCTCCCTATCTAAATCCTCCCTCCTGTACAAGATAGGACCATATGGTATAGTCTGGACAGCCCCAAACTATTGTCACACTCTTTTGAACTGAATTCAACCCACTTGAGAACCATGAACAACCTAGGTTTAGTTAGAAAATTATGGAATAATTTTTTTTATTAGAAGTTAACGACCAAAGTCTCGAAGACAATTAAATTCAACTGATAACTTTTCCCATCATAATAATTACAAATTTCTCATTATAGAGCAACAAGTGCAATAAGTCCACCCTAGCTCAAATCTCTCTAGGGATTAATTTAATTACTGATTACATTGACATTTTAATTAAATATTCCCTGATTAAAATTTTAGGGTTAAGGGACCCAAAATAATTAAATACCCAAGGTATTTAATTTCCACCAGATCAAAGACAAGGACAGGGTTAAATTTTAGTGAGGAAAAGAACACATAAATAAAGTCAACAGAGCAAGGTCTCACTTACCCACTCCCAGCACTTGATTAGGAGTGTCTACAACCAGGTTGCTAGGCAACAGTTGCCACTGATAGGTTCTAGAACAATTCAATTTCACTGGGACATACTTTCCATTTAATAACAATTATCAGGGTCACATAGTTCAAATTTTAGGGTTAGAAGTTTCAGTTAAGTTCAGGGAGAAAATTTCCCCATACCCAACTCTCTAACAGGTACAGAGATTCAACTTGAATTTTTTCATATTCAACACTTCCAAAATTTCCCTAAATCATTCCCAATGGATAGGAAATTTTCTCACCTTTCTGGTGATATAAATAAGTCCTCCTAACTCCTTGTAGAACTCAAGATATGACTGGGCGGAGTTCTAGGGTCAAATTTTCCCCAATGGGACACGTGTCATACAGGGGTGAAATCCCCTTTAGCGGGTTGGTGGGTTGCAGGGCAGCTTTAGAAATTTTTCCATTACACGGGATAAATTTCTCAATTACACCCGTGCCTCTGTAGGTCCTCCAGGGACACGTGGTGTCCTCAGAGACTACGCCGAGGAACAGGGAAGGGCGGAATGATGGAAGGATTTAGCGCATTGTACCCAACGGAGAAGGAAAATTCAATGGTGCCCATGCACCTGTAGTGGTTCCATCCGAGGACACATGGCGCTCAACGAGCCACCAGAGATGAAGGAGAGGGGAGGGTGGAGTGGTGGGAGAATTTTGGTGATTACGCCAAAGGGAGGATAAAAAGGGAGAAAGGGATGCGCGGGTCTGTGCACCCGTAGAAGAAGAAAAGCCCGAAGTGGGGGCGGTGGTGCGGGGCCGTGGGGAATTTTGTTAAAATTTTCTCAAGGCCAAAAACCAAATAAATTAAAGGGGTCCTCCCTCCCCACTACCACCCCCCAAGGTGCCACGTGGCACCTTCTCATTGGCTGCGGGCCGACGGGGCAAAAATGGAAATTTTTCCCCAAAAAAATTTCAAAAGGGCTAAGGGTTAAAAAGAGGCCGCGCCTCCACCATAGCTCCAAGAGGACACATGGCACCCTCTGATTGGATGTGGGCCGACAGAAAAAAATGGAAAATTTTTCCCAAACCAAATTTTTTTCAAAAAATTTTCTAAGGCCAAAATGACGGGAAATTTTTGGGTTGCGGGCCCACCAGGGAAAATTTTCCCAAATTTTCCTGCCAAGGCACAAAAACTTCAAAGTGCCATAACTTGAGCTAGAAAGCTCAGTTTTGGGAAAACGAGGACTTTTTGGAAAGCTCTCGATGCCCTCTTTTCACAAAAAACATAAATTTTACTTTTTGATAAGTTTTTAAGGGTCAATTTTACAAAAAGGATATGCAGGCTTATAATTAGTGAACTGACAATTTTCAACTTCTCAATTTGGTTAAATTAGATCTCCTCCTTCACTCAACATGTCAAATAGACATGGAGGATTGGTCTAGGGAGGGTTTAGAGTGTTTTAGAGAAGTTGATTTGTTCAATTGATTCAAAATTGAATTTTTCCAACAAATGACAGGAAATGGTTGAGGAAGAGATTAAGCTCAATTTTGTAATGTACACTTTATCTTCTTAAGTTTCCTTTGTCAATTTGAATTCCTTAACATCTTAGCATACTAATTTGTAACATTTTTAAGTTGATTACTAAGTGCAGGTCTGAACTATATAATTTGATTGCATTCCTTTTTGCTGGTTTAAAATTATACACAATGTCAGTGATCAGTTTCTTTGAAGGAGTTATTTATCAGTTTTGTCATATAGGTATGGTATTTAATACCTAAACTAATCCATTACATTCAGTTGATTCTAAACAATTCATTTCCATGTTAAATTACAAGTTCTGATTTCAAATTTAATATATTTTAAAGAGAAACCATACAATATAATTTCCACCTTCGTGTTTCTTCATCTTGCAATTAAACAGAGATTACATTTACAATAGTAATTCAGTTCCAAAGCAACAATGTGAGTTTGAGAAAGTAGAGTATTCCTTTATTGATTTCTAACAACAACTTTACAACTTATTCCTTTCTTTTAACTTCAAAATATAGTATACAATACATGTAACATTCTTTCACATTCCTTTTCAAAACAGAGAATGGAATATAACTCTTTACATTTCACATTTCACTTTCAAACTTTCCTCATCAATACAAGCAACTTCTCATTTACAATAATTATACAAATCATCCACTTCAAAGTGGGAAGGAATACAATAAACTTGCTCACAAGAAGGGACTGTCAAACTGTACATTTCTTTGGCTCCAAAACAGCAACATGCTCCATTTCTTTTTCTCCAAATTGATCACAACAAGAGAGGGGGAAAGGCAATGCTCTCCACCCAACCAAGACATCCAATGAAAGGAGAATCCTTCCTTCATCATTGGCCCCCGAGCCCCAACCAAGATACAATAAAAGGTGCAATTCAACCATGGCAACAACTGGCTTCCACAACACAACATTCTTTCACACACGCACATTTCAATTTAAAACACAACTCAATACCAAAAGCAAAGTAACGGTTCACAACTACATTTAGAAAACATTTCAAATCACAACTCAGGCTTGATCATGCAAGCCAAAGGAGCAAGGACTATGGGGGAAGCTACTTATGCCTCCCAATTGGGAATTGGGCATCCACCTATAATCATACCGCCAATATAACATATCATATCCCATAAACCTTATGCCTCCCAACCCCTCCTTATGCCCCCCCACAAATTTTCCCTTATGCCCCCCCACAAGTAAGAAATGCAAGCTATTTCTTTTCCATGGTGGACCCAAAACCCAAAACTCCCTCCACAAAAACTGATGCCAATGGCATTCCCTTATGCCCCCCCACATGGATTCCCCATAGCCTTCTCCTACACCTTCCCTAAGGTAGTCTACCCAACCAGCCAACAAAATTAATAAAACATTCTCCATACACACAACTCAACAAGAAAATAACAGCAATAAAAGAAGGAATAAACTCCTACCTCTCCATGGAAGGATTTTCTCCACACAACAAGCTTTGAATGTCAAAAATATAGTCCCAAAACAGCAATGCCAAAGTATCAAATGCTCTCCAATTTCCTCCAAATCAACAAGATCTCTAATCATAGAAAAATGTGCCCAAGGATGAATGCAAAGAGGTTCAACAACCAAGCAACAGTCTTCACCAAATCTTCTCCAAAGTAAGAGCTCCAATCACAAGAAAAATTCTCCCAAGGATGCATGCAAAATGTTTCAACAACCCCCAAAACAAGAAGAGAGTTTGAAATATATAGAAGGGGGAAAGAAGAGGATGATGTGGATCCATGTAGGATGCCACATCACACATCCTCTCAAATCAACACAAAAGACAAAATCCAAACTCCAAGGCTTAATAAAGAGGTGGGTGAAGAATGACAAGTTACTTGCACACTCCAAAACAACCCACACCTCAAGGGACAACCATTAAATTAAAATGTAAGAAAGTGCAATTAAAAACATGCACAAGATGGAATAAAATGCATTATAAAAAGGTCACAAATCACTTCCCCAACCATAAGTATGGTTGGTAACATAAATTTAGAGGCATGAGACAAGTTTTACTTGTCCCACAAGCCTCCAAAAACAGCCCCCAAGGTCAAATTCGAATTTCCATGGAGGTGGAGTATTTCTTACTCCAAAATATGACTTACACAAGCTCTTACACATCTTACACATCTCTTACAAATTAATTACAAACAGCCCACAACTCTAATAATTACTTCCCATATCCCAATTGATTTAATTAAACTTTAAACATATGATCTCTCACATTAATCTATCACAATTAATTAATTAAAAGAAGAGAACACATTACAAATAAAATACATACAACAATAAATAAACATTAACCATAATAATAAAATACACAACCCATGGTCACATATAAAGATGATTCCCCCCATGGGAATCTCTAACAAAACAACACACAACACAATAAAACAAGTTGCCATGGTGACCGTGTTGAATTCACCTAGAATTCCATTTTGGTTGGTCTCCGATCCCCCGATGTTTTGTTGTGATATATTTAACCTGTAAAATACAAATACCTCCTTCGGCCTCGTGGCCATATCAGAACATCCAATATGATACAAATAAAATCACAAAATCAACTATATAATAAATCACAACAATCATCGAAGTAACAACTACGTCATTTGCATTTTTAATCAACAACTATATCAGCATCATAAAATATTCATTTTCTAGATCTATTCATAATATCCAAAATCACATATCCGACGACATCCATAAAATATCCATGTCAATAGTATATCATCATCCACATGTGAGTGTCTCTAATAATCACCATGCATTATATATAATCAGATTCAACAATAATCTAGGATCTGCCATCTAACACCATACTAAATCAAAACTATTAAAATGTCTGTCATATAGTCTACAGTATCATGATTAGTAATAAAAGGTCCCAAAGGGAAGTAGGCACTACATCCCCCTCCCCTTAGACTAGACTTCCTCCTGGAAGTCACAAGGAAAGAGAGAGATAGGAATAACTGTAACAGAAAAAGTATCACTCCCATTATGGGATTGCTTACTTTAACAAGTGTGGGTCTACAGAACTCCAGTTTGGTCCAATACAATTTAACAAGAAGAAGGGAGATTTCAAGGGGTGAATTCTAAACTTTCAGCATGTAAGGCTATGAACACAATAATCTAAGGAGTAACTTTATGCTATTAAAAAAGATTCAACACATAACCATATAACAAGAAGAGTTCCAAAAGATCATCAAGAGTAACCACCAAGGAAGGGGATTACAGGGAAAATTTCCATAAACTTGAGATGACCACATAGTTTCCCACTGATACACATACCACATTAATAAAAGTTAGAGTTTCTACATGTTTAAGCCTTGATTTCAAGGTTCGTTGCCCACACAAGGCTAGACAAAATCAACTATGACCAATATTGCACGAGAAACAAGTCTACACAAGGTCCCACAAATTGAGATCACACAAGATGGGGTTAATCAACAAGGACACCTAAATCAGCAAAACATTTACAATCAAGGAACTATTCAAGGAAAGTACTTCTATAACTCGAGAGGGTACAATTAAATTTTCATGGTAATGCAAGCGAAGTCAAGACCACAAGGTTTTCCTATAGTCTGATTTTTCCACTTTTGTTTTAAGAATCGAGCACACCATACCAACCAGACTAAAGAAGTCATCCATATATCAAAAGAAATATATATTTATCTTATTTCCTACTCAAGCTCGGAATAACCATAAAAAGGGAGCACAAGAAACATCAAGGACCACTCAAGGTTGTTAGGGAGAAGAGCAAGTAACAAGGGGTCCAATCAAATCCAAGGGTGATAATCATCATCTTGCACTTTCCATCCTAATGGGAAAAAAGGGCTTCCACAACAAGGTGACCCAAGAAAATATGAAGAAAATAAGACTTCCCAAAGTTATCTTATATCCTTAACATATGTTGCCTTAAAATTACAATAACTTAGGTCTCCAAGGACAAGACAACACACATGGTGGTTGCTTCTCAAAAATAGATAAGTCTCAATCCAAAAGGGACCACAAATCACGTCCATTGAGCTATAGGACAATAAGGGTGTGATGACCCAAAACTCCCACAAGAAGGAACATACATCTATGGACAAGAAGTAATAAGCAACTATAACACATTACTATCCACTGGGTGTTTCACAATTTCAAGCAGGTGACAGAACTACGAGTTCAACTATATATTGCACTCAATACCAATAAATTTTACCCATTTTATAAATCAACTTATTAAGTCAAAATTTATAGCTTGCTTGTTAAGAACATTCCTTTCATGCTTCCTTAGTTACAAACTTCCTTCTATTATGACATCATCAGTTTACGTTATAAAGAGCACCACTAAGGTGGGCATGATGTCTCACCATTCTGTATAGGCAGAGAGCATTTAGTTTACTCGCAAGGAAGGTGGGTGGAAAAGGTTTCCTTTCTATTCTTCTACATGGTTTTTTTTTAATTTCTTCTGTTAATCTACCAAGGGTATAACAAGGATCACTTCCCTTTTCTATGCTCCAGTTTATTTGTTAAGTTCCAAGGTCAAATCTCTTTAATTATAGTTTCATGGCGTTCTGGTTGAGTCATCTTATCAATCAAATTTTGATGAGAAGGAAGGTTCAAACACATCACAAAATTACTTTTTATGGAAAGGAGATACAAATCAACACACCACATTTTGATTCTAAAGGAACAAGAGACATTCAACAATTCAAACACATTATTAATTTTCTGTAAGAACTAGGAAACAATGAACCAACATGAATCACACCAAGATTTCAAAAATTCACCGAATAATTTCAAGCATCATTAAACATTCTTAGTGGGTTTCCACAAGTTTCATAAGAAATTTTCAAGGAAGGCTCATTAAAGAGGTTTAATCTTACTTTTATGAATCTATTAAGGTTTACCAATTTTTTTTTGTGGTTTAGGATGGTAACATTTTTACTCTCCTAATAACCAAAGAAGGTTTTCCAATCAATACTCATGTCCCCACAAGATAACACCAGCCAAGCAACCAGATGACAATGCAGATTTACTCCAGGGAACCACATCCGCACTAAAAGGCATCCAATGCAATGAGGCAACCAAATAATTTACCAATCATGGACTTTACAGTCAAGAGTTATAGTTTTTAAAAGAGGAAGTACAATATAAGCACCATCGAGATTAACTATTAAGATCTACCAGACTAAAATTTCTAAGAGAAAGGTCAAAAGACCCAAAGCATCCTTAAGTGTTTCCAAGTAACCCCAAGATTAATAGGTCATAGAATGTTATTCATGGTAAGGGAAATTTAAGGTAAGGGTAAACTTATTTATAAGTCAAGAGAGTAAAAACAATACACTTAAATAAACACACTTCCTAAAAGGCTTAAATCTATCCATAATTACCAAGATGCATACATTCCACGAGTCAAAACTTTCTATGATGCAACCAGGAACCCAAGATACAATTTAACATGTCATTGATGAAAAGTTACTATCAAAACAAACACTTTTCTAGTAACATTTACAGTCAACCAAGAGGCAATCCAATCCTAACAAAATCTAAAAGCCCATAAATAAACACTTCTACTCCGACGAGGGTCAAGCTCTTACCAGATTGAAATAGAATCACCACTACCATTGTCAGACTGCCCTCTAGACCACACTACACAACAAACTTTCTTTCTAGCAAGGTCAAGCAATGAAAGGGTCACTCTAAGATCTTAGACACACTCAAGGTTCCGTGCATCCATAACCAAGGCATGACTTTAAGCACCTAAAAGGACCTTCAAGACACCCAGGGTGTACCCCCATACGACAATTGTCACCATACATAAAGCATAGGACCAGCTCAACAACATGCAAGAAGGAAACCACGTAATGTTTAGCCAAGAAGCCAACAACATAATCAGCTTCGAGTCACCAATCAAATAAAGTCCAAGAAATATTGGCAATCAAGAAAAGTGGCTAAGTAGCCGCATTGCAAAGTTTGAAAATTCTTGCAAGAATTATAAATTAATAAAAGATCCTCAGAGCTTCTTCAATCCAATCATAAAATAAGATGCTGGTCCTTGATAAAATACACAAGATTACGAATGTAAAACACAAAAGTTAACACCACATTCACTCCGCAGCCTTTCATGGCCGCCAATAGGGGTACTCTGCCTCGAGGTTAGTTCCAAGAACACATACACAGGATTGGGTCCTAGACGACACCCAGACTTAGTGTCCACCCTCTCATACGGATAACATGGAAAACTGACACTAGACCCTCTTTCCTAACCACTCAAGGAAGGAAGCTCTAAACAACTTCTAATTAACTCTTCCTGACCCAGAACACAACCACTACTGTCCAACTACAAGAATCACATCATACCACTCATCATTCCAACAACTCCAATAAGGAAGGGTCTCAACAAGGGCTTAATGCATCATACAATTAAATCAAGTTTTAGGGCTTGTAAAACAACACATTTTCAAAAGGGAACCGAGTTTCCATTATACTAAAAGTTCACCAAAAATTAATTTAATATGCCATTCTTAGTTACCCCGGGTTTAGACAAAATGTCACTAAGCAATCACAACAACTCAAACAACTTGTTATTATTTTTATTATGATTTTAATTCTGGTAGTTCAAATGAACAGAGCAATGTAATATTTCTTCATGTTTATTTCTTTTCTTCAATTTTCAAACAAGTTTGTTTTCTTAGATTCAAAAGTGTGCTAGGTTTACAGTTCATGTCTCAAGTTTTCTAGTGTGCCCAATGGTCTAAGCTTTTGAACCACTGCTCTGATACCAAGTGTGATGGCCGGTTAAAACAACCCACTTGAGAACCATGAACAACCTAGGTTTAGTTAGAAAATTATGGAATAATTTTTTTTTTTAGAAGTTAACAACCAAAGTCTCGAAGACAATTAAATTCAACTGATAACTTTTCCCATCATAATAATTACTAATTTCTCATTATAGAGCAACAAGTGCAATAAGTCCACCCTAGCTCAAATCTCTCTAGGGATTAATTTAATTACTGATTACATTGACATTTTAGCTAAATATTCCTGATTAAAATGTTAGGGTTAAGGGACCCAAAACAATTAAATACCCAAGGTATTTAATTTCCACCAGATCAAAGACAAGGGCAAGGGTTAAATTTCAGTGAGGAAAAGAACACATAAATAAAGTCAATAGAGCAAGGTCTTACTTACCCACTCCCAGCACTTGATTGGGAGTGTCTATCCCCATGTTGTCAAACAACAGTTGCCACTGATAGGTTCTGGAACAATTCAATTTCACTGGGACATACTTTGTATTTAATAATAATTATCAGGGTCACATAGTTCAAATTTTAAGGTCAGAAGATTCAATTAAGTTCAGGGAGAAATTTACCCCCATACCTAACTCTCTAACATGCTTAGAGTTTTAACTTGAATTTTCTCATACTTAATGCTTCCAAAATTTTCCTAAATCATTCCCAATGGATAGGAAATTTTCTCACCTTTCCGGTGATATAAAGAAGTCCTCCTAACTCCTTGTAGAACTCAAGATATGACCGGGCGGAGTTCTGAGGTCAAATTTTTCCCAATGGGACACGTGTCATACAGGGGTGAAATCCCCATTGGCGGGTTGGTGGGTGGCGAGGCGGCTTTAGAAACTTTTCCATTACGTAGGAGAAATTTCTCAATTGCGCCTGCGACTCCGCGGGTCCTCCAAGGACACGTGCGGCCTCAGAGACAACGTCGGGGAACAGGGAAGGGCGGAATGTCAGAAGGATTTAGCACATTACACCCGACGGAGAAGGAAATGTCAACGGTGCCCATGCGTCCACGCGGTTCCATCTAGGGACACATGGCGCTCGACGAGCCACCGGAGATGAAGGAGAGGGGAGGGTGGAGCGGTGGGAGAAGTTTGGTGATTACGCCGAAGGGAGGACAAAAAGGGAGAAAGGGACGCGCGGGTCCGTGCCCATGGAAGAAGAAAATCCCGAAGTGGGGGCGGTGGTGCGGGGCCGCGGGGAATTTTGTTAAAAATTTTCCAAGGCCAAAAACCAAAGAAATTAAAGGGGTCCTCCTTCCCAGCTGCCACTCCCCTCCCCAGGTGCCACGTGGCACCTTCTCATTGGTTGTGGGCCGGTGGGGCAAAAATGAAAATTTTTCCCCAAAAAAAATTCAAAAGGGCTAAGGGTTAAAAGGAGGTCGCACCTCCGCCGTAGCTCCAAGAGGACACGTGGCACCCTCTGATTGGCTGCGGGCCAGCGGAGGAAAATGGAAAAAAATTCCGGAACCAAAATTTTTTCAAAAACTTTTCTAAGGCCAAAATGACGAGAAATTTTTGGGTTGCGGGCCCGCCAAGGAAAATTTTCCCAAATTTTCCCGCCAAGGCACAAAAACTTCAAAGTGCCATAACTTGAGCTAGAAAGCTCAGTTTTGGGAAAACGAGGACTTTTTGGAAAGCTCTCAATGCCCTCTTTGCACAGGAAACATAAATTTTACTTTTTGATAAGTTTTTAAGGGTCAATTTTGTAAAAAGGATCTGTAGGCTTATAATTAGTGAACTGGCAATTTTCAACTTCTCAATTTGGTTAAATTAGATCTCCTCCTTCACTCAACATGTCAAATAAACATGGGGGATTGGTCTAGGGAGGGTTTAGAGTGTTTTAGAGAAGTTGATTTGTTCAATTGATTCAAAATTGAATTTGTCCAACAAATGACAGGAAATGGTTGAGGAAGAGATTAAGCTCAATTTTGCAATGTACACTTTATCTTCTTAAGTTTCCTTTGTCAATTTGAATTCCTTAACATCTTAGCATACTAATTTGTAACATTTTTAAGTTGATTACTAAGTGCAAGTCTGAACTGTATAATTTGATTGCATTCCTTTTTGCTGGTTTAAAATTATACACAATGCCAGTGATCAGTTTCTTTGAAGGAGTTATTTATCAGTTTTGTCATATAGGTATGGTATTTAATACCTAAACTAATCCATTACATTCAGTTGATTCTAAACAATTCATTTCCATGTTAAATTACAAGTTCTGATTTCAAATTTAATATATTTTAAAGAGAAACCATACAATATAATTTCCACCTTCGTGTTTCTTCATCTTGCAATTAAACAGAGATTACATTTACAATAGTAATTCAGTTCCAAAGCAACAATGTGAGTTTGAAAAAGTAGAGTATTCCTTTATTGATTTCTAACAAATTTACAACTTATTCCTTTCTTTTAACTTCAAAATACAATATATAATACATGTAACATTCTTTCACATTCCTTTTCAAAACAAAGAATGGAATATAAGTCTTTACATTTCACATTTCACTTTCAAACTTTCCTCATCAATACAAGCAACTTCTCATTTACAATAATTATACAAATCATCCACTTCAAAGTGGGAAGGAATACAATAAACTTGCTCACAAGAAGGGACTGTCAAACTGTACATTTATTTGGCTCCAAAACAACAACATGCTCCATTTCTTTTTCTCCAAATTGATCACAACAAGAGAGGGGGAAAGGCAACACTCTCCACCCAACCAAGACATCCAATGAAAGGAGAAGCCTTCCTTCATCATTGGCCCCCGAGCCCCAACCAAGATACAATAAAAGGTGTAATTCAACCATGGCAACAACTGGCTTCCACAACACATCATTCTTTCACACATGCACATTTCAATTTAAAACACAGTGCAACACCAAAAGCAAACAACAGTTTACAACTTCAATCAAAAACATTTCAAAGCACAACTCAGGCTTGATCATGCAAGCCAAAGGAGCAAGGACTATGGGGGAAGCTACTTATGCCTCCCAATTGGGAATTAGGCATCCACCTATAATCATACCACCAATATAACATATCATATCCCATAAACCTTATGCCTCCCAACCCCTCCTTATGCCCCCCCACAAATTTTCCCTTATGCCCCCCCACAACAAGTAAAAATGCAAGCTATTTCTTTTCCATGGTGGATCCCAAACCCAAAACTCCCTCCACAAGAATTTGATGCCAATGGCATTCCCTTATGCCCCCCCACATATGGATTCCCCATAGCCTTCTCCTACACCTTCCCTAAGGCAGTCTACCCAACCAGCCAACAAAAACAATAAAACATTTTCCATACACACAACATCAACAAGAAAATAACAGCAATAAAAGAAGGAATAAACTCCTACCTCTCCATGGAAGGATTTGCTCCACACAACAAGCTTTGAATGTCAAAAATACAATCCCAAAACAACAGTGCCAAAGTATCAAATACTCCTCAATTTCCTCCAAATCAACAAGAGCTCTAATCACCAGAAAAATGCGTCCCAAGGATGAATGGAAAGAGGTTCAAAAACCAGGAAACAGTATTCACCAAAGCTTCTCCAAAGTAAGAGCTCCAATCACAGGAAAAATGTACCCAAGGATGCATGCAAAATGTTTCAAGAACCCCCAAAACAAGAAGAGAGTTTGAAATATATAGAAGGGGGAAAGAATAGGATGATGTGGATCCATGTAGGATGCCACATCACACATCCTCTTAAGTCAACACAAAAGACAAAATTCAAACTTCAAGGTTTAATAAAGAGGTGGGTGAAGAATGACAAGTTACTTGCACACTCCAAAACAGCCCACACCTCAAGGGACAGCCATTAAATTAAAATGTAAGAAAGTGCAATTAAAAACATGCACAAGATGGATAAAATGCATTATAAAAAAGTCACAAATCACTTCCTCAACCATAAGTATGGTTGGTAACATAAATTTAGAGGCATGGGACAAGTTTTACTTGTCCCACAAGCCTCCAAAAACAGCCCCCAAGGTCAAATTCGAATTTCCATGGAGGTGGAGTATTTCTTACTCCAAAATCTGACTTACACAAGCTCTTACACATCTCTTACAAATTAATTACAAACAACCCACAACTCTAATAATTACTTCCCATATCCCAATTGATTTAATTAAACTTTAAACATATGATCTCTCACATTAATCTATCACAATTAATTAATTAAAAGAAGAGAACACATTACAAATAAAATACATACAACAATAAATAAACATTAACCATAATAATAAAATACACAACCCATGATCACATATAAAGATGATTCTCCCCCATGGGAATCTCTAACAGAATAAAACAAGTTGCCATGGTGATCATGTTGAATTCACCTAGAATTCCATTTTGGTTGGTCTCCGATCCCCCGATGTTTTGTTGTGATATATTTAACCTACAAAATACAAATACCTCCTTCGGCCTCGTGGTCATATCAGAACATCCAATATGATACAAATAAAATCACAAAATCAACTATATAATAAATCACAACAATCATTGAAGTAACAACTACGTCATTTGCATTTTTAATCAACAACTATATCAACATCATAAAATATTCATTTTCTAGATCTATTCATAATATCCAAAATCACATATCCGAATGACATCCATAAAATATCCATGTCAATAGTATATCATCATCCACATGTGAGTTTCTCTAATAATCACCATGCATTATATATAATCATATTCAACAATAATCCAGGATCTGACATCTAACACCATACTAAATCAAAACTATTAAAATGTCGGTCATATAGTCTACAGTATCATGATCAATAATAAAAGGTGCCAAAGGGAATTTCAAAAGGGTTCAATTCCTACAAATAACAAATATATTCCTCAACTTCCACATTTATTCACACAAGAGAATAGAGTTTTTTAAAACTAAATTCCCTAAAGGATTTCATTGTGTGGATCATACCCCTCTTCCCCAAATACCTTTGGTTCCTCACAATTTTTATCATCCATTTAAAAATCCACCACCAAATAATATCGATCACCCTCCACCTAGAGATCCTTTTGTAGTCACAACATAAAGACCAATCAATTTCAATGGTATGATGGGTTTCCTTATTAAGTGTCAAATGAGATCAGATACAGGATACCTCAGTTTTAAGGGAACAATGCTATTAGTGAAGATCAACATATCAAGTTCTTCCAAAATATCATGGATGAGTATGAAGTTGATTTTGAAGATATTTATGTTAAATTGTTTATACATACATTAGATGAAGATGTTAGAGAGTGGTACAATTCATTACCTAAAAAAGGGCTGAAATGAAGAATACATTTAGATTGTAAAATGGTGATAGAACTAATTCCAGGTTTCTTCTATGATAATTTGAAAACATTAAGAAGAATCCTAATGAATGTGTATAGGATTTCAACACAAAGTCCAACAAAAATTTGACTAGACTACAAACTAATATAAGGCCATGTTATCTAAAAATTACCCCTAGGTTATTTTTGGCTTTAACATAGTTAAAAATTGACTTGTTTAAATTATCTTTCCCAAATGCTTCAGCTATTGGCATTAAAAAACCCACTAGAGACTAAGGTTTAAAGCATTGGCAAATTCCTATTAAAATTCCAGAGTACAAAGAAAGTTGAAATCCACAGAACGAAGGTCAAAGGGTTAGTGTTATGTAGAAAAGATTAAAATCTGTAGTAAAAAGGAAAGAATAAGAACACACGACATAGATCAAAGGCATCATAAAGACCACATGGCATCATTCCGACCAAATTAAAGTAGAAAGGCTTCCATGGACCTCAATTCCGCGAAATAAGCGACAACTCATATTTCTTCAAGTCTGACAAAGTCAGCAAAGTAAAAGGGGGTTTACGTGCTAGCAATTCAAAAAATCCATTTTTTAAAGTCCCTCGGACTTAGAAATTGTGATGCGAAGAGCTACATGGAGCCACCACATTTGATCTCATTTCAAAGTCTGAAAAATTCAAAGGCCCATCCAATTAGACCTAAGCATAAAGAAGACATACTGACAACTCCTAACATGGGGGTGACATGGAGCTTCCCTATTGGCTCACACTTTATAATTGTCAGAAGAGACTATAAAAAGTATGAAAACACAAAAAGGTGTGGAACTTCCTCATTGGCCAATGGTTCATAAATTTTAGAGGCAAATCAAAATGACTAACATGCAAAATGTGTGGAACCTTCTCATTGGCTCACATTTTGCAATGGTCAGTTGGGGGCTACATAAAAGAAAAATTGCGAAGAAACATGGAGGTTAATTATTGGCTCACTTTTCTAAGAGTGTGAAAAAGGTAAAGTACATTTTGAAACTACAGAGATGCGTGGCAATATTTTATTGGACCATAATTTATAAAGACAAAGACAAGGGTAAAAAGGGAAAAGTAAAAAGAAGTAAAGGGCCCGATTTCCAAGCCAATCAAAGAATGACACATGAAAGATGTGAAAGTATGGGTAAAGGGAAATCTCTGAGTTAATCAAATTCTACCACTTGTCATATTTCTATTCATCTTGGCATGAAAATATTCAAATGATGATATCTTTTGATTCCCTACTCCAAATCAAACAAAATCGGTATCATTCAAAATCTTTCCTTAAGAACTCCAATTTGGCATCATGAGAATCATATTTTTGTGCGAATTGAAAGTCAAAAAAGGAGAAAAAATGGTTTGGGCTAATTATGAATAGTTACAAATGGATCAACCACTTAATTTAACTAAGTATGGGGATTTTCCTTCTTCTAGAAGAAAAATATACTTAGGGAACACACTTGACAATCTGTGTTGCAAGGAAGGACAAAAATAGTTTAATCGTGATAAGATGTAATCTAATATTCTTCCTTCTCTCTTCCCATATTCTCTCTTCCTTCTTCCTTCTTCTATATATGTAACTAGAAATTATGTAAAAATGATGGTTCTTTGTTGTAACGACACTATGCCAAAATGGTGGCAAAAATCCCACAAGTTTCAGACCTCTTAATTGGTCTCTGCAATGTAATATTGAATTTTTCCATGAATGTAATAGTCTATGCATATTTTAAGCAATAAAATCAGTTTTGTGGCATTTTTGTCTACCCTAGCTCATTTTATCTGCATTCTTTCTTCTCTATTTTATTTTGGCATGTTGTGTGTATCTCTTACTTGTAGGTTCTACTTTTCTGTGTTGTCAATGTGAAGAAAGGTCCATTTTACATGGTTCTTGTCTGTGGCACATTTTTCTACCCTCTCTCCCATGTTTGATCACTTTCCTTCCCCTTGTGGAGAGTTATCATTCTTTTTTAGTGTTATCACCACTTTTTATCTTCGGGTTTCTTGTAGGATGGAAAAGTGACCAGCGAGCATTGGAATCTACAAGTAACTCTTCCTCGCACCCAACCTCTCGAGGTCATGCCGAGACATCTGGTGGGGATGGAATATACGTGGGGTGCAGATAAACTAGTTAGGTAATCTTATGTCTTCAACACGCAATAATGGGATCTGTGAATCTAAGGCAAAGAAGGCCCTCCTAACCTGAATCAGTGTGATAGATTGTTTGGCGAGGATAGCTGCTCTAAGGCTCCAATCAATATCGAGCTCTGTCATGATCCAATCTATGGGTTGTGGGATACGTGGAAGATGACCTATGGATGCTTTGTATATATCTCCTGAAAAGGTCATGAAAATGGAATGGATAAATGTGTAGTGGATCTTTTGGTGCTTTATGGACGATTCTCTAGTCTAGTCTAGAAATCTTTAGCTTGATTAGCTGCTACGTTTAATAATGATAGTTGTGTGATAATGTCTGGTGGAAGTGGAGAGGACCTAAACACTAGCGTTCACAAGCTGGTGTCAATACTTGATTGATTTGTAGGCCCATTGGGTTGTGGGACCTGTGGATCACAACCGTAAGTTCATGGTTGTTGTGGACCTCCTATGGTCATATGAAGAGTCAATCCCTGATTCTGAGTATCCAGTAATCATATGCCTTTTCGGCCTCTACATTTAGAACTAGAAGTTGCATGATTTTCTCAGAGTACCTAACAGGTGTTCTGGCAACTTGGATACGTAAGCTAGTGTCTATATCAATGAGGAGGTCTCCTACGTCTGGCTGTGGGACTAGTGGATCACAACCGAATGTTTTCTCTCTTTCAGGTCCTTCTACAGTCATATGGATATCTATCAAGGTAGTCTATAATTTGGCTGATTTGACCAGAATGTGTGTGCTTTGTCATCTTCTATGTTTAATCCTCTTAGCTGTGTGTTGACTTCTTGTAGGTCTGTTGTTCAGAAGACCTGAATTCTGAGATTTTGGTCTATGTCAGTTAATGCTACAACAAGATTTGGTTGAGGCACGATTGGCTCAAAAACGTATTCCCTGGGCTCCCTAGGTCCCGTGATTGTCATACAAGATCAATATAAACCTAACTGAAACAAAATAAACTAATTATGCAAGATATATCTACAACATATATATATTCCTCTATTTTTTGTATTTTTGATAGAATTTTTAATAGAATTAAAAGAGAAATTAATCTAATATATTCAGAAAATGACAACTAATCTAATAACAAAATTAAAACAAGCAAGGTAGCGCGGTGTAGCTACTTTCCTGTGCAGTTGTGAGTTTATCCTAAATAACTAAATAGCTGATTAACTTAATTAAAAGACTCTCGATCCTACCTCAGAAGTGAGGAATGAATCATAGTTTCTGAGAAACTATCAATCCCCACAGCTTCCCCGGCAATATCGAAAGTGAAATTTAACTGAAATGAAATAATTCACTACTCTATTTGATATGTTTTAACTAGAAATTTGACAGATAAAACCTGGAATTTGCAGAATAGTGGCGAATCCAGTAGTGTATGACTTTGTCCCCTCAGAATGATCTCCTCGTTCCTTCATGTTCACGTGAATCCAGAAGAGCGTGTATATGCTAGCATCAACAGAAGAAGGTATTTGAACAATGGCAGCTTTGGATATAGACCGAATATAATGTGAGTAGGAGAGGGACAACGCAAGTGACAGAGCTTGGCGTATGTAATTCCTAGCGGGATTTATTGCGGGAATACAACACAAGTGTACCGAGAGATTCTAGAATCTACCTTTTGTGAAGAACACAACCTACAACTCTAATGGATTCAATCTACAAATGACACTACTCTACTCTAAACTAATTTGTATGAACAACAATGAACAAGACTGAAGCAAGAAGATCGAATGGCTTCTAACAGCAAAGGAAAAACTAGCATGGATGCAAACATGAAAACAAAATGAATTCTAAGAAAGAAATTGAAAGACTAAACAATGGAAATGAGAAGTTGAGGGGCCATTTGCTTGAAAACAAGCTGGCTATTTATAGATTTCACATTCACCCAAAGGTGATTCCTATTAGAACTCTTTTACCATTAAACAATGAAGAAACACTATTCCAGGGAACATAAAACATTAATACGAGCTAAGGCGGTTGAGAAAAGCTGGTAAATGTTGAAAAATTATGCAAGTCACGATCAAAAGAACGTGCTAAAGGAGAAGCAGGGCGGTTAGTGTAAAGGACCGCTGCCCTGGCAGGGTGGCAGTTTCGTCACTGAAGGTCAAAAAGCTAGAAAAAGAAAGGTAGAGGATAAAGTGAAGTACACAAAGCTTAGACAAGGTGCTTGGGATGCTAACATACACTTGGTGAGCTTTCCTGGATTCTGAACACCTTGCAAGGTGACCTGTATCATCATTGGGGCATGTGTAACATCATTCTAGTGGTACAGTACCCTACAATTTTGGGTACGTACATATTGCCCCCTCAGAGAAGCGTTTTAACCATGAAGAGGCATAAAACGGTGGGTCCGAGTATGGCGGTCCCAAAATGGGAAGCTAGAAATTATACCTGACATGCCCATGTGTGTCGAAATGTCACCATCCAAGTTCTCCTACCTGCAAAATGGAAAGAGGACTCAAGTGCAGATAGATAAAATAAATCAAAAAATAAATACTAAATTAGTATGAAATGAGGACTTACCATTTGCGCGGGGATAAGAACTTACCTCCGTCGGTGCTCTAAACCTATGAAAGGGGCATTCAAAATGAGTCAAAACACTATATATATATATATAATATATATATATATATATATATATATATATATATATATATATATATATATATATATAACGGCTTATTTCCCTATTCATTTGCGCATGTCGATTTGATAGTTTTTGAGCTCTGGGACCCACGGTGATGGTTTTTGATGAGAGTATAGTCGAAATGTTCATATCGAGATAGCGATCATGCCTCCACGAGCAGAACCTCGACCCACGAGATCTCAGGTTAGTTCTTCTCGATTTAACGTTTTTGCACCCAAAATGTTAAAATGATGAAATCTTTGTTGTGGGGGGGTTATTTTTAGAAATGTTAGTTTTAAATGTGTCTCTTAGGGGGGACGCCTAATGGGTAGGCTTTCATTTTAGCTAAAATGGTCAATTTTTGTGTTTTTGAGCATTTTTAGGGCATGCGACCCATTTGTAGTCACGGGACAGGACCATCGCCCTGAGCAGGGTGGTGGCTACGAGACCTTCGCCTTTCAAGGCAGTGGTTATGGAACCACCACCCTACTCAGGGTGGCGGTCCTCTACAGAGTGTTAAAACAACACTATTTTGAATTTATTTTTGCATTTTTAGTGTTCCTACTTGCTTTAATGATTTTTCCAATGCAATCTTGACACTAACTTGCTTCTTTTTGCGTGTTTTTGGGTGTTTTGCAGAAGAAGGAAGAGTACATTAGATGGAGCCGAGAGAGGGAGTGTGATTGGCTTCTAGCAGTGTTAGATGCACTCTCTCAGGCTGAGTAGGATACTCTCCAGAGGGTAGGTATATTGAGGATCGCACGGGTCCCCCACGTTGCACCTGCCAGTCACATACTATGTGACTTATTTTCTTACTGGGATGTAGATCGGAACACCTTCTGATTTCCAGGTGTTAGGGGTGAGTGGACCATCACCCTAGAGGATGTCTACCACATTTTGGGAGTCCTGATTATTAGGAGGAGACTTTCATTTGATACAGCAGTATCCAGAGCTCAGGTGACTTAGTGGGCAACCTATATGGGAGACGCAGTTGTATCCACTAGTTCGAAGAAGGGGGTGAAGGTCTATTCTATTCCCAGCTTTCCCATCCCTCTGATCTACCAAGCCATTATGGGCATCCTTGCTTTGAGATTGATCAGGGACAAGGGAGGGGATACTTTGCTCTACTGCTGGGCCCCCATCATCACACAGATTGAGGCACATGGTTGGATTTATGCCTGGGGAGCTGATATACTTGGGACCACCTATCACGACTTATACAGGGTGGTTTGATTACAGGGATAGTCACTGAGCCATCCGACCTTAGTTATGAGCATGGGTCTATGAGTACATTATCCCTTATGGGAGGGGCATACAGGCAGCAGATCCCAGGGCCGTCAGGGTAGCTAGATGGACAGGGATGACGGTGCTTAGGGCACCACATCAGCCGGTGGCTTTATTGACCACTACAGATATGGAGGCCACACCTTATCAGGCCATGGCAGGGTTGTGGGGTGAGGAGGTACGCACCCTGGTTTCCTGCTCTATTACAGGGTAGCTTGTGGATAGGATGGGGAAGGTAGAGATACACCCCTTCGATTAAGTGCCTCAGCAGTTCGGCCTTGCTTATATTGATATGCTTCCCCCAGTGGTGCCAGTGTTCAGATCAGTTCGGGAGGCTAGGGGAGGTCCTAGAGGCCAGGGTTGGACTGTTGTTACTCCTGGCGTCCCTATTGTAGCCAGGAGGGTGGTACATGCTCGAGAGAGAGACGGTGCTCCTCAGGCACCTTTACTTTGGATTGCCTTTGGTCCTACCCATAGCAGTGATGATCCCATTGATATAGACTCCGAGTTTGAGGAGTTCACAGAGGGAGAGATGAAGGAGGAGACCAAGGACATGGAGATCAGTGAGTTGGGTGGGGGAGAGGATAGCGATCCCGAGTGGCATGACACTCAGGAGATCCTACAGGCCAAGAGGGTAGAGCAGAGCGTGGAGAGGGTGACTCTAGTCTCAGAGGAGTTACTTTCTCAGGACCTAGGTGGAGAGGATGAGTCTGTGGCAGGATGCCATGTTGCCCCAGACATAGGAGGGGGACACCAGTCAGCAGAGACGTCCGTCATAGGTGTGGATCCTAGAGATCCTTCTTGGAGGCCCAGAGATCTGAGTGAGTTGTCACTCTTCTTTTTAATATTTGTTTTAGCTAGAATTACCTTAGTTGCTATCTTTCTTTTTGTTCATCCTTAGTTTCACCTTTTGATTATTTTCTAATTTGTTTTCTCCTTTGCTTGCAGAGAATTGTTGATGAGTGGAGAGACTTCATTCACCGGGTATGTATTGACACCCTGTTGCTCCTTACGGAGAAGACTCGTGCTGAGCTATCCATGGATGCAGGGAAGCCTTCAACAGCCAGTAGGCATACCGATGTTTTTTCCCCTGTCTAGCATGTGGCCAAGATCATGACTTCCCACCATGTCGAGGTAGCCGGGTATATGACTGGAGAGCACCTGATGAGGAGGAGTCATTCTCATAGCGATACTACAGCTATTGTTTGGGACCATGCGAGCCCTCAGTGCACTCAGAGCGTCAACGTAGCCAGAGTCCTAGATGTGATCGTGTGCCTTCTGAGGGATCCCATAGGGATTGAGAGGCCACTTGGCTCTTTTTTGTAGTGACCTTGTTAGGTTGTTTATACGAGTATTTTTGTACTTTCTGGGCTCATTGAGCATTTTGACCATGCCTAGTGCATGATGGCATTGTATACGAAACCTGATTTGTATATATATATATATATATATATATATATATATATATATATATATGGATCTAGACTCTTGGTATCTTGAATTTTGTGACTCATTTTCTAAATGTGTTTTTAGATGTTTTTAGAATATTTTCTTTTCGTGTTTCCAGAATGTATGCAATGGACAACAAATGATAGTAAATAGAATGTTTTACTCTATATGTTTTTGCAGTGCTGATATGAGATGATACTAACATATGGTAGTATTGAAATTTTGAACTCTTTGGGAAATGTTTGTAATTCCTTCTTATATTGGAAAAACGTGATAAATGCATAGTGATAAAGAGATGAACTTGCCCCAATCCCAAATCCATGCAACTAGTAAGACGCAAGGGCTCAACACCAAGAATTAGGAAGGGCACAAGTTGTATGAGTTTGATTGAATGGAATGATGAGAGACACACAACCAAGAACAAGAACCAAATTTGGACCTACACACCCACCCTACTCAGAACTACTACCACGCTTAGAAGGCCACTTACTTTTCAGTTTATCTAGACTTAGATTCATAAATGGCAACCTAGTTGACAAAATCTGGTTTTGAGGATTTGATCTCTTTGGAATTTGGATATTTGGATATTTGCTTTCTCTTAACAGAATTTGACTTGTGTTTTTAGCATACCAAGATTTGTTAGTTTATGTGACTGGAACCCCCACACCCTACCTCATGCCACTAGTAAGAAGCATGGGTTTATCACCAAAGGCAAGATACAGGCGAGTAAGGGCACTTCTTTCCTTTCCCAACCTCACATCACCAGTAAGAGATGTGGGCTTATCACCGAAGGTTGATGGGGCAAAGAAGTGTGTAAAATAAAATATTTTGTTTGCTTGGTGCTTTTTATTTCATTTGATTTTGACATTTCTGATCTATGACTTTGGAATATCCTTTCATTCCAAGAGATTTTAAGAGGGATAGATGTGACACCAAGAAGCTTCTAGAATAGACTGTGGGCAAGGATAGCTTCAGCTTGTAGAAAGAAAGAGCAAAGCCAAGTATGCAGGTCTTGGTATGGTTTCCGTTAATGTTTGTCTGTCAAAATTAATGAGAAGATTTGAAAATATTTGATGATGTTTGAGGAGATGTGATATGAATATCTTTTCCAATATCCTTAGAAATTTGTAACAGATTGTTTTAAGAGTAAGCTCCTGGACTATCATTTTTACGAAATGGATAGAATGAAGTAGCTAAACGACTAATGTAATGTAGGTAGCTATAATGTACTAGCAATGACTTTGATGTTTTATGCGTAAAACCACTTAAGGAGCAAGGAATTGACAGTTTCACCAAATTCCTCACCTTCTAGTGTGCACAAGAGATATGCCACCATTTCTGTAGTCCTTCATGACTCGGTATGGGCCCAACCATTTGGGCTGAACTTTCTTCCTTCACCAGTTTTCTTATCGATCTGGCTATCTAGTCTTAGAAATAGATCTCCTTCATATATTTCTCACTCATAGACTTTTTTGTTATACTGCTGGCACATCTGGTCAACATAAGCTCTATGTCATTGTTCGGTGTTTACCCTGGCCTCATCAAGGCATTTCTAGATGAGAGAGGTGTGCCTCCCTGTAAGCTTCTTCATCTAGAATCCCTTGTAATGAGATGTGGAGACTGAGGTATTTCAACCACAAGTGGGAGAACTAATTTTGCTCCGAATACCAGCGAGAAAGGATTTTCTCCTGTTGGTGTTCTTATTGAGGTTCGGTGGGCCCGTAAGGCCGGATATAGTTTTAAATGCCAATCTCATTTGTTCTCCTAGACTATTTTGAGGAGAATAGCTTTCAATGTATTGTTTGTCACTTCAGCCTACCCATTGACTTGAGGGTAGTAAAGAGATGTTGTGTGATGGTTTATCTTGAACTTGCTACATAACTCACGAACCTCATCATTCTTAAAGGACGTGCCATTATCTGAGATAATGAATTGTAGGACACCATACCTGGAAATAATTTGGTTCAAAATGAATTTGGAAATCACCGAACCTGGTACAGTGGTGAGAGACATGGCCTCCACCCATTTGGTAAAATATTCTGTGGTTGTGCTTATAAAATTATGGCCATCAGTTGATGAGGGAGAGACTTTACCTATCAAGTCTAGACACCACATGTGGATAAGGGCCATGGAGTCACTATTGGTTGCAGGGATTATGTTGGCATGTGAATCTTGTGGGAGAATTCTTGGAATTTGTGGCACTTACTTACAAATTCCACTACGTCATATTCGAGAGTGGGCCAAAAATAGCCCATACGATGTATTTTACAAGTGGTGGCATGACCACCGAAGTGGACTCCCACATACCCCACTATGGGATTCATGAAGAATCCTCTTGGATTCTTCTATGTTGACGCATCTTAGAAGCATGCCGTCGAAGGCTCTACGATAGAGTACATGATCTAAAATAACATATTTAGTGCTAATAATGCGTAACCACCTTCTTTGTTGTGACGTGGCACTTTCCGGGTATGTATGGTCCATGATAAAATTGATGATATCAGTATACCAGGGACATGTAGAAATGGGGGGTCTAGTTTTGACAAAGGTACACACATTCATCGGGATAGTCTAGATCTCCCAGCTCACCTCCATCTAGTGGATTATCAGCTAACCAATATGCAATTATTAGTCCTTTAATGGATTTTTGGTTTATGAATATTAACTCAAATTATCCCATTAGGGTTATGAAACAACCAACATTTTTAGATAAAGATCCTTGTGTGAGAAATGTTCGTAAGTGGTTTGTCTTTATAATGACCCTTGTTTCTTGGTTTAACATGTAATGTCTCAAATATTTGTTTACAAAAATTATGGCAAGACATTTCTCTTTCTTCCTGTGTGTAATGTGTTTCATAATCGAGCAACGTTTGGCTAATGAAATAGATCACGTGTTCTTGTTTGTCATTGTCTTCTTGAGCTATCATGTAGGCCAGTGAGACATGAGTGGCTCATGAGTATAGGATCAAAGGGTGGTCTATCTTGGGAGGCATTAGCATGGGTGGTGACAATAAGAAGTGCTTAACTACTTTGAAGGCCTCTTTGCAATCTTTAGTCCAATCGATGCTATAATCTTTCTTGAGTAGATTATTGATTGGATGAATGGAAAACCTTAAATCTAGGATGAACCTTCGGATTACACCGAGTTTCCAAAGAAATGACCTGATTCCATACTCGTTCGAAGGTGGGATCATTTTCAGAACAACCCATATTTTGGTCGGCTCAACATCAATCCCTCGTGAAGATATAATATATCCTAGAAGTTTGCCTCATGTTACACCGAACACGCACTTCTCTGGGTTTAATGTGACACCATACTCAATTAGTCGTGAGAGGATGATACAAAGCACTTCTGGATGATCACAGTGTTTCTTGGCCTTGGCCAATAAGCCATCCACATATAATTCCACAATTTTATGGATAATATCATGGAATATATAAGTCATTGCCCACTGATACATAGCATTGGTGTTCTTAAGACCAAATGACATGACAACATAATAATAAGTTCCCTAGGGAGTTATAAATGTGGTTTTGGCTTGATCTTGTTTAGATATTTTAATCTGATTATACCCTGAGAACCCATCCATGAGGGACAACAGTTCAAATCCAGCTATTGCATCAACGATAATGTCAATGGATGGTAATGGGAAATCATCCTTGGGACAAGCTTTGTTAATATCCTGAAAATATATACAAATGCGTATCTTCCCATTCTTTTTGAGGACAGGAACGATATTAGACACCCATTGTGAATAGTCAATGGGCTTGATGAATCCTACTTGGAGAAATTTTACTACTTCCTCTTTTACCATGAGAGCCACTTTTGATTTCATTGGTCTTGACTTCTATTTAATTGGTTTCGCATCTAGTTTAGTGATGAGATTATGTACCACAACTTGTGGTGTGATACCCTTCATTTATTTATAATTAAATGCAAAAGCCTTTTGATGTTTTTTGAGAATTTGGGTGTGTATTTCTATTTCTTCCGGAGTTAACGAGGATCCCAACTTCAAAATTCTTAGTTCTTCCTCCGTTCCAATGTTTATGTCAATGGTTTCTTCTATCAAAGAAGCGTTACCTTCTTCAATTTCAGGTGGGGCTGGAGGTAGTTCCAAGATTTCTCCATTTTCTATCTCGTAGATATCAAGATCCTTCTATGGAGGAGACTCTACCATGGGATTTCCAAAGTAGGAAGAGGAGTGTGGTATTAGGGAAAGATCAACTATATGGTGAGCAAGCTGTAGCTCTTCATAGGCATTTAGATATTTGAGAGTGACTTTATCATTGTCAACATGATGTAGGATAGAAGACTCGTTCTCAGCTGCATGTGTTAGAAGAGGGTTTGTTGATATTTTATTCACCAATGGTTCAGTACGAAGTGATACCTTGAAACTTTTATCTTCCAAATCATTACTTGGGGTAAAATGTGAAGCTGAGGTTGCTATTGAATCTACGAGAAGGTTCTATTCTCATGGGATTGCCTCAACGGATATGAAGTCAAATCCTTTTCTTAGGTCTAATACCACTATTTTATAGAGTTGTAAGTGCGTAGCTCTAGTCTCATATACTTCAGAGACTTGGTTTGTAACTAATTACAAGTCTCCTAACACTCTAATGTCATTAACATCAAACCTTTTGGCTATGATGAGGCCAAGGAGGAGGGCTTCGTACTCAGCGCTGTTGTTTGTACATTAAAAGTTTAACCTAAAATAAAAAGGTAGGATCTTTCCCTCAGGGAAAGTAAAGATCACACCTTCCCTGGCTCCATAGCGACATCTAGCTCCATCAAAATGGAGAGTCCAATATTTACTAGGAAAAATGGATGCTGGGACATTCTTTGCATTTGTTTCTTCTATTTCGGTTACTTCTACCATGCAAATTTCCTCTGCTGGAAGAGAACCAAATCCTAGGGTACATCCCATACCTGTGGAATCAAATGGTAGGAAAATTGGTAGATCTTGTTCCAGTAATTCGACAATTTTTGTAGTAGTTCCTAATGACACTATTTCTACAATGTTAGCTTCATCCTTGAGGGCTTGGATGCACTTGACTAGGTTCGTAATTTCTAGGTCTATTGTAGGTATTAATTTTTCTTCCAGTTTTGAGTCAATTGGTTTATTAAGTTGGTTTGTTGGGAGTTCAAATTCAGAGTGAACGCTTGGTCTTTTCTTTAGGTCTGATAGGTGTATGTCGAATGGTTTTAGGTCACCTTTTGCTACGAATATCTTTCCTGGGTGTAAGAATCTTATTTCTTGGAATAACGTAGAAGGGATTGCTTTCATGCGATGTATCCATGGTCAACCGAGGATAATAATATAGTTGGTTTCCCAATCTATGATATAAAACTTGGTGAGAATTATCTTGGGTCCTAAGGTGACTGGTAATATTATAGTCCCAATTGAAGTAGCCTTAAGGTTATTATAACCTCTTAGTGTATTTCTTATTGTGGAACAGTTTGTTTCTCCATATCCTAGATTTTGAAGGAAAGAGAAGGGGAAAATGTTAACTACTGCCCCATCATCAACCATTGCACATTTAATGTAATTATTGTAAACCCACACCTATAAATGCAAGGCCAGATCACCTCTACGTGTAATTTCAGCATCTGTTGGCATTTTGTTTATATCGAATATAAACTCAGTATCCTTATCTGGCTACCTTGGAGAGTGGATATCGAAGTCTATATGGTTTACTTGTGCTTCTGGAGGTGAAGTGATGTTAATTAAATGGCCTATACCTAGTGCTTCTAAAAGAGCAGCCCTATGGGAAGGAGAGTTTTTCAACAAGTCCAAAAAGGAGATGTCAGAGAAGGTCTTTTTTAAGTCATTAATTAAATCATAAGCACCCATGGGTTTTACCAACATTTGTTGAATGTTATCTGGCTCTAGTGGATAGATTGGATTTGGTTGAGAAGAATATTCTCATGTTCTTGTTATGGCTTCTACGTGCAGCTCAGTATCTAACTCCACTAGAACAACTATCTTGGTTCATGGCTGATTTCCTAATTGCGGTGCGACATGTGGATTTAGTGAAGTTGAGGCTTCATGATCATTATTTCCTGTCATTACACCTTTGTTCATCCCATTTGGATTTAATTTATTATTTTTATTATGATTTGGAAGTGGGTCATTGAAGATCTTAAGAGGTGCATTTTGAGGGGAAACTGCCCTTGTGAAAGTATTTGGCATAGGTGTCACATAATCTGTTAAGAACATATCTATGAAGAGTTATCTTTGTTCTTCTGGAAAACGTTGCATGAACTTATTGTAATCGCGGCAAGTCCTAGTGTCATGGCCTCAAATTTTGTGGAAACCACAATACGAGTTGGGATTATAACTCCTAGGTTGTTGGTTTGGCACGCGTTGTGGTCCAAAACTCTAATTAAACTGTTGACTATTAGGATTAAAGTTTTGCATTTGTTGCCTTTGGTTTTGGTTTTGATATCCAATTGAGTTTTGACTTGTACCTTTTGTCTAGATCTACCATTTTTATTATTATTGTTGTTTTTGTCATCATTGGGGACGATTAAAATCCACCGCATTGATTGTTGGCATAAAATTTTTGTTTCGTTGATTGTTAACTGGTGGTGGAACATTTACAATGCTTTCTCTTTTAGTTTGGTCAATCACTCCATCTGTTGTCACTCTGAAATTTTTGTTAAGGATTTTAGGTCCTTGATTGGTGTTTGTGGTAGTAGGATAGGTCGTAGTGTTTTGGTTGGGGATGATTAACCTTCCATTTGTTCCATATGTCTTACGACTGCTATCTATTGCAGCTTGATCTATTCGAAGAGCACTCTCGAGCACTTCATCATAAGTTCTTAGTGGGAACTTCTGGACTTCTTCCTTTATCTCTCTGCTGAGAGAATGAAGGAATAAATCACATAGTTCCATCTGATTTATGTTTGGAGCACTTGTTGAAGAATAGAAGACTGTACGCCATCTTTGGATGAAATGAGCAACAGATTCATTGTGTTCTTGTTTAATATGAAAGAATTCCCTGATTCTTGTTCTCAACAATTTTTTTATGTTGAACGCCTTGATGAACTTCAAAACAAGTTGTTTAAAAGAATGTATTGAGGCTTCAGGTATTCTGTAATACCAATCGAGGGTGATACCCTCTAAAGTTTTGGGGAATATTTTAGCAACAATTCCATCCCAAGGGAGCAGTTCTTGAATGGCTGTGGCATAGGCCTTAATATGTGCATTCGGGTCTCCCTCCCCTTTGTACTTGGGTAGATCGGGGAGAGGTCTTGGAAGCATGATGCTTCATATAGTGAAGTCTAAAGGTTCTTTAAAATATTTTGAATAAGTCCCTATCGCAAAGGTTTCAACCATTGATGGTGCTTGCTGAGGGAGTGGAGGTGGAATGGGTTGTTGATATGGCGTAGCATATGTATTTGCAAGGGCATAAGGAAATCCCTGTGTTTGAGTGAACATGCTGGGAGAAGAGAACATATCTCCTTGTGGTGATTTGGAATACATTTTTAAGTATGAAGGAGCATTACTTAGGAATGGGTTGTTTTGTACTAAGCCGGGAGGTATTATATTCTCAACTGGAGCGGCATTAGAAAACGTGGTTCTAGTTGGCATTTGTTGTAAATACTGAGGAGGCATGCCCAAAGTGCTTGTTCCTGTGAGGAGGTCTACTTGGATGGAATGATGTGGAGGATTGGAAGTTCCTGTTTGCATGAACTGTGAATTTTGATTTTCTTGAGCAAGCTCCAACCCTCTAACCTTCTCAACTAAGGCTGAGATGACCTCATTTGGTGAAGACACGGTATTTTTCCTTAGTGGCGGTTGTTGTATACCTTGAGGTTATATAGGCATATGGTACCCTGCTATGAACTGATTGTTGCTCTTCCAAGTTTCAATGAGGGAATTTCCTATAGGTGGAGGAATGGGGGTTTTTTCTTGGAATAAGACCTCGGGTTGTGTTTGTAAACCTCCTATAGGTGGGTACATATTTTGAGAGCGTTGTTCACTACTAGCATAAACTGTTAAGTATTCATCATCTAAAAACAGATATGGATTTGACTATTTGCTAATTTATGGTCTAAACAACACCTGAGGAGATGAACTAGATTCTCCAGTGAGCGTCATGTTATTTGAGCTCGAAGGATCTGGTTGTTGTGTGTGAGTGAGCTGATCCAACTCCTCTATTTGGAAAGAAGAACTATATCTAGTCCTTTGAGGCAGAGTTTGTGTTGAAAATTGGTTAGTTGAATAGTTATCACCTCATGTTGAGAGTGAGGGTGATTATTGTCTATTTAATTGATTGTAGTATGCTTCAAGACCTATGAGAGGTCTTCCATATGCATCGTATACCGACATATTTTTGGAGGTATATAAATACCCGTAGAATAATGGCAAGAAGTGAAGATGGATAAAACTAAAAAGAAGAGTGTGAAAGTGAAGCAATTGTTCCTTTCATGTCAGGTTCACCAATTTTGTACGATGGAAATGTGATTAGCGAGCATGGGAATCTATAAGTAACTCTTCCTCGCACCCAAACTCTCGAGGTCATGCCAAGCCAATCGATGGGGATGGAATATGCATGGGGTGCAAATAAACTAGTTAGGTAATCTTATGTCTTCAACACACAATAATGGGATTTGCGAATCTAAGGAAAAGAAGGCCCTCTTGACCTGAATGGGTGTGATAGATCATTCAGCAAGGATAGCTACTCAAATGCTTCAATCAATACCAAGCTCTGCCATGATCTGATCTATGGGTTCTGGGATACGTGGATGATGACCTATGGATGCTTCGTATATATCTCCCGATAAGGTCATGAAAATGGAATGGCTAAATGTGTAGTGGATATTTTGGTGCTTTATGGACAATTCTCTGGTCTAGTACAAAAATCTTTAGCTTGATTAGCTGCTATGTTTAATAATGATAGTTGTGTGATAATGTCTGGTGGAAGTGGAGAGGACCTAAACACCAGTGTTCGCAAGCTGGTGTCAATACTCAATTGATATGTAGGCTCGTTGGATTGTGGGACCTGTGGATCACAATCGTAAGTTCATGGTTGTTGTGGACCTCCTATGGTCATATGAAGATTCAATCCCTGATTATGAGTATCCAGTAATCGTATGCCTTTTCGGTCTCTACGTTTAGAACTAGAAGTTAAATGATTTTATTGGAGTACCTAACAGGTGTTCTAGAAAATTGGATACGTAAGCTAGTGTCTATATCAACGAGGAGGTATCTTGTGTCTGGCTGTGGGACTAGTGGATCACAACTAAATGTTTACTCTCTTTTAGGTCCTTCTAGAGTCATACAGATAGATATCTATTAAGGCAGTCTATAATTTTGCTGATTTGACCAGAACGTGTGTGCTTTGTTGTCTTCTATGTTTAATCCTCTTAGCTGTGTGCTGACTTCTTGTAGGTTTGTTGTTGTTTGGAAGACCTGAATTCTGAGATTTCGGTCTATGTTAGTTAATGCTACAACAAGATTTGGTTGAGGCATGATTGGCTTAAAAACGTATTCCCTGGGCTCCCTAGGTCCCGTGATCATCATACAAGATCAATATAAACCTAACTGAAATGAAATAAACTAATTATACAAAATATATCTACAACATATATATATATATATATATATATTCCTCTATTTCTTTATAGTTTTGATAGAATTTTTAATAGAATTAAAAGAGAAATTAATCTAATATATTCAAAAAATGAAAACTAATCTAATAGTAAAATTAAAACTAGCAAGGTAGCGCAGTGTAGCTATTTGCCTGTGCAGTTGTGAGTTTATCCTAAATAACTAAATAGATGATTAAGTTAATTAAAAGACTCTTGATCCTACCTCATAAGTGAGGAATGAATCATATTTTCTGAGAAACTATCAATCCCCACAGCTTCCCCGACAATATCGAAAGTGAAATTTAACTGAAATGAAATAATTTATTATATTTGATATGTTTCAACTAGAAGTTTGATAGATAAAACCTGGAATTTGCAGAACAGTGGTGAATCCAGTAGTGTATGACTTTGTCCCCTCATAATGATCTCCTCGTTCCTTCATGTTCACATGAATCCAAAAGAGCGTGTATATGCTAACATCAATAGAGGAATGTATTTGAACAATGGTAGTTATTTATATATACCGAATATAATGCGAGAAGGAGAGGGACATCGCAAGTGACAGAGCTTGGTGTATGCAATTCCTAGCGAGATTTATTGCGGGAATACAACACAAGTGTACCGAGAGATTCTAGAATCTACCTTCTGTGAATAACAAGACCTGAAACTCTAATGGATTCAATCTACAAATGACACTACTCTACTCTAAACTAATTTATATGAACAACAATGAACAAGACTGAAGCAAGAAGATCGAATGGCTTCTAATAGCAAAGGAAAAACTAGCATGGATGCAAACATGAAAACAAAATGAATTCTAAGCAAGAAATTGAAAGACTAAATAATGGAAATGAGAAGTTGAGGGGCCATTTTCTTGAAAAAAAAGTTGGTTATTTATAGATTTGACATTCACCCAAAGGTGATTCTTATTAGAACTCTTTTACCATTAAACAATGAAGAAACACTATTCCAGGAAACATAAAACATTAATACGAGCTAAGCCGGTTGAGAAAATCTGGTAAAAGTTGAAAAATTATGCAAGTCGTGATCAAAAGAACATGTTGGAGAATGCGTAAAGGACTGCCACCCTGACCAGGGCGGCGATTACAGGACCGCCACCCTGGCAGGGCGGCGGTTTTGTCATTGAGGGTCAAAAAGCTAGAAAAGAAAGGAAGAGGATAAAGTGAAGTACACAAAGCTTAGACAAGGTGCTTGGGATGCTGACATACACTTGGAGAGCTTTCCTAGATTTTGAACACCTTATGAGGTGATCTGAATCATCATTGGGGAGTGTGTAACATTGTTTTAGCGGTACAGTACCCTACAATTTTGGGCACGTACATTTCCCTTCCATGGATCTTTCTAACCCTCTCTTTCTCCCTGGTCCTTGGAATGGTTTGTTTATGATTAGTTATTTGTATTTAATTTTCTAGGATTAATTTAGCATTAGATGAGGTAGAGGAATCTGAACTTTTCCAGAGGTTTGTCTCAGCAGTAATGTCCCACACTTAGAGACCTTAAAAACTGGTTTCTCATTCACTAATTCATGATCAAATCAGAGGGTGCTATTTTTTGGTGATAAAAATTTCTAGCATGTTTGGTGGGACAAAAATTGAAATCTTTATTTTTCATAGGTGTGCATCCAAGTCCTTTTTTAGGGTGTTCCATTACACCCCCTTGTATGCAATTTTCATTTTACCAAGCTTGATGTGTTCTTGGTGATATTTTAACCTTTGGAGGCATTTTCAATCACATCTGGTGACTCCACTGATCTAACCAACCCATTTTATCATCAAAAAACCTGTTTTCTTTCCTTTCCATCCATTCCCATCCATTTTTATTTCATATGTTTCTATTTTATTCATTCATGAAGTTGTGAAATCATGACTGCATTTCCTTCTTAGGATTGTTATTTATAGAAGTAAAATCAGTTCTCTCCAACCCCATTGTTCAATGAAAGATTTTGCAAAGAGCTATATGGATATGGGGGAAAACCCCAAAGCTTTGTGTAAAGTCCCTCAATAGACCATCAAATAAGAAATGAGCAAGGAAACCTACTTTGCATGTATTCAAACTTGAAATAAACAAGAAATGTAACAAAATAACATTTAACCTCTATTCTTTGAAAGCTTGAAATAATGAACCTAATAAGGATCTAAGCAATCAGTTTTGTTGTTTTACTCCATGAGGGTGAATGAATCTCACTAAATGGCTACATGGCCAAGTTTAGCTATTCCATTACTAACCTAACATGGGTGCAAGATGAAGCTATTTTAATGGTGGATGACCCAAGATCAAATGCCTTATTAGCTTGGCTAATGCAAATGAGCTCTTAAGCTTTCTTAGGCTTGTTTTGGCTTTAGCTTATGTAAAGTTGTGTCTTTGAATGGGTAGGCTTAGCCTTGTATTTATAGTTTTTGGTTTGGAAGAATTTGGAATTTGGGTGCATGTGGGACTAAAGCTCAAAAATCACTTTTAGATTAGATTAGGATAAACATGCTTTAGGCTTAGTTAAGCTTGGTTTAGGCTAGTTAACTAGGGTTTAGGCTAGTTAAACTTGATTAGCAAGTGATTAGAGACTCATTGAGAGTTGGGAGGGGTCTGGATAACCAATTGTGACTGATAGATAGCCTACGAAGCCAATAGAAGTGGTCTAGAGAGAACTAGGGAGGTTCTGAATGGTCGATGGTTTATCCAATAAGGAGGAATGTTTAGCTAATAAGAGAGATATTAGCCAAATAAGTTGATTATAGGAGGAATACGACCAGAAGGTGTCGTGAATGGGCATCTGAGAATGGAGCGAAGAAGGGTTGAATTAACGAAGTGTCGTGCAATTGGAATGAATTGGAGGAAATGCTAAGTGTAAGCATATTTTAGGTGTCTACATTTTCCCTCTTTGAGGTGGCGTAAGTGACGTCACTTCAAAGAAAGTAGACAAGCATAAACAAGTAGAAAATTTTGAAGGGATAGAAGAAAAATGAGTAGAATGAAGGATGCCCCCTCGATTGTCGATGGGGTGATGGAAGAACTTGATCGAAGATCGAAAATATAGAAAGAGAACAGAGAAAGAATAGTGTGAAGAAGAAGAAAGGGAAATAGAAGAAAAGGAGTATGAGGAAGGGGAATGAGCTAACATCCATCCAGTGCCTTTTAAACAATTGTATTTTCATCATATTGCTAGAGATCTTCATCATTGGTCCTTATTAAAAAGAATGAACAAAAGTGTAGTATGACATGAAAAGCCATATACGAACAAATGTCCATTGCTAAAAACACCAACTCCATGCAACATACAAAATGCAATGCAATACGAGAAAGTAAAAGATGCCTAACTCCATGCAACATACATAATGCAATGCAATATGAGAAAGTAAACAAGCTAACCTAATAGAGAAACAAGTACAATGTTTTTGTTATCAAGCTTCAGTTCCAACCTGTGTGAATTAACAAGGGTTGGTGATGGTGCCCCAAGCAAGGATACATGCAAGGAGAATAATGGAGGACACTTGGGTCTGATGAAAAAGCAATGTGCACTACGAAACAGTACCAGGCAACTTGTTGTGCCCCAGAGTACAGAAATAAGTAAGAAACCTAGCTTTTGTTGATGGAGGTAGATCAAGATGATCCACGAGTCGCGCACATGAACAAGTGTGAACCAAAGAATGACATTTTGTAGGATGATTTATATTGTTTAACATATTTGAATGTTTTGATTTTTCTAACATATTTGAATGTTTTTGTGATTTTTCCAACATATTTGAATGTTTTTGTATGATTTTTCGATGATTTTGAAAGTTTTCTGAAACTATGTACAGGAAGACAAAGAAGTGTGGATGCCCCTAGTGATAGATGGATGTGCAAAGGCATAAGGTCACGTGCGTATGAGAAAGACGAAGATGCAAAAAATCCCCAGCGATTAGGTGGGATTATTCAAAGGAAAACTCTTCACAGGTAGAAGCGGGACCCAAGGCCATTATGGATAGGTTCAACATGATGATGAACGTAAACCAATGAAGTGCTGGGAAGAAGCAAGGATGCCCCCAGTGTAAGTTGGCCTAAAAGCACATGATAGAAAGGAAGGAGAAGATTGTTTTTGTGAAAGGGGACAAAGGTGCTCAAAAGCATGGCAACAAGTAATCTTATACACATGGATGTTCTGAAACAAAGTAGAAGAATGATGTGAATGTATGAATGTAACTTAGAAGCCTCATGATGAAAAAGTGATTAGCCAAAGGCATGAATTGTGAGACAAGGTATGGACTAGAGTAAGAGTTTGAACAAGGTCCAAAAAAAAGACACTTGGTAACATACTAATCCTGTTTACTCATAGAGATCTAGTGTGTGCACATGGAATTTAATTACCTCTTGAAGGGAAGATTTAATAGACAACAAGTGAAGACACCCTAGCCAATGTGTAGGAATGATTTATTTTGATAGGTGATTTTGTGAATGGATGGTGGAAGGATAGCCATACATTGCTCCACTGCCAGCCAGGCATCCATAGCCCCGATGGAGATGTATTTGATTCTAATCGAAACATTTCTCTACTACCAGTCAGGCATCCATAGCCCCGATAGAGATTATTGGAAATACCCCAAGAGAGAGTAATATATCAATTTGATTTTGCTTTGTAGCTTTTAGCTTTTGATTTTTTGATTGATTTTGATTCTTTTGCTTTCTGAAAACTTATTTCAGCTCTCTTGTTTGACAAGGGGTTAAGAACCACTGATGGCTTGATGGAAGGATATGGAAGTGATTGTGATGACAACATTGGCTAGTGTCAACAAATATGTCCAAAAGTTTCTTCACAACAAGTTTATTAGATGTTGAATGTGATAGGATCTCTAAGAGGTCAGTCATTCTTTAATTTACCAAGGTGATAAAAGACCAAGGTCAAACAGATACCATAGAGATAAATGTCACAAAATGTGTGTGAATAGGCTAACCAAAATATCACCAAAGGGATGAAAATGGTAGGAAGACTTGTAGAGGAATGAAAGAAAGGGAAGAAAGAACATCCATGTGTACGCAATACCTGATTGCAATGTTTGATCTTTGTACCTTTGATTTTTATTTTATGTTTTCTCATGTTTTTTGTATTTTTGAATTGTTTTGATTTTTATATTTTTGATAGTTTTTGGAAAGGTGGGACCAAAAAAGTCACTCTGCATGGTAAGATCCAACAATAATGTTTGCAACTTCCTTGATAAGGGAGATTAAGCATGTTTTTTTATCAAGATTCATATTATCTCCAATCTCAATGATCGTGGTGAGATCATACTCAACAAATGAATGTGATTTATCCTGAAACATGGATTTTGTATGGGGAGCTTGAGTTCCCTATCCAAAGGTTTCTGCACTTTACGTCACACTTGATGGTTGTGTTGGTGTGCGTTCTTGAATCGTGCTTGATTTTGAACCCTAAGATCATTTGAAGTTGTTGGGAACTTTGGAGCTCTTGGAAGTTTTGACCTGAGCTTGATTAATGAAACTGTTTGGGTTTCTTATAAGCTAACACATGACTTGTTTGATCTCGAGAAGTGGGAGAAAGAGAGAGAACATTTATGATTGATGATAGAACAAAATGATAGTGGGCTTGCCCCGGTCATTGGTAGAAGGATGTGATGAGGATACGGTCCAAGAATTGAAGAGGATGGGCTACCAGGAGGTGAGCCACTGATAGAAGCTGATGAAGGGCTACTAGGATATGGCCCTAAGATAGAAGAAGTTGGGCTACAAGGACATGGCCCAAGAATAGAAGAATGACGAAGGGGTAGGGGGTGGACCCAAGTATAGATGAGGAGGGACTACTCAGAAGGTGTCCCATAGATAGAAGAGGATGAAGGGCTACTAGGACGTGGCCCCAGAATAGAAGGTAATGGGCTACCAGGAAGTGGCCCACAAGTAGAAAATGGAGGGCTACCTGAGGGTGGCCTAAGGATAGAAGAAGACAATGGGCTACTCAGCAGTGACCCAAGGTGAGATTTTGATTGAGGAATGATGATAGATAAGGAATGATTTGGTAATGAGAAGATAGGCCATGGATCAATGCTAGACCCTGACATCTCATCATGCTCAGAGGAAGGTGAAGATGGAATAGAAGAAGTATCAAGTTCCATGACCTTAGGCTCTTCCTCTATATTATGATAAAAGGAATAAAATTCTTCCTCCCCAATACATGAGCGTATCGAGTTCTAGAAAGAATCCTTGTTTGCAATCCTCTAAAGGGATATCATCATGTAGTCTTATTATTTCTTCATTCTGAGAGAAATCAATCAGTAGAGGTTGTTTTGTTCTTCGGTCTATAGTAGGTTGAATAGAAGAAATGGGTCCGATAAGTGGGGAAGATTGATTGATAGAAGAAGATGAATCAAGAGAGGAAGTAGGGGATTTGGTGGTAATTGATTCTCATGAATGGATGATTTAGATTTGGACTTGTTGGATGCTTAGAGAAGATGAATCATGATGTAGGTTTTGAAAGTATGGATCACATAGCTCTTTATCACTAAGTTGCGACATAGGAGTAACAATTTGATGATTTGACTAGAGGGAATCACTAAGTTAGGTGGAACTCTTCGATAGGGGAAGAGGTCATTGAGATGACTGTATGAAGGAGGTCCTATCAAGAAAGGGAGGATTGTGAAAATCAAGAACCAAATTAGATGTTCAATCAATAAAACTTAAGTCTCATGAGTCTTCAAAGGAGAAGACATCATTGAGGTGATTTGGAATAAAGGTCCTACAAAGGAAGGGAGACTGATGATTCAATATTTGATCTAGGGGTATCCAAAAAATAGTTGTGGATACACAAGTCTTCAGAAAAGAGTGGGTAGTCTGAATGGTAGTTTTGATCTGAATCAGAAGAAGAAGAGTGGTTGAACCTGAATAATAATTTATCAGAAGCATCCAAACCATTGGACCACTCACTATGAGCAAAATGTGGGGAAAATACCAAAATATTCCTTCTACAGAAGGTGTGTATCAATGAGGCCCAGTTGATAATGGGAATCTTTTGATTTGAATTGCTAAACACAGGTTCATGCTATTGTAAAGTCAATTAAACATTAAAGTCCTAGTTCATTGTTGGCATAGACTAACAAACAATCTTTGTCAACTATATAGTGTGATAAAACTCCTTCAAAGGGAAGGAAGTGACATGTCATTTAGGGAAGCATAATGAAATTGCAACTAGATAATTTGTAAGAGATAAGATCTTGTGTGATTTTCTGAAGGGAAGGTCAAGGAAAGATTGTGATAGGAATATCGAAAAAAAAGGGATTTGAAAACACTCTAATGATGGAAGCAAAACAAATAATGAAACATGATCAACACAACTTATTCGAGGTTCATTAGATTCATCAACAGGGAAAGACTGATCAACAATAAAAAGCTCATCAATGGATGTACACTTGAACCAACTTGACATGATTAAAATCTAAAATACATGAGATAACCAGGTTTTATCAATAGGTCTCTCAGGAAGAAATTGGTAATTCTCTCAAAAAGAATATAAAAATTATTATTACCAACCATTTGATGACTAATTCATGTGTTTATAGTTGACTTTTAGATTTGGCATCAAAGCCCTTTAAGAATGTAATATCCTTACGAATCCTTTTTGTTAAACACTCGTAACTTTCTCTTCTCAACGAAATTGAGAATCTAAAGATTTACACCCAAAAACTGCCAGATGTAGGAACAAAACCCAAGATTTTTTGAATTTTCCATGAGTTAGCTTTGGATTGAAATGGTGAATAAAACTAATGTCAAATTAAACCGTTGACTCATGTCCACAACGTTGAATTTAGAGCGTGTTAACGAGGAAAAGATCTAAAGGTAAGTCCTAGGGGCATTTTACATAGTGGATGACTTTTGAAGAAAATGCATACGTGTAGACATTTTGGTCCATCTACCATTTTGATTGCCCTACAGCGGGAGCTTAATCCAAAATTTGAGGGGTTCCAAGTGACTTTATAACTTTATTCCAATTCTCATATAAAGCTCCTAAAGTTCTCAAATCCTCAGCCCCTAACTGCCTTCCCGTATTTGAATTTTCTGCATCATGCCATTGGTGTCCTTCTTGATTCAAAATGAGTACCATTTCAATGTCATCAAAATGTAAAGGTGGCGTCTCACTTCAGGTTTACACTATTTGAAATAATTCAAATTGCTCCGACAACCCGCCTTCCCAGACTTTGATTTTTCCAACCTGCCACTGTCCTTCTCTGATTGGCTCAGTATGTAATTGAGATCAGGTTCAATTCATGAACTTTACACCTTTTAAAGTTAAAAAAGTTGAAAGTTACTCCGACAACCCACCTTTAGTCCTTTGACTTTTCAATTTTCACGTGAAAGTGATATCTGATTCACCAAAGGATTGGATTTAATTCATAAATTTACACCTTGGTGCCAAATTAAAGTTAAAAAAAATTTGATGGAAGTGAGCTCTTCACAACCCAAGTGTCAAATCCTAGTTGAATTGATTAACCTATAACAAGGACATTGATTGGATGGAACTTCAAGAAATTCATATCTTTACACCTTTTGGCCAAATGGGAGAGTAAGATTCAAAGTGCAACAACAATCATGTGGACCTTGGGTTGTCAATCACATATTGCATCATATACACCTTTCAAAAAGTTCAAATTTCATTTGGACAATTAATGATGAACATTTAGAACGTTGAGAAAAAATTTGACAGAAAATATGACCATGGAAATACAGGAAGAAGCTTCATCATTGACACTTAGAATGAATTTTTCTGCAAGATGGATGAAAGAAAGCATTGAACAACAAGTACTAGGCTCAATGCAATCCATAACCACAATGAAAATTAAAGTAGATGGAATCATGATAAAAGAAAGGTTTTACACATCCATACGGGGAGACATAACATTGTTTCAAACCTTGACAAGACTGAATTTTAGAATAGAACAAGTAATTTCTTCATTAAATAGAGCACCAATAGAAGGCTTACCTTATCACTCCCACGAAAATTTTTGATAGTGACGAAAATAAAGATATATCTTAGCTACATGGATTCTTTCTCCAATGGTTTGATGTTGTTAAAGATTTTTTTGATCTTTATTGAAAATGGTTGAGGAAATGGTATTATGTATTAAGGGTAAAAGAGCACAAGATTTGCTTGAGTGAAAATTAAAATAAAATGCTTTTTGGTTGAAAATAGAAAAGAAGAAATGATTGGAAGTTGGAAGTCCAACCATTGATACATGATAGAGAAAGTGATGACATAGGCTTGGTGGTATGTGTCTTATGAATGGATGAAGGTCTGGACTTAAATTGGTCTTCTAAAAGATGACCTAATGGGGAAGAAAATAGGATCACATTCAATCATTCGTTAAGTTGTGATAAAGGAGTGAAAATTGATGATTGACTAGAGGGAATCCGAGTCTGGAACTCTTGGAGGAAGGGGTCATCGAGGCAACTGATGAAGTAGGTCCTGTTCAATTGAGGGGGAGGACCATGATCTCAATGAACCATTTTTATATGTTTGATCGACAGGAACTTGGTGTAATCAGTGATGTTCAAAGGAGGATAGACATCGAAAAGGTGGTGATTGAAAGAACAAAATTCAATAGGAATGGGAGATATGATTTGTTGGTTGATAGGGGTATAAATAGAAGATATCTTGATTGATTGGGTTAGTCTTCCGAATCTAAAGAAGCATGGGATCCAGAATGGTCCTATAGTTTGGATCTGAAAAAAAAGAAGAGTGGGGGTGTCCTCAAAACCACCAGAATAATAATTTGGATCCAAAGCATCCAAACCATACCCATGTTCGCACTAAGGGGGGGAATGAGCTGATTAGTGCTAACAATAGGGTAAATATCATGGGCCTTCTTGATGCAAAACCAAATTAGATTAGTTGTAATGGGAATTTATTTTGAGTGTGATTGCCTAAACCTAGGTATATCTAGTATTGTTGTAAGTTGTGATAGGAACTGCATGATAGTCAGTCATTTTGGTGTCGTTTAGGACAAATGCCTAGACCTAGATAATAGGATCAATGTAAATCCTATCATAATGAAGAAATGTCATGTCGATTCAGGAAGCATAATTGAACCAACTAGACATTATAAGTATGGAGAATTTGTGTGTGATTTTGTGTTAAAGAGGAAAAGTTAAGGAAAATAGACATTGTGATGTTGAAATCTCTATGAGATCAAAAAGGATTGTCCTAGAAAACAAGTTTTCCAGATGAATAATCACAAGGAACAATCATGCAAGTGTGAAACACAAATCCAATCAATAAGGAAATACACCCTATGTAAAATGTGTGTGCAAAATGATAGTTCAATGCAAAGATGATAAACAAAATGTCAATATATTACGTCAAGCTCGAAATGATCAAGGCATAAATATTAACAAAGGGTAGATGTGACTCCCAATCAAAGGATACCATGACAAGTTTAACAACAAACAAGGCCTAAATGTTAAAGGGTGAGGTTTACAAATGTAAGCCACGTAACCACACCAATTGGACACTTCTATTAAGCTTTGCAGAGAAGCGAGATATTAGTGTTAAAGTGGTATCAAAAAGACATAAAAAAGTAAGTGAAACTCTTCAATATTTTGGACAATGTTTGAAGTAAAACTAAGTCAAAGTATATTAAGGATGTGTTAAAATGTGCGTAGCGTAACACCACAATGTGGATACTTAGATCACATTTACGAAAAACATGACATAAGTATCTTAATTGTGTTGAGACAATGTGAACAAGGTAACATGTCAAAGGGAGATCAAATGATGAATCAATCCTAACTATGATGATGATCTTGAAATCAAGATCAAGTGGCCATCAAAGATATAAGGACGCATCCACACACTTTAGACGTTTAACAACTCAGCCACAAACATGGATGAGTGTAAATGGACAAAAAAGTGGTGAACACTATCTATGAAAACACTCCTCGAAATATGCCTTCCCTTGCCCTGAATGGGAAACAAGAATGCAAAGGTGTAGATCAAAAGATGAAAAATAAACTAAGCGCCACTTGGGCAGAGCTTCACCTCATCTGAAGGTGAGAAAGAAGCTAAGCTAAGTGAAACATCATCTAATTTTCGTGATGAAAGGCACTTAGATCTAAGTTAAGTGGATTCTTTTCCTTGTTTGAAAAACAAGGTTTATGAATCCAAACAAGTTATCACTTCATGATGGCTCAGATGTGATAAAAGGACTAGTAAAGTGGGCTCCAAGATAAAAATGGCTTCCTAACAAGATCTCTCAACTAGGTTACAAAGTTGTCTAAGAGCGAGTCGATTTACCCAAAGAGTCACAATGACTATTTGGGAGTATCTCAGCTTTACTTTACCCCCTTCAAGAATAGTGAGCAATAAATGTGTCCATCATGTACTTTCACTAGGGTCATGATAGGACAACTTGTAACTCTAACTCACAAGGAAAACTAGTCAAGTGGGTAAGCGGAGCGCTTCCTGTTTCATCCACAAGGTTACTCAGTGGTGGATTACTTTAGGGTTCCTAGAACCACCCCCATTGTTGTAGCTTAAGGCGTTATGCCAAAGGGGTTATGTTCTAGTTGAGTGGATAGGGACGTACCCTTTTCCAAAACCTGCAATACAATGTGATGAAAGTGGTGTGTTTTTTATCTTGCTTAACTTAATGTGGTTTTAAGTAGCACACCATTTGGCAACCTGTATGAAACACATGTAGAAGTTTTGTTTTTTTTTTGACGCATCTTTCTTTGACAAGTGTTAGGTCCTACATACCAAGGTTAGTAATTTTCCAAAAAATATCATGATATCAAAATAGATTTGATGTTGCTTTTGATTCCTAAGATCACCTAAGGCACAAGGAAAGAGCATACGCAACAAGGTAAAACTCACTAAAATAATTTATGGAAAATTCATAAGTACAATGTGAAAATTTTGAGTTCATTTTTAACCAACTTTGAAAGCTAATTAAATTTTTTGCAAGTATGAAGAAAGTGTGAAACGTTTTTGATTCCCAAGATCACCTAGAAAAGGCGTGAGGGAAGAGCATATGCATTTCAAACTTTCACAAATAAAGATGCAAACACTTTAAACTAAGTTAGTATGAAAAAAAATTAATGAAAGGAAACCTGTAAACCACTGTTAGAACCTTGCAAAAGTTAGAAAACCAAGAAAATCAAAAAATTCTAGAAATCTATTTTTTGCATTTTTAAAATAGTTTTTAGTAATTTGCATTTTTGGAGGTCTCTGGGGCAATTTTGGGAGTTTTTGTGATAAAATTAATGTATACCAAAGGTATATTAATTTTGGAAAATTTTATCAAAATTTGCTTCATTCTCTTTCCAACGCCTATTCAAACTCTTAAAACGGGTTAACGAGTCAAAAGATAGGATCAAAACAAGGAGCACTAAAAATAAAATGGATAATCTGGACTACACAGAGACACCTGCGTGCATTCCTAGAATGACATGCCTACAAAGCCCAAACCAATGGATACACCTATGATAGCCAAGGGAAAAATTTAAAAGGGGTAAAAGATGGAACAAGACAGGTACGCTAGGGTGACGCATACGCGCCCTGAACGTGTACAAGCCGTAGCATTGTAAAATAGAATATTTAGTTGTTTGGTTCAAGAGACAAACATATAGGGGACATATGGTGATAGGGATACATGGCCTAGGTAATAGAAAATGACACTTCATGTTTGCACAGTCAAATTTAATATTTTCCACAGTGAGTCCTTGACAAGTACACTCCCTAGAACATACATGAAATTTCATGGAGACATGTGTGTGTCCTAAGGCATATGCTTTCAATGATGTATTATGCTAAAAAATTACGCACCTATTCAGATGGGGATTAGGGTTTTGACGTGATATGCGCCCCTTGAAGACACCTACGCGTTCTTACCAAAAAAACCTGCAAAAAACATGGATTTTGGAATTTTTAAAAGCAAACAGGTTAGTTGTTAGTCAAAGAAAAATATTTCTAATCAAACCCACAAAATACATGTATGCATCTAAGGTCATTTATCTAGTGTTAGAAATATCAAATGAAGTTGAATAACAAGTATTTTTTCTAAAAACTTGAAAATGGGTTTGAAAAACTTAAAAGACCTCCATTAATGGAGGATGGACTAAGTGTCCCACCGGGCATGCCAAATGTATGCAATGGAAAGTTGCAAAAGCTATGGAATGAGGCAAAAAAACCTCAAAGCTTTGACTAACTCAACCATGCACCATGAGATAAGAGCTAAACAAGATAACTAACATGCATATTATAACTTTGAAAAAACATATCAAAACTAACATGTATACTACTCTCTACTCTTTGAAAGCTTAATGAAATTGAACCTAGTTAGATTCTAAGCAATCAAATTAGATTTGTTGTTTACTCCTTCAACTGGAGTGAAGAGATCTCTCCAAGTTGGCTACATGGCCAAGCTTTAGATCTTCCCTTTACTAACTATGAATTTGGAATGGATGCAAGATGGAGGAGCTCTCAACAATGGAGTATGGCCAAGATCCAAATGTTCTATTAGCTTAAAGCTAATGCAAATGAGGTCTAATGCCAATATTCTTAAGTGTTGAGAGAGAAGGACTTATGAGTGAAGTTGTAAGGTTGAATGGGTAGGGTGACCCTTGTATTTATAGTTTTCCAAATGGAAGAGTTTGGAACTTTGGGTGCATGTGGGACTAAAGCTCAAAAAATCACTTTAGGATTAGATTAGGATAAACATGCTTTAGGCTTAGTTAAGCTTGGTTTAGGCTAGTTAACTAGGGTTTAGGCAAGTTAAACTTGATTAGCAAGTGATTAGAGACTCATTGAGAGCTGGGAGGGGTTTGGATAACCAATTGTGACTGATAGATAGCCTACGAAGCCAATAGAAGTGGTCTAGAGAGAACTAGGGAGGTTCTGAATGGTCGAAAGGAGGAATGTTTAGCTAATAAGAGAGATATTAGCCAAATAAGCTGATTATAGGAGGAATATGACCAAGAAGGTGTCGTAAATGGGCATCCGAGAATGGAGCGAAGAAGGGTTGATTAATGAAGTGTCGTTAATTAGTTGAATTGGATGAAATACTAAGTGCATGTCTCCGCTGAGCTATGCCAAATGTGTTCAATGAAAGATTTTTCAAAGAGCTAATACATATGGGGCAAAGACCCCAAAGATTTGCCTTAGTGCAATAATAATAACCAATATCTCAAGTGGACCAGGACTGATAAGGTATGAGCATGGACCATGGGAGGATTGAGCCTTGTATTTATAGTTTTTAGTTGGAAGATTTTGAATTTGGGTGCATGTGGGACTAAAGCTCAAAAAGTACTTTTAGATTAGATTAGGCTAAACATGCTTTAGGCTTAGTTAAGCTAGGATTAGGCTAGTTAAACTTGATTAGTAAGTGATTAGAGACTCATTGAGAGTTGGGAGGGGTCTGGATAACCAATTGTGACTGATAGATAGCCTACGAAGCCAATAGAAGTGGTCTAGAGAGAACTAGGGAGGTTCTGAATGGTCGAAAGGAGGAATGTTTAGCTAATAAGAGAGATATTAGCCAAATAAGTTGAGTATAGGAGGAATACAACCGAAAGAGTGTCGTAAATGGGCATACAAGAATGGAGTGAAGAATGGGGAATTAATGAAGTGTTGTTAATTGGGTTAATTGTAGGAAATGCTAGGTGTAAACATATTTTAGGTGTCTACAGGTTGGCCTAATTCCAAACTGGTTCAGTCCTCAACAAAAGTTGGACTTTATGATCGATATGATGCCCCAAATTGTAAGTTGGAATGAGTTAATGTAGGCCCATGAATATAGTGTTACGTAACCTTGTTAATGGGGAAATCCTACACTACCATCTTACAATCCTTCCATTCTTCCTCCCCAACCTACATAATCCCATCTTGGGTTTCATATCCCTAGCTATCTACCTGCAGCCCCCATTAAGATTTCCCCTTCTCCATATTCTTCCTTTCCATCCCACCTTCAATTCTCTAGCCTCTTTTCTTCCAAATCCCCTCCTCAATAAGATTCTACACCTTACCTTCAACCTCAACCATTGAAAAAACTAGTTGAAACCTAGCCAACCCCTCCTCTTGCATTCCTAAAACCATTTTGGGAAGAAAATCTGGAAAATCAGTCAAGGAGGGTAGTAAGTTGAAGATCCCAACAGAGAAGAGATTGTCTAAAACTTGAATAATTGGGCTTAAAAATTTGAAACCAATCAAATGCCAATGCTTGTTAAACCCTCATTGGCACATATTTTAAAGCTATTTCTCATTGAACACAAGGGGGGTGAAAATGACATTAAAATAGGATTAAGAGGATTGTACTGCATAGCTTGATAGTAAAGAGGCTGATTTTTTATTAGACTTGGAAGATTGTATTAGTGAGGAGGAGCCCATTGAAATCACCACTTTTACAGCTCCACCATCTATCTTCCGATATAGAGAGCCTATTATTACAAAAAAAATCCCAAGAGTCATCCATGGAGGATAATTTCAAGGAAGAAATTACTTAAGATGGTCCTTATGAAGATAATGAAGAAGAGTTTGATCTTCCTATCTTCATTTTGAGAAAGAAAAAGAGGAATCATGATGATTCACTTGTCTAAATCAATCATCATGAGAAGGCAAAGTTTGAGGCAGAGTTGTTTGTAGAAACACCATAAAGTCCAAATCAACTTTCAAACAACCTCCTTCTTTAAGAAAGTTTGCAAGATGAATCCATTTATGGAGTTGAGCTTCAAAAGAGTGGGAAAATCACAAGGATCAACCCATTGGTTCCAAATGCCCCTTGCACAATCAAATACTTGGATAGCTTAGAGCTAAAATCATAGTTACAACTAGTCATGCTCATTTTAGAGAATGAGGAGGATAATTAAAGCACCAAAGGTCAGTACCAACACCTCTAACCAAATGTAGAGAAACTTAAGGAGGTATTTATCTTGTCTTTAGCTGATACTTTGAAGAATTTTGGAGTGCAAGGAATTTTTTCTTTACCACCATGTGATTTTTTTGTGAAACAAATACATGGATGCATTTTGTAAGAGAGGGAAGCTATTTCTCCCTTCATGTTTCAAGATTTTTTTAGATTGTCTTATCTTTGGTTAAATTAGAGTATGTAGTTTTGTAAAAAGAAGTTCTTATGCACAGGTTTCATGTTTCCACTTGGAGCATGTGTGATTTTCATATTTTTATATATTTTTTTGCGTGATGCACAGTTTAGTTTAGTTCAAACAGTCTTCCTTGGAAAAAATTAGATATGGAACAATTTTAATGCTCAACCATTTAGTTCCAAATTTTAGCTGAAGTAAAGATCCCATGGTGCCTCTTCCTTGGTCAAATTTAGTGCTTGGGAAAGTGCCAAGTGAATGCATTTCAGTGCTAAATCAACATGAGATCTAGATCTCTACAAAGCTTCATTATTTGTCATGATATAGTTAACTTTTCTTTAAAACTTGGAAAATAATAAGATTTGAGGTAACTTCGGATGTTATTCTTTGTCTCAGTAGATCAAAAGTAGAGAAAACAAAGTGAGGTCTCGGGATTTTACAATTTTCCACTCTCATAATATCAAATTCAGAATTTTTTTATAATGAGATGGTCAATTCTGGCTTCACCTCAAGATTGAGTAGTTCAATGGTGAATCAAATAGTTGAAGTAGTTTCAAAGCTTCATTTTTAGCTCCACAGATCAAATTCAAACCTCTAGATATTTCTAAGTTCATTTCATACTTCACGCCACTCGGGGGTAAGGAATTTTAATGTTTTTTGATCAGTTTATAAAATTTTAGGCTTGAATCCATGCCCAATGGATTACATAAGGCCACTGATATAATCTAGCAAGAAAATTACCTTGAGAGGTCGCTAATTGTTATCCAAAAAGCCCCCCAGGTTATTTTTGTCTTTAATAGAGTTAAAAATGGACTTAGCCATTTTTAAGAGCTTGGGACGGTTAAATGACCATAAAATTCTCATTCTGAGATGCTTTGGCCATTGGCATTAAAAAACCCATTGGATACTAAGGTTTAAAGAATTGGAAGATTCTTATTAAAAAGCCACAATACAAAGAAAATTGAAATCTACAAAATGAAGGTCGAAGGGTTGGTGCTGTGTGGAAAAGGTTAAAAGTTATGGTATAAAGGAAAGCATAAGGACATGTGGCACAGATCAAAGACATTAGAAATACCATGTGGCATCATTCTAGCCATCTTCAAGAAGAAAGGATTCCGTAGACCTCAAGTCTGCATAATAAGCTACAACTCATATTTCATCAGGTCTGAAAAGTCAACAAAGTGAAAGGGGGGTTACATGGAAACAATTCAACAATTCCAAAAAGTTTCTAAGTCCCATGGAGTTAAAAAATGTGATGCGAAGAGATACATGGAGCCATCACATTTTATCTCATTTCATAGTTTGAAAAATGTAAAGGCCCATCCAATCAGATCAAATCATGAAGAAGATAGACTAATAGGTCCTGACATGGGGGCGACGTGGAGATTCCCTATTGGATCACACTTTATGATTGTCATAAGAGACTATCAAAATTCTAGAAACACATAAAGTCATGGAACTTCCTCATTGGACAATGGTTTGCGAATGTCAGAGGAAAATCAAAAGGACTAACATGTGAAATGCGTGGAGCCTTCTCATTGGCTCGTATTTCACAATGGTCATTTGGGGGCTACATAAAAGGAAAATTGTGAAGAAACATGGTAGTATATTATTTTCTTACCTTTTCTAAGAGTATGAAAAAGGTAAAGTACAATATGAAATTGCAGAGAGTCGTGACATTATTTTATTGGCCCATAACTTATAAAGATGAAGACAAAGGGAAAAAGGAAAAAGTAAAAAATAAGAAAAGGGCCTGATCCTCGAGCCAATCAAAGAATGACACATGGTAGATGTGAAAGTAATGCACATGTGGGTAGAGGTAAATATCTGAGCTAATCAAATGCTACCACTTATCATATTTCTATTCATCCTGGCGTGAAAATATTCAAATTATGATATCTTTTGATTCTCTACTCCAAATCAAACAAAATCATTCTCATTCAAAATATTTCCTTAAGAACTCCAATTTGGCATCACGAGAATCATATTTTGGTGTGAATTGAAAGGAAAAAAGGAGAAAAAATAGTTCAGGATAATTATAAATAGTTGCAAATAGATCAACCACTTAATTTAATGAAGTATTGGGCCTTTCCTTCTACAAGAAAATTAGACTTGGGAAACACACTTGACAATCTGTGTTGTAAGGAAGGAAAAAGATATTTTAATCATGATAAGATAAAATATGATCTTCTTCCTTCTCTCTTCCCATATTCTCTCTTTCTTCTTACTTATTCTATATATGTAACTAGAAATTATGTAAAAATGATGGCTCTTCATTGTAATGACACTATGCCTAAATGGTAGCTGACATCCCACAAGTTTCAGACCTCTAAATTGGTATCCTTAATGAAATATCTCCTTCTACCATGAATGTAATGGTCTATGCATATTTCAAGAAATAAAATTGGGTTTTTGACATGTTTTGTCTGCCCTATCTCATTTGATCTACATTATTGCCTCTCTATTCTATGTTGGCACGTTGTGTGTATCTCTTCCTTGCAGGTTCCAATTTTCTATGTTGTCAATGTGAAAGAAGGTTTAGTCTTCATGGTTCTTGTATGTGGCACATATTTCTTCCCTCTCTCTCATGTTTTGTCACTTTCCTTCCCCTTATGGAGAGAAATCACCCTTTTCTGGTGCTATCACCACCTTTTAGCTTAGGAATTCCCTTCCATGCATATTTCTAACCCTTTCTCTCTCTCCCTGGTCTCTTGGAATGGTTAGTTTAGGATTAGCTAGCTATATTTTATTTTCTAGGAGTAGTTTAACATTAGATAAGGTAGAGGAATCTATCCTTCTGTGGAGGTTTATCTTAGTCGCAATTCCTTACACTTAGAGACAATCCCATGTTACCCAAAAATAGTGGTTTCTCATTCACTAATTCATGATCAAATTAGAGAGTGTTGTTTTTTGGTGATAATAGGCCCATTGATGATTCTTTTTTAATTAAATACTCTGATGATTTTGACAAAAAATCTTATTATTTGAGAGACAATCCCCCCACACTTTGAGGTAATATTTCTCTATGGAAATCCATATATAGAATAATATCAAAGAAGATAGGAAGCCTCCCAAGAGAGAAGGTGTCAAGTTGGTCAATCCATAAAAGCTTCAAATCAGTAAATCTATTGATTTAGAAGAAGTAGTTGAAATATTAGCTGGTGCAGTCAAGGATATTTCTTAAAAAATTTCTAGAGTAGAGAAAGGGTTGCCCCAAAATCCTCAAGTTCAATATCAAGCCCTTGGGCATAATAGTTTTGGGAATCATCCCAAAGGGGATCACCGGGAAAAGGATATAGGAAAGGGGCCTATGGGTTTAGCAAAAAAACAACAATCCTTCAGAGACAACAATACAATCCCAGATCCATTGGTGGAAAGAGTCTCTTTGGTGGAGGAGGAACACACTATTGATTGGTGTGATAAATTTCTATTGCCTCACCCTCCTTGTGAGAAACCTGTTGAAGATGATGACAAGAATGATGAATCTAATTTTGGTGATATATATATATATATGATGGAATATCTAAAAGATTCAATGAAAGGGCCACTTCTACTGACCTTCTAAATGCTAAAACTATGGAATAATTTTGGGGTTACACTAATTAAGTTTTATCCCTCCCTTATATAGTTAATGATGATGTTGATATGGATCAATCATTTGAGCTCCCAAATAATGAATTTGAATACCTAAGAGAATTAATGATTAAAAATTATGATGGTGGAATTCCTTTAGAAGAGGATATGAAGTTATTGATGAATGTTGTCATTACCCAAGAGAAGGAATATAACCTTCATAGTAGTCAAGTTAAAGGACCTATCCCTACTCCCAAGACAAAGATGCCTCTCTTGACTAATATCATTAAAGATACTCCCAAGAGAAACATGCAAGATAAAGGCCCTATCATTACCTTAGGGCCAAGAAATTTTTCCTCATCCCAAGCAATAAGGGACAATATACAATTAGAAAATACAGTCACCCTTTCCCATAATACAAACTTTCCCAAATATACTCCATGTGCTATTTCCTATATCCTAAGTCAAATAAAAATAATTGTCCCTATTGTGGAGTTACTTATGATTCCAAAACATAGAAGGACCTTTGAATATTTTGGGTTGAAGGAGGATGTCATTGTCAAAGAAAAGAGTACATGTAATATGGTGAATCCCCAAATATTGTTGGAGTTAAAATAAAATAATAACAAGAAAACACAGAGAAACCCCCAGGAGAGTATTTAGGTACTTCCTTTTTAGAATCACAATTAGATGTGGATCCTTTATTTACTACTCTTATTGTTAATAAACAACTTCTCCATAATTGCATGTTTGATTCAAGGGCCTCCTATAACATCATGCCATTAGAAGTCATAAATGAGTTGAACATCAAAATAATGGTTGATTTTGGCAAGTGTTTTACCATGGATTCTAGAGAATAACCTATTGTTGGATATGTCAAAGGTTTGGTAGAGCAACTTGCTCCTTATCGTGGAAAATATTTAATTATGAATGTGGTTATAGTTCACTGCCATGCTAAATGGGGCATGTTATTATCAATAAAATGGGATACCAGTGTATGGGGAAGTTTTCAAATGGAAATGTATTTTAATTCCATACCCTTGGAAGGAAATCTAGTCAAGCTACATAGAGATAATAAGATGTTGCAACTTATTAAAGACCCTCTTAATAATTTTTATGAAGTATTATTTCCTAATACAGACTTAGGTAATTTTATACATTGTGCTGATTTTGAAGATCAATGTATGGATATAAATTCACACCTTGAAGATGTCAATTTAAAATGGAATATGACTTTTGATGGAGCATGTTATAATATTGGAAATGGAGCTGGAGTGGTTTTGAATTCTCCAAACCATGGTTCTTTCAATTTATTTTTCAAATTGAAATTTTAGTGTACCAACAATATAGCTAAATATGAAGCATTTATCCCTGGCATAAGAGTTGCATGGAGACACGGGATTAAAGATCTCATTGTCAAAGGATATTTTGAGTTATTTGTAAAGAAAGTTAGAAAAATATATGCAACCAAAAAATAGGAGGTTGAAATAATATACGCATGTGGTCTGGGATCTCATTGAATTATTTGATTAATTCAATCTCCTCTACCATGAGAGAACTCAAAATGTAGCAGTTGACAAGTTGAATATCTTCTCAATATGATAATGAAAATATGTCTCCATGTTGTAATTATGAAATAGAGGTGCTGGTTAGGCCTTAGTCCCTGATAACATTCAACATTGGAAGGTTTTTGAAGATGACGCTTGGATGCAAAGGTTCTTAAATTGCACAAGAGAGTTCACTAATAAACTCATTGACCTTGAACCTATGGTGGTGTTATGTGAAGGAAACCCTCTTTGGGAAGGATGTAATTCAGTTGAAAACAAATACTATCCCTAGAGGACTCATTAGCCTTGAGTCAAACTTTGACAACACAGAAAGAGTTATGAGCAAGCCTATCCATATGCCTAGAGATATTGTGGAATATAATTTAGGACCTTCTCATAACCAAAGAAAGTTTTGGCTAAGAAACAACATGAATGGAAAATAAAGACAAGCTTATAAAAACTACTGAGAAAGTATCAGGATTGTCTTCCATGGTCTTATTTTGAGATAAAGGCCTACATGTAAGATTTATTTCAATATGAGATACCTTTGGAGCCTCATACGAAGCCTTTTAGGAAAAATAAAATTCATATCAAACCCATCCTTGAAACTAATATTAAAGAGGATTTAACAAAGTTGAGAGATGGTGGGATAATCTAAACCACTAGGTACTCCTCACGGGTGGAAAACTTGGTACCAGTTAGAAAAAAGAATGGGGATATTAGGATTTGTGTGGATTTCAAGAATTTAAACAAAGCATCACTCAAAGATAATTATCCATTACCCAACATGGACAATATGCTACAAAAGGTAACAAGATCTGAGGTACTATTTACATTGGATGGATTCCCAGGTTATAACTAGGTAGTAGCAAAACAATTATAATAATTCAAAACTAATTTCACCACCCCTTGGGGAGCATATGTCTATATTAGGATGCATTTTGTATTAATGAATGCTGGAGAAACTTTTCAAATATCCATGGATGTGGCCTTCTCTAGTTTTATTAATGATTCATTACAGTTTATCAAGATGATTTAACCATCTTCTATAGAAAAAGGGGTGAACATTTGGAGAACCTTGAAAAAATATTGATCAGATGTAGATAATATGGGATCTAATTAAATCCAAAGAAGTTTAATTTTGGGATACAAGAGGAAATTTTTTGGGACATATAGTGTCATAATTGGGAGTTATGATAGACCCTGAAAGGGTCGAAGAAATTGATAAAGTCCTCATCCCCATGTCTAAGAAAGGCATCCAGTCCTTCTTTGGAAAAATAAATTTTGTAAGAAGGTTTATCTTTAACTTTGTTGAGATCAATCTCCGCATCAAAAGCATGTTAAGAAAGGATCAAGTCATCAAGTGGGGAGAAGGGTTTGTCTAAGCATTTGAAGGAATAAAGGAGGCACTCAAAACTACCCCCATATTAACTAGACTTTTTTTTTTATAAAAAAGAGTTTCAGATATTTTCTTTTGCCTTATAAAATACAATTGCTTCTATATTATTGCAAAAGGATGAAGAAGTACATGAGAAACCCATTTACTTATTCAGTAGATCCTTGTAGGGGTCTAAGTTGAAATACTCTATTATGGATAAATAAGGTTTTGCCTTGGTAAAAGCTACTAAAAATTTTAGACTCTATATTCTAAGTTCTAAAACCCATTAAAAATTCATTGGAAAGTTAACTCTGATATATTCCAGAAGAAATAGGTTATGTGAGATTTAGGGAACTTATGGGACCTATATGTCCTTTAAATCACACCTTCCCAATAAGAAGGCTTTTGGACCACCAAATGTTGGTCCATTGATCATTTGTGGATTTGTTATTAAAAGCATAATGACTAAGAGGGGGTGAATCAATCATTAAAAACTTTAGCTTCATTTACCATGTCATACATTCATCATTAAAATTAACCATTCATCATACATAATGAAATATGATATTATTAAGTGTGTTACAAACATCCACAAGTGCAAGAGACAAGAGAAAACACAATAACACTATATATGAAGTGGGAAACCCTCAAGGGGAAGAAAAACCACTAAAAATATGATTATATTACACAAAAAAGGGAATTATATGAGTATTACACATCACACAATATTTTTTTAGTGAGGCACCAATCCTACAAGGAGCACCAAACCCTTGATTTAGTAAGGCACCAACCCTAAAAGGAGGCTACAACCCACTAACATGACCAATAACCAACCTAGCCACTTGCAATGGATGATCACCTAATGTCCTTGATTATTCAGCAGCTAATTTTGATCTCTAATTTATCTCCATGTACTCAACACTCTCTCAAACTCCTCTTTCTTCTTTCTCACTCAAACTTGCACTAACATGTGCTGATTAGGTATAATGACCTATAGACTATTCTTCTCTAACCTTCTCAGCTCCTCAAATGCCTTCCTTTCTATGCTATTAACACCTCATAGCATCCTCATACTCTCCTCTAGATTTCTCATACTCATTCACACAAACTAGGTCTTCTTCACCAAGTAGGTCATGTATGGATGACCTCCTTCAACTCGCCATCATCATATTAACACCATGGAAATATACTTAATCATTTTCAAGGCCTCATATAATTCATTTTCCCCCTCATATCTTGATCTTCCTTCCTTCCAAATTTTTTTATGCTCTCATGTCTCCAACACCCAAAAATGAGCTCTCTAAACTGACTTATATACATGTCTCTTGGTCACATATCAAGTAGTTCGGTCTTCATAGAGAAAATAACTTCAAAACATAATGAAAAAATAATAAGGACATCATATAAACGACAACATAGGTCATTCATACCACCAATATGCTCAAATATCTCCATTGGGACCTAAGAAGCCCAAAAGCACTTTAAGAGGCCTACTCACCCAATATAAATGTGTAAGACCAAAACCCACTTCAGCAAGGCATTTAATCACTTCAGGAACATAACAAAATACCTCACCATGTTTCTACCATAACTAGAAAGCTCTGCAACATCTCCTCAATCCATGAAACCATACCAACAACATGCTTGTTCTTGTGCACCAAATTGTAGTCCTTAAATATAAGGCTCAAATCCACCTCAAATGACCTCAACCATGGAATTATTATATATAAGTGGAAATATACCTATGTAAGATACTTAACCATGTGATCATACAACCATAAATCATACATTAGATGCCTCGAAACCCCTCATCAAGAAGACTGCTCAAAACTAACTTTTTAACCCGAAAAAACCTATATTTAAAGATAGGGCACACTTTGCATTCTAGGACCTCAACCATGACCTAAAACTATCATATAAATGTAATACAACTCCCATGATAACATAAATGGTAATTTACTCAATATGCTTAATGGGAAACTTCTGTAAAAAATGAAAAACTCCAGAAACAAGATTTTTTAAGTGGGGTCTACATACTACCACAATATATAAACTACATAAATATAAATCTATAGAAGTCATATTCATCATAAAATAATCATACTAGAAAAATGAATCATTTATGGACCTTGTGAATTTTTTTTTTCCTCAAGTCAACTTCAACCTAAGGTTTTGAAACCATAACAGAGTAGTGTTAGTGTTAATGACGGTTCATCAAATGTGATGAAAAATTGACCTAATTATTCATGATCTACCATCTTATTTCCATGCCCTAATATTCCCCAAGAGGTTAGAATCCAATGCAAAACACACACGATTGGGTGAGCATAAGAAAGTGACCTTCGAAATGTAAAATGCACTTCTAAGAACTCGATTTGGATAAAAATGAGTGTAATTACTTTATATTCATCATATCAACCTCAAACTTGGTCCAAACCTCTGAAACAACATTATTAATGATGTCTTATTCTTATCCGTACCTAAAACTCTAATAACCACCATGACTTACCCATGCAAACTAGCTTTGTTTTCATAATCTATCTTCAAAAGGACCTTAGACATGCCTCATATACATGATTTGTGACCTTTGACATCTTCTAAACATGCCATAAAACCTAAAAACACATTCCACATGCTTGTAATGACATGATCTGCATCATATCTCATGCAACCTCATTCATATTCTCATGTTAGGGTCTAGGACTAGGCCCAAAATGGCTTCCTCAACACACGACTCAAGAGATCTGACCTTGAAAAGATCTTACATACTTTATAACAACCCTGAATCATCGTTATAAGCATATTAAACTTCATAGTAACCTCAAACAAACCTCTGGAGTATGTTTACTATACCATACTTACTTGACATGCACTAAGAACCATGCAATATCGCCTAGTCATCATGCCTCTACAACCATGCAACTTAGCATACCATAGCTCCATGACACTACACATCTCATGCTGATGCAAGAATCCATTTGACATTAATGTGATACTTGACATCAATGACAACAACATGAAACTATGTCGAACATTTTCCCCTTGATGCAAGTTTTGTATCTCTTCCTATGGAGCTCTTAAGTCTTTTCTCTCTACAAACCCACACAATCAAGAGAAAACAAACCAAATACATTACATTCCTAATCGGTGTTATAACAGGACACCACTTGTACAATTCACCCTTCTTGCAGTTGAATATAACCAAAATTTTAGATTTATAAAAAATTTCCATCACGAGTCTTCATATATGCAACATATACATGGAGTGTAAATACAACCCTATTTATCAAAATGTCCTAATTTGGGTCTTAAAGTTGCACACAAAACAATAATTCAAATTGAGTACAACTTACTCAGGATTCACTTCCCTTTTTGATTCCTAATCACATCATCTTCCTTTAGAAGATCACATCAACTCACCACATCAAAATTACACTGTTGTTGTTCACCCTGATTTTTCTCAACACATGTATCTTATTAATCACCCTTAATGAGTGATCCACCTCTTGATTACGGGTTAGTTCCTTCCATACATTTCAAAAAGGAATCCCAAAAACTAAATTTGGATGCATAAAAACAATCATGCTAATAAAAACATATATAATTCATCCATAAAACTAAAATGTAACTTACCAACCCATTCTAATGGATACTCCTCTATGGACTACTCGTTGGGTTCTATAATAGACGGTTGGGCTCCTTCATAGGTTTCCTTTGGAATTATTTGTGTATTAATAACTCTTTCATCTCTCATCTCCTACTTTGTAGAAGTTCTAACAAATTCCCTGCCATTCCTAGGATAAATTTTTTGGATGAAGCTTCCAACATTGATCAATCATGTGACTTCTCATACAATAGTGAGTGCAAATGTTTTTTTCCTATCTCTTGGAAAATTATCCCTTCTCCTTTTTTGAACTCTACCTTGGAGTACAATTTTTAGAAATCTTCCTTGATAAATCTTTCCTCTTCCAACACCTGTCTACACAGTGGTTAGAAAATCCATAAAATGTACATGGAAATGCATACCACAAACTATGTATATCAAGACCATCCTTCACGTAATTTAAGGGAACATTGGAATACCCATGTTGTCCATTTATAGGACTAACATTGTTTTCAATTATGATGAGGAGAAACTGGTTTACCACCTCTTTTGGGAGTTTCATGTTTTTTTAGATGGACTGCACCTCTTCTGATTTCTTTTCCCATGATTAGAAGGTTGTTTCTTCTTCACTTTCAACTTGTAAATACTCTCATAATTACTAAGATAGTCTTGCATTAGTGGCATACCTGAAGTGCACTTTACCTCATCTATTTTAGAACATTCACCAACCTATACTCTAACTACCACTGCTATATCCCAATCCTATAAGTTGAGGCCTTTCATTAATTTTGTCTCATAATTATCCTCTTCAAAGGATTTCCACATTCTATGTAGTTCAATGATCTCTTCCTAAATCTGACGATTCATGGACTCAATCTTATTCAAACTTTCCTTCTTCAAATTTCTGGCCATGATTCACCTATTATAACCTACAACTACAATCCAAACTAATGCAAAATATCAAGATGACTATTAGTAGAAAAATTATCTTTGATACCAAACTTGCTTCAGATGGATAAATTTTAACACATGTATCAAAACCTAGTATGATACCAAACTTGATTCGAAAATGGGTCTTATAAAAAATTGACCTAGTTTCCCATTCCACCAGATACCTAAATTGTTTTCTCAATTTATTGATTCATGATTAAATTGGCCTTATGATGTTGTAAAATAATAAGTGATTAAAAACATACCACAAAATATAACACCATAATTGATAATGGAGCTCATCCCAAAGTGGACAACGTTTCCAGGTTCACTCAAAAGATAAACAAATATATAAATGATGCAAAAAAAAAAAATTCTTACATCAATATATTTCTTATAGTCAGTAGCATCAATCAACCTAGATTTAACATTGGCTATTATGGCTCTAGATTTGATCTTGTCTATTTCAATGACTCTTTACTTCGTGATACGGGACCTTGGCTCGACCAAAAATAATGAGTGATCCATCTCTCTTGGATAGTGAGTATGATGTCTCTACAATGGAACTTCCAACCTCCGAGACAATTTATCACCAAAAAACATCACCATCTGATTTGCATGAATGAGTGAATGAGGAATCAGTGTTTTTGGGTAACATGCGATTGTCTCTCAAGTTGTGGGACTTGCTACTTGAGATGGAACATCTAAAAAGGGTTGGATTCCTCTACCTATCCTAATGCTAAACTACTCTAAAGAAGGAAATACAACTATCTAATACTATTCTAACAGGATTCCAAGGGACTAGAAGGTGAGAGAAAGATGTATGAAAATTAAGGGAATCCTAAGGCTAAATGCACATGATAGAACCAAGAAAAGGGGGTGGAGATACTCTCAAATGAGGGAAAAGGAAAGGAAAACATGGGAGAAGGGAGGGGCTTAAAAAATGTGCCACATATCTAAAATGCCTTCTCCATTCACCTATGCTATTCTCCATGAAAACATAGCAACAATATGGAAACCTGCAAATGAGAAATACATGCACAAAATACAAACAAAGAATGGAAAGGAAAGGAAATATAAAAAAAAAACAAGTTAGGATTGATAAAACCACAAAAACAAGATATTTTATTGCTTTCAAATATGCACAGTCGTTCATTATATGTGAAGGAATAAGGAACAAGATCACACTTACAAGTCCAAATCTGAAGGCTTGCAACTCATTGGAAGTACTCAGAAATGTAATTTTGGGAGGTTTGTTACACATCCCACAATAACAAACCCCTCTCACAAATGAGATATTTTACAATATATAGAAATGGAAGAGAGAGAGAAAGAGAGAGAAGAGAGGTAAAGAGATTGGATTTACCCTTTCAATAACCAACATCATGGCTCAATAACTTTCATGAAAAATAACCTGGGTGACCATTGCCAAGATTACCCATTCCCCAATGTCCTTTACTGTATTGGTTGAAACATCAAGGGAACACCTCATCATTTCCCGTTGGTGGTCAGCTACCTGAATTTTATTTTAAATTTCAGAAGGTACCTTTAGCCCACATAGTGTCTATACTTAAACTCATTACAGTAGTGTACGCAGATTGTTGAGTCATTTCTACTCCCATAACCCACATTTTTTGATTTGAATGCTACCCCTGACACTAGTTTCATACATGCTACCGATTTTATTCCATCATGTTGTAGTGTCAACGGACATTTTCTAAAGTTCCGTAATGATCTCCATGGTCTACAGGGTACATCATTGGGGAGTGAGTTTATGGCCATATGGATCTACTAGGGGCAGTATTTTGTGTGAACTTTGGAACCAAATATTCCAGCTTAGAAACTGCAATTTACATGCATTTTTGCAATTTTCATCCTATGACGTGTATTGGATGAACTAGGTTCCCGGCATGGAACTTATCAATTGAGTTCCACCTTGGCTCTTTGTTATTACATCCCTTTTTATCTCCACATTAAACTCACCATGCATTTTTCACGGCATAGTTCCTTGTGGCACTTTTCCTTTTGGATCGTGACTCTGCTATCTGGGTACCAATCAACCATAATATCCTTAAACATGGTTGGCCACATAGACCTTGTTGGCTAGCTCGACCCGGGGAATCCAAAGCCTCCTATGAAATTTGGTTCTCATCAGCACCACTGGACTTTGATCCCAGAATGCAATCTAAAGAGTTTGAAATTCACCTCTATTTGCCCTTCAGTATTTTGGTATTGCCAATGTGTCGGCCCCCCATTCTAGGGAACTTAAGTGCCCCCCACAGGAAATTTCTCATTATCCTCCAATTATTCCGGGGATTGAATCTGCATCCAAATGCTTCTAGACACTACCCACATCAGACATTCATCTCCAAAATCCTTTGTTTGGGCCAATTCATGATTATTGGGGAACACTTTATGGAACTATTTTAACATCAAATGTTCCACTTGATTCCATCTCTAATCGCATAACCCACTAAGTACATTTTAACAGGCAAAATTATCCCAACATTGAATTGGTGCATTTTACTAGCCTATAAATTGTGGGATGCGTTAAAAGGTAACTTCTAGGGAAGTTTCCTACATAGTACCCTATAATTCTCCACTATACCTATCAAAAGTGTTTACCCATTTTACATTGGGCATGGAATCATTATAAGTTAAAAATGACCAAAACGGGTAATTTTGGATAAATTTTCTAAGTATGCAGGGCTTGAATCTATGAGTATCTTAGTAGATTCTCAGAAGAGCTGAACCAGATGAGTTGAACTGACATTCAATTAGAAGAACATTTATCACCTTGTTTAACCATTCAATAATCTAACAAAGAAACTTAGCTGAAAGTTGGAATCTTCAATGCATACGAATTTGATCTTGTACACTAAGGTTCTACCTAGACCTGGAAATAATGATCTGTTATGAATGCTTGAAAACTGTCCCTAATCTGATTATAGAAATTACTTTAAATTACGATTTTATGAAATATTACAATTGATTCTTGAATCTTAAAACTCCTCCAATGATCAATTTTTTTAAAGTTCATATAATTTTCCATATTCCTCCATTTTTGAACACTTTTGGAATGGAACCGTACCATCCAAAAGCAACAAAAATGTGAAAAGCTGTCTTAGTGAAAATGAAACCTACAATCTACCAACAATATAATGTGACATTAAAAGATTGACTTAGAGGAATTGAAAACTAATTCTTTCCTTATGTATCAAGGGAAGGTATTTCCTTTGCAATATTGTCAATGCTTTACTTAAGATCCCATAAAATAGAAGGTAGAATTAATCTCCATCCAATTCATAAATGGAAGGAATAGAATTGTTTTTCATCTTGCATCTTGTCATGTATGGTCCACAGTCCATATTGCATCAATACTTTTGAGTGGAATTTCCTAGTTTCATGTCAGTTAGAAGCTCTACATCCCACTTTATGACTAAATCTCTTCTTGGAAACTCCTAGCCTTTCCTATTTGTAAAAACTTGCTATCTTAATATGAGCATGATCCTTTTCCATTGTTTGCATTGATTGGTTTCTCAATTCTTCATAGCATTGATGAGCTCTACATAAGCATAATTTTATGGCATACAGTTTTCAGAAGAACTCTGAAGCTGGTCTTTCATATTGAGCTCCAATGCTATGCAATTAAAGAGATATTGGAATCACTTCCTTACTTTACCATAAACTAGGCCTGTAGGGAGAGTTACCAATTCACCTCTTGGGAGTGATCAAAAATAAAATCCATGATGTTCAAACATCTTTAGTTATTGTCTGTCACTTACTGAAACATGTCTATCTATCTTATAGATAAAAGTATTTCTCCCTAAATGAAATTATTATTCTATCAAGAACCTATTGAATTGAAATTATATGGATTGCAGCTTGACTTCATCAACCTTAAGGTGTGAACAATTTGATAGTTTTGATGAAGTATATACCATGTTTCAATAGCACTAATGAGTGATAGTGTTGTGCATATGAGATTGAGATGATAAGGCATAGTATGAGCAAACATGGTACTCCAAATGGAAGGATGATTCTATATCATTTCTTTGAATGTTGACGAAACAGATAAGGGTAAAGGGCTAGGAAGAATACCTGTTAAGATGTCGGTTGTAGGTTGTTGAGCGCGTATGAATTCTGGATCCATAGCTGATCATGAGAGCTTCCTTTTTGCTTGGAGGAACTACCTGAAATAGAAAACAAGACCACTAAATGAAATTTAAATAGTATATGTAGCGGACTACCTAGCGTATGCTAGATCTAGGAAGTTTGATATTTCCTAGATGACTGTAAATCTAATATTTAAAACAACTTAATGTTAACAATAAAGGAAATGCTAATGTACTTAAAATTATTTAGGTATCTCATTCGTATCTACAATAAGAAAATTCATTCACAACAGGCTAAGCTATGATTGAATCTGAAGATCAAGGTCACTGTCAGGGTACTCGTACTGGTCAAGGTATCAGGTTCTGGGCTATTTTGGGTATTTGGGGTAGAGGTGGAAGCTCTGTTCTTGGTTTCTGGTAAAAAACACAGAGACCGACATCGGTCTAGTATGACCGATGTTGGTTTAGGTTAACCGGTGATGGTTGTGGGTAACCGGCATTGGTATGGTCATGGTACAGGAAACTCAATAAAAACTTTGTGGGGTGATAGATCTGAGGCTAGATGGAAATGGAAGGGTAATGGAAAGGTTCGTGTGGGTCTTAGGTATGCACATGAATGATTAAAATTTAGGTATGGGAAGTTCAAGGGTGTGGGTGAAGGATGGTCAAGTTTTGCATGGAGGTAAATGGTGGGGAATGGAAATGGGAGCATAAAATAATAATAGAAGTAAAAGGATCTACTCAAATGATAATGAACTGAGTGTTGGTTAACAAAACTTATTGTTTGGTACGAGCTTGATGTCTAGTTGGCAATGGTGGGTGATCAAATGGAATGGAACTTGGTGTGGTGCTGGCACTTCCCCAGATGTTCCTGTGAAGGAAAATGGCTTTGTGGTTGCTTCTGGTGTTGGCTATGGGTGCTCTGATGGTGTGTACGAATGTTGGTTCTACTTGCATGCAACTCTGTTTTCGTCACTTGTTCTCAGAAGATGTGTTAACCTCTAAAAAATGTGCCAACCTCAAAATAAGGTTGTTTTGGGGTTAAATGGTAACTGACGGTGGTTCTGGGTTAATCGGTGGTGGTTTAGGGTAACCGAGCGTCGGTTAGGGTGGGATTTTCTAGGTTTACTAAACTAGGCAGATCCCCTTGATTTTCTGGGATCTTGTTCGTTTTACTCCACGGATTAGAATGGAAGCTTCCTTCTAACATGCAGGAATGTGGTTAGAGGGAATGTAGGCTTTGATTTTTAGGGTTTGGGTAGGTCTTAGTTAGTTATGGCAACTTACTAAGAATAGGTCTTAGGGTGAGGTGGCTAGATGAGGTGTCTAGGTGAGGTGGATATGTGGGCATTATCCCAATTAGGATATTTAAATAATAAATATTGTGAGGATAATGAATTAATTTTAATTAATTAAATTAATATTAGAGTGGGGTGAAAGGGGCCATGGCTAGGTGAGTGTGTTCAAGGTCATTATTTGACGAGGGACCAAGGGGAGTGTGACCTAATTTTGGTGTCTACATTTTTCCCCTTTTTATTGTGTAGCTTGTATTGGTAAGTGACGCTGACAAAAATAAGATGTGGTTGCCCCATGTGTGGGTGAAGGTGATCCCCCTCAAACTAGGAACTGATGAGGTAGAAGGTAGAATCGGTGAGTGGTTTGATAAAAGGTGAATGTGATGAAGAGGAAGGTGGGTAACAAGGGTAAAAAGGGAAAAGGTCCACTCGAGTAATCCAAGTAATGGGTCAGGGTCAAAGGTAGTAACAGTCAAAGGCACAAACATGTATAAACTACAGCACGGTACCAAATTGAAGATTAGGAAAACTCTACATCATCTAAGGTCAATAGGTTTATCCAAACAAGGTTGAAGTGATTCCGTTATCCAAGGTATATGATATGGTCAGGAAACATGATGCAGGTCAGGTGTAGGAACATTTAGGTATGTTTAGTACACCAAAAGTTGGGTCAGGATAAACAGTCATGAGCAAGAGGCAAGGTAAGGTCAGTATGTCCATCAACATAGGTAACAGTGCCACAAGGTATAGTGAACACATGAGGTCAAAGGTCACTAGCGATGTTCCAGGTCCAAGTATCTAGGTCATGGCATGGGTAGGGCCGAGGTATGGGTAAAATAATGAGTCCCCGAATGAGGAAGAGGTGAGGGGATAAATGATAACGTCAAGAAGGTCAAGTGGTGTGGCCAAGTGAGGTGAGGGTAAGATAAAAAGGATTCAGGTCAAAAATTGGGGTAGGGGGTAGTAAAAAGACTAAGTAGGTAAACTGATGATGGTTTAAAGGAACCGATGCCAGTCAAGATGGATGTGACCAACCATGGTAAGCTAGGGCACAGGACCGATGTCAGTTAAGGTGAAACCATCACCGGTCAAGTCAGGTAGGTTATAAAAAGAAAAATTGCCATATTTTTCAAATCATTTGTCTTTTAGCAAATTGGGAAAATGACAAGAGAGAGAGAGAGAAAAGTGGAAAGTGAAAAAGTGAGACTGAGGATTGAGTTGGTGAGCCACGTGGCAGGTGATAGTTGGTTGATAGGTGGATCCACAAGCTAATTGGGATCGATTTGAGTTGATTGATTAGTTGGAGAGCAAGAGGGCATTTTGTGATGGCAAAGGTAGGAGAGGGATTAGGGGGACCACCAGTGCAGTGGTCAGAGGTGCCACCATACAGATGGAAGTGCGATGAGGTAAGATTCAATCCTATGCTTTTTTTTGTTTATTAGATTGAATTAGAGGTTGGGTGGGTGAAAACGTGTTTTTCATTTTTTTTTGGGAGGAAAATAAATTTTGAAATTATGGGAGGGAAATAAAGTAAAATAGGAATGGGGAGGGAGGGGATTAGGTGAAGAAGGGGTGGGGAAGGGTTTAGGGGGGATTTGGGTAGGATTAGGTGGGTAGAAGGGAGTAAAAGGGGATTTTGAAGGAAAAATGGGGGTTTGGCATCGTGGTTTTGCGGATGACAGTGACTGGCATCGGTTGAAGGTTAGCCGACGTCGGTGTTAGTGTGCTAGTATTGGTCATGAAGTAGGTGACTGATGCTGGTTGAAGGGGGACCGGGGTCGGTTAGGGGTAACCGGTACCAGTCATAATTGGGGGAAAAAGGGGCCAAAAGGTGTCCAAGGTTGGGTGGGTGAGGTAGATAGGGGTGAGAAAAGTGGTTTTGGTGAAAATCATAACATAGGTAAGGGGTAAAAATAGGTAAGGGTGGAGTTGTTAGGGAAAAATGTATAGATGTGTAGGAAAAAGGTAAGGTTGGAGAGTGGGTCAAAATGGAAGTAGGTGAGGGGTCGAGGGATGTGGTTTAATAGGTGAGGTGATATTATGTTGGGTAGGGTTAGGGTAGGTAGGTCAGTAGGTTAGGGTTGGGTTGGGGTAAGGTAGGTTTAGGTGTTGGGTTGGTTTGGGGTGGAGGGTAGGCCATGGGATAAATGGGTAAGTAGCAAAGTAAAAGAGGTAGGATAATGGGAATGGGTATGGGTGAATGTAAATATGGTCATGTTTTTATAATGTGATTGTTTTGTTGGATGCATGTGAGGGATCAGCTGAGGATGTGAGACAGGGTGCCACCCCTACTCGTGATAGTTCAAGAGTGCGCAGCGATAGCTGAGGAGTTGTGGCATGTTGAGGAGCTGGGTCTGATTGGGGTCCGACACTACCAACATGTAGTCTGGAAGCCGAGTCTGATGGTCTCCCCTCATCGATAGATGGGATTCGGTGACCAACACGTTCCACCTACCGACGGGTGAGATGACAGTCACCTTGGAGGACGTGTTCAGGATCCTGCGATTACCCATATTGGGTACGAAGGTATATTCGATCTCCTCAGAGGCATCAAAGGAGTTGATGTTGACAGTGTTTGGGGAGGGGATGGCAGAGCTGACATTCCATAGTGCCAGCCTGAGCTATGGAGAGATGTACCTAGCCCGTCCAGAGGAGATGAGGCTAGTAGTATTACTGATGGAGGCAGTCTACTGTTTTGCACTGCCAAATGCAGAGGGTGGGAGATTCCCACGATCACTGATGGGAGTGTTACATGACATGATGATGGAGAGGACCCGATTTTCCTGGGTGCCAACATTCTTAGTGTAGCTATATAGAGAGCTATGGGTGTATGGGAAGCTCCATAGGTTCAGCCTATGTTGCACTTTTTACTTCACATATTGGGCCTATGAGCACATTATCTGTGTGCGTCTAGTGGGTATGCCCTGAGTAGATGCATTTGAGCCAGGTTTTGTGTGGGTGGGGTACAGGCGATGGGTGTCCTATTATTAGAGAGTGGCGATCAGACAGGGCTTCACATGATGTAGCATATTACTGGTGGCTATTGGAGGGATTGTCTAGGGTAGACATTATATGGAGACCGTATGTGGGTTATCCCTCATACAGACAGATGGCTAAGGAGTTAGCTAGCCTTCAGCTACTCAAATGGATAGAGGGGTGTCGTGTAGGAGAGCATGAGATGATCCCCATTGATAGGGTCAGATGGAAGTTTGGGTTAATACAGGATATACCTCCACCCTTCCCACAGTACCAAGAGGGATGATGTGGAGAGACCAACTGCCACTTCCACAACCGACAATACCTATTGGGCAGGAGGAGCAGGTTATAGACCGGTGGATTGATGATGCCAGAGTGATAGGCAGACAGGTATAGATAGTGGTGGGAGGCCCAGCTATGAGCAGTACCTCCCAGATCCCGGGAAGCCAGATTTAGCCACCATCACTGTATAGAGAGCTTCCCTACAGGGGTAGGTGGTGACCCTGATTACACAGTTGGGGATGGTATAGGGGCAAATAGTAGCATTGGAGGTAGAGGTGGCCGCATTGCATGTGTATGTGGCCAGTTTACAGACCCAGATGGCTCAGAGTGGAGATGGAGAGGGTGATGATGAGTTAGGTAGCCACCCTACAGGTGTAGGTTACATGTTTGTAGGGGCCAGTAGGCCACTACATAGGTGTAGATTCAGGCATTACAGACGTAGATACAGGCACAGGTACACAGGCTGATGACACCTCCACAGGCACCGGGACCAGGGTCCCAGTTCATAGGTAGGGGCCAGGACAGGGTCCCACAGGACAGGTACAGGGGCCGAGGCCGATGGGGCCACCACAGACCATACCCATATCTAGTAGGTTACGAGATGCCCTAGGTGAGGCCAGATACTATCAGGATCAATTGATGGCAGCTGAGATAGATTTTATATCCTATGGAGAGTACAGGGCATAATAGGCCTCGAGTGAGAGGACTAGATCCCAGACTCACAACATGGAGAGCACAGGGGGCCATCAAGCCTCGAGACAGGATCAGGGTGAGGCCACCAGCTCACGAGGCTAGCTCCAAGTGATGTACCAGCAGGGGCCAACCATAACCTATAACAGGCGGTGAGATGATATCTAGGCCATCGGACAGGAGATGAGGAGGAGACTGGAGATACTGACATGGAGGATGTCCGACAGGATGAGGCCTGATGCACATCCCTATATTTTGATGTATTTTAGTCATTTTTTGATATATACTAGCCTACGTGCCAAAGATAGTGAGGTCTGTAAAAGAGTTTTGTATATTTTTAATCATATACTGGCCTAAACGGTGCCGAAGATGGTGAGGTATGTATATGATATTTATTGAGAGATGATGATTACTATACATGTGGCCTGTTTCAAGCCTCAAAGATATTTTATATTTATGCCATAGATGGATACACTATGTTTGGATATAATTTTATTTATATAGATGATGATGATTATGGTCATTAAAATAATTATGTTGATACAATTTTGGTCACAATTATGCATAGATGGATTTAGGATAGGTGTGTTAGGCATGGATTGAGTCAGGTTTTTTTAGGCATGGTGGAGTTAGGTCATAGGCATGGATTGAGTTAGGTGGTATGGTTGATTCAGGTTTTTGTCTAGGCATGGATTGAACTCAAATGTTTTAGGCATGTGATGGAGTTATGTCAAATGCTGGAGTTTAAATACTTGTTGAGGTTATAATTCATAAATTTGTGTAATGAATTATGATATGGGTCATGTTTAAGATGTTTTATAATACATGCATGATGATGGTAAAGAAATGGTAGTTAAAAATAAATGTATGTTGTTGACGGATGATAAAAATGTGAAGCAAAACATTGCTCATTTGTTTGAAATTTTAATTTCTAATTTCTAGGATATAAAAAGGAAACTAATCCATAGTGTAGAATGTGATTCAGGAAAATGAAATATGAATTGGTAAGGGTAGAGAGTTGTCAAGCTAACCTCCAAGGGCCCCATGCCCTTAGACAAATGCTTCCTACATAGTCCTCGATGAAAAGGGACCTTAGGCCGATATAGTTCTCCCATAAGCTAGGGAAGAATCTGAGGAGGTATGAGAACATAGTTGGTAGGTTTTAGGCATGATCTTGAGTGGAAGGCCTTCAACCAATCCGAGTTTTTGGAAACTAATTTTTATAGCTGACTTTGATTACTGTTAGAAGAACTGACACTTAGCCCAACTTGCTAAGCATCGAGGAAAAAATCACTGTCATACAGGTCAACCAAACCATGGAAAAAACTCATGAATTAAAAGATAAGAGGAGGTGAGAAACCTTCTCCTGATTGGTTAGGATCATAACGAGTAAGTCATACATCTGAGATAGGCTCATGAACATAAGACCTTAAAGTACCTTACATAGAATGAGCATTACTCCAAACTTGAGCCTCAAAGTAGTCGCATGACTCAACAAATTTTACATACATTTTACAATTAGGTAATTTTGATACAAAATTGGAAATGCAATTGCAAATGGTGATATTCACAAAAATACTGGAATGGATTCCTAAATCACCATGGTAGCTCCTAGCAATATATGTTTTACTTTCGGCAAGAGATCCAAACTGCCCCAATGGGACCAATCCTCATAGATAGGGAAATTTTTTTTATTTGCACTTGGATTTGAGATAACTGATTGACATTCGTAATGTCCCTATATGGGATGAGGAAATTAACTCCTTGAGGTCCTCTTGTGAAGCTAAATGTGGGAAGCTTTTAGTTCATTACGTCATCTTTTTTCTCCATCATGCTACAACTCTTCAAAAACAAGAAAATTTAGGTAGCAGGGTTTCCGACAATGTCATCTACATTCTGAATCATTGACCTACGTTTGGCAGCAATATGTAGATGGCAGTTTGAGCTGGAGCTTCCTTTTAAGATAAAATCATCACTTTTTCAATGCATAAAGTCAAAAAGGAGTTGGATATACTCAGAATTAATTGCGAAGATTAGGTGCTCTTAGTGATGGAAGGGAAACGAAAGTAAGTCTTTTATCTTTATTTCAGGTTCCATTATTATGAATTGTCACTTTTCTTCTTCAACGACAAGTATCCTTATCCAAAATGTGAAACGATCCAAGGGATTTGCTCATTAGCTTTTTGTGAATCCCCATCTAATAAATGATCTCTGCAATGATGCCCATTTCATATGATCTTATTATGACAGCTAATACCATCTGAAATACACATATTCACATTGAGCATCAAGAAAGTCCAAATTACTGTACGGGTATCCTGCACATGTTTTTGTTTAATAACTTGCCGTGATGCTTCCGTGTTCTGGTGTAATTTTGTACCTTAAAATTATCAGAAACAATACCATGACGAACATGGAAACTCGAGGGTAATCTCCAATATTTTTTGAAACATTTTAGAAATTCTCCATCCAATCTCATGTACTGCAGTGATTAAATTGCATGTTCTAATTGCTTCCTTCCCAAGGATATTCATAGAAGCTCACGTTCCTGTACTTGTAGACTTGTCAACTCTAGAAGCATAAATTCCCTGAATAGATGTCACCTGATGCTTTCAAAAGTATTCAGTACTTAGTTCAAATCATGATTACTCCATACCAATGGTACATGCTTCAGGCACAATACCATAGCCTGCTAATGATTTGACTCAAATTTCTGGACAATTCATGAACTGACTATGTTAACTCCTTTAGACTCTGAGACACCTTAGTTACATGTTGATGGGACCATCTTTATAAGCACTCAGTCCATTACTTGGTGCAGTCATATAACCAACTTGGAGAGCTTACAAGAGAATGACATAGGTTTGACGTTTGTCGTACCATCGTTTGACCAAGACTACACTGGTACTTGGTTCACCAAATCATGTGAACTTTATGTTTGACACCAGGTTTTTGCAGACAACATCTGTATGGAGACACATAATGTTTGTCTAAGATAATTCAAGAATGTGATTAGCAAATCGAATGCCATATAAACTTCAATAAAATGTTCCAACAAAACTTATATGATTTGGTCAAAATCGGCAACCAATCATTGAGAGCACATTATCATGATAAGAATATGTGGTTCTGAGGTGCCTCTGAAACCTTTTCTCATGTTTGAAAGAAGGAAACAATGACTTATGTAGACCATGTGAAAAATGTGTGGACTAGCATTATGGAAAAACATGTGAATACTAAAAGTACGGTGACTCATAAAGCTCTCCCTACGACTGAAATATCTCATATTATGACTCCAACAATAGCCAAATAATACCTATGTACCTGATAGTCTCCTCCCTTTATTACACCTAGTTTGAGCTATTCATGAGAATTTCTATACTATAGGGAATTTATGTTCAGCCCAAATTACCATTTTTCTTGCAAATTGCCATCATTTGAAAAGACCCTTTAGGACCACTTTATCCGTGAACAATACCTATCACTGTATCTTGTGACCAACTCAGGATAGAATGCCCGAAAGTCCCATATCTCATCATGACAAACTAAGCTTTGCAAGTATTACTTGAAGGGATCGTTTGCCATCATTCTCTCTAATTAAACATAAATTTTCCTATCGACCTTGTGAAGCCTGAAAAAAGATCAACCATTTAACCCAGTGACAATCATCTTGATTTAGTTAAATTACAGTCATTCCATGTACTCACATAATTGTTAGGTTTGTGGAACATGTTTTCATGTGTGAAAGTGTTAGAAGACTATGTGACACACTCCAGGTACTTTTACACTTTTCATGCTCGGCCGGTAGCGGGTCAAGGGATGGTTCGGGGGCGCATCCCCCCCCGATCGATGGGGGCTTGGGGGCAAATATTTTTCAATGGGTGGCCTTAAAACCCATGGGTCAATGCCCAGAATATGGGATATATTTTAGGAAACCATGGTTTTTTTCATATCCAGGTTTTGATACGAAATTTTGACCCATACGGGGAAATTTTGATACCCCTGGTTTTTACCCATGGTTTTGATACCCACGGTTTTGTAAAACTAACTTAAGCAGTTGTCTATTTATATGGTCTTATGCATATGATAGATAGACAAGCAAATGTATTGCAGATGTGCTTTGAATTCAGGTGTGAATTATATAGAGTTTGTTGAGCATAGCTCCAAATGGATCTGGGTATTGTATTGAGAGAGTGAAGGCTTGTAATAAAATATGAGCAAGTGATTCTTGGTGGACGTAGCCAAAATTAGGTGAACCACATTAAATACTTGTCTCTTTGTGTTGTGTTATTTATTCTGCACTTTTATTTGAGATCTGTAATATTTTCTGCATATTAGTTTCTACTGTTGTGATTTTGTGAGGGATTATTCCACATATTTTATCTCTTATTCCCTAACAATTGGTATCAGAGCCCTGGTTTGGTTTGCTAAAGTGTTGAATCACAGGGAAATTTTTTAGCTTGAGTGGGAGCTATGGTAGATGATGGAAGATCTAGGGTTAATAAATTCAATGGGTAGAATTTCAGTCTTTGGAAGATGCAGATGGATGATTACCTTTATCAGAAGGATATTTATACTCCACTATCTAAGAAGGTGAACAAACCCTTGAGCATGACAGATGCAGAATGGGATTTGCTTGGATTGGAAGGCATTTGGGAATGATCCGGATATGTCTTGCATCTTCAGTATTATTTAATGTTTCAAAGGAAAATACTACAAAAGAACTGATGGATGCATTAGGGAAGTTGTATTAAAAACTCTCTGCCTCTAATAAGATATTTTTAATGAAAAAGTTTTTTAATATGAAGATGTCTTTAGAATGGTTCAGTAGCAGAGCATTTAAATGATTTTAATACGGTTGTCAATATGCTAGCTTTGGTTACAATATAATTTGATGAAGAAGTTAGGGCTTTATTAATTCTGTGCTCTTTACCTAAAAGTTGGAATAAACCTGGTAATGTACGGTAAGCAACTCATTTCCAACTAACTCGAAGTTGAAGTTTGAGGATGTTGTAGGAGTGATTCTAAGAGAGGAAATGTGAAGAAAAAATATTGAGTGAATCTTCTACTTCAGGGAATGCTTCGATAGTGGAAACTAGAGGGAGATAGAAGCATAGAGGAAGCTACGGAAAATCAAAGGATCGGGCAAGGTCAAAATTCCAAAAGCAAGATAGTATGCTGACACTGTGGAAATTCTAGGCATGTAAAGAAGGACTATTGGGAGCTTCAGGAAAATAAAAAATAACAAGAAGAAAACAAGGAGGCAAATGTGGCAATGGGTAATGTATGCCAGGATTCTTTGATTCTTTCTTTGCATAATATTAATGAATCTTGGGTTTTAGATTAAGGGGCTTCTTTCCATGCTTCTCCACATAGGCATTATTTTGTTGATTATGTTCAAGGAGATTTTGGGCATGTTTTTCTTGGTGATGATGAGCCTTGTAGTATAGTTGGAAAAGGTTCTATTCAGGTTAAGATGCAGAATGGGAATACATGGCTATTGAAGGATGTCAGACATGTGCCTACATTAAGACAGAAATTTGATATCGGCGGGGCAATTGGGAAGTGATGGTTGTACTATGATATTTACAGCGGACTCTTGGAAGGTCACCAAGGGTGCTCTTGTGGTGGCAAGAGGTAAGAAGGTTGGAACCTTGTATTTAACCACTGATAGTACTAATGATTGTAATCTTGTGGCTTCAGATGTAGATACAACATTATGGCACTATAGGCTCGGTCATATGAGCCATAAGGGCATGGACATCATAAAGAATAATTTCTTTGGATATACAAAAATAAGTTTGGATTTCTATGAGAACTGCATATATGGGAAATAGAAAGTGAGTAAGGTTTCTCAAGGTTAGACCTATGAAGAAAGAGAGTAAGTTAGAGCCTGGTACATTCTAATGTGTGGGGGTTGGCTCAGGTATCATCTCTTGGGGGTTCAAGTTATTATGTTACTTTTATTGATGATGCAACAAGGAAAGTTTGGGTTTATTGTATTAGAAACAAATCTGATGTATTTGACACTTTTGTTAAATGGAAAGCCTTGGTAGAGAATGAAACAGGTCTTAAGCTAAAATGTCTCAGGTCAGATAATGGAGGGGAGTATTGCAACAATGAATTTGATGATTATTGTTCTAAGAATGGAATCCACTAGGAAAAAGATGGTTCCAGGAACTCCACAGCAGAATGGGGTGTCAGAAAGGATGAACAGAAAATAATGGAACATGTTAGGAATGAGGTTACATGCAAGACTGCCTCTTTCTTTTTGGGCAGAAGCAATGAGCACACTATGTACTTGATAAACAAAGGACCCTCAAGTGCCTTGGATGGAGGAATACCTAAGGAGGCTTGGTATGGTAAGAAAGTTGATTATCATTTCTTAGAGTCTTTGGATGTGAGGTGTTTGTTCATATTGACAAGGATGATAGGACCAAGCTAGAGGCTAAATCAGAAAAATGTACTTTCATTGGTTATGGTGGTGATGACTTTGGATTTAAATGTTGGAGTATTAAGGACAAGAAAATCATTCGGATCTAGGGATGTGGTCTTTAATGAGAAAGTCATGTATAAGCAACAGTTGCAGGAAAATAGGGAAGAATCCAAGAAAGAATATGCAGTGGTAGAGGATCTTCTAGATGGGAAAGTGACCCATGAATCAGTTCAGGAACCTACTCAACAGGAACCCCAAACTCCTATAGTGAGGAGGTCTTCTAGGGTAAGAAAAGAACCTGAACATTTTTCTCCTTCTCTTTATTATTTATTACTCACTGATAGTGGAGAGCCAGAGAGCTTTGATGAAGCAATGCAGGTAGATGCCAGTAAGAAGTGGGAGCAAGCCATGGATGAGGAGCATAAGTCTCTCATGGAGAACCAAACTTGGGATTTGGTGAAGCTACTCAGAAGGTAAAAGAGCATTGCAGAACAAGTGGGTGTACAGAGTTAAAGATGAAGAAGGAGGAAAGAAAAGATATAAGGCCCGGTTGGTGGTCAAGGGGTTTGCACAGAAACAAGGTATAGATTTTGATGATATTTTTTCTCCTGTAGTAAAAATGACTTCTATTAGAACTGTTCTTGGAATAGTGGCAGCAGAAGACTTGCACTTAGAACAGTTAGATGTAAAGACTACATTTCTCCATGGTGATTTGGAGGAGGAACTATATATGCAGCAACCAGAGGGCTATGAGGTCAAAGGTAAAGAGGAGATGGTGTGCAAACTGAAGAAGAGCTTGTATGGCTTGAAACAAGCTCCACGTCAATGGTATAAGAAGTTTGATAGCTTCATGATGGAGCAAGGTTATATTAGATGTCATTCTGACCATTGCATGTATACAAAGAAATTTGAGGATGGAAGTTATATTATCCTATGTTTGTATGTTGATGACATGTTGGTTGCAGGTAAAAACATGCAGGAAATAAAAGTACTCAAGAAACAACTAAGTGAATCCTTTGATATGAAGGATTTGGGGGCAGCCAGAAAAAATCCTTGGTATGAGGATAACTCAGGGATAGGAAGGAACGGAAGCTGACTTTATCTCAGGAAGAGTACATTAAGAAGGTATTGGACAGGTTTAACATGTAGGATGCTAAACCGGTTGGGACTCCTTTGGCAGACCATTTTAAGTTATCAAAGGAGTAGTGTCCCAAGATAGAGCAGGAAAGAAACCAGATGTCCAAGGTACCTTACTCATCAGTTGGTTGGTAGTTTGATGTATGCTATGGTGTGCACTAGGCCTGATATTGCCCATGCAGTGGGAGCTGTGAGTAGATTTATGAGTGATCCAGGTAAAGAGCATTGGCAAGCAGTAAAGTGGATCCTTCGGTATTTGAGAGGGACCATGGGGATAGTTTTGTGCTATAGTGGATCAGACACCACTTTACGTGGTTATGTAGATTCAGACATGGCTGGAGATGTAGAAAGTAGGAGGAGCACAATAGGTTATATTTACACTGTAGGTGGGACAGCAGTGAGCTAGATTTCACGACTACAGAAGCTGGTGGCTTTGTCAACCATGGAGGCTGAGTATGTTGCTGCCACAGAGGCAAGCAAAGAGATGATTTGGTTACAACAATTTCTTGAGGAGTTGGGGCATAAGCAGGAGGAATGTAAGTTACATAGTGATAGTCAGAGTGTTATACACCTAGCTAAGAACTCTACTTTCCACTCTAGGATGAAGCATATACAGTTGAGATATCACTTCATCAGGACAGCTTTGGAGGAAGATAAGTTGAAGTTGGAGAAGATTCATACCAGTCAGAATCCTGCAGACATGATGACCAAGGTGGTCACAAGGGATAAACTAAAGCTATGTTCAGCTTTGGTTGGCCTTCGCCGATGACAGTGAAGGGTTGAGAAGCTTGCTTAGTGGAAATCAGTCTCTAAGTGGGAGATTGTTATGTTTGTGGAGCCTATTTTCATGTTAGAGTGTGGTACACCTTCTATGTGTTACACTCGGGTATTTTTACAGTGGTCCCACTCGCCAGTGAGCGGGTCAAGGGGGTTTGGGGGGGTGAAGCCCCCTTGATCAATGGGGGCTCGAGGGAGAATCCCCTAAAGCAAATTTTCATGGGTGTTTTATTAACCCGTGGGTAATGGGTAACCGTTATGGGCTGTTTTTTGGGCCCCATGGTTTTTTTTCAGTACCCATTGTTTTGATAACACACGGTTTTTGCCCCATAGGTTTATGGGACGGTTTTGTTTTTTCCCATGGTTTTGATACCCATGGTTTTGTAAAACTGCTTAAGTAGTTGTCTATTTATATGGTCTTATGCATATGATAGATAGATAAGCAAATGTATTGCAGATGTGTTTTGAATTCGGGTGTGAATTCTGTAGAGTTTGTTGAGCATAGCTCCAAACGGATCTGGGTATTGTATTGAGAGAGTGGAGGCTTATAATAAAATCTGAGCAAGTGATTCTTGGTGGACGTAGCCCAAATTGGGTGAACCACGTTAAATCTTGTCTCTCTGTGTTGTGTTATTTATTCTGCACTTTTATTTGAGATCTGTAATATTTTCTGCATATTAGTTTCTACTGTTACAATTCTGTAAGGGATTATTCCACATATTTTATCTCTTATTTCCTAACATGGTGTTTGATCTTCACTCGAAGGGAAACTAGCTTATATGGATCCCCTCATCTCCATTGCATCTTCGAAATTTTTTGAATCAAAGGGATTTCATAGAACCATTTACATCTATCTAGATGGAATCATCCCTTGAGAATCTGGTTTCACCTTCAAACTTACTCTATTTTAAGGATCAACAACTCATATAATGGGATCATATTAGTATCATCCATCAGGAATTATCTTCAATATGAGTACCACACTCTAGTCAAATTTGATTCTCATTGGAAATGTTTGTCACAAGGATGTAAACTATTCATTCATGACTTAACAATTAACCTTGCGTACTATAGTTTTCCTTCATGAAATAATCCTATTTGGGTTGATATGTGATTTCTTTTAAAATGTCCCATTTTTAAAGAGAAGTCATTTTCATATGTAATATATCTTCTTTCAAATTTAATGCTTTGATTGAGTCGGAATATTTAGGACTCTAGATGACTCCATCATTTTACACCTAGAGTTTTGTCTGATCTTGCTCCCTCAATTATGGATTAGCCATACCTAAGCCTAGCCTACACGTACGTATTGATCCAAACCTAATGCTTTGACTATTCGTCATGAAATATAAAAATAACCTTAATAAGGTTGCAATCTGGATGCATTGAATAAGCTAGTCACACAGTATAACTCAGGCTTTATCATGTTAAATGAACTTTCCATATCAATAATATATCTGGAAGGTCTTGATCGTGGAAATAATAAATCAGTTACATAAAATTCAAGAACCTAATTGGCATTGCAAGGAGTGAACCCTGTCGGAATGGGTATGTTGTAGGTTATTTGATTTGATTCTGAGCAAGGTTGAAATATTTCACCTAATCAGGATTTATTAAGGTTAGTAACCTTAAACTAAACTTTATACCTAGGGGACATTAGATTAGTGTTAACTAAATTCATCCTAAGCTATAGCTAATGTTCTAAGTTTTAGGAGGTTTAACTATTTGTGCAAGAGGTTAGACTAAGTGTTAAACTGAATCCTAACTTTTGTTACTAACCTAACTTGAACAAGGAAGAATGGGGACCTATTGATCTGGTGCGAACCATGGGATGCAGTTTCTATGGATTAAATTATTTTTAAGTTCATGAACCAATTCAGGTAATTTGGTTTAGAAGTTTTTTCTTAGCAAGAGCCTACGTTTGCAGATCGCCAAAGTTAGAAATGGTAGGAACTATTGTTTGCAAATCGCCAACTATCTTTTTGGCAATGAAGACCTTTAGCATCTAGAAATTGGGAGTAAATGCAATTTATGATTCTTAACCTATTTGATGGTCGGCTTTCATTCGGGAAGGAATGCAAAATGGAAAGTCTTGTAGTTTACAAGTTTGGATTTTTCAAGTTCCAACTTTCCCTCTGTTGATACTGTGTTCTTCTTGCACCAGTCTCTTGGACGTTGAATGGCAAAATGAAGTGTAACTAGCTCTTTTCTTTTGAAGGAAAATTTATAAGTTCATGGAAATCTTTGAAGTTATTGTAATGGTGGATCTAACTTGGAAAATTAGGAGAAGGTTCCTCTTTTATGGTCTGCTTCTAAATTTTAAGCAAATAACCAGGCATGTTAGGCCCTAACCTTTAAAAATCTTGCTTTCTTTCAAGTGATTTCATTAGAACAATGTATCTGTTCTAGATGATTTTTGAGATTCAGTTGGTTTTTATGATAAGTTGTGCGTGATTTTGTTGCTAATCTTTTACTGGCTCGATTTTTCAATAAAACCCTTAACGGGTGTGTGTTGTGTTTCGAACTGTTGCACTATCTTGTTGGGTTTTGCAATTTCGGTTAGAATTAAAGAAATGCTTGCAAGGAAAAATACATGAATTCGGCTTGTGGGAGTTAATGCATTGTTTTCTTGTTTGATTCAGTCGATACCTTGTTGTTTTCACTTGTTGAGAAGGATACTGTTGAAACTCTTGAAGGTACATGATATATCAACTTCTGTATATGATATGTTATGGGTAATATACATTATTGATGTTATTGAACTTCATTAAACAAAATTACGTCTTGTTTTATGAGGAAGTACAGTTGTGAATGCATCTTGTTATTGAATACTTGAGTTGATAGTATTTTGACTTCTGAAGGAGTTTTTGATGGAATCAATATTACTTGGGTTCGACTTATTTTAAACCATTGATGCGTATGTTATGTTTTCCTCTCTGTGTAACTTACAGCGGATATTGTTTTTTTTTGGACTCAGTTGGAATCCTTGTTACTTAACCAGTATTTTGCTTCTGTATAGGCCTGAACAGTGAATATTATCATTAAAATGCATTCATCTTGTATAGAGGCTTCTGTAGAAGTTTATTTGTAAAATACCACATGGGTAAGACCTCTTTTTTATCCTGGAGGCGTATATTATGTTTTCCTTCTGAATTTTCTCAGTTGTGAATACTGTTGTGAAATTCTTGAGTCGTGGTCTCATGAAATCAATTTCATTATAAACCTGTTTAGAGCATTAGTGGTATGGATACAGTTAGAGAATTGAAATGATGCGAAGTGGCTTGATTTTAGATTTAACCTTCGCTATACATGTATAACGTTCGAACTCTTATTTTAATTTCTCGTGTTCCTTCTGTCTGTCGTTGTGGAAAGTAAAGGAAGAGTTTTCTTTTCATAACTTACTTGGTTGAGACCTTGTTGAAATTGTTTCCTGAAAAATGACTCCTTTGTTAGTCATGGCTGTGTTATTTTAAATTCTGTTCCAGTTAATGAGGCTGTGCGTGTTGTGTGGATTCAGTAAGAATATCTCTACATATGCATAGGGAAAACATCATTTGTTTTAATGTTGTTGAGCCTCACTTGGTTGACTGTGATAAAAAGGTTTTTTTTTATTACGACATTGGAAACTAAGTCTTCGCAGAGTTTTAGTTGGGATGAGATTGAGCTGTACATTGCTGGGTGGAATTGTAGTCGTGCTTGTGCATAGTTACGTCTTCTAATAGTATGAATATCCAGTCTTGAGCTTGACTAAACTCAAGAGCTGATTTTGTACCTCGACAAGCGATGACATTGGATACTCTTCTGATTTGTTGATTGTATGGAAGGTTATGTGGGTCTGTTAATAGATTTTCATTACTGTCTTGGCGCGAAATCTATGTATTTCTTGGAGGCTACAGGAAGTTGTTATCATCCATTCTAACAAAACTGTGGTTCTTCTTATGGTCTCGTTTGATTATTCGCATGCGTATAAGGTGAGTGCTTACTCTTAAGGAGACGGTACAGTCATGAGCATGATTGGAAGGGAAATATGAATGACTCGTTTTCTTTCTCTTCTGTTGTAAAGTATATGTTGATATATTTTTATCTAACTGTTGGAACTGTTTTAACTACTGCTGGAATCATGGGTTGTTATGATATTCATTTTACTATGATGAATGTAATGATCTGTCTGGTGTTTGCTGTCCTGGGGATTCAAATGGATAGTTGTCTTGGTACTTTCATTCTTCTTGATCCCTAATATTTTGATGAAATATGTTTACTTGTTGGGTGAATTGATCTCATTTAAACAGGGTGTTTAATGAAAACAATTGATGGATTGCAATTGTTTTAAGAGTTAGTGCTTATCATGCTCAGTTCATCGAACTGACCCATGTTGACAATTTTTGCAGATGGATGCCGTAAGTGGTAAAAGCACGCAGATCTGATAGGATGATCAGATTGTTTAATTTGATTTTATGTTGAATTACAGCTTGATTTTCTAAATGTACTATATGAGGAAAGATGTTCTTTTTCTGTAGAGTATTGTATCAAGTATGCTGAATGCATAAAATGTATTTGATTAGTTCTGAAAGGAATGGAAATTGATATTTGTTACTTATGTGTTGTATTCTTATCTTGATAGTTTGACCTTCTTCGGTTCAAATATCTTGAGAGCATTGTTATTATTGTATAATTTGGAGACTTTTGTGATTATCAATGTAAGCTTGCAAGAATATGTGACTGAATACTTATGATTGTTTAGCAATTCTAGTGTGTTCTATCTAAAGCTAAATTGAAATATAGATCACTGTCTTACTGGAAGCTAGGGTTAAAATAAACCTAAGCAGGACGCTAAACAAGCTGAATTAAATTATTAATTCCTAGTCTTGATTAAACCAGGACAACGTGTAATTGGAATCTTAATCACTATATCTCGATACTTATAAGTAAGATATAAATTCAGTTATGAGAACTGAATTAAACCTAAATAGGGTTCAGATGGCAATCTCATGTGAAGATTATGAGTTATTGTCCAATTTCGTTGATTTAGAATTATGTATATTCTATGAACTCCTTGATGGAACCTTAGTCTTAATAACTTCTCTGTGTAATGGGTTTTATTAAGAAAGGTCATTCTAAGGTGAGGAACCCAGGGATCAGGAAAGGCTAACCTTAGGGGAACGTCTTTTAATATAATTTAACTCAGCGTATGTAACACTTTTTAATAAGTAGATCTTTTCGAGGTAGATTTAAAGGTTGACGGCACAAGTCAACTGCAGGGTTGTACCTCCGAGAAGGTTAGGATCTTCTCGAAGATACAACAATGCAGGTGTCTTGTGACGACACCCTTTGCATTGATCGATAAGATTTACACCTTAACTTGAACAAGTTACTCTGGGACCGATTAGAAATGTGGTCACGTTATAAGGCTGCCTAGGAGACTCGGGGTATCTTGACACACTGGTTTAACTAGGGTTGACCCAGTATGTCATCGTATCCCTAGTCCTCGGGAGCGTCCATATAACGTTGTCACCTTACTAATCCGTTTCCGAGTGAATAACTTGGGATAGGAGGGACTGACAGAAGTCAGTATAAGACATTCTACATAACATAAGAATGGGGTGAAGGACGTATTCCAGATTGACGAGTATGCCGTTAAGGAATACGAGACATAAGCAGTATGTTTCAAATCTTTGGCCAAAGTATCGCAAGCTGCTGATTGCGTTGTCCTAAGTCACCTAGTCTAAGGGATGAGATGCCGATGAATAATGGTAACAATTATTCAGTTAGGTTCCTTGGACAGAGCATTCTGAATCCCAGAATAGGGAAGAGAACCGCGAGAGTGATGTGTTAAATAAAAATCCAACTCTTAATACTCATGAATAGATCGGTAGATTACCGAGTCATGGAATGAATAGATCGGAGGTACTCCGAGTCATTACAGCTGCATATGGTTATCTGTTATAAGAATGGTTGGCTTGATTTGTGAGTTCTAAATTATGTATTTAGAACCGGAAGCATTTATCAAAAAAAAAATTGACTTGTTCTAATGTATAAAATGAGGATGTTACATCTTGGTATCAGAGCTGAAGGTTGCAGCTCTTGGGCCTATTGTGTCCATAATCTGATAAAAACCTGAATTTTCTTGTAACAGAAAATGGTTAGAACAAGGGGGAATGTTGCGAATAATGCTCCACCTGAAGGAGGGGCGGCAACAACCCAAAAACTTGATGAGATCCTTGCTGCCCTGTTGGACACAAGAGATCGCGTAGCTGTACTTGAACAACAGGTGATGGGAAATGAGGAGGATGAAAAAGCTGGTAATAACAATCAGCAACCTCCTGAGGACAACCCCAATATGGGTGTTGATGTTAATGCTGGAAATGCACCTGTCCAACCAGAAAACAAAAAGGCCAGGTTGGCAGCAGAACTCACTAATGATATAAAAAGGATAAGCCCACCTAAGTATGATGGCACCACATTAGGAGATGGAGCTGAGAACTGGCTCAGCGAAATGGAGAAGTACTTTGCAATAAGAAACTTCTCAGAGGAAACCAAAGCTATTTGGGGAGCCTATCAGCTTTCCCATGAAGCATCTTCGTGGTGGGATAGCCGTAAAGCTGAACTAAACATTGATGAGACCAACGTTACTTGGGATCAATTTAAAGGCTATTTTAGGCAACGTTGGCTGCCACAACTTTTCTATGATCAGAAAATGACAGAATTTCAGAACTTAGCTCAAGGGAAGCTAACGGTAACTGAATACTGGGAGTGGTTTACAAAACTCCTCAAGTATGTACCGCAGTATCAAACTGACGAGAAGTTCAGAATACGGAAATTCATCATGGGATTGAATCCCGTGATAGGGGGAGAGGTCGATGTTCACAGTCCAACCACTATGGAAGGAGTTGTTGAAAAGGCCATAAGGCAAGAACAGAAATTAAAGGCTATTTCTGCTCATAAAGAGGAAGTGCGGAAGAAGACTGCAAACCCTTCTTCAACCTCTCTTGCACCCAAAAAGGGACCATGGAAAAAGTTTGGAAACAAAAGTAAGTTTCCAAGGGATAATAGTAAGAAAGCAGTGGCAAATAAGCCTGCTGGAAATGTAAGGGATAATTTTGCCAAAAATTATAACAATGGGCAGAAGCCCTATGGAGGACAACGTGACAATTACAAGACTGGAGGCAATTTTGAGCCTAAAAAGGGACCTGTAAGAGGCTGCTACAATTGTGGCAAAGACCACTACGCAAATCAATGCCCTTTGAAGAAAGATGATCGTAATCAGCAGCATAAGATACATGCTGCAGTAGCAGACAAGCAAGCTGAAAAGCAAGTGACACCTATAGAAGTTCCGGGTAAGTTATTTGGCATACCTGTCACTATTCTTTTTGATACAGGAGCTACTGAATGTTTTATTTCTAATAAACTTGCTTCTAAACTTAAAAGAAAAGCTGGAAAAATGGATAAATCTTGGACTGTACAGTATGGTAATAACTCTGTTCATACAGTGAGTATGTGTCTTTTTGGGGCAGTCCTTGACTTACCTAATTTCTCCACGGAAGTTGACCTCTATGTTACACCTTTGGGATCGTATGACATTGTCATTGGTGTCAATTGGTTAGCTGACCATAAAGCAAAGGTAGATTGCTATGAAAAGAACATAAAATGTTTAGATGATCAGCTGGAAACAACAGAGATTCAAGGTGTGAAACGGGAAATTTCAGTTAGAAAACTGTCAGCTATGCAGCTTAAAAAGGCTAAAAATAAAGGATGTACCCTTTATGCAGTAAAGATATCTGAATTTTTAGAAGAAGATGGTGATTTCATGAAACAATTTCCTCTGTTACAAAGTTTCAGGGATGTTTTTCCTGAGGAATTACCAGGGTTACCACCCAAGAGAGAATTTGACTTCACCATCGAAATCAAACCAGGAACAGAACCTATTTCCAAAGCACCTTATCGGATGACTACTACAGAGTTAGTCAAGCTTAAGGCACAGTTGCAAGAGATTTTGTCTAAAGGTTTGATCAGACCAAGTGTTTCACCTTGGGGAGCGCCTGTAATATTTGTGAAAAAGAAGGATGGAACACTTAGGCTGTGTATTGATTATCGGATGTTGAACAAAGCAACAATCAAGAACAGATATCCACTTCCAAGGATCGACGATCTATTTGATCAGATGCGTGGGGCAGCGGTTTATTCTAAGATAGATCTTCGATCTGGTTATCATCAGTTAAGGATTAGAGAAGAAGATATTCATAAAACAGCTTTCCGAACAAGGTACGGACATTATGAATTCACGGTTCTACCCTTTGGATTAACTAATGCACCCGCAGCCTTTATGAATTTAATGAACAATATTTTTCAAGAATATCTGGACAAGTTTGTACTTGTATTCTTGGACGATATTCTCATTTATTCTAAAAGCGTTGAGGAGCACAATGAGCATTTGAAGATAGTTTTGGGAATTTTGAGAAAAAGAAAGTTGTATGGTAAGTTATCCAAATGTTCTTTCTTTGATTCAGAAGTTCACTATTTGGGTCATGTCATAAGTAAAGAAGGAATTGCTGTAGATCCTTCAAAAATAGTGGCAATAACTGAGTGGCCTGCACCAAAGAATGTGCACGAAGTAAGAAGCTTCATGGGTCTTGCTGGTTACTATAGAAAATTTGTTAAGGATTTTTCTAAAGTAGCTGCACCAATAACTTCATTACAGAAGAAGGATAAGAAATTCATATGGAATGATAAGTGCGAAGTGGCTTTCAAAAGTCTGAAAGACCAGTTGACTTCTGCACCTATATTAGCTGTACCAGACCCTAATGGGAGTTTTACTGTTGTAACGGATGCTTCTGGGGAAGGCCTTGGAGGTGTTTTGCTACAAAATGATCAAGTCATAGCATATGAAAGTAGAAAACTTAAGTTACATGAACTGAATTATGCTCCTCATGATTTGGAGCTTGCTGCAATTGTTCATGCACTTCAAGTCTGGAGACACTATTTACTTGGGAAACCTTTTGAGTTGAAAACTGATCACTTGGGGTTGAAATATATTTTCACTCAACCTAATCTTAATGCCAGACAGAGAAGGTGGTTAGAATTTTTATCACAATATGATTTTGATATTAGCTATATCAAAGGGAAGGAGAATAGAGTAGCTGATGCTCTAAGTCATAGGAGGCACATTTCTGCTCTTATAACATTAAGAACTCAGTTTAAGGACGAGGTAAAAAGTGCCTCAGAATCTGATATTTACTTTCAACAAGTAAAAGCAGCGCTTGCTGCAGAACCTAATGATGAAAGGTATAAAGGTTTTCATTTTGATAATGAAGGAATCTTGCGTTATGAAAACAGGGTATATGTACCTATGCTGAATGATTTGAGAAAGAAGTTGTTAGTTGAATTTCATAATTCACCTTTCTCTGGACACCCAGGTATCACAAAAATGCTTGCTGATCTGAAACAACAATACTTTTGGAAAGGTATGAAAAAGGATGTCATTGATTTTGTGACTCATTGTTTGGAATGTCAGCGGGTTAAGGCAGAACATATGCACCCTGCTGGACTGTTATATCCTCATAGCATACCGCAGTACAAATGGCAAGTAATAACCATGGATTTTGTACAAGGATTACCCATGTCCAGGAATAAACATGATGTTATCCTGGTAGTTGTAGATAAACTAACTAAGGTAGCTCATTTCATCGCTGGAAATCTAAAGGATGATTCACCAGTGCTGGCCAAAAGATTCGTACACGAAATTTTCAGATTACATGGTGTACCAGAATTGATTATATCTGACAGGGATCCAAGAATGACGTCAAGATTTTGGCAAACGCTTAAATAGCTCTTGGAACGAAACTAAACTTCAGTTCTGCATATCATCCGGAAACGGATGGACAAACTGAGAGGGTAAATCAAGTGTTGGAGGACATGTTGCGAATGTATTGCATGGATCAACAGTATAAATGGGAAGAGTATCTTCCATTAGTTGAGTTCGCATACAACAACACTTATCACTCATCTCTTAAAATGGCACCATTTGAAGCACTTTATGGAAGAAAGTGCAGAACTCCTGTTAGTTGGGATAGTGTTGAGGATAGAGTGGTAATTGGACCAGAGATTCTCACTGAAATGGAACAACAAGTTAAGCTGATTCGTGAACGATTAAAGGAAGCAGCGGATAGACAGAAGAGCTATGCTGACCTTAAGCGGATTGATCGCAGGTTTGAACTTGGTGAGAAGGTTTTTCTTCGTGTTAAACCCAGAAAGAGTTCTATAACTTTTGGCAAGGCTGCCAAGTTGTCACCTCGATTCGTGGGACCTTTCGAAATTGTCGAAATAATCAATCCTGTAGCTTATCGTTTAGCATTACCACCTGCTTTATCTCACATGCATGATGTTTTCCATATTTCTTTGCTTAAGAAATACGTTTCAGATCTGTCACATGTTTTAAATTGGAATTCCTTGCAGGTCCAAGACCCAGGAATAATCGTGGTTAAACCCACACGAGTGCTGGAAACTCACCAATTGCATTTGAGAAATCGTGAAATACAGCAATGTAAGGTCCAGTGGGACCAGTTTAACGAAGAAAGTGCAACTTGGGAAAATTTGGAAGAGATGAAAATTGCTTTTCCTTTTCTTTTTCAACAGAATGAAATCTGTTGACAAAACATTTCTTTTATGAACTTATTTTTTACAAGTTTATATGAAAGCCAGATGGAGGCAAACATTATTCAGGCTGAATAAAATGTGTTGTGACATTGATTTCTGGAACTATTCAAGTTGGAAAATAGTCACATTGTTTTGTGAACTAATAAATTGGTTGACCTGAAGGTTAATCGAATATGTAATCATCGGGACGATGAATCTTTTAGGAGGGAAGCATGTAACACCTTGGACTGTAGTTACTTCCTCCTGAGCATACAAGTGTTGATATGTGATTTCTTTTGAAAGGATGTGTTCCCTTGATTGAGAAGTCATGCTTGATATGTACTGTATCTTCTTTGCAAATTGCAGATCTTTGACTGAGTCGGAATATGATTGGACTCTTTTATTTCTTTCATTTTACACCTGAGTTTAATCTGATCTCGGAATGAATTATGGAGTTATCCATCTATAAGACCTAGCCTTGGATCAGTGGTATTGATCCAAGTGATGCTTTAAGTTTATTCGTGATGAATTAAAATTATAGACCTTAAGCAGGTTGCAAGGTCTGGATGCATTGAATAAGCTAGTCCGGAGTATAACTCAGGCTGATCATGTTAAATGAACTGGTGCCCGATATCGTGATATATCTGGAAGGTCTTGATCGTGGACCAGGTAATAAATCAGTTACATAAAATTCAATAGCCTATTGGCATTGCAGGAGTGAACCCTGTTCGTGAATGTATGTTATAGGTTCTTTTTCTGAGCATTTGAAATATTAGACCTAAACTGGATTTATTAAGGTTAGTAACCTAAAACTAAACTTTAACCTAGGGGATTAGATTAGTGTTAATCTAACCTAGGCCTAAGCTATAAGCTAATGTTCTAAGTTAGTAACTATGTGCAATGAGGTTAGACTAAGTGTTATCCTAAATCCTAACCTAAGTTACTAACCTAACTAATGAACAAGGAAGAAAGGGGACCTATGGAAGGGTGCGAACCATGGGCGGCAGTTTCTATGGCATTAAATGCAGGGATAAGCATGAAGGACAGGTAATTTGGTAGAAGTTTTAACGGCTAGCAAGAGCCGACGTGGCAGAGTCGCCAAAGTTAGAAATGGTCTTTGATGTGCATTTGTCCATCGCCAACTATGGCGGTCGGTGGCAGTGGAGATTGAGCGGGAAATTGGGAGTAAATGCAATTATGAACTCGGTCTTCGAGCTCGGGTTTCACGGGAAGGCATGCAAAATGGAAAGTTAATAGTTTGTTTGGTTTTTCATACGCTCCGGTTTTCCCTCTGTCTGATCACTGGTTCTTCGCACCAGTCTTCTTGGTGTTGCATGGCAAAAATGAGTGTAACTCACTCTTTTCTCTGGCAAGGAAAATTTATAAGTCATGGAAATAGCAAATTTTTGTTGGTGGATCTAACTTGGAAAAGGAGGAGAAGGTTCGAGCTCTTTCAGTGGTCTGCTTCGAAATTTTAAGCAAATAACCAGGCATGTTAGGCCCTAACCTTTAAAAATCTTGCTTTCTTTCAAGTGATTTCATTAGAACAACTCTGTTCAGATGATTTTTGGATTCAGTTGGTTTTTATGATAAGCTGTGCGTGATTTTGTTGCTATATCTTCTTACTGGCTCGATTTTTCAATAAAACCCTTAACGGGTGTGTGTTGTGTTTCGAACTGTTGCACTATCTTGTTGGGTTTTGCATTTCGGTTAGAATTAAAGAAATGCTTGCAAGGAAAAATACACGAATTCGGCTTGTGGGAGTTCATGCATTGTTTTCTTGTTTGATTCAGTCGATACCTTGTTGTTTTCACTTGTTGAGAAGGATACTGTTGAAACTCTTGAAGGTGCATGATATATCAACTTCTGTATATGATATGTCGTGGGTAATATACGTTATTGATGCTGTTGAACTTCATTAAACAAAATTACGTCTTGTTTTCTGAGGAAGTACAGTTGTGAATGCATCTTGTTATTGAATACTTGAGTTGATAGTATTTTGACTTCTTAAGGAGTTTTTGATGGAGAATATTACTTGGGTTCGACTTATTTTAAACCATTGATGCGTATGTTATATTTTCCTCTCTGTGTAACTTAGAGCGGATATTGTTTTTTTTTTGGGCTCAGTTGGAATCCTTGTTACTTAACCAGTATTTTGCTTCTGTATAGGCCTGAACAGTGAATATTATCATTAAAATGCATTCATCTTGTATAGCGGCTTCTGTAGAAGTTTATTTGTAAAATACCACATGGGTAAGACCTCTTTTTTATCCTGGAGGCGTATATTATGTTTTCCTTCTGAATTTTCTCAGTTGTGAATACTGTTGTGAAATTCTTGAGTCGTGGTCTCATGAAATCAATTTCAGTATAAACCTGTTTAGAGCATTAGTGGTATGGATACAGTTAGAGAATTGAAATGATGCGAAGTGGCTTGATTTTCGATTTAACCTTCGCTATACATGTATAACGTTCGGACTCTTATTTTAATTTCTCGTGTTCCTTCTGTCTGTCGTTGTGGAAAGTAAAGGAAGAGTTTTCTTTTCATAACTTACTTGGTTGAGACCTTGTTGAAATTGTTTCCTGAAAAACGACTCCTTTGTTAGTCATGGCTGTGTTATTTTAAATTCTGTTCCAGTTAATGAGGCTGTGCGTGTTGTGTGGATTCAGTACGAATATCTCTACATAGGCATAGGGAAAACATCATTTGTTTTAATGTTGTTGAGCCTCTTGGTTGACTGTGATAAAAAGGTTGTTTTTTTTATTACGGCCTTGGAAACTAAGTCCTCGCAGAGTTTTAGTTGGGATGAGATTGAGCTGTACGTTGCTGGGTGGAATTGTAGTCGTGCTTGTGCATAGTTACGTCTTCTAATAGTATGAATATCCAGTCTTGAGCTTGACTGAACTCAAGAGCTGATTTTGTACCTCGACAAGCGATGACATTGGATACTCTTCTCATTTGTTGATTGTATGGAAGGTTATGTGGGTCTGTTAATAGATTTTCATTACTGTCTTGGCGCGAAATCTACTGTATTTCTTGGAGGCTACAGGAAGTTGTTATAATCCAATTCTAACAAAACTGTGGTTCTTCTTATGGTCTCGTTTGACTTATTCGCATGCGTATAAGGTGAGTGCTTACTCTTAAGGAGACGGTACAGTCATGAGCATGATTGGAAGGGAAATATGAATGACTCGTTTTCTTTCTCTTCTGTTGTAAAGTATATGTTGATATATTTTTATCTAACTGTTGGAACTGTTTTAACTACTGCTGGAATCATGGGTTGTTATGATATTCATTTTACTATGATGAATGTAATGATCTGTCTGATGTTTGTTGTCCTGGGGATTCAGATGGATAGTTGTCTCAGATACTTTCGTTCTTCTTGATCCCTAATATTTTGATGAAATATGTTTACTTGTTGGGTGAATTGATCTCATTTAAACAGGGTGTTTAATGAAAACAATTGATGGATTGCAATTGTTTTAAGAGTTAGTGCTTATCATGCTCAGTTCATCGAACTGACCCATGTTGACAATTTTTGCAGATGGATGCCGTAAGTGGTAAAAGCACGCAGATCTGATAGGATGATCAGATTGTTTAATTTGATTTTATGTTGAAATACAGCTTGATTTTCTAAATGTACTATATGAGGAAAGATGTTCTTTTTCCGTAGAGTATTGTATCAAGTATGCTGAATGCATAAAATGTATTTGATTAGTTCTGAAAGGAATGGAAATTGATATTTGTTACTTATGTGTTTGTATTCTTATCTTGATAGTTTGACCTTCTTCGGTTCAAATATCTTGAGAGCATTGTTATTATTGTATAATTTGGAGACTTTTGTGATTATCAATGTAAGCTTGCAAGAATATGTGACTGAATACTTATGATTGTTTAGCAATTCTAGTGTGTTCTATCTAAAGCTAAATTGAAATATAGATCACTGTCTTACTGGAAGCTAGGGTTAAAATAAACCTAAGCAGGACGCTAAACAAGCTGAATTAAATTATTAATTCCTAGTCTTGATTAAACCAGGACAACGTGTAATTGGAATCTTAATCACTATATCTCGATACTTATAAGTAAGATATAAATTCAGTTATGAGAACTGAATTAAACCTAAATAGGGTTCAGATGGCAATCTCATGTGAAGATTATGAGTTATTGTCCAATTTCGTTGATTTAGAATTATGTATATTCTATGAACTCCTTGATGGAACCTTAGTCTTAATAACTTCTCTGTGTAAAGGGTTTTATTAAGAAAGGTCATTCTAAGGTGAGGAACCCAGGGATCGGGAAAGGCTAACCTTAGGGGAACGTCTTTTAATATAATTTAACTCAGCGTATGTAACACTTTTTAATAAGTAGATCTTTTCGAGGTGGATTTAAAGGTTGACGGCACAAGTCAACTGCAGGGTTGTACCTCCGAGAAGGTTAGGATCTTCTCGAAGATACAACAATGCAGGTGTCTTGTGACGACACCCTTTGCATTGATCGATAAGATTTACACCTTAACTCGAACAAGTTACTCTGGGACCGATTAGAAATGTGGTCACGTTATAAGGCTGCCTAGGAGACTCGGGGTATCTTGACACACTGGTTTAACTAGGGTTGACCCAGTATGTCATCGTATCCCTAGTCCTCGGGAGCGTCCATATAACGTTGTCACCTTACTAATCCATTTCCGAGTGAATAACTTGGGATAGGAGGGACTGACAGAAGTCAGTATAAGACATTCTACATAACATAAGAATGGGGTGAAGGACGTATTCCAGATTGACGAGTATGCCGTTAAGGAATACGAGACATAAGCAGTATGTTTCAAATCTTTGGCCAAAGTATCGCAAGCTGCTGATTGCGTTGTCCTGAGTCACCTGGTCTAAGGGATGAGATGCCGATGAATAATGGTAACAATTATTCAGTTAGGTTCCTTGGACAGAGCATTCTGAATCCCAGAATAGGGAAGAGAACCGCAAGAGTGAAGTGTTAAATGAAAACTCCAACTCTTATTACTCATGAATAGATCGGTAGATTACCGAGTCATGGAATGAATAGATCGGAGGTACTCCGAGTCATTACAGCTGCATATGGTTATCTGTTATAAGAATGGTTATTTGATTTGTGAGTTCTAAATTATGTATTTAGAACCTGGAAGCATTTATCAAAAAAAAAAATTGACTTGTTCTAATGTATAAAATGAGGATGTTACATCTTGGTATCAGAGCTGAAGGTTGCAGCTCTTGGGCCTATTGTGTCCATAATCTGATAAAAACCTGAATTTTCTTGTAACAGAAAATGGTTAGAACAAGGGGGAACGTTGCGAATAATGCTCCACCTGAAGGAGGGGCGGCAACAACCCAAAAACTTGATGAGATCCTTGCTGCCCTGTTGGACACAAGAGATCGTTTAGCTGTACTTGAACAGCAGGTGATGGGAAATGAGGAGGATGAAGAAGCTGGTAATAACAATCAGCAACCTCCTGAGGACAACCCCAATATGGGTGTTGATGTTAATGCTGGAAATGCACCTGTCCAACCAGAAAATAAAAAGGCCAGGTTGGCAGCAGAACTCACTAATGATATAAAAAGGATAAGCCCACCTAAGTATGATGGCACCACATTAGGAGATGGAGCTGAGAACTGGCTCAGCGAAATGGAGAAGTACTTTGCAATAAGAAACTTCTCAGAGGAAACCAAAGCTATTTGGGGAGCCTATCAGCTTTCCCACGAAGCATCTTCGTGGTGGGATAGCCGTAAAGCTGAACTAAACATTGATGAGACCAACGTTACTTGGGATCAATTTAAAGGCTATTTTAGGCAACGTTGGCTGCCACAACTTTTCTATGATCAGAAAATGACAGAATTTCAGAACTTAGCTCAAGGGAAGCTAACGGTAACTGAATACTGGGAGCGGTTTACAAAACTCCTCAAGTATGTACCGCAGTATCAAACTGACGAGAAGTTCAGAATACAGAAATTCATCATGGGATTGAATCCCGTGATAGGGGGAGAGGTCGATGTTCACAGTCCAACCACTATGGAAGGAGTTGTTGAAAAGGCCATAAGGCAAGAACAGAAATTAAAGGCTATTTCTGCTCATAAAGAGGAAGTGCGGAAGAAGACTGCAAACCCTTCTTCAACCTCTCTTGCACCCAAAAAGGGACCATGGAAAAAGTTTGGAAACAAAAGTAAGTTTCCAGGGGATAATAGTAAGAAAGCAGTGGCAAATAAGCCTGCTGGAAATGTAAGGGATAATTTTGCTAAAAATTATAACAATGGGCAGAAGCCCTATGGAGGACAACGTGACAATTACAAGACTGGAGGCAATTTTGAGCCTAAAAAGGGACCTGTAGGAGGCTGCTACAATTGTGGCAAAGACCACTACGCAAATCAATGCCCTTTGAAGAAGGATGATCGTAATCAGCAGCATAAGATACATGCTGCAGTAGCAGACAAGCAAGCTGAAAAGCAAGTGACACCTATAGAAGTTCCGGGTAAGTTATTTGGCATACCTGTCACTATTCTTTTTGATACAGGAGCTACTGAATGTTTTATTTCTAATAAACTTGCTTCTAAACTTAAAAGAAAAGCTGGAAAAATGGATAAATCTTGGACTGTACAGTATGGTAATAACTCTGTTCATACAGTGAGTATGTGTCTTTTTGGGGCAGTCCTTGACTTACCTAATTTCTCCACGGAAGTTGACCTCTATGTTACACCTTTGGGATCGTATGACATTGTCATCGGTGTCAATTGGTTAGCTGACCATAAAGCAAAAGTAGACTACTATGAAAAGAACATAAAATGTTTAGATGATCAGCTGGAAACAACAGAGATTCAAGGTGTGAAACGGGAAATTTCAGTTAGAAAACTGTCAGCTATGCAGCTTAAAAAGGCTAAGAATAAAGGATGTACCCTTTATGCAGTAAAGATATCTGAATTTTCAGAAGAAGATGGTGATTACATGAAGCGATTTCCTCTGTTACAAAGTTTCAGGGATGTTTTTCCTGAAGAATTACTAGGGTTACCACCCAAGAGAGAATTTGACTTCACCATCGAAATCAAACCATGAATAGAACCTATTTCCAAATTACCTTATCGGATGACTACTACAGAGTTAGTCGAGCTTAAGGCACAGTTGCAAGAGCTTTTGTCTAAAGGTTTGATTAGACCAAGTGTTTCACCTTGGGGAGCGCCTGTAATATTTGTGAAAAAGAAGGATGGAACACTTAGGCTGTGTATTGATTATCGGATGTTGAACAAAGCAACAATCAAGAACAGATATCCACTTCCAAGGATCGACGATCTATTTGATCAGATGCGTGGAGCAGCGGTTTATTCTAAGATAGATCTTCTATCTGGTTATCATCAGTTAAGGATTAGAGAAGAAGATATTCATAAAACAGCTTTCCGAACAAGGTACGGACATTATGAATTCACGGTTCTACCCTTTGGATTAACTAATGCACCCGCAGCCTTTATGAATTTAATGAACAATATTTTTCAAGAATATCTGGACAAGTTTGTACTTGTATTCTTGGATGATATTCTCATTTATTCTAAAAGCGTTGAGGAGCACAATGAGCATTTGAAGATAGTTTTGGGTATTTTGAGAAAAAGAAAGTTGTATGGTAAGTTATCCAAATGTTCTTTCTTTGATTCAGAAGTTCACTATTTGGGTCATGTCATAAGTAAAGAAGGAATTGCTGTAGATCCTTCAAAAATAGTGGCAATAACTGAGTGGCCTGCACCAAAGAATGTGCACGAAGTAAGAAGCTTCATGGGTCTTGCTGGTTACTATAGAAAATTTGTTAAGGATTTTTCTAAAGTAGCTGCACCAATAACTTCATTACAGAAGAAGGATAAGAAATTCATATGGAATGATAAGTGCGAAGCGGCTTTCAAAAGTCTGAAAGACCAGTTGACTTCTGCACCTATATTAGCTGTACCAGACCCTAATGGGAGTTTTACTGTTGTAACGGATGCTTCTGGGGAAGGCCTTGGAGGTGTTTTGCTACAAAATGATCAAGTCATAGCATATGAAAGTAGAAAACTTAAGTTACATGAACTGAATTATGCTCCTCATGATTTGGAGCTTGCTGCAATTGTTCATGCACTTCAAGTCTGGAGACACTATTTACTTGGGAAACCTTTTGAGTTGAAAACTGATCACTTGGGGTTGAAATATATTTTCACTCAACCTAATCTTAATGCCAGACAGAGAAGGTGGTTAGAATTTTTATCACAATATGATTTTGATATTAGCTATATCAAAGGGAAGGAGAATAGAGTAGCTGATGCTCTAAGTCGTAGGAGGCACATTTCTACTCTTATAACATTAAGAACTCAGTTTAAGGATGAGGTAAAAAGTGCCTCAGAATCATATGCATATTTTCAACAAGTAAAAGCAGCGCTTGCTGCAGAACCAAATGATATAAGGTGTAAAGGTTTTCATTTTGATAATGAAGGAATCTTGCGTTATGAAAACAGGGTATACGTACCTATGCTGAATGATTTGAGGAAGAAGTTGTTAGTTGAATTTCATAATTCACCTTTCTCTGGACACCCAGGTATCACAAAAATGCTTGCTGATCTGAAACAACAATACTTTTGGAAAGGTATGAAAAAGGATGTCATTGATTTTGTGACTCATTGTTTAGAATGTCAGCGGGTTAAGGCAGAACATATGCACCCTGCTGGACTGTTATATCCTGATAGCATACCGCAGTACAAATGGCAAGTAATAACCATGGATTTTGTACAAGGATTACCCATGTCCAGGAATAAACATGATGTTATCCTGGTAGTTGTAGATAAACTAACTAAGGTAGCTCATTTCATCGCTGGAAATCTAAAGGATGATTCACCAGTGCTGGCCAAAAGATTCGTACATGAAATTTTCAGATTGCATGGTGTACCAGAATTGATTATATCTGACAGGGATCCAAGAATGACGTCAAGATTTTGGCAAACGCTTAATAGAGCTCTTGGAACGAAACTAAACTTCAGTTCTGCATATCATCCGGAAACGGATGGACAAACTGAGAGGGTAAATCAAGTGTTGGAGGACATGTTGCGAATGTATTGCATGGATCAACAGTATAAATGGGAAGAGTATCTTCCATTAGTTGAGTTCGCATACAACAATACTTATCCCTCATCTCTTAAAATGGCACCATTTGAAGCACTTTATGGAAGAAAGTGCAGAACTCCTGTTAGCTGGGATAGTGTTGAGGATAGAGTGGTAATTGGACCAGAGATTCTCACTGAAATGGAACAACAAGTTAAGCTGATTCGTGAACGATTAAAGGAAGCAGCGGATAGACAGAAGAGCTATGCTGACCTTAAGCGGGTTGATAGAAGGTTTGAGCTTGGCAAGAAGGTTTTTCTTCGTGTGAAACCCAGAAAGAGTTCTATAACTTTTGGCAAGGCTGCCAAGTTGTCACCTCGATTCGTGGGACCTTTCGAAATTGTCGAAATAATCAATCCTGTAGCTTATCGATTAGCATTACCACCTGCTTTATCTCGCATGCATGATGTTTTCCATATTTCTTTGCTTAAGAAATACGTTTCAGATCTGTCACATGTTTTAAATTGGAATTCCTTGCAGGTCCAAGACCCAGGAATAATCGTGGTTAAACCCACACGAGTGCTGGAAACTCACCAATTGCATTTGAGAAATCATGAAATACAGCAATGTAAGGTCCAGTGGGACCAGTTTAACGAAGAAAGTGCAACTTGGGAAAATTTGGAAGAGATGAAAATTGCTTTTCCTTTTCTTTTTCAACAGAATGAAATCGGTTGACAAAACATTTCTTTTATGAACTTATCTTTTTTTTTAAGTTTATATGAAAGCCAGATGGAGGCAAACATTATTCAGGCTGAATAAAATGTGTTGTGACATTGATTTCTGGAACTATTCAAGTTGGAAATAGTCACATTGTTTTGTGAACTAATAAATTGGTTGACCTGAAGGTTAATCGAATATGTAATCATCGGGACGATGAATCTTTTAGGAGGGAAGCATGTAACACCCTGGAATGTAGTTACTTCCTCCTGAGCATACAAGTGTTGATATGTGATTTCTTTTGTAAAAAGGATGTGTTCCTTTGATTGAGAAGTCATGCTTGATATGTACTGTATCTTCTTTGCAAATTGCAGATCTTTGACTGAGTCGGAATATGATTGGACTCTTTTATTTCTTTCATTTTACACCTGAGTTTAATCTGATCTTGGAATGAATTATGGAGTTATCCATCTATAAGACCTAGCCTTGGATCAGTGGTATTGATCCAAGTGATGCTTTAAGTTTATTCGTGATGAATTAAAATTATAGACCTTAAGCAGGTTGCAAGGTCTGGATGCATTGAATAAGCTAGTCCAGAGTATAACTCAGGCTGATCATGTTAAATGAACTGGTGCCCGATATCGTGATATATCTGGAAGGTCTTGATCGTGGACCAGGTAATAAATCAGTTACATAAAATTCAATAGCCTATTGGCAGTGCAGGAATGAACCCTGTTCGTGAATGTATGTTGTAGGTTCTTTTTCTGAGCATTTGAAATATTAGACCTAAACTGGATTTATTAAGGTTAGTAACCTAAAACTAAACTTTAACCTAGGGGATTAGATTAGTGTTAATCTAACCTAGGCCTAAGCTATAAGCTAAATGTTCTAAGTTAGTAACTTTGTGCAATGAGGTTAGACTAAGTGTTATCCTAAATCCTAACCTAAGTTACTAACCTAACTAATGAACAAGGAAGAAAGGGGACCTATGGAAGGGTGCGAGCCATGGGCAGCAGTTTCTATGGCATTAAATAGATGGATAAGCATGAAGGATAGGTAATTTGGTAGAAGTTTTAACGGCTAGCAAGAGCCGACGTGGCAGAGTCGCCAAAGTTAGAAATGGTCTTTGATGTGCATTTGTCCATCGCCATCTATGGCGGTCGGTGGCAGTGGAGATTGAGCGGGAAATTGGGAGTAAATGCAATTAATGAACTCGGTCTTCGAGCTCGGGTTTCTCGGGAAAGCATGCAAAATGGAAAACTGGTAGTTTGTTTGGTTTTTCATACGCTCCGGCTTTCCCTCTGCCTGATCACTGGTTCTTCGCACCAGTCTATTCGGTGTTACATGGCAAAAATGAGTGTAACTCACTCTTTTCTCTGTCAAGGAAAGTTTATAAGGCATGGAAATAACAAGTTATTGTTGTTGAATCTAACGTGGAAAAAGAGGAGAAGGCACGAGCTCTTTCAGTGGTCTTCTTCGGATTTTTAAGCAAATAACCAGGCATGTTAGGCCCTAACCTTTAAAAATCTTGCTTTCTTTCAAGTGATTTCATTAGAACAACTCTGTTCAGATGATTTTTGGATTCAGTTGGTTTTTATGATAAGCTGTGCGTGATTTTGTTGCTATATCTTCTTACTGGCTCGATTTTTCAATAAAACCCTTAACGGGTGTGTGTTGTGTTTCGAACTGTTGCACTATCTTGTTGGGTTTTGCATTTCGGTTAGAATTAAAGAAATGCTTGCAAGGAAAAATACACGAATTCGGCTTGTGGGAGTTCATGCATTGTTTTCTTGTTTGATTCAGTCGATACCTTGCTGTTTTCACTTGTTGAGAAGGATACTGTTGAAACTCTTGAAGGTGCATGATATATCAACTTCTGTATATGATATGTCGTGGGTAATATACGTTATTGATGCTGTTGAACTTCATTAAACAAAATTACGTCTTGTTTTCTGAGGAAGTACAGTTGTGAATGCATCTTGTTATTGAATACTTGAGTTGATAGTATTTTGACTTCTGAAGGAGTTTTTGATGGAGAATATTACTTGGGTTCGACTTATTTTAAACCATTGATGCGTATGTTATGTTTTCCTCTCTGTGTAACTTAGAGCGGATATTGTTTTTTTTGGGCTCAGTTGGAATCCTTGTTACTTAACCAGTATTTTGCTTCTGTATAGGCCTGAACAGTGAATATTATCATTAAAATGCATTCATCTTGTATAGCGGCTTCTGTAGAAGTTTATTTGTAAAATACCACATGGGTAAGACCTCTTTTTTATCCTAGAGGCGTATATTATGTTTTCCTTCTGAATTTTCTCAGTTGTGAATACTGTTGTGAAATTCTTGAGTCGTGGTCTCATGAAATCAATTTCAGTATAAACTTGTTTAGAGCATTAGTGGTATGGATACAGTTAGAGAATTGAAATGATGCGAAGTGGCTTGATTTTCGATTTAACCTTCGCTATACATGTATAACGTTCAGACTCTTATTTTAATTTCTCGTGTTCCTTCTGTCTGTCGTTGTGGAAAGTAAAGGAAGAGTTTTCTTTTCATAACTTACTTGGTTGAGACCTTGTTGAAATTGTTTCCTGAAAAATGACTCCTTTGTTAGTCATGGCTGTGTTATTTTAAATTCTGTTCCAGTTAATGAGGCTGTGCGTGTTGTGTGGATTCAGTACGAATATCTCTACATAGGCATAGGGAAAACATCATTTGTTTTAATGTTGTTGAGCCTCTTGGTTGACTGTGATAAAAAGGTTGTTTTTTTTATTACGGCCTTGGAAACTAAGTCCTCGCAGAGTTTTAGTTGGGATGAGATTGAGCTGTACGTTGCTGGGTGGAATTGTAGTCGTGCTTGTGCATAGTTACGTCTTCTAATAGTATGAATATCCAGTCTTGAGCTTGACTGAACTCAAGAGCTGATTTTGTACCTCGACAAGCGATGACATTGGATACTCTTCTCATTTGTTGATTGTATGGAAGGTTATGTGGGTCTGTTAATAGATTTTCATTACTGTCTTGGCGCGAAATCTACTGTATTTCTTGGAGGCTACAGGAAGTTGTTATAATCCAATTCTAACAAAACTGTGGTTCTTCTTATGGTCTCGTTTGACTTATTCGCATGCGTATAAGGTGAGTGCTTACTCTTAAGGAGACGGTACAGTCATGAGCATGATTGGAAGGGAAATATGAATGACTCGTTTTCTTTCTCTTCTGTTGTAAAGTATATGTTGATATATTTTTATCTAACTGTTGGAACTGTTTTAACTACTGCTGGAATCATGGGTTGTTATGATATTCATTTTACTATGATGAATGTAATGATCTGTCTGATGTTTGCTGTCCTGGGGATTCAGATGGATAGTTGTCTTAGATACTTTCGTTCTTCTTGATCCCTAATATTTTGATGAAATATGTTTACTTGTTGGGTGAATTGATCTCATTTAAACAGGGTGTTTAATGAAAACAATTGATGGATTGCAATTGTTTTAAGAGTTAGTGCTTATCATGCTCAGTTCATCGAACTGACCCATGTTGACAATTTTTGCAGATGGATGCCGTAAGTGGTAAAAGCACGCAGATCTGATAGGATGATCAGATTGTTTAATTTGATTTTATGTTGAATTACAGCTTGATTTTCTAAATGTACTATATGAGGAAAGATGTTCTTTTTCTGTTGAGTATTGTATCAAGTATGCTGAATGCATAAAATGTATTTGATTAGCTCTGAAAGGAATGGAAATTGATATTTGTTACTTATGTGTTTGTATTCTTATCTTGATAGTTTGACCTTCTTCGGTTCAAATATCTTGAGAGCATTGTTATTATTGTATAATTTGGAGACTTTTGTGATTATCAATGTAAGCTTGCAAGAATATGTGACTGAATACTTATGATTGTTTAGCAATTCTAGTGTGTTCTATCTAAAGCTAAATTGAAATATAGATCACTGTCTTATTGGAAGCTAGGGTTAAAATAAACCTAAGAAGGACGCTAAACAAGCTGAATTAAATTGTTAATTCCTAGTCTTGACTAAGCCAGGACAACGTTTAATTGGATTCTTAATCACTATATCTCGATACTTATAAGTAAGATATAAATTCAGTTATGAGAACTGAATTAAACCTAAATAGGGTTCAGATGGCAATCTCATGTGAAGATTATGAGTTATTGTCCAATTTCGTTGATTTAGAATTATGTATATTCTATGAACTCCTTGATGGGACCATAGTCTTAATAACTTCACTGTGTAATGGGTTTTATTAAGAAAGGTCATTCTAAGGTGAGGAACCCAGGGATTGGGAAAGACTAACCTTAAAGGGAGCGTCTTTTAATATAATTTAACTCAGCGTATGTAACACTTTTTAACAAGTAGATCTTTTCGAGGTGGATTTAAAGGTTGACGGCACAAGTCAACTGCAGGGTTGTACCTTCGAGAAGATTAGGATCTTCTCGAAGATACAACAATGCAGGTGACTTGTGACGACACCCTTTGCATTGATCGATAAGATTTACACCTTAACTCGAACAAGTTACTCTGGGACCGATTAGAAATGTGGTCACGTTATAAGGCTGCCTAGGAGACTCGGGGTATCTTGACACACTGGTTTAACTAGGGTTGACCCAGTATGTCATCGTATCCCTAGTCCTCGGGAGCATCCATATAACGTTGTCACCTTACTAATCCATTTCCGAGTGAATAACTTGGGATAGGAGGGACTGACAGAAGTCAGTATAAGACATTCTATATAACATAGGAATGGGGTGAAGGACATATTCCAGATTGACGAGTATGCCGTTAAGGAATACGAGACATAAGCAGTATGTTTCAAATCTTTGGCCAAAGTATCGCAAGCTGCTGATTGCGTTGTCCTAAGTCACCTAGTCTAAGGGATGAGATGCCGATGAATAATGGTAACAATTATTCAGATAGGTTCCTTGGACAGAGCATTCTGAATCCCAGATTAGGGAAGAGAACCGCAAGAGTGGTGTGTTAAATAAAAACTGCTACTCTTAATACTCATGAATAGATCGGTAGATTACCGAGTCATGGAATGAATAGATCGGAGGTACTCCGAGTCATTACAGCTGCATATGGTTATCTGTTATAAGAATGGTTGCTTGATTTGTGAGTTCTAAATTATGTATTTAGAACCAGGAAGCATTTATCAAAAAAAAAAAATTTACTTGTTCTAATGTATAAAATGAGGATGTTACACCTCTACCCTGATCATACCAATTATTGCACTGATACACATCACCAGTTAACACTAGCATTGTGTGATTTGGAAAAACCCAGATGAGCCTTGGATAGGGTTGACTTACATAAACGTACCCAGAATATGGATGTGACCAATATGCAACCATATTCCTAACAGTGATTGATCCTTTCAGAGATCAATGGAGACCTGTGAACCATTGTGATTCCACCACACGGAGTTATTGCTTGTCCAACAGGATCTCTGAGGAGCTTGAATGTGGACTGATTATTACAGTAGGATTGTAGGTTTGATAGACCTTGTTACATTAAGTTGCTTTAAAGCTAATGTATGAGCATTACATGACAATTATTTCCTCTATCAAAAATAATAGTATAGTCAGTCACTAGGAAGATACAATAATTGGTTAAATGTGATTTTATGGGGCTTGTATTCAAACTTTTGACAGGTCAGTTTGACCCAATTATTGCAAATAAATCTCCAAATAGAATCTTTTTAGGCACATATCCCACTCTAGTGGATAGGTGTAAAGTCATAATAGCACACAAGAATATGTAGCCAACATTGTTAAGAGGTATTCCTAGCCCATTAGCACTATGTTGTTTGAATTTCTCTGGCTAGATAACATTGGATGTTTAATCAGGTGCCTAAAATGGAATCCAAGGATGATGCGTGATGATGTAGGTTTTAAAAAATTTGAGCAATGCGTATGCATTTGGGGAAAGCAATTACATAGGCTCAATATAGGTTTGAATACAGGTGCTTCAGTTGGAAATCATAGTTACGTGTTAATCTCCCGTATTGCAGATTTGTATGGAAATAAGGAGATATAGTTACAAATCTCAGGGGCTACAGGATTTTGAATGATTTTAGGAGCTAATGACATGCCCTAGATGATATCCATTGATCTTTATAGAATTAAATTGGTATGTGATATTATCAGACCAGTTGTCTAGAAATGAATTACAGGTATGAGAAGAAGTATGGCCAAGTAACAGGTAATCATAATCTGATGGTCAAGAAAGGGATGGTGAAAACGGATCCAAGGTTACAATGAGGGGAATGCAAGTTGTGGGACCGGACACAAATGAGGGTACCATAGAAAGATAATAGTTGCCAAATCATCGCAGGTATAATCGAAATCATAGTGGGACAGAGAACGTACAACTTGCACAATTGTCAAAATTTTGCTATATGATCCCTTTCAGCGGGCTATGAATTTTGCAAACTAGATGCACAATGATCGGTTTTGAATACTTATATTTAACCTTTTTCTCGATTTAAAAATGATATGACCTTTTATCTCTGATGAATATCTTATATTGGTTTTCTCTATGAGGATGGATCACTTTCACAGGTAGTTGTTTTCATGGGGCCCAGAATACGAAGGTGATAGGACATGGCATTTTGGAGTACGTTAGATTGTTGGATAGTGGACCCTAGTGAGGCCATTATACCTAAGATCCCTGATGGAAAGTTTATTGTTATTGGCATGGCTTAAGTTGTAGTTTTATTATTGTATAAGGGAGCTTAATCATTATCGAGTGTGTGAGTTGCTAGAAAGACTATATGTTTAGGAATGTTTGAGCATTGTTAATGTTGCATGGTGAGCACCATTCATAAAGCATGGTGCGGAATTGGCGGTATGAGACTATCATTGTTTGGGAAAACCATAGTAGCCATGATGGGTAGGAAGATTTATCAGGTTGAATATTTCCAAGGAGGTAGATATTGTTTTTGTGAAAGCGAATGGATGTTGGAGGATGTTGCTAAAATGCCTTAAAATATGGCCCTTGATTTAATGCATGTAGTTATTGATTTTATGAAAAGTACCGGCCTGTGTGATGAAGATGGGGTGTATGTATTTTTGAGGTTAAGGCCTATGTGCTTCCAAATGGTGCATGTATATAAGGGAACAACATGTGTTATATATACTTGCCTGGTGGAAAGACATTAGACAGTTATGTATATGGGAATTTCTTAGAAGATGATGATTATGGGCCAAATGCTATAACTGTTAATAATGTTATTATTATGCATGAAGATGTTAGGCATGGATTGAATTAGGTCGTGGTTTTAGGCACAGTTGAAGATTAATAGGTATGATGTGTGTTACTTGTAATATAGGCATGAGCCAAAGGTTTGCTTTATAGACAATGAGTTCTAGGCATAGATAGGGAGGTCGTAGACTAGGATTGAATTTCAGGTGATGTAGGCATGAATAATTATTTGGAGCTATATGTATGGTTGAAAGTGGTGATAGGCAGGTGAGTTAGGTCATTAGGCTTGGTAGAGTCAGGTTGATTAGGCATGGTTGAGTTGTGGTGTTAGGCATGGTTGAGTTAGGTCATAGGAATGGTTTTGTTAGGTTGCAGGCTAAGCAACTGGTGAGTCATTGATATTAATTTGAGGCATTCATTGTGTCTAGGATTTTATAGTGAGATGATATGGGTCGATTAGGTTACATATGCCATATAATAGATATATGAGTGATGGTGAAGGTAATCTAAATACAATGTACAACTTGATTGACAAAAATGGTGAGAAAGATTTGCTAGTTCATTGGGTTAATGTTCCAATTTTTGATATAAAAAGGAAACTGTCCTATGGATGAATCAATGATTTAAGTAGGAATATTCCAAGGGGAAATCGTGGTTGTTAGAGAGTTAGGTCATGGCCGAGCTAAATTCCAAGTGCCATAAGTGCTTCTACACCCGATAAAAGGGACCTGAACACATGTGATCCCCACAAGACAGGGTTAATTTATAGGACTCAGAAGATAATGAGCGCTACAGGTCATAGAAATGTTTGAGTTTAGGTCTATTAGGTATAAGTTACATTGTGGGAAAAGTACATTATAGGTGCCACTTACCTTGTGGATAGAAGAAGAATAAGCCAGCCACCTTAGGAAGGTGAGGACCTGGTACCTATATAGGTATTGAATCACCTAATAGAAGAAGGCTATGAGATCAAGGGGGCAAGACTTTTAGTCTTTGATTGGTTAAGATACCCAAATACCTTGGGTGATGATATGACATAAGAACATAAAAATACACATACTATTGTTTTAAGGGTGAATAATTTCACATGATCACCAAATAGATCAGGTTTGGAGGTTTAAGGCGGTAGGAATGGGAAGTGAAATGTGAGGGGGTGAAAGGTGGTTGAATATCTGGTATGAGTTAGCATGCTTTTTATCAAAGATGATTGTCCATGAGAAAAGGATTTATCTGTTGACTGATTTTTGAGATAGACTGATAGATGCGGGAAGTCTATATGATATTAAATTATTTGAAATGATTCATGAACTATTTTTATTGATGCTAGGAATTTAGATTCGGGAAGTGGGTTTTATTAATGGATGCAGCCACTTTACATAGTTATCCTTCGAGGGAGAAGTCTATTTATAGCAGTGATTGCAGAGAGAAATATGTCCTTTTGAGGGAGTCATCTTTTTATTGGAAGTTTGATTCAAGGAGTTGAAATTTGATCCCATGTGAGGGCTTTTAAGTCATGGACAAGACTAAGGTGAAGAATAAGATTCTTAGTTCAGAAGGTTTTATGGTGAAACAACCATGGGATCTCATCTAAAAGTAGGACAAAATGTATCCATGAGAATCATGCTATGTGTAGTGCCATGGTACACATATTTAAGAGAAGATAAAAAGTGATGGGTATACACATGACTCTTGTTTAATCATTGGTGAGGTGTATGAAGTGGATAATGCTCAAGGGATGAGCATGGAAAGAGACAAAAGATGAGGTAGGACTAAAATTCAACAGTAGAATAGTCAAAGATGCAAGGCATTAAGGGGCTCAGGTTTGGGTTTACCATCGAGTGAAGATAAATGATAAGCACCTGATCCATAAGTATGAGTCACGATGTATGGTCCAAGCCAATTAGGAGAAAATTTGCCCGTTTACTTTTTTCTGCTTTGGTTACATGTTGATTTTCTTTCAGGACAAGGTCACCGACTTGGAAGGTTCGTTCATGGACATGTTTGTCATAGGCACGTTTGATACGTTTTTGGTAAACTTGAAGGTGGTCAAGAGCATTAAGATGACGTTCATCTAATAACTCAAGTTGTGCTAAATGGTCCTGACGAAAGTCATCATCATTGAGCATGTCATGGAGAGAAATGCAGAGTGAGGGAATCTGGACTTCAAGAGGTAGAAAAAACCTCTGTACCGTAGACCAGAGAAAAAGGTGTGGTGGCAGTGGAAGTGCGAATACTAGTGCGGTATGCCCATAGGGCGAAAGGAATGTGCGTATGCCAATCCTTCCCAGTATCGTTAACCACTTTCATGAGAATTTTGTTCAAGGTTTTATTACTGGATTCAGCTTAGACGTTGGTTTGTGGGTAATAAGGTGATGAGAAACTTAGCTGAACGCCAAAGGCATCACAAAGTTTTCTCAGGGTTTTATTTTTGAATTGTTTTCCATTATCAGTGATGAGGTGATGTGGAACACCAAAGTGAAAAATGATGTGATGATTGATGAACTCACATATTTTCTCAGCTTTCATGGAAATGAGAGGTATGGCTTCAACCCATTTTTTGTAGTATTCGGTAGCGGTGATGATCCATTGATGTCATTGGGAAGAATGGGGATTGATCTCTCCAACAAGATCCAAACCCCATTGAGAGAAGGGCCAAAGGTCACAGGTAACCTGTAAGGCATGAATGGGTGTATGATGAAGGTTGGCATGTTGTTGGAATTTTACACAATGCTTAACGTAGTCACAACAATCATGGTTAAGGGTCAGCCAGTAATAGCCTAGGTGAAGAATACGCTTAGCAATAGCAAGACCACTGAAGTGACCTCCACATATGCCATCATGAACTTCCTTAATGGTATAAGGAATTTTAGAACTTGTAAGGCATCGTAAGAGAATACCATCAAAGCCACGCTTATAGAGGAGGCCACCCATGATGACGTAACGAGAGACCTTTTTAAGAAAGGCACATTGTCCATTACGAGTGAGGTCAGGAGGCAAGATGGAGAGGGAAAGGTAGTCTGAATATTGTTTATACCAAAGGTCACTCAGGTCAGGGGCAATGGTTCGAATAGAGTAAACTTCATGAGGTAAATAAGAGGGTGATTGGAGTCTTTATGCAGTGACAAATATTTTAGAATCGGCGGGAAAAGCGGGTATTTGAGAAGCCAAGTAGGCCATGGTATCTACAAATTTGTTGGTAGAATGAGGGATGGTTTGAAGGTCATAGTGGTCAAAGGTGGTCAAAATTATGTCCACATGATGTTTATACTTTTGAAGTGTCTCATTATGACATTGGTATATACCATTGACTTGGTTTATGACCAATTGAGAATCACCAAAGATGTTGATTGATTTGACATCTAAGGCATAGGCAGCTTGGAGACCTAATACGAGCGCTTCATATTCGGCAATATTGTTTGTACAATCAAAATTGAGTTTGAAAGACAAAGGCATGGGTTCACCATCAAGTGGAATAAGGACAATGCCTGCCCCACCCCCATGCTGACACTTGGAACCATCAAAGAAGAGTGTCATTTGGTAAGTGGGTTCATCCAGGGAAAGGGTAGCAATTGACTCATCTAGGAAGTCAAAGTTAGAGGGTTGATCCCTGGAAATAGGTGTGTCGGCCAATTGGTCAGTGATAGCTTGGCCCTTGATGGAATTTTGATGGATGAATTCAAGGTCGAGGTCAGCCAAAAGCATAAGCCAGCGTGCAACACATTGATTTTGGTAAGGTTTGGCATACATGAAGTGTAAGGGGTCGGTGTTGGTCACAACATAGGTTTTGTGGTTGAGTAGGTAATGGCAGAGTTTTTTGGCAACAAAAACTAAGGCTAAGAAAAGTTTTTCGGCATGGGTGTATCAGGTTTCGTAGTCCAAAAGAGTATGGCTTATGTAATAAACCGCCTGCTCCCTGTGTTGTTCATCGTGATGAGCGAGCATGGCCCCCAAGGAGTGATCGGTAGCTGAGATGTATAGGTAGAAGGGTTGATCATCTTTAGGTGGAATGAGTATGGGTGGTTGGAGAAGGTATTGTTTTAAGGCCTCAAAATCTTTATGGCAGTCATCATCCCATTTAAAGGAGACATCCTTCTTGAGAAGATGATGAAATGGTTGACACCGATTGAAACAATTGTGAAATGAAACAATAGACAACTTACCTTGCAGGCTACAGAGTTGCCTAAGGTGAGGAATTTCAAGAATGGCCTTGAATTTAGCAGGGTATAGTAAGGAAATGATAAATCTACCAAAAAGACACACCTTGCAGGCTACTTAATGAGTTGGTCTAAGGTTAGTGGGTGGAGGAGTGCATCCTTCTTGAGAAGATGATGGGCCTTTAGAATTTAAATGAGGAATAGACTCAACTTACCTATACCACAAAGTAAGGAGTGGGTGGACATTAAATCCCAGGAGCTTTCCATGTAAGAGAACCGCGAAGACACACTTCTTGGGCTGAAGGCGAACGTAATATTTAATGAGGTGGTCAAAGATGGTTTTTAGGATGGTGAGGTGCTCAGAGTGGTGTTTGGATTTGGCAAGGAGGTCATCCACGTAATCTTCCAATATACGATGCATGATGTCATGGAAGATGTAAGTCATAGCCTGTTGATATGTGGCACCAGTGTTTTTAAGGCCAAAAGGCATGACTCGATAGCAGAAGGTCCCCCAAGGGGTGATGAATGCATGGTTTTGTGTTGATCCTCTGGGGAAAGCAAGATTTGGTTATAACCTGAGAAGCCATCCATGAGTGATAGCATCTCATGACCAAGGTAAGGTCAACCGATTGGTCAATACCAGGTAAGGGAAAGTCATCTTTTAGGCAAGCTAGGTTGAGGTCATGAAAATCTGTGCAAATGTGAAGTCCCCCTGTCACCTTAGTGACAGGACAATGTTAGAAATCCAACGAGGATAATCAATGGGTAAGATGAAGGAAACGGAAAGGAGGTGCTGAAGTTCTTCTTTGACCAGAAGAGCAATGCGAGGGTGTATTTTCCTCAGCTTTTATTTTATGGGTTTGGCATCAGGAATGGTTATGATATTGTGGACCACTATGGTGGGGTCAATACCAGGCATGTCTGTGTAAGACCAAGTGAAAGTGTGGTTATGGTTTTTGAGAAAAGAAGTGATGGCTTCCTGTTCAATAGTATCTTAAGATTGACCAATCTTTAGAATGTGTAGGTCGTCATGAGTATGAATGTTGATTTCAATATTCGATTCATTCAACATGGTTTTCATCTCAGATGGTAATGACCGATGAATATATGAGTCTTCTACACCAAGGTAGGTGAGTATAGATTCATCATCCTGACATTGAATGATGTTAATCGAAGGTGTATCATCATTGATCATTTCAGGATACAGGAAGGGAAGAGAGGAGGGAGCCTCGCCCTCACGTTGATAAGTCAGAGGCCCCAAGGAAATGGTGTTTATGAAAAAAAAAATTAGGAGGAATGGATTCTAGATCCATCTACTCTGTCAGTGAATGGGGTGGAGAAGGTGGAGAAGGGTTGATGTCCTCAATGAGTTCAATGTGGGCCTTCTTGGTAGGTGGTTCAGCAAAGCCGATACCACTACGGTCATTATGTTTGTGGGTAGTACATGGAATAACAGTATGGTGGCCTTGCTCATAAAATCCAAAACCAAAACCCTTCCACGCACATCGGTGTAGGAAGGTGTGGGTGAAACAGTGATTGGTGAGTGACTGGAGGTCAGCAGAAAATGGGCGGTTTGTGATGGTGGTTCAGGTGTGTAAGTGGTAGTATCAAGTCCCCCATAGGTGAGATTGGTACAAAGGTGGGGAGGACCATAAAGGAGGCACTCTCCTATACAGTGATCATAGTGAGGGTGTTGGTGAAGACTTCCATACTCTTGTGGAGTAAGGAATGTGTTGACACTATATAGGTGATACTCCCCCAGAGTGAGGCATTGAAAAAAGTCTTCCAAGGGATCGGTGGTTGGTATGTGGGTAGCTAGAATAGACGATGTGTATCGAGAGGTCAGATCGGAGATGGAGTTAACAGATTGGGAGGCCGATGGTTAGGCTGTGGAGGTTGTGGCAGCGGTAGGAATGGAGGAGGTATTCGTGGTTGAGGTAGCGGCTGCACTGGTGAGTGGAGGTGTAGGTGAAGAGGCAGAAGTTGTGGAGGTAGATGATTTAATGGGTATAAGCACGTCATTGGGTCAGTAAAGCATGTTGTAAGTTTTGAAAGGTGATGGGTCATCTGGAATGGTATAGGTGTGTCCTTCATGCTCAAACTTTACACAACGATGCAAAGTGGAAGGAACACAACCCATGACATGAATCCAGGGTCTACCAAGCAACAAGTTATATTGAAATTCCCCTCCAAGACATAAAATAACTCTAGAACAGTGTGGGGGCCCATGCGAACATGGAGGATGATGGTGCCAAGTGTAGAGGTGATAGCATCATTGAATGAACGCAACATGATGGGATGTTTATGCATGTAATTGTCAGGTATGCACATTTGAGAAAATGCATGGGAGGAGATGATATTAATGCTAGCACCCCCATCGATCATAACACATCATACATGTATATCATCGATGTGGATAGAGATGAAGAGAGCTGGATCTGGGTCATCAGTTTGGTGTGGTGCGATCTCTTCATCTGAGAAGCTAAGGGAGGCTACTTGATGAGTAGGTGGAGGTGTAGATGAAGGTGGTAATTTGGTGAGAGAGGCTACATGATGGGGTGTAATAATGGAGGCCACGGGTGTAGGGTCATTGGGTAAAACCTCAATAGATTGAAGAACCTCCATGAGAGCTTGATGATGGGATTCTGAGGTTTGGATGAGGTCATATAGGGACATTTTGAGGGGATATTGGTGTAATTTTTTGAGCATGGTGCGATGTGTAACCCCATTAGAAATAGGATATGTGGGGCTGTGGATAGTGATTTTAGGTGTGGGTGCAGATGGTATGTTGGGTATAGGATTGGTTGGTGGGTCAGTTTCCTTTTCCTTGCCTTTATCCTTCTGAGCATGGGTAGCAACATGGATCATGTTGATTTGAGGTGGGGAGGTAGGTGATCCATGAAAGGTATAGTGATAAGAAGGGCAGAAGCCCAGAGGTAGGAGAGAACCTTATGAGATGAGTTGAGCACACCGACATTTGGGTGGAGGTTTGGAAAGTTATCTGATGCAAACCATGTTAATTTTGAATCTTGGGGGTGGCTCTAAGAGTTGTGGGGGTGGAGGTCTTGGTTGTTGAGTAGGCAATGAGGGAAGAACTGTGGGAATGGGTGCTGGTGAAATGGGGTCCTCATCGAGAAGGTCATCATCATCAAAGTTTTCTTCAGGAGGACACAACTGGATAAGAACAGTTTTCAAAGCCTTGCAGTTCTCCACATCGTGCCCTTGCACACGATGGTAGGCACAAATTTTGGTGTCATCAAACCCTTTTGGTTTGGGTTTGAGAGGGTCATAAGGTCTAAGAGGTGGTAATGTGATGACAGAAGTTTCAAGGAGGTTGGTTAAGATTTTGGCATAGGATCCTACTAGTGGATCACAATGGGAAGTGAAAGTGGGTTTGGGTGTAGGTGTGGCTGACTGTAGAGGAAGGTCTTTGCATGAGGGGGAGTAGGTTGAGCTATGGTTTTAGGTGCTGGTGTGGTCTTAGGTGTTGGTCATGTTTTGCTTGGGTAGGGGTATGGTAGATGAACTGGCAAGAGAATGTGGTTGGTTTGCCTATCTTATTGGAGGGTAGCAGATTTTAGTTTTTAGGATGGAAATTCTTGGGTAAAGGAGATATGGGTGCACGAGATATAGAAGGAAAAGTAGATGTGGGAAGAGGGTGAGTTACTCATGGGGATAACTGAGGTGTTGTGAAGGTAGAAGGCATGGTCATGTAGGAGGTGTGAGGGATAGAGACTGAAGTGTAGTGGGTAGTGAAGAAGTGATCGATGGTATTGGAGGTATGGGTGGTAAAGATGTTGCAGGTGTGGGCTGGAAGTCATGTCAGGCACTTGGGTATGTTAGAGGTCTATGCAAGGAGGAATGGGCTGCTGTGTTTTTGGTTTACCAGTGGGTGGAGGTTTCTTAACCATGCTGGAGAGGGTGAGGTCCTAAGATGGATGGAAAGGAAGGTGATGAGGTGTGATCAACGAGGTTGGAGTATGAGATCTATGGGATTGGTTCTTCTGTTTGGGTGCCAGGAGTAGGTTTGGTGTTAGCTTTGGAGGATGTAGCTAAATCTAATTTGATGGGTGGATGAGTAAGGTTGGTGGTTGGGATGACCCCTAAGGTAGTAATGGGTTTAGGTGAGGAAGATGATGTAGGTGTGAGTTTGGGTGTAGATGCATGTTGGGTTAGGGGTAGGGGTGTGAGTAGAGCCATGAGTGGTAATGTGGAACAATTTTTGATAGTTGTGGTTGTGTTTGGTTTGATTGGCCAAAATATTTTTGGGTAGATAGTGGAAGTGTCAGCAAGTGACATCTTGCATTTGTGTTGAGACAGGAAGTAGAAGACACCCCCAAAGTAAGGCTCTATCCACATAATCTAGGTGATCGGCTAAGTGTGAGAATGACACTGGTGTAGGTGATGTTGATGAGGATCCAATGGCGAATTCCCGTAAAATGTGTCTTAGAAATGGGGAATTTTCTAGCTTCAGCTTCTGTGGGTAAGAGAGCCAAAAGTAAGTCCATAGGATCTTGGGTAACTGATGGAGAATGGTCACCTAGAGGTAAAGGCATTTCTACTGGATCTTTGATAGGTGGAGGAGATGATGGGTGCTCCTCTATGGGTGGAGGAGATAATGGGTGCTCCTTTGTGGGTGAAGGAGATAAACAAGCATCTTCTGTGGGTTGGAGAGGTACTATGGGTGACTAGATCTCTAGGTGGAGAAGCCAAAGGTGAAATGGTTTCGATGTTAACAGGAAGGCTCCTTCATGGGTGAGGGAGGAGGTGAAGGGTGTTCCTCTATGGGTGGAGGAATAGGTGAGGTGGGTTCAAGTGTAGGTGGAGGACTTTGGGCTAGGATTTCCTCTATGGAAGGAATATGAGGTAATTGGGAAGCAATGGGTGCATCACTGAAAATAGCATGGACCTTGTGGGTATGGCTATCATGAGTTGAGGTCTCTATGGTTTGATCAGAAGAAGGGGCATGATTAGGAAAGGTTTCTTGAAGATGTGTAGGTTTTGATTGGCAGGTGCGTTAGGATTATCCAAGGTTAACTCACCTTTCTCGAGCATTTCTTGGACAATGTTTTTGAAAGTGATGCAATTGCCATCACTATGACCCTTTACTTGATGATAGTTGCAGAAGTCATGCTCTTTATACCATGTGGGTGTGGGGCAAGCAAGATCAAAACTAGTGTGTGGTTTTATGGGAGGAAGGGTGATGGCCCCAGCTTTAATGAGCTTTTCTAAGACAAAAAAATAAGGCTCCCCAATTGGGGTGTATTTCCATTGTTCCCATCTGAATTGAAAAGTTTGAACGGGTGAGAGATTAGATGAGGGGCTAGCCTGATTTGATGGATGAGCTGGGCCAGCCTTGAGTACCACTGTGTTAGCGGTTCCTTGGCTTTTGAATAATTGTTTATGGTTTTGAAGAAGAAGAGGTATCATTTGACTTGAATGCCGAGTTCTTATTGCGTAGTTGGATTTTCTTTTCTTCGATGGCCCGAATCTCTAGCTTTCATGCCATGGTGAATGCTTCATCGAAGGTTTGGAAAGTCTGGACCTGCAGGGTCAGTGAGATATGTCTAGCACAAGCCCACGTGAAGAGATTGATGAGTTTGGTTTGTGGTAGTTGGAATGTGAGTTGATTGATCAGGCTACACCAACGAGAAACAAAATCTATGATAGATTCATCGTCATACTGACACATGTAGAGTAGAGGTCAGTCATGGTAACCTTCTTAACAACGTTAATGGAGAAGTGATCCAAGAAGGCTTGGGCTACCTGATTAAATGAGAAGATAGAGTGTCTAGGTAACCCACTATACCAATGTAATGCAGGCCCACTCAGAGACATGGGAAAGGTCCTCAGAAGCAAAGCATCATCATGGGTGATCAGATAACACCCATGTTTGAAAGACCACAAATGTTGTTGTGGGTCTTCTTTGTTGTTGAAGTGGTTAAATTTAGGCATTTCCCAATGCATGGGATATGGACGAATAGGAATGGATGGGTGGATAGGCTCATTACAAATCTCATCATAGGTGAGAGTGTTGTGGGAGCTAGAAACCGATGCCTCTAATGTCTGCATCTTGTCCATCATTAACTTGATTAGGTCGTTGGTAGGTTGTGATGGTTGGGTGCCTCCTGTAGCATAAGGAGGTTGGTGTTGGGCATATGATGGAGGTGGCATTCTAGTATATGGCACTGCCGTATAGGTAGATTGAGGAAGGAGGGAGTGAAATAGGGGGTACATACCCAGAATGAATGATAGATGAAACATGGGAGGCTACTGATAGTACGTATATGGAGGTGGAAGGGTCATGGTGACCCTAGTAGCAATGGGGGCTAAGGACTGTGGAATAGAAAGGACAATGTTTTGAAAAGGGGTAGGGGTCACCAACACCAGGGGTGGTTGTGTAGCTACGGGTATATGTGAGATAATAGGCATGGATGAGGTTATGTTCTGGGTGGTTGGCGAAGGTATAGTGGATGTGGCAGGTGCAACAGATGTGGCAGACACGACAGTCATAGTAGGTATATGGCCTAACTATGAAATGACTGGAGGCAAGGCAGGTGCGGGTAGTGTAGAGCCAGAGGGGGATGACACAGAAGTAGGAATGAGAGTCAGGGGGATAGATATGGGCATGTCGTATATCAACTGACCTGAGGCATCTCGAGTGGATGAGTGGGAAAGATAAAACTACAAGGTGGCAGGGTTTTGGTCAAGGAGTCATGTGAACTCCTCGTCTCCGGTAGCGATAGAGATAGGTTGGATAGGCTCCATGGGTGGTGATAGAATGGAAGGTGGTGAAGGACTAGGTGGGAGTGGTTGACAACTGGCATGGAATATGAGGGTGTTTTCTTGGCGATGCGTCAGCACCATGTGAACAGGTACTGACGTGGTAGGACTGCTTTCTGTAAATGACATAGAAATACAACAGAGATAGGAGAAACATGTGGTGGTAGGTGAGATTAGGTACAAAATGTCAGCTGGAAAATTACATAGGCTAACCGATGCCAGTTAGGGTAAACCGACACCAGTCACAGGTAACCGCGGTCGGTCACTGTGGAAAGTGGACAGTTGGTCAAAACAAGGTAAAAGGCCAATAATTTTCCAAGTATGCAAGATGTTGATGTAATTTACCAGGAAGGTGAATATGATAAGAGTGACAAAGACTCTAAACAAAAAAGAATGTGAAATAGGTGTCATTTTGGCTAGGTTAACCAAAATAACAGTAAACCGACGCCGGTTGGGTAAAAACAATGATGGTCAGAGGGTAATCGATGATGGTCATTGGACCAACACCGGTTACTATGAAATTGAAACAACGATGAAGAAAATGTGGTTGTGAGTTAAAATTAGATGTGGAATCAAACCTAGAATTCTGAGAATGATGAGAATATGGTCCAGGCACACTCAGATGAAGCTGGAATACACCAACTATGATGAGGAGCATGTAAGGGGAAATAAGAAAATGAAGAACGTGTCCTCTCACCTCAAAACGCAAGCCAAGCAAAAACACTAAGAAAAATATGATCCTAAGAGTGCTTTTTCTATTATGTTTGTTTAGCTTATGCTATTTAAGGACTGACTCATGAAATTTAGAATAGAATTTTTTGGTGAGGATGGCTTCCTACGAAGAAGGAGATCTACAAGGAGAGGTTTTAGGTATGTTATGGCGGGGGCGGGCTTTTCTCTTAAGTATGACTCGATAGAAACAACGAGATTTGGGTGCCCACTGTGTCGTGATCGTGTGATCACCTACAGCTTCTTCCAGGAGAGATGTTGTTTAAGAATGTGTATATTTTTTTTTAATTTTGTGATGTTTGGTAAGACTCAGAGAGAGAAAGAGAAAGAAAGTGCTTTCTATGATTCATTTGTCAACCATCAGCTGGGAATGACTTCCAGCGTATAGGTTGCCCTCAATTAATGTGAGCTAATGCAGAAAAGTAGAATGAAATGAAATGATTTTTAAACCCAAATTGAAATGTTGAATTCAATGACACAAAAAGATGAACAAGAGAAGGGATGCTCTTTCACTAATGTGATACTAATGAAAGGGAAGAAATGTTCTTTTTAAAGCACCAAAATACGATTGCTTTTAGACAATAGAAGAAGAGAAGATTCCAGGGGAGAAATTTTAATGTAAGAACCTTTTAGAAAGGAAACAAACATGCAAATTTTCACCTAGAAATGAAAGAATGCAAAGAACCCCGAATGGGTCCCACTGGGCGTGCCAAAATGTTTCACCTGATTCTAGATCGTTTCTTCAATGTTGATGAAACATATAAGGGTAAAGGGCTAGGAGGAATACCTGTTAAATGTTGGTTGTAGGTTGTTATGTGTATGACTTCTTGATCCACAGCTGATCATGAGAGCTTCCTTTTTTCTTGGAGGAACTACCTGAAATGGAAAACAAGACCACCAAATGAAAGTTAAATAGTATATGTAGTGGACTACCTAGCATATGCTAGATCCAGGAAGTGTGATACTTCCTAGATGGCTGTCAATCCACTGTTTAAAACAACTTAATGCTAACAATAAAGGAAATCCTACTATAGTTAAAATGATTTAGGTATCTCATTCATCTACAATAAGAAAATTCATTCACAACAGGCTAAGCTATGATTGAATCTGAAGGTCAAGGTCACTGTCAGGGTACTGGTACTGGTCAGGGTAGGTTATGGGCTTTTAGGTATTTGGGTAGAGAATTTAAGCTCTGTTCTTGGTTTCTAGTCAAAAACACAGAGACAATGTTGGTCTGGTATGACTGATGTTGGTTTAGGTTAACTGGTGACGGTTGTAGGTAACCGGCATCGGTATGGTCGTGGTACAGGAAACTCAATAAAAACTTGGTGGGGTGACAAATCTGAGGCTAGATGGAAATGGAAGGGCAATGGCAAGGTTCGTGCGGGTCCTAAGTATGCACATGAATGATTAAAATCTGGGTATGGGTAGTTCAAGGGTGTGGGTGAAGGGATGGTCAAGCTTTCGTGGAGGTAAAATGGTGGGGGAATGAAAATGGGAGCAGAAACTAATAATAAAAGTAAAAGAATCTACCTAAATGATAATGGACAAGTGTTGGTTAACAAAACACTTACTATTTGTATGAGCTTGATGTCTGGTTGGAAATGGTGGGTGATCAAATGGAAGGAACTTGGTGTGGTGCTGGTGCTTCCCCAGATGCTCCCATGAAGGCAAATGGCTCTGTGGTTGCTTTAGGTGTTGGCTATGGGTGCTCTGATGTGTGTACAAATGTTGGTTCTACTTGCATGTAGCTCTGGTTTCGTCTCTTGCTCTCAGAAGATGTGTCAACCTCTAAACAATGTTCCAACCTCAAAATAAGGTTGTTTTGGGGGTTAAATGGTAACCGACAGTGGTTCTGGGTTGACCGGCGATGGTTTAGGGTAACTGGCGTCAGTTAGGGTGGGATTTCCTAGGTTTACTAAACTAGGTAGATCCCCTTGATTTTCTGGGATCTCATTCATTTTTCTCCACGGATTAGAATGGAAGCTTCCTTTCTAACATGTAGGAATGTGGTTAGAGGGAATGTAGGCTTTGATTTTTAGGGTTTAGGTAGGTCTTAGTTAGTTATGACAACATACTAAGAATAGGTCTTAGGGTGAGGTGGCTAGATGAGGTGTCTAGGTGAGGTGGATATGTGGGCATTATCTCAATTAGGATATTTAAATAATAAATATTGTGAGGATAATGAATTAATTTAATTAAATTAATTAAATTAATATTAGAGTGGGATGAAAGGGGCCATGGTTAGGTGAATGTGTTCAAGGTGTTTATTTGACGAGGCACCAAGAGGAGTGTGACCCAAATCCATCAATAAGCACAACTCTGATGGACTGGAGTCTTAAATAACTTGTTATGGAACTTTCTCAAACCTTGGGAGCATTGTTCTATTTAGAAAAATTTGTGCCAACATCATGAGTCCAACAAAGAGGCAAGTAATACATTGGCTCATTGCTCTTGATCATTTTGAAGCATGAGACCCTCTTCATCAACATGTTGTTCACAGTGAAACATAGTTTCTCATCAACACCCTTGTCTCTAACTATGCCAAGTCACCTTAATATCCACATCATATTTTCATTACTTTGGTTATCCAATCGGCTTTTTCTCATTTAGATCCTTTTTTAAAAGGAAGTATTTCACACTAGCATGTGAAACTAGTAAGTGGATATTGTTATTGGATATCAAATGTCTAATTTTTTTAAAAATCATTATGACATATAACACATGTTTCTTAATAAATGAATATATCACCTCATAATATTCTAGAATTTGGATGAAAATTGCAATAGGTTGTTCCAAATCTTCTTCATTTAGCCACCCCTGTCATCAAATATGGAAGATATTGTCTTTATGCTACCAAAATGCATACAAGATTCAAATCTCACTTTGTAAAATCAAAATTAATGAGGGTTGGAGCTTGTGAAATTCCTTGAGTATGGCCATCAAACTATTTTTTTTCCTTCAATGGTCCATTTGAAGGTATGAATACCCTTCTTTAACATTAGTGTCAATGGATTGATAAGGTTGGAAAATTTTGGGACAAACTGCCTGACAAAGTTGATTCTCCCCTAGAAACTTTGGATTGATTTTTTATGACTAGGAAATGGAAATGCAAGGATGGACACTAAATATTTCTGGATCAATGCTTAATCCTTTTTAGAGACAATATGGCCAAGGAGTTTACCTTCATGAGCTAGGAAGATGCATTTTTAGGATTGAGAGAAATACCAAACTGTCCTACATCTTTCAAATACTTGCCTTAGATGGAGAATATGATCAACTGCATTCTTAGAGAACATACTGATATCATCCAAGGTATACAAGAATAATGTTATTGATCAACCCTTTGAATTCCATATCCATCTCTCTTTGAAATGTTTCTCCTGCATTGATAAACCAAATGGAATTTTTCTATAGGCATAGGTTCCCCATTTATTGGTAAAATCCCTCTTGAATTGATCTTCCTCCTTTACCATGATCTGATTGTAGCCTGAGTAACCATCTAGAAGAGAAAACCTTTCAGAATCTACTACCATTTGTAAGATTTGTTCCATAGAGGGAAATGAGTAATGATCCTTTAAAGATGCCTTATTCAAATCTTTGAAATCAACACACAATCTGATTTCTCCATTAATTTTTTGTAATGGAACTAAATTAGCAACCCATGATGAATGCTTGATGAGAAAGATGATGTTTTCATCAATTAACTTTTTCAATTCCTTCTTCATCAGGGGCTCAATATGTGGATTAAGAGGCCTCTATTTTTTTCTCATAGGCTTGGTATTTGGATCCAACTCAATGGTGTGTTGAGCTAAAATAGGATCAAAACCTCTAAGGTCTTCATAACTCCATGCAAAAATATCAACAAATTCTTGGAAAAAGTTATACAAAAGCATTTTTCATGTGGAGTGCTTACCTTACCAATTTGAAGAAATTTTCCTTCACCAACTGAGATGGGTTCTGAATCTTCACATTTGACTATTATGTTTTCCTTTTCTTTTATGAATTGGCCATTGGGGTTGAAAATGGATTCCAATGTCACTAGGATACCCTTGGGAATTTATTTGATCTGAGTTGGAACAACTTGGTCTCCATATTTCTTCTCTAATTATCCTGATTTTTTTGAAGAAAACTCAACCTCATCTTGAATAAAATTGACAATCTATTGATCATTATCAAACACTTGCCAATTTGTGTCATTGTCTAGTATAACAGGCCTCACTACTACCATGATATGTGGTTGCACTTTTTCTCTCTTAATGTTCTCAACAACATCAAACCTTTTCTCCAACTATGCAACCAGTCTATCAGCAACTTCATTATTTTCCTTGGAATGGCATGGATATTAAAAGCTTCAAAATATTCCAAAAGATCCCATACTCTATGTTTTTAAGCCTTTAGCAATTCATTCTTGGCTGCATTTGATCCTCTGACTTGGTTCACATTCAGCTCACTATCCCCAAAGGTTTGCAATTTTTGATGTTCTTCCTTCTTTCCCATTATAATACATGGATGAGGGAGTCACATTCTGTTGTTTTATTGGAGAAATTGAATTGAAATTTGAAAGAGGAGTAATACTTCATACCTATAGGAGACAAAAGGACTACACCTCCTCCTTTCTCCTTGTCTACTTCTTGATCCATCAAAGAACATTTTCCAAATACCATCCTCCTCTTCATCATTTGGTTTGACAACACTAGGAAGAGGTGAATTATCCTCATGTAGACAATAAATACCAAGACCAGTTTTCAATCTGTTGATATGGATCAAATTTACCATAGCATTCATTTTCCCATTCATCAAGTAGTAAGTCAGGAATGCCCTCAATTTTAGTATCTACTTCTTGGGCATTTGGATAATCTTCTTGATCAAAGATGGTACAATTGGCATTGATGAGGTTGGACACATAAGGTTTTATATGATATGTAGCAATTGGTTCAGAATTTGATGGTAGCCTTAGTGTCATACCTGGTTCTGAAAAGCATATGAGACCAATTCAGTTGATAATATCCTCCAATTTTGGCAGTGAAGTCCCTAGATAGAACATAGAGAACAAAGAGTGGAGGTAAATCAATTATGAAAATATCTTGAGGAACTGAAGAAATTAGGGCATGCATGCAGTGTGAGGCTTAAACCTCTTGATAACCCCAACATTTCCTACTGTTGTTCCATCAAGTTTAACCACTCCTTTAGAAAGAGTTTCATATTTGAGGCCTAACTAGTCTATAATTTGTTTGGGCATCATAACTACTTGCTCTAAATCAATCATACAATTTGTGACCAAATTATTTCTCAATGATCAAATACATAGAAGGGTGGAGGTTTCATGTTCTTACTTGGTTTGATCCTCCTTTTTTTTGTATTACATTAGTAGAACAACCTTTTCTTGTTCCTTAGATGACTCACTTGGGATATAGAAGATTGGACATAAATGCTTGCAAGAGATCTCTTTATCCTGGAATGGCTAAATGATTCCCACATTGATATACTCACATTATTTTTCTTCATTTGTTTAAGGATGTTGAAAGGAGTTGGATTATCCTTATGTTGTTTCTTACTTGAAACACCCCTTTCTTACACTTGAGCTGATATGGAAGGACCCTTAGGTTGATTTTAAACATTTGGAGTTACATTTGGGTTTCTAATTCCTTGGAGTGTCAAAGAAGGTTGGAAAGGACCCACATTTAATGATTTTCCCTCTTCCATAAATCTCTTCTTAGATCTAGTGTTTACAGCCACACCTTGAGGAGAATCTGATTTATTTCACAAAAGTCATCCATTTGCCAATTTACAAGTGAAGTGTCACTTGGTGGTGTCTCTGAGTGACTATCTCCTATTGATTTTTCCTCTATGGGTATGCATCTTGAGGAATAAATGCACTTTGCACCATCAAATCTTGGTTCAAAATTCCATTGGGGCATGTTTCTTGGTTGTGTGGAAGATGAAAAGGGAAACACCACTCATAATATTGCACAAGGTTATTTTGAATGGGAACCAAAGCTTGAGATGAACTAGCCACATTTGGGTTATATGGTTGAAATGGTCTTGTAGGAGGAAACTGATTTTGATTTTGAGGAGCAGCTTGGGAATGAAGGCTTGTTTGGTTGATAAGGGGACTTGTTAGGTTGGTATGGAGGTTGATAAGGTTTGAAATTTTGGGCTTGCTACCTCTTAATGGATACCAACTCATTCCCAAAATTTTTGCAATTGTTTCATTACTTCTTGCAACTCAGTTGAGGTACTTGAGGAAGTAGATGCTTGGCTAGAACTTTGATTTCTTAGGGTTGGAATAGGAGCTAATTCAGGAGCTTGATGAGAAGTATGTGTCTCAATCTCTAGGAATATAGGCATTGGAGGTCTAGGAGCAAGTTTCCCAGCCTGAATAAGACTATTATTATCCCTAATGGAAATGTCATAAGGACTTGGTAATGTTCTACCCCCATAGACTGAATCATGACTAAATATCACTATTCAAATTCCTTCAGATAATAGAGAAATGCATGTTGGGGTGTAGGTCTTACCACTTGAGGAATTTGGTCCCAAATCCTTTGAAATATGATGTTAAAATCAATCATCTGATCATTAGGGGATCTCTTTATTGTTGTCAGTTGCTCCACCAAATACAAGTGATCTAATTTATCCTTTTCCCCAAATGATTTGCAAAGGGATTCATCCAAGTTCATCCCAATTGAATTGAAGCTAGTCTCAAACTCTTGTACCATTGAAGAGATTTTCCTTTGAATAGTGAGGCCAAAAGTCTAATTGCTACATCATCCTCAGTAATAAAATGGACTAAACAAACATTAACAACATCTTGAATGATCACCTGTGGTAGTATGATTTTCACCAATGAAGAAAGGAATACTTTTATGTGCAAACACTAGTATATCATGTTGTGCATTGAGGGATAAAGGGATACCACCATTGAAATTGAAAAAATGGTAATTTCCTTTGAAAAGATATGAATGAAATGGGTCTTAAAACTCTAGATGATAACAAGAAAGGGCCTACCAAGAGGAGTAGAGAGGAATCTGTTTGGTGGTGATGGTGATCTCTAAACTGATCCGCCTCTTCTTCTTCTCCTTGGTGACAACTGCAAGTAATCAAAATATCCTTTTATGCTGTTCTTTACCTTGTCTTGAATCCTTCTCATGAAAGAGGCACTAACACTACTGAAACTAGTAATATAAAATGCTTGGAGTCACTAGATGTGTTACTACAAAGCCTCCAAAGGATTGAAATTTACCAAGATACACACCAAAACTTGAAAAATGGAAAGATTAAACTTCTAAATGTCCCACTGGCATGCCAAAACTATTGTCACCAAAAAACAACACCCTTTATTTTTCATGAATGAATGGATGAGAAATCAATGTTTTTGGGTAACATGGGATTGTCTCTTAAGTTGTGGGACTTGCTACCTTGAGACAAACCTCTAGAGAAGGTTGGTTCCTCTACCTATTCCTAATGCTAAACTACTCATATGGAAGGAAATATAACTATCTAATCCTATTCTAACAATCCAAGGGACCAGGGAGAGAGAGAGATGCATAAAAAGGGAAATCCTAAGCTAAGAGGAGAGGTGATAGCACCAAGAAAAGGGTGAAGACACTCTAATGAGGGAAAAGTGAGAAGGAAAATGGAGAAGGGAGAGGCCAAATAGAGGTGACACAGACCCAAGATTTCAATTACCATCTATTCTCCATGAAATACAACAAGATGAACCTACAAGTGAGAAATACATGCACAAATACAACAAGAATGGAGAGGCAAGGAAATGCAACAAAATACAAGTTAGGGTAGAGAAACACCAAAAAACAAAGATTTTTATTAGTTTCAAAGTATGCACAAACCATCACATGTGAATAAGAAGGAACTAGAATACATTTCCCAGCTCAAATGAAGGTCTACAACTCACAACTATTCTGGAAAAAAATTGATAGAGTTCCTTCACATTTTAGAACACCACCCATCACAAATGAGATATTTTTATAATATATAGAGAATTTGAAAGATAGAAAAGAGGGAAAAGAGAGGGAAACTTGAATTTCTCCCTTCAACCATATTTCTTGGGTTAGGAAGGAACACATGGTTCTAAACATGATATCACAATCCATAATAAACTCTTTTGTTCCTTGGTATGGATGGAATTCTTGATCGGAGAACCAATGGGAGAGGGGAATAATTCCTTTAGTGTAAGTGATGCATGTTTTAGCCATAGGGGTCATTGGTTGTGCATTGTGAGGATGTTTAGGCTTTGGGTGGAACTGTGGAATAGTTCCACCCATTCCATTTGTTCCTGCGGCCCTCACTTTTCTGCCTCTTAATTATTTCATTCCGTGTTGTTCCCACATCACCACAACATTTTCTCCCTACCTACTTGCCATTTTTACCTTAGTTAGCCAACCGGACGATGCAGAGAACCTTTGGCTCAGCGGAAAATTCCACTAGTTCTTGAAACACCCAAAATACTTGCAATACTTTGTTTCGTTGTTCCTTCTCCTTCGATGCGTCCCAAATGCTTGTGCAAGGAACTTTCAATCTATTAGAATTGTTGCTTTTGTTATTTTGGGACCCAACTTTACTGTAAAACACTATCTCAACTCCATTTTCTTTTCTTTGTGGAAAGATTAGAAATGTGGGGAACCTAAGGCCTGTGGGAACTGTTCCTTCTGTTCTTAAAAAATCCACAATACACTCAAAAGACATAATTTTCTCAAATTTTTTATTAAGTGCCAAACCGGAGAGCTTGAGAAGAAAAAAGGAGCACCCGCAACATATATTTTCTCCATTTTTGATAAATTCACCCTTGTTCAAGTCCAAATGAAGATGTAATTTATCAAAATGGCCTCTGGGGGGTATATTGGATAATACTGACCTTTGAAAATGATGTCGAAAAAATAAAATATCTTTGGATTGTCGATGGGATCCTTTGATGAATTTCATTACTGATGGCTCTCTAAAATCTTTGATGACATTTTTTATTATATAATTTGATGGTAAAAATGGATTACATCATTAAAAATTTAAGCTTTATAACCAAAATTAGAATAATGTCATTACAATTGTGGGCTCCTCAACCATGAAAATAAAATTCACAAGAGCTTCAAAAAAGTACTTATAATTTACACTTAACGCATTTATAATAGGCTACAAAAAATAGTCAAGGCTTAAAATTCCTTCAATGCCTCTTAAGGCCTTCAAAAATGCTTTGGAATTAATTCTCAAGGCTTAGAATATGTCTTGAATAATTCAAATGCATTTTGTTTAAGGCTTAGAGGCCTTTATATACCTATTTCATCCTTGAAAACTTATTTAAAAGAGATGTTGGAAGCATAATAGAATGAGGGGGGTGGTTGAATTAGTCCTACAAATTATTTATTTCATTTACCATCAAATACATTCATCTTTTCATTCAGCCATTTAACATTCATAAATATGTGTGCACATTATGTGTGTATTAAGCATTTACAACAACATGAAACAAAGAAGAAGACACATGAACACTGTGTATAAGTGGGAAAAAATCATGGGGAAGAACACCCACTGAAACTTTACTTATATTACATAAATAAAAGTTTAGTGAAGTGCTAACTTCACAAGGAGCACCCCCCTAGTTTAGTAGAGCACGAACCCTACAAGGAGCACCGAATCCTAATTTAGTGAAGCACCCACTCTACAAGGAGGCTACAAACCCATAAGATTAATAAGCACCAATTCAACCACCTAATTATGATGATATCTGATTTTGTTTCCGTCACAACCGATGGAGATCACAATTTCAATTCATACACACACCATCAAAGGCTCATTCCTTTAGCTCGCTCTATTTTATTCTTTATCAACTTGTCTTGGATCCAAAAAAATTCTCAAATTCTCTCAATAATTATTAAAACTATAAAACACATCCCAAAACTTCAAATCATGCATCCATATAAGTTACATAATCACCTATGGGTCACACTTTTCACCCATGCAAGACTAGTTCACAAATGAACCCAAAACACTACTTAAATATGTTTCTCTTCTTTATAACCCAAGGGAGGTCTGTCCTTCATGAGTAATTCAAAAAATAAAACATAATAAAATTCAAAAAAATTCATTACAACAGTCACATATGACCTATATAGGTCGGCCATTCCCAAAACGACTCATCTTCCATCAAACAAGCTCAAAACCCCATCACTAGGATGCACTAAAACCAAAAACCACAAAACCATGATTAGTAAAGGTACCAAATTCATCAAAAATGTATTATATAACATATAACCACCATATTTAGTTGCAAAATTTCTTGAACCAATCAAATAATTCATAACACGAGCTAAAAGACTCATATCCTTCACAAAACAATTATTTCCAACACCTTGATTTCATCTTTGAGCCTCAAGACCACCCAAGATCACCTCAAATATGAAATTCAACAACTAAATGAAATAATCAAGACTTATAAATAAAATCCATGCAAGTTAGAGCTCATTAAAAATTCATAGCTATTTTCCTCTTCTCCAAATCTTGTTGCCAAGAAACTAGTTTTACAAACTCAACTTGTTTACACCATTGATGCAACTTTTAAGACCTCCAAATGCCTTCATTAGGAAAAAAAATCACCCCTCTCCACTATTTAGGTTATATCAACCATCAACTCATCCATGTAATGCTTCATTCACTTCATTATTTCATCCTGAGCAGTCTTATCCTGAAAACTAAGAAACCTTCTTCACCATAAATTGACTTGGATGACCCATCAAATCAAATTATCAAGACAAATAAATTATTATATAAGAAATATATTTGAATCCTATTTCTAGAACATATTGGAACTCTTACCATACAATTTTATTTTTCTAAGCACATCCAACACTATTCTCAAGTGTTTATTGTGTTCTTCTATGTTCTTAAAATAAATTAAGATATTGTCAAGAAAAACCAACACAAATTTATCTAGATATTACTAAAAGATATTGTTCATGAGATTCATGAATGCAGCTGGTGCATTAGTGATTCCAAAAGGTAACACTGTAAACTCATAATGCCCATATCTTGTTCTGAATGTTGTCTTGAGAATGTCTTCATCTTTTATCCTTAGTTGATGATAACCAGATCGTAAATCAATTTTTGAATAAACAGATGCATATATATTTTGATGGAAAAGTTCATAAATCCTTGGAAAAGGATACCTAATCTTTAATGTTTCCTTGTTAAGTATGTGATAATCAATGCATAGTCTTAACATTTCATCTTTTCTCTTAACAAAAATGACTGGTGCTCCCCAAGGAGACACACTCGGTCTAATCAGTCCTTTAGAAAAAATTTCTTGAAGTTTTGATTTTAGTTATACTAACTCTGTTGTTGTCATTATGTATGGTGCCTTAGAGTTTTGATGTCAATGGTAAATTCAAACTCACGTTTAGGAGGTAATCCAGGTAATTCCTCCAAAAATAAATCATTGTATTCTTGTAAGATCAGATAATCCTCCAATGAAGTCTGACTTCCTTACTAAAATAAAAAATATTACATTTAACATGCATCCTTTATTTTTAGCTTTTTAAATTTGTATAGCATAAATCTATCTAATTTCGAAACCTCTTTTTATTCCTTGATTACTAGTTGTTTATTGCATGCCATATAGGAATTTTATTTGTTTTTCATAATAGTCTACTGTTGCTTTATGTTTGGATAACTAGTTTACACCTATAATGATGTAATATAACCATAAGAGAGTTACACACAGGTCCAGTTCTATGGTAAAACTAGGTAATTCCAAGGTTGTGTCAAATAGACATTAGTCTACTATATGCATTACATCATTCCCATATTGAAAATTCCATGTATTTTTCATATATCTAACTTTCTTATATAGTTTTCCAGCTAATTTATAATAAATAAATCATTTGGTTGCACCGGTGTAAAAAAAATAGTAATATGAAGTCCATATAACTTACCTGACACTTCCATAGGAGTTGTTTTTTTCTCACCCTGGCTATTACCCAAGATTGCAACATGTGTATCCTTTGCTACTGATTATTCCCATGATTATTTTGGTGACAATTGTTAACATAGTGGTCATCACCACATTAGAAATACCTAGAAAAAGGTCATTTCTTTTCAAATTTATTGTCATTCATGACAACACTGTTATGCCCATTTCTCCTTGTATTTGTAGCTGGCTTAGTTGTTGTAGTATTTCTGGCAGTTTCAGTTTGTTTCCTTCATTTTTCACCATGTTTTGCTAGGAGATAATGACGTAGGTGAGTTGATATTTTTATTACATTTTTATTCTCTATGATCAAAAATTTCTTACAGCTTCTGCTCTTTCCTAATGGATTTTTCGAATACAACTTCTATAGTAGAAGGCCCACACACATATACTTCTTCTCCTCTATTTGGGTTAAGCCTAATAATGAACTTACGTATTCTAAATTTTTCATCTTTTTGATATTGTGGTACATATTTCAACAACTTGGTGAATTGTTCCCAATATTCAACCACACTCAGTTTACCTTGTGTTAGGTTTTGAAACTCATATATATTCTGGTCAAAGTATATCTGTGGTAACTAACGGCCCCAAAATATTAGCTAATTTCAAGAAGGTGTGCGGGAACACGGGACCTATTTTAAGAAAGGAGTTCAGGGTTGAAGGCATGCAGGGAAGGGTCCTAGCAGTAGGTCACAAAACATATTGTGCGCGTGTAAGGAAAAACAAGTTTTATACTTAGCCATATTCGGCATCCCAGGAAACACACGAGAAAAGCATGACCCTTGTGGATAAGGTGCCAGCTTGGTGACTGTGGGATCAAAAAGGGAATATTCCAGGCATGTGATGGAAGGTTCCAGAAGACATCATTACAAAAAGTGGAGAGCTCGGATCTGTGAAGGCATGCTCCCATGGAGGACCACTTCGACACTTGGCAACCGATCTGTAACTTCTGAAAGGCATGGCGGTGGGTGCTAAGGTTATAAATACAAGTGCCTGATAGAAGAAAAGAAGGGATAGAAAGAAAGATATAGTGTGGAGAGTGCAGAGGTGAGAAAAGAGAGGTGAAGCCCTGTAGAAAAAGAATGGAGGATGTTATGGGTTAGGGATTAGGAGATAATCTGTAAGTAATGGCACATTTAGAGGGATGGGTCTACATTCTTCTTTGTAATATGATGAGCATACTATAGATCTGATGCATGACTTGGCTCTGCATAGTTATATGAGGATCTGTTATGACCTCAAGGGATGTAATGTGGATTAATAAATCTATTAATATGAATATAAGGCTCTGTTATAACTCATATATGTGTTCAGGAGTATAATACTTATGCATTTCCTGTTTGTATGAACCATTTCCATATGTTGCTTGTTATTTCTCTTTTCTGGATGCAATGAGATAACAACTCGTTCTAGGCTCTTAGAATGTTGCATGGTTCTTTTCTGCTCATTTCCATTTGAATATATGTTATAAGATGATGCATTCTCACAAGAATCACATAAAGGAGAGACTCGGCACCCGCGCGTGCCTCGGGTGAGTGCCCACCGTGCACTGGGTGATAGGCCAATGTGCATGGGATTAGACTATTGGTCTAAGGGTATAAAATATGACTACATCTTGGTTCCATTGTTGGGACCTCTTTTCAAAGTTGTTGTGAGAAATGGCATGCATCTTTGTCCCTGTAATGCATGATGACAGAGTGTTTGACCTTGGAAAGTGTTGAAACATGGTTCAAGAGCATAGAGGATGAGTTTTCTCAAAGATTCAACATTGGACCTAAGTTCGATGCACATAGATGGGTAGAAGAGAACCTATACCATGAGTTGTATGAGACATTATTTTGTTGCTTCCCAGTAGAACTATATGAATGGATTTCATAGCATATGCATCCAGATCGAGCTGGTATTATAGATCATGCATGTGTGGACCCAAGATGACTATCAGAGGTTGTAGGATGTAGATCTGACTTGGACGCATGTTGTTGATCACTGGTGGAAGAGAGTGCTGACTAGTTATACTCTTGAATACACCATTTCTACGTATTCTTTCCCAGAAGTTGTTGAGTTTGAGTTTCTGAGGGATCCTAGAGGATCATTTTTTGTGTTATTCCTTTGGCTATGAAGATCTTGGTCATTACTTTGAGTTTAGAGGCATTTCCCATGGCCGGCTAAGCTTCTCTGAGTGTTGGGAGAGGAAGCTAGGGTGGAGGAAGATGGAAGAAATTGTGGCTGAAAAGGAAAGGGAGGAGAGATGACTCAAGTATAGTGAAGCTCGTGAAAGGGAGATGACTAGACAATGTGAGGTTGCAAGTGTGATGGATCTATGGAGGTAGACATTGCAGGAAGGAGTTGAGGTTCATGCAGAGGACATGGAACCTAAGCAAGTCTGTGCTACCCCATCTTGGAAAGCACAGGAGAGAATCCCCTTCAAGTTCTGATGAGAGTTTGTCACATGGAGAAAGAAGATCCGTCAGCGTTCATTTGAACCCACCTGACGACCAACCCCTGGTGCTTGGTTTTCCAGATCAAGGGAGAAGTATTATTAACCCAGTTGGTATTGGTGGGAGTAATCGATCTGCACCCAGGAGATATAATTTCTCATTTGAAATATCCATGGCTACACAAGCCATTCCTGTATTTGGAGGAATCTTTAGACAAGGTGCAAGTATGCAAGGTTTGGGTATCACATCTAGGAGTGGCACGGGACATACAATTGGTAGTGGGATAATATCACAAACCATCAGCATGCAGTTCAGTGGGACATTGGGAACACTAGGCATGACCACTTCAAGCCCTTTGTTGACTGTAGGGGGTGGATCTAGTGGGTTAGGAGGAACATGACTTGGTGGATCCAGTGGATTTGGTGGAGGAGGAAACACAAGAGGAAACCAAGGCTCTAGATCAGGAGGACAAGGACCCCAGCCACCTCCCCAAGTGTTTTTTGAGATGTCTTTACACTTACCAGACTATAGGGGTATTGAAGATGCTACAGAGCATGTGCACAAGTGTGAGTTACTATGGCATGCAAAGGGGATCACTACCCTAGAGTGGAAGGCAAGTCAGTTTGTAACAACATTGCAAGGGTGTGCACATAGTTGGTATAGGAAGTATGACCCCCATCAGATGGTGGTAGACTACACCATGTTGAAGAATGCCTTCCTAGCAGAGTTCCATATCCCTGAGTTTGAGTAGAAGAGCATCAACGCTCTGAAGGAGATCTAACAGGGAATGACAGAGAGTGTGTAGGAGTATGACGCACGTTTCAAGACTCTCTTGTCAAAACTATCCTATGACATTCATCCTTCTCAACATGCTCAATGGTTTTTCAGAGGATTGATAACACCATTTAGAAGGGATCTGTCACACAAGACTTTCACAGACCCGCACGAGGCATTGGAAGCTACCCTGTGCGCACGAAGCTGTTTGGAGCATTGATACTGGTGTTAGCCTTTTCTGGAGGCTCAAATTGCTGTAATGACCAAGCAGTTGGAGAATTTTTCTGCAAACTCAGTGCATGAGGTTCGTAGTGGGATTTGGTGTACAGACTGTGAAGTGGAGGGGCATGCAAAGGATAGTTTCCCTCAGAAGTTGGTGCACGATATGTCAGTAGACTGTGAGATTTTCCATGGGGATCATGATGCAAGTAGATGCCCTCTACTCCAACACGTAATCTGCAAGAATGTTTCTTTTTATTGCAAGATATATACATCTATGACCCATGATACCAAGGATTGTACAGACTGATTGATCAAATCCATGATGTATTGATCTGGGTGTGTGCCAAACTAGCCTTGCAAGTAGTTCCAAGGATAATGACCATCGTTATGAAGGGCGTGCAGATGGAGGAGTGCGTGGAAGAGGTTTTCATGGAGGATTTCATGGTCATAGTAACCATGATGGAGGACGAAGTGAGTTCCCATGAGGAACCTGTTATAATTGTGGATCTACAGAGCATTACAAAATTGAGTTTCCTGATTTGTTATAATGCTCATGGTGCGGAAAGAAACATAAGTACGAAGAGTTTCTAGATCTATATGAGCATATGAACCAGTAGCACTGGAAGGACAAAGGCTATGGGATGGTGAGCATCAAGAAGGCTGATTCATAGTGGATGCCAAGAGTGGCACTTGAGTCAGGGATAGAACCTGTGCTGGTGACAACGTGAGTAGAGGCTGCACACACTAGGGAGATGCCAAGACAAAGGACACTAGTTTCAAGAGAGGAAGTGGTACATGGAAAGTATCCAGACCCTACTCATCAGAAGGAGGTGTATCAAGAGACTATGGATGTGATTCAAAGTTTACAAGGGGAGATCCAATGTCTAAAGGAGAAATCGAGGCAGTTAGAGCAAAAGGAAGGATTTCGAGGTTCCAAAGGAATGACCTGGATGAGGTCAATGAAGTATGAAAAATGTTAAGGAAAGAGAATATTATTCCCTTGCTAGGAGAATGGTTGAGAGAGAAGGTACCACACTGGAGAGTAGAGCGTGAAAGGAAGGTTTTGCATGCAAACCTTCCTCCTCATAGCCTTGACTATGATAAGGAGATTAATTTGAATGTAGTTGTTGATGGATGGCTTCTAAGTAATATTCTCATCGACATGGGAGTAGAGGTAAATGTTCTTACCTTAGATGTTTGACATCAAATGGGAAGGCCCACATTACAGCCATCTTTGAATGTGTTGTATATGGAAAACAAGACTAAGGCTAATGCCCATTGGAGTCCTTGAAGGATGTAAGTTATCACCATTCAAGGGGCCAAGTTCACTGAGAACTTTGAAGTCTTGGTGCTTGCTGAGGAAGATAACTTTCCAGCATTGCTTGGGTGCCCATGGTGTTATAAGACAATGCCGACCTATGGTTTAACAAAGGGTATATCAGCTTTGAGAACAATGATGAAAGGGTGATCATTCCTTTGACATATGGGAAGTGAGCACCCTATACTGAGCCCTTAGGAGAAGAAGTCCTTGATAGAATCTATGTGTGCTCCATCAAAGATCCTGAGATAATTCATGGAGGGAGTTATCCAATTTGAAGATGCTCAGTCCTTGAGTGATACCACTAGTATGGCATGCGAAAATTGGGCACATGGGACTTATGAGTTGATTGGGTGATAATTGAGAGGATCTGTAACAAGGGTAACAAAGTCATGCTCAGTCAAGTGCCTAGGAGGAAAGAAGTTGCCAAGTTACTCTGGAGGAGCATACCCTGAAATTTTCTTGCAGGAAATGGAGGCTCAGTGGAAAAATGAGGACGAGAGAAGGGGAATTCTCAGTTATAACCTACTTGGAACTGCAACACACTGGTGGGCTACACATCAGGAGAACCTCCTAAAGTGGTGTGAGGTAAGAATCACATTTTCTATAAGGTTCTCTAGGAGAAATGTGCCCACGGTCATACAAGACTACCATGGTAAAGAGACCACCTCATTTCATATCCAAGCATGTGAGAAGGCCTGGATGGGAAGCGTAGAAGTGTTACCACCTTCATTATGGGTGCATAAGTTGTATTCCACCTTACAAGGTTATGCATGCACTTGGTATATTCATTCAGAGATGCATCATCAAACAGGTAATTGACAGGAGTTGGTGGCTGATCTCATTCAAGCTTTTGAGTATAGGAGTACCAAGCCATCAGTAGATAAGGAGTTATAAGTGATCAAGCACCTTACAATGGGAGATTGTTCTATGATAGAGGATAGGTTGTTGGAATTAGTAGGTGATCCTTACTTAGAGATGCACCTCAATGAAGAAGAATTCAAAGGAAGTACAATTTGAGTGCACATGCATGGAAAAATAAAAAGGAAAAATGGTCTATGTAATAGATGGAGAAGAAATGGAAACTTTGGATGCTAACCATTTGGAAGGTACAGTGAATTCATAGATAGTGCTGATGAGTGAGCATGCACCTATGGGACGAGCCCTTGAAAACAAATAAGGTTAACATTGGGATGGAGATACAAACCTAAGGAAACTATCATTGGGGACTATTGGTTGGTGATGTAGCCATAACAAATTTACACAACTACAAGTGCCCAGGCACTGTCAATGAGCATTGCATAAGTTCAGCCTAGTACTGTTGGCAACACCCAAATTCGTAAAGGTACCAGGCCCCTCTTTAGGGTTGTTGTTGCAGGATGTTAGCATGATGAAGACTTTAATCATTCAGATCTACGACAAATAAATCCTCCTATAGTGCATATTCAGATCTAGATCTAGAGCATAACATACTTAACAGATAGCCATAATGGAATCTGGCATGCAATACTAAATTATAACCATGATAACACCTTGTTTCACTCCATAATCTCCATTATATTAATTATATTAAATACACAAAAGCTTCCTTACAATCACAGTAGTATACGCTCATGCGCGTAATAGATTTGACAAAATAATCTCAATATAACCTAGTTCTCACATGTATATCTATGCTCTCATTTTTTTCTTTATATAGTTTACTACATACTTATAAGGGTGGGGAATTTCCCTTCATCACTTATCTAATCCCATAATAGGTCACATGCTATTATTAGCCACACACCATTACAAAAATAGGCTTACATGCAAAAGTGTTAACAATAGATCTCCCTTAGTCAACTATCGGTTCGCCATTCTATCTTTAGCCTACATCTATGTAAAGCACTTCATAGCCAATCATCCAAAAATAACCAATGCGTGAAGCGCAAGTCTCCAATTGGTTTGAGTGCTCTGCATGTTATCTCCAAAAATAGATCCTCATCATAAAAATGGCTAAGTCTCGAATCTGTCTCTATTCTACATGTGATCCTCTCTGATGCTTCCACAAATTTGAATGCACTTTGATCTCCCACGTTGACCTTCTTTATTTTCTTCACAAAGTGCCAGAGTTTGACTGATCAACATTACCCCACACTAGTTTGCATTGCTTCCTTGACAATGGTTTTCTCCAAAATGAATCAAAGAATATGAATAGAAGAATAGAAAGAATTTTGATGAATAAAAGAATGTATTTAACCTATAGTATCTTCTAATATAACCTGAATAATCAATTTGAGATATTATTATTTTATTTCCACCTCTAAGGTTTGTCAGTCATTGAGTACAGCCTCTGATTTCTCTAGAATATCCATTGCAATTGACTCTAATTCATCCCTTGCAATCTCTCCCTTTTCATTCTGTAAGACCAACATAATGTTGGACATGCCAAGCACTCTCCCTTCCAACAAGTCCATATTTTGAGTGATGATTTTTCCAAGCTCATCTAGCGTTTCCCTGTAAGGTTCCTAAGTAGCTATAAGGGCCTCACACTTTTTCTTAACAAGTGCTAACCATTCTCCATGGCCCAATGTCTCATCCTTCATGGCCTTCAGGACCTCATTGTCTTCCAAAATAGTCATGGTCCTTATAATGGCCTCTAGCACTGTATAAATATTCAACACTTGATCCGACTTATTGAGTTCCTCTTATAAGCTCTGAAGTAACCCTTCATATGATGTAATCTTCCACATCACTGAAGCCTTTTCTCACTCTGCTTCCTATGCTAGATCCTTTAGTTATGACATACACAGATGTTCATCTTCAAGCACTAAGTCCACCAATGTAATGACATAATGTATTGTTGAAGGAAACATCTTGGCTACCTTTGGCTCTAAGTGTGGCCTAGCCTTCATGACATTGTCACCAATCTCCTCTACCATGTTGATAAACACAACGTTCTTATTTTGTGCCAATTATTTTTCCTATTTTAGGCATGCTATCTCCTCATCCTTAGTCTCAATATCCTCCCTAAGAGCCCTGATTATGGCATCTTTATCCATATTCTGACGTGTGAATTCTATTGAGACTTTCACCAAAGCATTTCTCGCCTATTCATCTGACATAACAATAGGCTTTACTATTATGTGTCTGGCCTGAGGTGTCTTTTTCAACCTCCTTGACACACATGACTCCTCACACACATCAAAGTCTGATTCATCCATGTGCGTGTGCATCGACCATGAAGATTTATTCCTTGTGTGCACTATCACCATATCTTCATCCATTAACTCCCATCCATATAACTCCTTTTGTGTCATTGTGCTTTGGAAACGGGCACAAAATTTTTTACCTATGTCCTTGGTGTAGCCCATGGCTGGTGGAATATTCTCCCCACTTGTTCTTCTTGATCTAGGATACTTAGGAACTTGGGCTTCAATATTTGAAACTTTTACTGCTATATCCTGAGCAGTATCAGTTGTTGTCTCATCTATTCCTTTTCATCACTCTTCTTCATCCTTCATTTCCTCATATTTTTGTTCTTCCATGTTCTCTAGAGGTGTAGGAGAATTGGACACGCTTTCCTCCAAATCTTGTAACATCCTCATTTTATACCTTAGAACAAGTGAATTTTTTTTTTTTTTGATAATTGCATCCTGGTTCTAAATACATAATTTAGAACTCACAAATCAAATAACCATTCTTATAACAGACAACCATATGCAGCTGTAATGACTCGGAGTACCTCCGATCTATTCATTCCATGACTCGGTAATCTACCGATCTATTCATGAGTAATAAGAGTTGGCATTTTTATTTAACACTTCACTCTTGCGGTTCTCTTCCCTATTCTGGGATTCAGAATGCTCTGTCCAAGGAACCTAACTGAATAATTGTTACCATTATTCATCGGCATCTCATCCCTTAGACTAGGTGAATTAGGACAACGCAATCAGCAGCTTGCGATACTTTGGCCAAAGATTTGAAACATACTGTTTATGTCTCATATTCCTTAACGGCATACTCGTCAATCTGGAATACGCCCTTCACCCCATTCTTATGTTATGTAGAATGTCTTATACCGACTTCTGTCAGTCCCTCCTATCTCAACTTATTCACTCGGAAACGGATTAACAAGGTGATAACGTTATATGGATGCCCACGAGGATTAGGGATACGATGACATACTGGTTCAACCCTAGTTAAACCAGTGTGTCAAGATACCCCGAATCTCCTAGGCAGCCTTATAACGTGACCACATTCCTAATCGGTCCCTGAGTAACTCGTTCGAGATCAAAGTGTAAATCTTAGCGATCAATGCAAAGGGTGTCGTCATAAGTCACCTGCATTGTTGTAACTTTGAGAAGATCCTAATCTTCTCGGAGGTACAACCCTATAGTTGACTTGTGCCGTCAACCTTTAAATCCACCTCGGAAAGATCTACTTATTAATATGCATTACGCACATTGAGTTTAAATTACATTAAAGACGTTCCCCTAGGGTTAGCCTTTCCCGATCCCTGGATTCTTCATCTTAGAATGACCTTCCTCAATAAAACCCATTACACAGTGGAGATATTAAGGCCAAGGTCTCATCATGGAGTTCTTAGAATATACATGATTCTAAGACAACGGAATTTGACAATAACTCATAAACTTCACATGAGATTGCCATCTGAACCCCATTAGGTTTATATCAGTTCTCCTAACTGAATTTATATCATACTTATTAGTATCAAGATATAAATGATTAAGAATCCAATTAAATGTTGTCCTGTCATAATCAAGACTAGGGATTAGTAATTTAATTCAGCTTGATTAGCGTTCTGCTTAGGTTTATTTTAATCCTATCTTTTAGAAAGACAATGATTTAAATTTCAATTTTGCTTTCGATAGAACAAATTAGAACTACTAAACACTCATAAGAATTCAATCACATTTTCTTGTAAGCTTTCATTGACAATCACAAAAGTCTCCAAATTATACAAAGATAACATTGCCCTCCGGTATATAAACCGAAGAAGGTCAACTATCAAAATAAGAATACAACACATAAGTAGCAAATACTTATTTCTATTCCTTTCAGAACTATACAAATACATTTTATGCATTCAGCATACTTGATACAATGCTCAACGGAAAAGGAACATCTTTCCACATATAGTACATTTAGAAAATCAAGCTGTAATTCATTATAAATCAAATTAAACAATCTGATCATCCTGTCAGATCTGCATTGCTTTTACCACTTACGGCATCCATCTGCAAAAATTATCAACATGGGTCAGTTCAATGAACTGAGCATGATAAGCACTAACTCTTAAAACAATTGCAATCCGTCAATTGTTTTCATTAAACACCCTGTTTAAATGATATAAAATCACCAAACAAGTAAACATGATTCAGACTATACGTTAGGAATATATCATGTCTATAACGTGTAATAATAATTTTCGTTACAGAGTAGTACTATATACTTCTCAAATATTTCATCAAAATATTAGGGATCAAGAAGAACAAAAGTATCCTAAGCAATTATTCATTGTAAATCCCAAGATGAACAAACATCAGACAATCATGATATTCAACTTAAAAAAAAGAGGAATACCATATCAATCCTGATACCGTCATTATGTAAAAACAATTACAGATGTTAGTTAAACAATTATATCAACTTATAATTTACAACAGAAGAGAAATAAACAAATTGTACATGTTTCCCTCTGAATTAGCTCATGACTGTACCGTCTTTTCAAAAGCAAGGCATTCACCTAATACGCATGCAAATAAATCAGTCGAGTCCATCAACAGCACACTGTTTTGTTAAAACTTAAAATAAAGCAACTACAGTACAGTAACCCTCTTGCCAAACAACGGTGTCTATCTACCAAGCAGACTCAGTATGACCTTGCGCAAGAAGCGACAGACAAGAAGATAAACACTGAAAGGCTTTTAGACACAAGGTCGAAATCAAAAGATCTCCTTTGTTATCAGTTCAACCAAAGACTCATGATCATTTAAGCAATGACATTTCCCTATGACTATGCGGAGGGATTTTTAAACGAAATCCAAGCAACATGCACAGCCACATCCAACTGGAATGTAGTCAGAAAGAAAACATAACATAACATAACGTAGTCACTTCTGAACGCATCCAGAGTTGAAAGTATGGTATTCACGACCTACTTTATAGAAGCCATAATTCATGATGTCAAGCTATTAAAGAAAACCAACAAAGCCAAGAACATTACATGTTCATACTCAGGCTTATACAGAAAACAGTGACATAGATTACCATTCGAGGATTTAAAACTAAGTCCGTAAACAGTATTCACAGTTTAGCTTTTCCAGAAGCCGATATACAAGATATCTTCCCATACTCACGGAACCCAACGGTGTCGAAAACAATAGTAAACCCAACAGTCTTAATTTGAAGCAGTTACACTGTTTATCTATCAAGAATTCAACTGAGTCCCAACAACAGTATACAAGATAAAAATAGTTAATGATTCTATCTATGCCAACTATGGTAAGCATTCAAAAATCAGGTGTAAGCAAATCAAAATACTGATTTCATAACAAGGAATTCAACTGAACCTCTTCAAAATTCTCGAACAAGCTTACACAGAAGGAAACGTAAATGTATACCCAGGGAGTCTGTACCAAAATTCATTACAAATAACAGAGGTCGTATGACCTGTTACTTCTACAAGATTCCAACGAAATTCAAATTATCAATACTCAAAGATGTATCTATATCCTCAACAGTGGACCATAATATACGATTCATTCAAAGGACTCCACAGAGTCGTTTCAATACAATAATCATATATATATAATCAATACTATCAATGGGTTGAATCCCCATAACCTCCACGCAAGGGGAAAAACAACTCCAGCAAGGTCGTAATGAATACTGTAACACAGCGAGTTACCTTTTCATAAATAACTATTAAATTTCATAACGAAACCCAACCAGAATCCATAACCACCACTAAATAACAACCACGACAGAGCTTACAAAAGAAAAGGTCAATTAACTGAACAATCAAACAAATGTCCTTCAGTATCCCTTCCGACAGTTTCCACAACAAGAATCAACGAAAAGTATCCATCAACAAGCATCTCAATAGTCTGTACCCATCGAGAGAACAATTTATGGACTCACACAGAGCAGGCCTATCACATATACTTGCAATAATTTCGCATATTAAAGCCGGAATGCAAAACACAAAGAAATATAGCAACAGTTCGAATTTAATAAACACCAATCAAGGGATAAATGAAAAATCGAACCAGCATGAAGATACAGTACCAAAATCACACAAGACAACCATAGAAAAATCATCTATTTCCATAAATCATTTGAACAGAGTTGTTCTAATGAAATCACTTGAAAGACAACAAGATTTTTAAAGGTTAGGGCCTAACATGCCTGGATATTTGCTCAAAATTCCGAAGCAGACCACTGAAAGAGCTCGGACTTTCTTTTCCTTTTCCAAGTTAGAGCCACCAACAAAATTTTGCTATTTCCATGACTTATATATTTTCCTTGCCAGAGGAAAGAGCTAGATACGCTCATACTTGCCATGCAACACAAAGAAGACTGGTGCGAAGAACCAGTGAACAGGCAGAGGAAAAACCGGAATTCGTGATAAGCCAAACAAAACATTAACTTTCCATTTTGCATGCCTTCTCGCGAATTCCGAGCTCGACTACCGAGCTCATTAATTGCATTTACTCCCAATTTCCCGCTCAAACTCCACTGCCACCGACCGCCATAGTTGGCGATAGACAAATAAATTCCAAGACCATTTCTAATTTTGGCGACCTGCCACGTCGGCTCAAGTTAGCCGTTTCTAAAACTTCTACCAATTACCTGTCCTTCATACTTATCCTTTGCATTTAATGACATAGAAAAAGCCGCCCATGGTTCGCACCCCTCCATAGGTCCCCATAATCCTTGCTCAATAGTTAGGTTAGTAACTTAGGTTAGAATTTAGGATAACACCTATTCTAACTTCATAGAACATAGATACTAACTTAGAACATTAGCTCTTAGCCTAGGTCTAGGTTAGATTAACACTAACCCCTAGGTTAAGTTTAGTTTTAGGTTACTAACATTAATAATTCCAGTTAGGTCTAACATTTCTTATGCTCAGAAAAAGACCTACAGCATGCATTCTCAAACAGGGTTCACTCCTGTACTGCCATTAGGCTACAGAATTATATGCAACAGAATTATTACCTAGTCCACGACCAATACCTTCCAGATATACTTCGATATCGGGAACCATTCCATTTCACACGATCAACCTGAGTTAGACTCGGGATTGGCTTTATTCAACGAATTCAGACCTTGCAACCTGTGAAAGGTTTATAATTTTTAATTCATCATGAAAAACTTAAAGCACCACTTGGATCAATACCACTGATCCAAGGCTAGGTCTTATAGATGGATAACTTTATAATTCGTTCCGAGATCAGATTAAACTCAGATGTAAAATGAAATAAATAAAAGAGTCTAATCAAATTCTGACTCAGTCAAAGATCTGCAATCTGCAAAGAAGATTCAGTACATATCAAGCATGACTTCTCAATCAAAGGAACACATCCTTTTTACAAAAGAAATCACATATCAACACTTGTATGCTTAGGAGGAAGTAACAACAGTTCAGGGTGTTACATGCTTCCCTCCTAAAAAGATTCATCGTCCCGATGATTACATATTCAATTAACCTTCAGGTCAACCAATTTATCAGTACACAAACAATGTGACTATTTCCAATTTGAATAGTTCCAGAAATCAATGTCACAACACATTTTATTCAACCTGAATAATGTTTGCCTTCATCTGGCTTTCATAAATACTTTAAAAAAATAAGTTCATTAAAGAATGTTTTGTCAACAGATTTCATTCTGTTGAAAAAGAGAAGGAAAAGCAATTTTCATCTCTTCCAGATTTTCCCAAGTTGCACTTTCTTCGTTAAACTGGTCCCACTGGACCTTACATTGCTGTATTTCACGATTTCTTAAATGCAATTGGCGAGTTTCCAGCACTCGTGTGGGTTTAACCATGATTATTCCTGGGTCTTGGACCTGCAAGGAATTCCAATTTAAAACATGTGACAGATCTGAAACGTATTTCTTAAGCAAAGAAATATGGAAAACATCATGCATGCGAGATAAAGCAGGTGGTAATGCTAAACGATAAGCTACAGGATTGATTATTTCGACAATTTCGAAAGGTCCCACGAATCGAGGTGACAACTTGGCAGCCTTGCCAAAAGTTATAGAACTCTTTCTGGGTTTAACACGAAGAAAAACCTTATCACCAAGCTCAAACCTTCTATCAACCCACTTAAGGTCAGCATAGCTCTTCTGCCTATCCGCTGCTTCCTTTAATCTTTCACGAATCAGCTTAACTTGCTGTTCCATTTCTGTGAGAATCTCTGGTCCAATTACCACTCTATCCTCAACACTGTCCCAACTAACAGGAGTTCTGCACTTTCTTCCATAAAGTGCTTCAAATGGTGCCATTTTAAGAGATGAATGATAAGTATTGTTGTATGCGAACTCAACTAATGGAAGATACTCTTCCCATTTATACTGTTGATCCATGCAATACATCCGCAACATGTCCTCCAACACTTGATTTACCCTTTCAGTTTGTCCATCCGTTTCCGGATGATATGCAGAACTGAAGTTTAGTTTTGTTCCAAGAGCTGTATTAAGTGTTTGCCAAAACCTTGACGTCATTCTTGGATCCCTGTCAGATATAATCAATTCTGGTACACCATGCAATCTGAAAATTTCATGTACGAATCTTTTGGCCAGCACTGGTGAATCATCCTTTAGATTTCCAGCGATGAAATGAGCTACCTTAGTCAGTTTATCTACAACTACCAGGATAACATCATGTTTATTCCTAGACATGGGTAATCCTTGTACAAAATCCATGGTTATTACTTGCCATTTGTACTGCGGTATGCTATGAGGATATAACAGTCCAGCAGGGTGCATATGTTCTGCCTTAACCCGCTGACACTCCAAACAATGGGTCACAAAATTTATGACATCCTTTTTCATACCTTTCCAAAAGTATTGTTGTTTCAGATCAGCAAGCATCTTTGTGATACCCGGGTGTCCAGAGAAAGGTGAATTATGAAATTCCACTAACAACTTCTTCCTCAAGTCGTTCAACATAGGTACATATACCCTGTTTTCATAACGCAAGATTCCTTCATTATCAAAATGAAAACCTTTATACCTTTCATCATTAGGTTCTGCAGCAAGCGCTGCCTTTACCTGCAGAAAGTAATTATCAGATTCTGAGGCACTCTTTACCTCCTCCTTGAACTGAGTTCTTAATGTTATAAGAGCAGAAATGTGCCTCCTACGACTTAGAGCATCAGCTACTCTATTCTCCTTCCCTTTGATATAGCTAATATCAAAATCATATTGTGATAAAAATTCTAACCACCTTCTCTGTCTGGCATTCAGATTAGGCTGAGTAAAAATATATTTCAGCCCTAAGTGATCAGTTTTCAACTCAAAAGGTTTCCCAAGTAAGTAGTGTCTCCAGACTTGAAGTGCATGAACAATGGCAGCAAGTTCCAAATCATGAGGGGCATAATTCAGCTCATGTAACTTAAGTTTTCTACTTTCATATGCTATGACCTGATCATTTTGTAGCAAAACACCTCCAAGGCCTTCCCCAGAAGCATCCGTTACAACAGTAAAATTCCCATTAGGGTCTGGTACAGCTAATATAGGTGCAGAAGTCAACTGGTCTTTCAGACTTTTGAAAGCCGCTTCGCACTTGTCGTTCCATATGAATTTCTTATCCTTCTTCTGCAATGAAGTTATTGGTGCAGCTACCTTAGAAAAATCCTTTACAAATTTTCTATAGTAACCTGCAAGACCCATGAAGCTTCTTACTTCATGCACATTCTTTGGCGCAGGCCACTCAGTTATTGCCACTATTTTTGAAGGATCTACAGCAATTCCTTCTTTACTTATGACATGACCCAAATAGTGAACTTCTGAATCAAAGAAAGAACATTTGGATAACTTACCATACAACTTTCTTTTTCTCAGAATTTCCAAAACTATCTTCAAATGCTCATTGTGCTCCTCAACGCTTTTAGAATAAATGAGAATATCGTCCAAGAATACAAGTACAAACTTGTCCAGATATTCTTGAAAAATATTGTTCATTAAGTTCATAAAGGCTGCGGGTGCATTAGTTAATCCAAAGGGTAGAACCGTGAATTCATAATGTCCGTACCTTGTTCGGAAAGCTGTTTTATGAATGTCTTCTTCTTTAATCCTTAACTGATGATAACCAGATCGAAGGTCTATCTTAGAATAAACCGCTGCTCCACGCATCTGATCAAATAGATCGTCGATCCTTGGAAGTGGATATCGGTTCTTGATTGTTGCTTTGTTCAACATCCGATAATCAATACACAGCCTAAGTGTTCCATCCTTCTTTTTCACAAATATCACAGGCGCACCCCAAGGTGAAACACTTGGTCTAATCAAACCTTTTGTCAAAAGTTCTTGCAACTGTGCCTTAAGCTCGACTAACTCTGTAGTAGTCATCCTATAAGGCGCTTTGGAAATAGGTTCAGTTACCGGTTTGATTTCAATGGTGAAGTCAAATTCTCTCTTGGGTGGTAACCCTGGTAATTCTTCAGGAAAAACATCCCTGAAACTTTGTAATAGAGGAATTTGCTTCATATAATCACCATCTTCTTCTGAAGATTCAGATATCTTTACTGCATAAAGAGTACATCCTTTATTCTTAGCCTTTTTAAGCTGCATAGCTGACAGTTTTCTAACTGAAATTTCCCGTTTCACCCCTTGAATCTCTGCTGATTCCAGCTGATCATCTAAACATTTTATGTTCTTTTCATAGCAGTCTACTTTTGCTTTATGGTCAGCTAACCAATTGACACCGATGACAATGTCATACGATCCCAAAGGTGTAACATAGAGATCAACCTCCGTGGAAAAGTTAGGTAAGTCAAGGACTGCCCCAAAAAGACACATACTCACTGTATGAACAGAGTTATTACCATACTGTACAGTCCAAGATTTATCCATTTTTCCAGCTTTTCTTTTAAGTTTAGAAGCAAGTTTATTAGAAATAAAACATTCAGTAGCTCCTGTATCAAAAAGAATAGTGACAGGTATGCCAAATAACTTACCCGGAACTTCTATAGGTGTTACTTGCTTTTCAGCTTGCTTGTCTGCTACTGCAGCATGTATCTTATGCTGCTGATTACGATCATCCTTCTTCAAAGGGCACTGATTTGCGTAGTGATCTTTGCCACAATTGTAGCAGCCTCCTACAGGTCCCTTTTTAGGCTCAAAGTTGCCTCCAGTTTTGTAATTGTCACGCTGTCCTCCATAGGGCTTCTGCCCATTATTATAATTTTTAACAAAATTATCCCTTACATTTCCAGCAGGCTTATTTACTACTGCTTTCTTATTGTTATCTCCTGGAAACTTACTCTTGTTTCCAAACTTTTTCCATGGTCCTTTTCTAGGTGCAAGAGAGGTTGAAGAAGGGTTTGCAGTCTTCTTCCGCACTTCCTCTTTATGAGCAGAAATAGCCTTTAATTTCTGTTCTTGCCTTATGGCCTTTTCAACAACTCCTTCCATAGTGGTTGGACTGTGAACATCGACCTCTCCCCCTATCACGGGATTCAATCCCATGATGAATTTCCGTATTCTGAACTTCTCGTCAGTTTGATACTGCGGTACATACTTGAGGAGTTTTGTAAACCGCTCCCAGTATTCAGTTACCGTTAGCTTCCCTTGAGCTAAGTTCTGAAATTCTGTCATTTTCTGATCATAGAAAAGTTGTGGCAGCCAACGTTGCCTAAAATAGCCTTTAAATTGATCCCAAGTAATATTGGTCTCATCAATGTTTAGTTCAGCTTTACGGCTATCCCACCACGAAGATGCTTCGTGGGAAAGCTGATAGGCTCCCCAAATAGCTTTGGTTTCCTCTGAGAAGTTCCTTATTGCAAAGTACTTCTCCATTTCGCTGAGCCAGTTCTCAGCTCCATCTCCTAATGTGGTGCCATCATACTTAGGTGGACTTATCCTTTTTATATCATTAGTGAGTTCTGCTGCCAATCTGGCCTTTTTGTTTTCTGGTTGGACAGGTGCATTCCCAGCATTAACATCAACACCCATATCGGGGTTGTCCTCAGGAGGTTGCTGATTATTATTATCAGCTTCTTCATCCTCCTCATTTCCCATCACCTGCTGTTCAAGTACAGCTAAGCGATCTCTTGTGTCCAACAAGGCAGCAAGGATCTCATCAAGTTTCTGGGTTGTTGCCACTCCTCCTTCAGGTGGAGCATTATTCGCAACATTCCCCCTTGTTCTAACCATTTTCTGTTACAAGAAAATTCAGGTTTTTATCAGATTATGGACACAATAGGTCCAAGAGCTGCAACCTTCAGCTCTGATACCAAGATGTAACATCCTCATTTTATACCTTAGAACAAGTAAATTTTTTTTTTTTTTTTTTTGATAATTGCATCCTGGTTCTAAATACATAATTTAGAACTCACAAATCAAATAATCATTCTTATAACAGACAACCATATACAGCTGTAATGACTCGGAGTACCTCCGATCTATTCATTCCATGACTCGGTAATCTACCGATCTATTCATGAGTAATAAGAGTTGGCGTTTTTATTTAACACTTCACTCTTGCGGTTCTCTTCCCTATTCTGGGATTCAGAATGCTCTGTCCAAGGAACCTAACTGAATAATTGTTACCATTATTCATCGGCATCTCATCCCTTAGACTAGGTGAATTAGGACAATGCAATCAGCAGCTTGCGATACTTTGGCCAAAGATTTGAAACATACTGTTTATGTCTCGTATTCCTTAACGGCATACTCGTCAATCTGGAATACGCCCTTCACCCCATTCTTATGTTATGTAGAATGTCTTATACCGACTTCTGTCAGTCCCTCCTATCTCAACTTATTCACTCGGAAACGGATTAACAAGGTGATAACGTTATATGGATGCCCACGAGGATTAGGGATACGATGACATACTGGTTCAACCCTAGTTAAACCAGTGTGTCAAGATACCCCGAATCTCCTAGGCAGCCTTATAACGTGACCACATTCCTAATCGGTCCCTGAGTAACTCGTTCGAGATCAAAGTGTAAATCTTAGCGATCAATGCAAAGGGTGTCGTCATAAGTCACCTGCATTGTTGTAACTTCGAGAAGATCCTAATCTTCTCGGAGGTACAACCCTGCAGTTGACTTGTGCCGTCAACCTTTAAATCCACCTCGGAAAGATCTACTTATTAATATGCGTTACGCACGTTGAGTTTAAATTACATTAAAGACGTTCCCCTAGGGTTAGCCTTTCCCGATCCCTGGATTCTTCGTCTTAGAATGACCTTCCTCAATAAAACCCATTACACGGTGGAGATATTAAGGCCAAGGTCTCATCATGGAGTTCTTAGAATATACATGATTCTAAGACAACGGAATTTGACAATAACTCATAAACTTCACATGAGATTGCCATCTGAACCCCATTAGGTTTATATCAGTTCTCCTAACTGAATTTATATCATACCTATTAGTATCAAGATATAAATGATTAAGAATCCAATTAAATGTTGTCCTGTCATAATCAAGACTAGGGATTAGTAATTTAATTCAGCTTGATTAGCGTTCTGCTTAGGTTTATTTTAATCCTATCTTTAGAAAGACAATGATTTAAATTTCAATTTTGCTTTCGATAGAACAAATTAGAACTACTAAACACTCATAAGAATTCAATCACATTTTCTTGTAAGCTTTCATTGACAATCACAAAAGTCTCCAAATTATACAAAGATAACATTGCCCCTCCGGTATATAAACCGAAGAAGGTCAACTATCAAAATAAGAATACAACACATAAGTAGCAAATACTTATTTCTATTCCTTTCAGAACTATACAAATACATTTTATGCATTCAGCATACTTGATACAATGCTCAACGGAAAAGGAACATCTTTCCACATATAGTACATTTAGAAAATCAAGCTGTAATTCATTATAAATCAAATTAAACAATCTGATCATCCGGTCAGATCTGCATTGCTTTTACCACTTACGGCATCCATCTGCAAAAATTATCAACATGGGTCAGTTCAATGAACTGAGCATGATAAGCACTAACTCTTAAAACAATTGCAATCCGTCAATTGTTTTCATTAAACACCCTGTTTAAATGATATAAAATCACCAAACAAGTAAACATGATTCAGACTATACGTTAGGAATATATCATGTCTATAACGTGTAATAATAATTTTCGTTACAGAGTAGTACTATATACTTCTCAAATATTTCATCAAAATATTAGGGATCAAGAAGAACAAAAGTATCCTAAGCAATTATTCATTGTAAATCCCAAGATGAACAAACATCAGACAATCATGATATTCAACTAAAAAAAAGAGGAATACCATATCAATCCTGATACCGTCATTATGTAAAAACAATTACAGATGTTAGTTAAACAATTATATCAACTTATAATTTACAACAGAAGAGAAATAAACAAATTGTACATGTTTCCCTCTGAATTAGCTCATGACTGTACCGTCTTTTCAAAAGCAAGGCATTCACCTAATACGCATGCAAATAAATCAGTCGAGTCCATCAACAGCACTCTGTTTTGTTAAAACTTAAAATAAAGCAACTACAGTACAGTTCCCTCTTGCCAAACAATGGTGTCTATCTACCAAGCAGACTCAGTATGAACTTGCACAAGAAGCGACAGACAAAAGATAAACACTGAAAGGCTTTTAGACACAAGGTCGAAATCAAAAGATCTCCTTTGTTATCAAAGTCAACCAAAGACTCATGATCATTTAAGCAATGACATTTCCCTATGACTATGCGGAGGGATTTTTAAACGAAATCCAAGCAACATGCACAGCCACATCTATCTGGAATGTAATCAGAAAGAAAACATAACATAACATAACATAACATAGTCACTTCTGAACGCATCCAGAGTTGAAAGTATGTTATTCACGACCTACTTTATAGAAGCCATAATTCATGATGTCAAGCTATTAAAGAAAACCAACAAAGCCAAGAACATTACATGTTCATACTCAGGCTTATACAGAAAATAGTGACATAGATTACCATTCGAGGATTTAAAACTAAGTCCGTAAACAGTATTCACAGTTTAGCTTTTCCAGAAACCGATATACAAGATATCTTCCCATACTCACGGAACCCAACGGTGTCGAAAACAATAGTAAACCCAACAGTCTTAATTTGAAGCAGTTACACTGTTTATCTATCAAGAATTCAACTGAGTCCCAACAACAGTATACAAGATAAAAATAGTTAATGATTCTATCTATGCCAACTATGGTAAGCATTCAAAAATCAGGTGTAAGCAAATCAAAATACTGATTTCATAACAAGGAATTCAACTGAACCTCTTCAAAATTCTCAAACAAGCTTACACAGAAGGAAACGTAAAAGTATACCCATGGAGTCTGTACCAAATTTCATTACAATAACAGAGGTCGTATGACCTGTTACTTCTACAAGATTCCAACGAAATTCAAATTATCAATACTCAAAGATGTATCTATATCCTCAACAGTGGACCATAATATACGATTCATTCAAAGGACTCCACAGAGTCGTTTCAATACAATAATCATATATATATATATATATATATATATCAATACTATCAATGGGTTGAATCCCCATAACCTCCACGCAAGGGGAAAAACAACTCCAGCAAGGTCGTAATGAATACTGTAACACAGTGAGTTACCTTTTCACAAATAACTACAAAATTTCATAACGAAACCCAACCAGAATCCATAACCACCACTAAATAACAACCACGACAGAGCTTACGAAAGAAAAGGTCAATTAACTGAACAATCAAACAAATGTCCTTCAGTATCCCTTCCGACAGTTTCCACAACAAGAATCAACGAAAAGTATCCATCAACAAGCATCTCAATAGTCTGTACCCATCGAGAGAACAATTTATGGACTCACACAGAGCAGGCCTATCACATATACTTGCAATAATTTTGCATATTAAAGCCGGAATGCAAAACACAAAGAAATATAGCAACAGTTCGAATTTAATAAACACCCATCAAGGGATAAATGAAAAATCGAACCAGCATGAAGATACAGTACCAAAATCACACAAGACAACCATAGAAAATCATCTATTTCCATAAATCATTTGAACAGAGTTGTTCTAATGAAATCACTTGAAAGACAACAAGATTTTTAAAGGTTAGGGCCTAACATGCCTGGATATTTGCTCAAAATTCCGAAGCAGACCACTGAAAGAGCTCGGACTTTCTTTTCCTTTTCCAAGTTAGAGCTACCAACAAAATTTTGCTATCTCCATGACATATATATTTTCCTTGCCAGAGGAAAGAGCTAGATACGCTCATACTCGCCATGCAACACAAAGAAGACTGGTGCGAAGAACCAGTGAACAGGCAGAGGAAAAACCGGAATTCGTGATAAGCCAAACAAAACATTAACTTTCCAATTTGCATGCCTTCTCGCGAATTCCGAGCTCGACTTCCGAGCTCATTAATTGCATTTACTCCCAATTTCCCGCTCAAACTCCACTGCCACCGACCGCCATAGTTGGCGATAGACAAGAGAAATTCCAAGACCATTTCTAATTTTGGCGACCTGCCACGTCGGCTCAAGTTAGCTGTTTTAAAACCTCTGCCAATTACCTGTCCCTCATACTTATCCTTTGCATTTAATGACATAGAAAAACTGCCGCCCATGGTTCGCACCCCTCCATAGGTCCCCAATAATCCTTGTTCATAGTTAGGTTAGTAACTTAGGTTAGGATTTAGGATAACACCTAGTCTAACTTCATAGAACATAGATACTAACTTAGGACGTTAGCTCTTAGCCTAGGTCTAGGTTAGATTAACACTAACCCCTAGGTTAAGTTTAGTTTTAGGTTACTAACATTAATAATTCCAGTTAGGTCTACATTCCGTATGCTCAGAAAAAGACCTACAACATGCATTCTTGAACAGGGTTAGCTCCTGTTCTGCCTTAGGCTACGGAATTATATGCAACAGAATTATTACCTGGTCCACGACCAAGACCTTCCAGATATACTTCGATATCGGGAACCATTCCATTTCACACGATCAACCTGAGTTAAGACTCGGGATTGGCTTTATTCAACGAATTCAGACCTTGCAACCTGTGAAAGGTTTATAATTTTTAATTCATCATGAAAAACTTAAAGCACCACTTGGATCAATACCACTGATCCAAGGCTAGGTCTTATAGATGAATAACTTTATAATTCGTTCCGAGATCAGATTAAACTCAGATGTAAAATGAAATAAATAAAAGAGTCTAATCAAATTCTGACTCAGTCAAAGATCTGCAATCTGCAAAGAAGATTCAGTACATATCAAGCATGACTTCTCAATCAAAGGAACACATCCTTTTTACAAAAGAAATCACATATCAACACTTGTATGCTTAGGAGGAAGTAACAACAGTTCACTCCTTGGAATACATCTAAGTCCTCATCATCTTCTTCTTGTGGCTAAGGTGGAGTAGTTGGGATCTCATCTTCATCCTTATTTGGAGGCTATCTTCTACCTCTATGTTCCAAACCACCACTATCCTCATGCTCCTCCTCTTCATCATCGACTTGAATTGTTTCTGTGGGCTTGGGTGTTGGAACATTTTCCATTATATGCTTACCCTTTGACGGCCCTGGGAGTGTGAAATCATTCTCCACATACTTAGCATTCTCCAGCATGGGTTTGAGTTACAAGTACATAAGCACTACTCTAGTGTCCCCAACTTCTAAGTTCACATGTTTCATGCTTATAATATTTGAAATACTCTCTCAATGTATGCATTGCACCCTGGATATACATACTTCTTCCTTAGAGTGTGGTAGTCGCAATTTATCTTGTCTATATTGAAAGTTAAGAGGTGCGCATCTGAAAATTGATGAAATGATGTTCAGAAATACCTTTATGTGAAGGCATATGACAGCTTGCACCATGGGCTCCAAGCCCCTTCCTTCATCACAAATTACACGATGCAAAAATGTTGGTATACTAAAAATTAAACTACCTTACCCACCACCGAAGGAAAATCCTTGGGTATTCGCCACTCTTCCTTGAATTACGCACAGAGTCTATTGTACCACATATTTTCCCTTTGCTTGAATGGTCCACTCATTGATCCATCGCACAAGTACTTTCCAAATATTTCCGCAAGTGACTTGTGTTCCATGGGGTACTCCCAAATATTCTCCTTTGGCCCATCAAGCACCCCAATCTCAATGAATACTAAGGACAATAACATAGCACCAAATATTATTTTGTCACGTGTTCACACTTCTTTGATGATTTTCTTTACTATGTGATCTGCAATATTGTAGACCACATCTTGAGACATCTTCTTGGTGACGTGAAACCACATTGTGTTTACCTATGACCACCTTCCTTGGTCATTCAACTTTGTCACAAGATGTGTAGCTACCTACACTACTGGGTATTTTTTCAACTTGTCAATTTCCATGCCACATGGACCCTTGGTATACCATATCTCCTTCCTCATCTCCAGGGTTGTGGCCTTATTAGTTAAATCACTATCTAGATCCAACCATGATGCCCTTATTCCTATCACTGTTGAAATCAAATCATTTGTGAGTCTTACCCTCCGTCTGATGAAGTAGAAGAAATCTTCATGGACTTTGCTCATCATCCACTGATACAATAGTTCATACTTTCCAAAATATGGTAGCTCATACAACTGGTAGAATCCATTCTACTTCAGTAACTTCTCACCAGCGTCATCATATAATGGCATATCCTCTGTCATGCACTTGTTCATTTTCAGCTCAGCAACACATCGAGCTACTTCTTATTGTCTGATGTTCAATGGTTGTAATCATTTATTTTACATTGGAAGATATGGGAATCCCATTCTCATCCTACAATCATGCCCTTTGGATACTACATTTATGAAAAATTACTCTCAGGAGAAATTTCTTCTTCCACTTCAACCTTCTTCTTCCCTTTATCTCTAGCTGCAAGTGCTTTCTTTGGTGTCATTTGAAAAATAGCTCTTTTCTTCCCTCTGTAATCAAGAAATTCAGAACCATAGGTTAAATCTACATGCCCTAGTGGAAATCATGTGCCCTAACTCATTTTTAATGCATCTGCTTCACTCAAACTCTTCACCTATGGGAACAGAAGCTTCTCCTATGCACAACCCTTCTCTCCATGTCTAGTTTCACACTCTTCACACCTAAACTCGATTGCTTAGCTCATTTACACTTAACCATTTTCAAATTCTCTCAATTGCAATGGTAAACATGAACTCACCTCCCATCCTTATATAGAATTTTAAAAATTTAGTGCATTTATTGTTCCTCCACCTACCAACAATCCTCTCATTAATTGATCATTTTCATTATTTATGGATGGTACATCTTCACGCCTAATATATAAGCTTCTAGTGTGCCCTTCTACTTTTTGGCTGCAGACTTCTCTTCAATGTGCTTCCATGCACCTGAGTACCTCATCAATGCACCTTCCATCGGTATTCTTTCCGGCCTCTATTTACCTCATGTTATACTTGTTTCTTCATTCCTCTTTATCTATGGTCCCTATGTCCAGAATCAATCTCTTTTGTTTTTTAATTCTTCACCCTTGGAATAAAACTCATAGATAGTTACTTTCATGTGTACTTATTTTCAACAGTCATGTACCTATATATCAACAACCTACCCCACACTAAGGGTATGTGCAGTCCTCTGCGCATAAAAATTCTTCAAATAGTAATTATCTTTTGGCATGTAAACGTGCTTATTATACAAACACACTAACTAAATTGACAAATAATAACAACAAAGAAGGAAACATGTGATGCCTGGTTAAAAAAACCCACTTGAGACCCAAGAAACAACCTAGGGTTAGTTAGAAAATTATGGAATAATTTTATTTTTATTAGAAGTGTCCACAACCAAGTTGCAAGACAACAGTTGACCCTATTAGGTTCCGGAACAAATCTAAATTACTAGAACATATTTTTCCTTCATTAACAATATTAAGTTTCACATGGTTCAAATTTTAGGGTTAGAAGTTTTAGTTAGGTTCAGGGAGAAATTTACCCCCATACCCACTCTCTAACAGGCTCAGAGTTTCAACTTGATTTTTCTCATACTTAATGCTTCCAAAATTTCCCTAAATCATTCCCATTGGATAGGAAATTTTCTCACCTTTCCGGTGATATAAATAAGTCCTCCTAACTCCTTCAGGAACTCAAGATATGGTCAGGCGGAGTTTAGGGGTCAAATTTTCCCCAAGGGGACACGTGTCAAGAGGAGAGGAAAACCCCTTTGGGTCGGGGTCGTGGGGGCTTTGGAAAATTTTCCCCCACATGGAGCAATTTCCTAAATTTTCCACCCTATGCCTCTCACATGGGTCTCTCGGTTTCACAAAAGTGGAAGGGCTACTACAAGTTTGGGGAAAGGGGAAGAAGACACAACAATGCCCACATGCCCACGAAGTCTGATAGGGAATGCGGGGAGAAAGTAGAGGGAGAGGTGAGGAGCGGCAGGGAGGTTTGGTGAATTCACCAAAAGGGAAAACAAAGGTGAGAAGGCTGTTATGTGTCACGGGTCCATGCACCCTGAGAAGAGATTTCCCAAGGCAAGGGTGGGGATGTGGGGCCATGGGAAATTTTTCAAAAATTTCCAAAGGAAAAAAGTTAAAAAAAAAAAAGGGTCTGCCCCCTCCACTAGCACCCAAGCTTCCACATGGCAGCCAATGACTGGCCGCATGCCAATGGGGCGAAATGGAAAATTTTTCCAAAAATTTTCAAAAATATCAAAGGGAAAAAAGATGTCGATGCACCTCCTACCACTACCCTCGTGAGGACACGTGGCAACCTCTGATTGGCTGTGGATTGGCGGAGGAAAAGATGAAATTTTTCCTAAGCCAAAATTTTTTTAGAAATTTTCTAAGGAATTTCCGACGGGAAATTTTTGGGTTGCGGGCCCACCAGGGAAAATTTTCCTAAATTTTCCCGCCAAGGCACAAAAACTTCAAAGTGCCATAACTTTTCCTAGAAAGCTCAGTTTTGGGAAAATGAGGACTTTTTGGAAATCTCTCGATGCCCTCTTTGCACAGGAAATATAATTTTTACTTTTTGTTAAAGTTTAAGGGGTCAATTTTCAAAAAGGATCTGCAGGCTTTTAAAAAGCCAACTGGTAATTTCTAACTTTCAATTTTGATTAAATTGGGTCTCCTCCTTCACTCAACATGCCAAACAGACATGGAGGATTACTCTAGGAAGGATTTTGAAAGGTTTAGGAAGTTAAATTTGTTCAATTGATTTAAATTTGAATTTTGTCCAACAAATGACAGAAAACGGCTGAGGAAGGGATTGTGTTCAAATTTGCAATGGTTAAATTGTTTCCTTAAGTTTTCTTTGTCAATTGAGTTCCATGCTAATGTATCATGTTAAATTTTAAGGTTTCCAAATTGATTTAAATGTGTAGGTCCGAACTGTGCATTTTTATTAAGTTTGATTGTCAGTTTTGAATATTTACAAGAGATCAATTTCTTTTAAATTTGTATAACAAATTTTATCATTCAAGTGTGGCATTTTATTTCTAAACTAATCTAATGCATTTAGTTACTTTAAAAAAACCATTATGAATCAAATAAAATACCAAATTTCATATTTACACAACTCCAAAAATACTAAATACAACATTGTTTCCATGTGCATTTCTTCCTTCCAAACAAAGATCTAACTATCTCTTTTTCCATACAATGAAACATTGCATTTAATTCAACAATGCATATAAGAGAAGGTCTTTCAATTCTTTATTAATTCCAATCATATACTTTACATATTTCAATGTTGGAAAACAATAACAACATTCAATTTATCTCTTTCCAATGTACAGAGCAGAATGCAAATGTCTTTCTCAATTCAAATATACATTCTTATAATCAATTACAACATCATTTCTCCATAACATAACTGTTACAATTTCATCCACATCATGTGGGAAAGGATTACAAATGAATTTGTTTTCACAAGGGACTATCAAACTACATTTTTCCTTGCTCCAGGATAGCAACATGCACATTTTCTCTTCTCCAAGTTGATCACAACAAAAGAGGGGGAAAGGCAATGCTCTCCACCCAACCAAGACATCCAATGAAAGGAGAATCCTTCCTTCATCATTGGCCCCCAAGCCCCAACCAAAATACAATAAAGGTGTAATTCAACCCATGGAAACAATTGGCTTCCACAACACAACATTCTTTCACATACACATTTCTTTTTTTAAAACACAATTCAACACAAAAATAGTAGTTCACAACTGCATTTAAAATCATTTCAAAACAGAACTCAGGCTTGATCATGCAAGCCAAAGGAGCAAGGTCTATGGGGGAAGCTACTTATGCCTCCCAATTGGGAATTGGGCATCCACCAATAACAAACCACCAAAATAATTCATCACACACATATCCTTATGCCCCCCACAAATCCCTCCTTATGCCCCCCATATATTTCCTTATGCCCCCCACAAAGTAAGAAATGCAAGCTATTTCTTTTCCATGGTGGATCCCAAACCCAAACTCCCTCCACAAAATTCTGATGCCAATGGCATTCCTTATGCCCCCCCACATGGATTCCCCATAGCCTTCTCCTACACCATCCCTATGGCAGTCTACCCAACCAGCCAACAAATAAACAAAGCATGCACCATCCACACAACACAACAAGAAAATGATAACAAAATAAAAAGAGAGTTAAATTCCTACCTCTCCATGGTTAGCTTTTGTTTCCAAACAAGCAAGCTTTAAATGCCAAAACATAGTCCAAAATAGAAACTTCCAAGCATGCAAAGCTTTTTCCAAGTTCCTTCCAAAAGCAAGAGCTCTGACACAAGAAATATGCGCCCCCAAGGAGTTACAAAATGATTCAACAACCCCAAAACAAGCAAAGCGTTTGAATTAAATAGAAGAGGAAGAGAAGAGGATGATGTGGATTCACGTAGGATGCCACATCACACATCCTCAAATTCAAACACAAAATACAAAGCCATTCTCCAAATCTCAATAAAGAGGTGGGTGAAAAATATGACAAGTTACTTGCACACTCCAAAAAGACCACACCTCAAGGGACAACAAAATAATTAAAATGTAAGAAAGTGAAATTAAAAACAAGCAACATGACTTATAAAATTCATTATAAAAGTCACAAATCACATCTCCATCCATAAGTATGGTTGGTAGATTAAATTTAGAGGCATGGGACAAGTTTTACTTGTCCCACAAGCCTCCAAAAACAGCCCCCAAGGACAAATTCGAATTTTCATGGAGGTGGAGTATTTCTTACTCCAAAATCTGACTTACACAAGCTCTTACACAACTTACACATCACTTACAAATTAAATAAAAACAACCAAAAACTCTTATAATTACTTTCCCATATCCCAATTTAATTTATTTAAATTTTAATCATATGATTCTCACATTAATTCTATCACAATTTAATTAATTAAAAGAAGGGAACACATTACTAATAAAATACATACAACAATAATAAAAATTAACCACATCAATAAAATACATGATCCCATGGTCACATGTAAAGGCAATCCCCCCATGGGAATCTCTAACAAAACAACACACAACACAATAAAACAAGTTGCCATGGTGACCTTGTCGAATTCACCTAGAATTCCATTATGGTTGGTCTCCGATCCCTTGATGTTTTTGTTGTGATATTTTTAACCTATAAAATATAAATACCTCCTTTGGCCTCGTGGCCATATCAGAACATCCAACATGATATAAATGAAATCACAAAACCAACTATATAAATGAATCACAACAACATCGAAGTAACAACTACATCATTTGCATTTTTAATCCACAACTATATCAGCATCATAAAATATCCATTTTCTAGATCTACTCATAATATCCAAAATCATATGTCTGAACAACATCCATAAATCATCCATGTCAAATAGTATATCATCATCCACATATAAGTGTCTCTAATAATCATCGTGCATCATAATCAAATCAAGATCGACAATAATCCATGATCAATGTCTAACATCATACTAAATCAAAACATAATAATGTCTATAATGTAATCAACAGTATCAAATAAGTATCAAAAGGTGTCAAAGGGAAGTGGGCACTACATCCCCCTCCCCTTAGACTCAACTTCCTCCTGGAAGTCACTGGAACAAATGTGGAAACTGAACTCGTAATAAAGTAGCATCCTCCCATGTAGCTGCAGTCTCATCATATCTGTCCCACTGCACCCAAACCTGATCAACCTCTCTACCTCGAAGGCCTAGGGTCATGTGATCTAAGATGTGAATGGGCTCCACCATCACCTGCCCCTGATCCTACACCTGCAATGATGTCCAATCTAGCACATGAGAAGGATCTGCAATATATCTCCTAAGAACTGAAACATGAAACACATCATGTATGTGAGACAAGTTGGGTGGAAATGCTAGATGGTAGGCCAAAGGGCCAATACACTCTAAGATCTCAAAAGGACCAATGAATCTAGGAGCTAACTTAGAACCTTTTCCATAACAGATAGGGCTCTTGTGTGGCCTGACATGAAGGAACACCTTCATGCCCACATCAAAACTATGGTCGATCCTATGTTGATCCACATACTTCTTCTGCTATCTTGAGCCTCCTGCAATCTCTGCCTAATCAACACCACCTACTGCTCCATGTCCTATAGAAGAGCTGGTCCAAGAGATACCCTGTCCTCTAACCTGTCCTAGCTAAGAGGTGTCCTGCACTCTCTACCATATAAATCCTGAAAAGGAGCCATGCCTATAGAACTCTGAAACTATTATTGTAGGAAACTCCACTAAGTACAGGTACTCCTCCCATTTAGACTGCTGATCCATCACATACATCCTGAGCATATCCTCTAAAATCTGATTCACCCACTTAGTCTACCCATCTATCTCAGGGTGATATGTTGTGCTGAAGTTGATCCTCATCCCGAGGACATACTGCATGGTAGTCCAGAAATGTGAAGTGTACAAAGGATCGCGGTCACAAATGATCTTCCATGGAATCCCGTGCAACCTGACAATCTCATCCAAATATACTCATGCCACTTCTCTAGCTGTATAAGTGGTCTTCACCAAAGAAAAGTGAGCCACTTTTGTCAATTTATCAACCATGACCATGATGGCGTCGTGGTGATATCTCGACATCGGTAGCCCAACAATGAAATCCATGGAAATGGTGTCCCACTTCCATTCCGGTATAGCATGAGGATAAAAAGGGCCAGCTAGATGTTGATGCTTGGCCTTAACCCTATGACACTCTAAACACCATGACATAAACTGAGCCATGTCTCGATGAAGTCCTCTCCAATGATACAACTATCTCAAGGTGGTGTGCATCTTCTTCACCCCGGGATGGGATGAATAGGGTGCACGATGTGCCTCTACCAAGATGTCCTACCTCAAGCCTCCATCTCTGGGAACATATATCTGGCCTCTATGCCTAAGAAGACCATCTGCCTCTAAGGTAAATCCATCAAAATTCCCCTCAAGGGGTCTCTGTGACTCGATCTCTACTCGAACTGCAATGTAGAAGTTGTCAAGAGGAAGCTACTGAAGAATCCTACTCCACAAATCTATGCTCACTGAAGTGGCCATAGCCACATGTCTCCATCTTTTGAGAGCATCTGCTACCACATTCTCCTTCCCCTTCACATGCTCTATCTCCATGTCATACTCACAAAGAAACTCCATCCAATGCCGCTGACGAGCATTGAGATTGGGCTACATGAAGAGGTGGCGAAGACTCAAGTGATCTGTCCTGAGTGTGAATCTCCATCCAAGAAGAAAGTGTCTCCATCAAACGAAAGCATGCACAACTACTGCAAGCTCAAGATCATGGGTCAGATAATTAAGCTCATGATCTTTGAGTTTGCGAGACTCAAAAGCTACTACTCTTCCCTCCTACATCAACACACCTCCAAGTCCTACCAACGAAGCATCCATGCAAACAAAGAACTCACCCTGTGGATCCGGCACTGCAAGAATAGGTGTTGTGGTGAGGCATTCCTTCAGTGTCCTAAAGGCCTACTCACATCTGTCTGACCACAAAAAATTCTTCCATTTCCTCTGAAGGGAAGTGATAGGGTGCACAATCTGAGAGAAGTCCTGAAACAAATCTCTGGTAGTAACCTGCTAATCCCATGAAGCTGTGCACCTTGGTCACTGTAGTGGGTGCTAGCCAATCCATAATGGCTCTAATCTTGGAAGGATCGATGGTGATACCTTCCCCAGAAATGATATGACCCAAATACTACACCTCTATCTGAAAGAAAGCACACTTCTCCAAGTTCCCGTAAAGCTACTGCTCATGAAGACACTGAAGAACCTAGCGAAAGGTGCCCCTCATGCTCCTCACATGTACGTGAGTATATCAAAATGTCATCTAGGAAGATGAGCATGAAGTGATCTAAGAAGGTCCTGAATACCCCATTCATCAAACTCATGAACATTGCGGGGGCATTAGTCAAACCAAAAGGCACCACTGTGAACTCATAGTGCCCATATCTCGTGTGGAAGGCAGTCTTATGAATGTCCACCTCTGAAATCCTCAATTGATGGTACCCTGACTTAAGATCAATCTTAGAGAAAATTGTGGCTCCCTTCATCTGATCAAACAAGTCATCAATACAAGGAAGAGGATAACGATTCTTGATTGTTACCTTGTTCAATTGGTGGTAATCAATACACAACTGCAAGGATCCATCCTTCTTCTTCACAAAGATCACCAGTGCACCCCAAGGGGATACACTAGGATAGATAAGGCCTTTCTCCAAAAGGCCCTCAAGCTACAACTTGAGCTCACAGAGCTCTGGGGTGGTCATCTATAAGGTTCTGTGAGATAGGCTCTACTCCTGGAACTAGATCTATATGAAAATCAATCTCACGTGGGGGTGGTAACCCCAGTAGCTCCCCTAGAAAGACATCAAAAAAATCTCTCAAAATGGGATGATCATCTAGTGATGGTCCACTAGACCCATCCTTTGATCTGTCACTGACTATAACAGCATACATCTGACAACCCCATCACACACACTGCTTAAGCTACATAGCGGAGATGGTGTGAATAGAAATGGGTCTCCTGACCCCTGAAATCACTGACTCAACTCCCAAATCATCTACACAAGATATAGTCTTGTGATAACAATCCATCCTGGCCCTGTGTGCAGATAACCAATCCATACCCAAAATGACTCCATATGAGCCCAAAGGAAGGATACGAAGATCTGAGGTAGTGGTGAAAGGTCCCAAATCCACTACACACTCCTTAACTAAGGATTCTATAGAGATCTTAGCTCTAGAAGCCATCTCGACATCCCAACTAAGACCCTACCTAACTGCCACCAGCCTGCATCACTCTACTAAATATGGTGCAATGAAAGAATCAGAAGAACCAAAATCAAACAATACAGAGGTAGGAATACCACCAATGCTACCTGTGGTCTCAATGACTGTGCTCTGATGCTCTACCTAGCGGTTCTTAACCATTCCATAAATCCTTTGGCTATGTCCCATGTCACCAACAGTCGGCTCTGAAATTTGTGCCTTACCCTTGTTGTTAGGGTTATGTGGGAAATCTCTCTAAAAGTGTTCTAGTAACTCCACAACCAAAACATCCTCCTGATCCTCCCCAATGAGTAGCACCTCTAATTAGGTGCCCTAGAAACCTGTGGTGTGGATCTTGATGATCCAGCTATGGTTCTGCTTGAGGTCTCTAATGGTGAGCTCCCGCTGACTAGCTCTAGGTCCACCCTATGTCTTGATGGGACCCCTAGGAGGAGGCCCCATACTCTGACCTCTCTATGTACATCAGCTCTCTGTGGAGGTCTATGAGGTGGGTGGGACTGCTGTTGATACTATGCTATAGCCTAAAGGATGAATGTGTTGTACCCTTGGCCACCATAAGGAAGGGGTACTGACCCCCTCGATCTATCATCCTACATCTTCTGTATGCGGCTCTGGACTTGGTCTCTAGCCTACTGGGCCTTTCCTCGAGTCTCCTCTAAAATATAGGCCTTCTTAATGGCCTCTGCTAATGTTTGTTGGAAGTGGATCCACACAACACCTCCAATATCTAAATTTAGGCCCCAGATGAACCTGTGAATCCACACCTACTCATCCTGCATATACTCTACATACTGGAGTAGATCCAGAAATCTACTCTCATACTCTGCTACTGAAAGAGATGCCTGTCGGAGGTCATGGAACTCGTCAATCCTCTAGTTATGAACCTCCGTGATAAATATCTACTCCTAAATCTCTCCTCAAATAGCTCCCAAGTCACTTTCTCTAATCTACATGGAGCTTCTACTCCTCTATCCTCCACCATACTCCTGCTCCATCCCTCAGTAGATGGATCACAACATGAGCTTTCATGTTACTAGAACAAGGACAAAGCTTGAAGCAACCACTCAAGCTCACTAGCCAGGCCTCTACTTGAAATCCACCCTGTGTCACCTGAGTAATGTGATGGCCAAAGCTTCAGGATCTCCTTGATGTGATCTATAGCTATGGTTTGACGGCCTCTAGGTCTCTCGGCATGCTCATCCCTAAGCCTAGGGCTCCGAGACCTCTCTGTATGCTCTGGAACTCTGTCACCCTGTCCCCTAGGTGGTGACTCTACTCTGGTTGACTCCGCATGGGATTCTCTCCTCTATGCTCCTCACTGGGTCGAGGAGATACCTGACCCTCAATGGAAGGGGCTCTGTCATGACTAGCTGCATGTCCTCCTCCTAATCCTCTGCATAGAGTGGCATTAACATCCTGAAGAGTCTATAAAATCTGAGGTAGGATAACTGCTACACCCTGATCTGGTGGTGGTGGTGGTGGTAAGTCTGAGTCTATGTGAAAATTCCCTCACTCCATCTACACCTCCTGCATAGACCAAAGGCGTGAGTTAGTTCATTTTGCTAAGTTTTACACAATTCCATGTTTACTAAAATATACAAATTTCTAAACTAAGTTGTTTTCTAGATTTAAAAATGTGCTAGGTTTAAGTTTCATGTCTCAAGTTTTCTAGTGTGCCCAATGGTCCAAGCTTTTGAACCACTACTCTGATACCAAGTGTGATTCCCATTAAAACAACCCACTTGAGACCCAAGAAACAACCTAGGATTAGTTAGAAAATTATGGAATAATTTTTTTTATTAGAAGTGTCCACAACCAAGTTGCAAGACAACAGTTGACACTATTAGGTTCCGAAACAAATCTAAATTACTAGAACATATTTTTCTTTCATTAACAAATATCAAGTTCACATGGTTCAAATTTTAGGGTTAGAAGTTTCAGTTAGGTTCAAGGGAGTAAATTTACCCCCATACCCACTCTCTAACAGGCTCAGAGTTTTAACTTGATTTTTCTCATACTTAATGCTTCCAAAATTTCCCTAAATCATTCCCATTGGATAGGAAATTTTCTCACCTTTCTGATGATATAAAGAAGTCCTCCTAACTCCTTCAGAAACTCAAGATATGGACAAGGCAGGATTTAGGGGTCAAATTTTCCCCAAGGGGACACGTGTCAAGCAGGGGTGAAAACCATTTTTGGCGGGTTGGCAGGGTGGGCATTTGGAATTTTTCCCCCGTGGGACAAATTTCCCAATTTGCCCGCACACCTCTGCGGGTCCTCCAAGGACACATGGCGAGCCTTTCAAGTCGCCACACCTCAATGAAAGGGAAGGGCGGGCGGTGGAGGTGCTTGGGGCAATTTTGCCAAAGGGGAAGAAGAAAAAATGGTTCAAACAAGTGGGTCCGCACAGAATGGGTGCTCCAGGGAAGGGCAGGGAGTGGTGGGGCAGATTTGGTGAAAATTTCACCAAACAGGGGAAAAACAAGAAAAGGCACGCGGGGTCTGCGCGCCCCACGGAAGGATTTTGCCCAAGGTGAGGGTGGGGATGTGGGGCCACGGGGAAATTTTTCAAAAATTTCCCAAAGGTGAAAACTTAAAAAAAAAAAAGGGTCTGCCCCCTCCGCTAGTACCCAAAGCTGCCACATGGCAGCCTGTGATTGGCCGTGGGCCGGTGGGGGCCCTAAATTTTTTCAAAAAATTTCAAAAAGGCTAAGGGCAAAAAAATTCCACCCTCCATTGCCCCATGAGGACACATGGCAGCCTCTGATTTTGCTTGCAATTCGGCGGAGGAAAAGATGAAAATTTTCCCAAGAAAATTTTTTACAAATTTTTTCTAAGGAAATTTTCGACGGGAAATTTTTGGGTTGCGGGCCCACTAGGGAAAATTTTCCCAAATTTTCTCACCAAGGGCCAAAAACTTCAAAGTGCCATAAATTTTTCTAGAAAGCTCAAATTTGAGAAATCAAGGACTTTTTGGAAATCTCTCAATGCACTCTTTGCACAGGAAACATAAATTTTACATTTTGATAAATTTTAAGGGGCCAATTTTGCAAATAGGATCTGCAGGATTTTAAAAAGCAAACTGGTAATTTCCAACTTTCAAATTTGATTAAATTGGATCTCCTCCTTCACTCAACATGTCCAAACAGACATGGAGAATTGATCTAGGGAGATTTTAAAGTGTTTTAGGGAAGTTAATTTGTTCAATTGATTTACATTTGAATTTTGTCCAACAAATGACAGAAAACAGCTGAGGAAGGGATTGAGGCTCAATTTTGCAATGGTTAAATTATTTTCTTAAGTTTCTTTGTCAATCTGAGTTCATTGCTAATCCATATCATGTTAATTTTTAAGGTTTCCAAATTGATTTAAATGTTGAGGTCTAAACTGTGCATTTTTATTAAGTTTGATTGTCAATTTTGAATATTTACAAGAGATCAATTTCTTTTAAACTTGTATAACAAATTTTATCATTCAAGTGTGGTATTTTATTTCTAAACTAATCTAATGCATTCAGTTACTAAACAAACCATTCTTAATCAAATTAAATACCAAATTTCATTTTTATATAATCCAAAAATTTTAAACAAGGTAAATATACATCATTGTTTCACACGCATTTCTTTTTTCCAAACCAGAATTTAACTTCCAATTTTTCATACAATTTGATATTCCATTTCATTCAACAATGCATATGAAGAGAAGGTCTTTCAATTCTTTATTAATTCCAATCATACACTTTACATATTTCAATGTTGGAAAACAATAACAACATTCAATTTATTTCTTTCCAATGTACAGAACAGAAAACAAATGTCTTTCTCAATTCAAATGTACATTCTCATAATCAATTACAACATTTCTCCATAATATAACTATTACAATTTCATCCACATTATGTGGGAAAGGATTACAAGTGAATTTGTTTTCACAAGGAACTGTCAAACTGCATTTTTCCTTTGCTCCAGACAACAACATGCAATTTTCTTTTTCTCCAAGTTGATCACAACAAAAGAGGGGGAAAGGCAACGCTCTCCACCCAACCAAGACATCCAATGAAAGGAGAATCCTTCCTTCATCATTGGCCCCTTAGCCCCAACCAAAATACAATAAAAGGTGTATTTCAACCCATGGCAACAACTGGCTTCCACAACACACAACATTCTTTCACATGCACATTTCAATTGCCAAAACATAGATTCAACACAAAAAACAACAGTTTACAACTGCAATTTAAAACATTCCAATCAGAACTCAAGCTTGATCATGCAAGCCAAAGGAGAAAGGTCTATGGGGGAAGCTACTTATGCCTCCCAATTGGGAATTAGGCATCCACCAATAACAAACCCGCCAAAATAATTCATCACACACATCCTTATGCCCCCACAAATCCTTATTCCCTCCTTATGCCCCCCACAAAGTAAGAAATGCAAGCTATTTCTTTTCCATGGTGGATCCCAAACCCAAACTCCCTCCACAAAATTCTGATGCCAATGGCATTCCCTTATGCCCCCCACATGGATTCCCCATAGCCTTATCCTACACCATTCCTATGGCAATCTACCCAACCAGCCAATAAATAAAACAAAACATGCACCATTCACACAACACAACAAGAAAATGATAGCATAAAAGAAGAGTCAAATTCCTACCTCTCCATGGTAGCTTTTATTTCCAAACAACAAGCTTCAATGCCAAAAAATACAGTCCCAAAACAATCAATCTTGAAGCATGCAAAGCTTTCTCCAAACTTCCTTCCAAAAACAAGAGCTCCAACACAAGAAAAATGTGCACCCCAAGGAGTTGCAAAATGATTCAACAACCCCAAAACAAGCAAAGAGTTTGAATTAAATAGAAGAGGGAGAGAAGAGGATGATGTGGATCCATATAGGATGCCACATCACACATCCTCAAATTCAAACACAAAATACCAAGTTCCATTCTCCAAAGCTCAATAAAGAGGTGGGTGAAAATATGACAAGTTACTTGCACACTCCAAAAAGGCCACACCTCAAGGGACAACAAAATAATTAAAATGTAAGAAAGTGAAATTCAAAACATTCAACATGACTTATAAAATTCATTAGACAAGTCACAAATCACATCTCCATCCATAATTATGGTAGGTAGATTAAATTTAGAGGCATGGGACAAGTTTTACTTGTCCCACAAGCCTCCAAAAACAGGAAGGACAAATTCGAATTTCCAAAGGAGGTGGAGTATTTCATACTCCAAAATATGACTTACACAAGCTCTTACACAACTTACACATCCCTTACAAATTGGTACAAATAGCCAACAACTCTTATAATTACTTTCCCATATCCCAATTTAATTTATTTAAATTTTAACTATAAGATTTCTCACATTAATCTACCACATTTAAATTAATTAAAAGAAGGAACACATTACTAATAAAATGCATACAACAATAATAAAATAAACACATTAATAAAATACAGAAACCCATGGTCCCATGTAAAGATGATTCTTCCCATGGGAATCTCTAACAAAACAACACACAACACAATAAAACAAGTTGCCATGGTGACATTGTTGAATTCACCTAGAATTTCATTTTGGTTGGTCTTCGATCCCCCGGTGTTTTTGTTGTGATATTTTTAACCTGTAAAATACAAATACCTCCTTTGGCCTCATGGACATATTAGAACATCCAATGTGATATAAAATGAATCACAAAACCAACTATATAAATGAATCACAAAAACATCAAAGTAACAACTACATCATTTGTATTTTTTTGTTAATTAACCACTATATCAACATCATAAAATATCCATTTTCTAGATCTACTCATAATATCAAAAATCATATGTCTGAACAACATCCATAAATCATCCATGTCAAATAGTATATAATCATCCACATACAAGTGTCTCTAATAATCATCGTGCATCATAATCAAATCAAGATCGACAATAATCCATGATCAAATGTCTAACACCACACTAAGTCAAAACATAATAATGTCTATAATGTGACCAACAGTATCTAAATAAGCATCAAAAGGTGTCATAGGGAAGTGGGCACTGCAAAACGAAGGAGCCAAAAAAGATGTGCATCTAAGGGAATGAAAAATTGAAAACCTAAGGCTACAAAATGATCTAACACTGCCTTAACAAACACCAAAAAACTCATTTATCAGTTGGGCTTCATACCTACTCCCATTGAAGTAACCAACCAACTCGGACCTATTCCAAAGTCAAGTTCCTCTAATCCATGAAAGTGCTTGATTTGAGTATTTGTTAGTGATAAGCATACGACCCCAACCAATATACCTTGAGTTTACTTAGAATCATAAAGGATATAATCTGATCCTATAACTTCAACTTTTTATCCCTAATGTGCCTTTCATGCCATGGCTTTTCTAAAGGACCTTATGATCTGTTTTTTAAGGCTCCAATTACTATGGCTCATCGTTCATCCAACTTGATTAAATTTTCAATGCGTTCTTCATAATGCTTTCTCATCAGCAAGACTTCCATCATGTGCAATACACAAAGAAGGTAACATAAATTCCATAGGAAGAATGAATTCTATGCCAAACACTAACTAAAATGGTGTGGCTTTGTTCAACGATTTATATGTTGTCCAATATGCCCAAAGTACTGCAGATGCTTTATCATCCCAATCCTTTCTTCCAACATCACAGATTTTTGTAAATGTCTGGCTCAAAATTTATTAAAATCCTCAGCCATCCCATTTTCCTGAGGATGATAGGGTGTAGTCTTATGGTGTGTAATCATGAATTCATCCAATAAATTTCATATGATTATCTCATTAAGAAAATGTGTGCCCCTATCACTGGTCAAACTTAAAGGACATCCATACATTGTAATAATATTTTCCCAAAGAAACCTGACCACTATGGTTGCTGTACAATCCTTTGTAGGTGCTGCTTTTTCCCACCTTGTCAGATTATTTTTGTAAGTTATGATGTAGTCTGACCCAATTCTATGCGCAGTTGGTGAAATAGGACCCAAAAAATCTATATTCCATTTCTCAAACTATTTGGCACTAATAATGGTACTTAGAGGCATTTCATCTCGTTGACATGGTTTTTCAAGACATTGACAATGATCACAAGTCTTACAAAATTCCTTATAATCTTTATACATGGTCTCCCACCATAATCCAATGAGTAGAATCTTGCATGTAGTGGCATCACTGACTTAGTGGCCACTTGCAATACCACCATGAGCTTTTTGCATAATATTTGTACGCTCATGTTCTAATACACAACTATGCAATACTTCATTTTGAGCCTAATTTGACAAGTCACCACTGATTAACATATAGAAACTGCACGTAGGAAAGTTGTTTCTTCTCCAAGGATTTAATTCCTTCTGGTGCATCCCTATTTCATAGTAAGATAACAATGTTATCCAGTTATGATGGTGCCATCATTGTAACTTATATAACTGTGATTCATCTGTGTATGGTATACTTTAATTACCTGTGCTTCTTCTCCTGACTATATTATGGATAGATGGTCTGGTCCAGAATTAATTTTCCCTAGTTTCACCACAACTGTGAAATCAAATTCTTGAAATAAGAACACCCATTGACATATGTGCCCTTGTAGAATAGTTTTGTTTACCAAATACTTCAATGTCATGTGATCTGTATAAAATATGAATATTGTAGCTAGTAGGTGCTGTCGGAATTTATGTAACACATAGATCATTGACAAATCTTTGCACTCTGTAGTTGTGTAATTCCGTTCTAGAGGGGTCAACTTTCTACTAGCAAAATAGAGAAGATGATCTACAATACCTTCTCTAAGTTGAGCCAACACTACGCCAATGGTCATGCCAGAGGCATCAACATGTACATGAAATGGTTGGTCCCACAAATGAAAATGTAGAATAGGCGTGATAGTAAGTTTTTTCTATAATGTCTTATATGCACGCTGCTGTGGTTCTTCCCAGTATAACATACATTTCCCTTTTAGTAACCCCTCCAATGGTGTGAAAACTTTGGAATATCCTTTGATAAAATTTCTGTAATATCTTGTATGACCCAAAAATTTGTGCACCTCACTCTGACTAGTAGGCTCTCTTAGGCCTATAATAACTGCAACCTTGGATGGATCAACCAACAAACCTTCCTTGCATATTATGTGTCCTAACAATATCCAAAACGGTGTAGCAAATATGCACTTCTTGATGTTCAATGAGATACTCAACTATTTCTACATCTTTCAAACATTAAGCACAAATTGTCATAATGATCCTTAACTAATCCATACACCATCCAATCATCTAAATAGACCTGTAAGAAGTTGTGAATAAATTCCTTGAATGCTTGAACAACTATGCATGAAAATACAATAGGAACATTTTTCAGACCAAAAGGCATTACATTATAGGTGAAGCTACCCCATTCAGTAGTAAATGAAGTCTTTTCCCTATCCTCTTGAGAAATTTGAACCTGATGATACCCAGAGAACTCATCTGTAAATGAATATATTTCACACCCTACAACACCTTCTAGTATTTCCTCAGTGAATGGCGTAGGAAAGGGATCAGTCACACATGCAACATTCAGGTCCCTGTATTCCACGCAGATCATAATCCAATCATCCTTCTTGATACTAATCACCATTAGGACTAACCCATTTCTGAATCATCAAGGGGATTGATAATTCCAGACTTCAACATTTTGTCAATCTATTCTTTGAACTTTTTGTGCAAGTTGGGGTTCATCCTATAGGGTATCTTTCTAACTAGGCATACACCCTCTTTAAGATTTATCTTCATCTCCCCTAATTATTCATGCACACCTTTAAGTTCATGATACCCCTTAGGGAATAAGTCCTGATAATCCCTTAGTAACTCTATGATTTTTTCCACTTCAGAGTCTGACCAATAGTCTCCAATTATGACTTCCTTAGGCTTAGCCTCTGATCCAATCTTCACCTTCTTTATCTTCATAAGTTCATGATAGGTGTGTGTGGTTGTATCTGAACTATCCAATACCTCACACCTACCTATTGAATGGTTTACATCCAGATTTTCTACTTCTTCATCATCCACTAAGTAGACCATTTTCCCTTTTTCTTTCTCAAGGCAAGTGCATTGAAGTAGTGTGGCATCGGCCTCTATTTCTTCAACAAGACATGCTCCTGAGTCCCCTTCATCTAATAAATCATGAAGGAGTTCTTCAGCCTTGGCACTATCTCCCATAGTTAAGCACTTTATGACTCTTAATGCTTCTTCCACCGGAGGCTTTGTAGAGAAGAAGTCAAACATCTGGGCCATTCTTGTAATTAAATCTAACCAATTTCAAGTCTCTCTATGGAGTTCTATATATACATACCAAGCACGCATGTATCCTTGTAAAGTGGAATAAAACTTGTGCACCCATAGTGAAGGTGGTAAAGCTTCCTGCCCTTCTGTCCAGAGTCTCTCACACTTCTGAACGTGGTGCTGAATAGGTTGATTACCATGATAAGTGTAGATTTGAGTAGGTGCATTGCTCCTGAAGAACCTAGTAGCAAGAGAAATCCTAATTTCATTCCATCCTATAAGATTATCCTTGTGGTCCACCCACCAACGTGCTGCTATCCCACATAGTGTATATACTAGCATATTTCTTCTTTCCAATGGGTCTATCCATTGTTCCTCCATGGTGCTCAAGAATACCGTAGGATCTCTTTCTACGGTGTAACAAGGTACTGAGTTATTACCTATCCTTCTGACATAAAAATTTTTATTGCCTTTAGGAAATATGCTCTTTACTTCACGCCCTACTAACTCATAAGTGTTATGAGCCCAATTATCACAAGCAACACTTGTAGTATCACTAATGGAATTTACATCCTCCCACTGAATTATTCCTTCTTTAGTTGGCTCAAGTATTTCTGGATCTCGGATGACACGTACATAAATCCTATTCAGATCTTCTTCACTTAAGGGCTCAACATAGGGCACAAATTTTCCATCTGTTAAAGGGATAATAACTCTTTCCTCCTTGTTTTCAAAACTGATATAACCCTTGTTGAACTGAAGATCAACATTATTTGCATAGCACCAAGGATGCCCCAATAGAGTTGGGAAGCTATGTGACTCTTCGAATGCTAAAACCTCAAAGTCTCCAGTGAACTTGACTCCTTGTATGGTAATGGATGAATCTTTCAAAACTCCAATGGGAGTGGCCTTAGTCCTATTAGCCATGAACAATACATTAGAGGATGGATGCAATGGGGGTCTCCCCATTTGTACCCATGCATCTAAAGTAATAACATTGACTTCCAGCACCTATATCAATCAATATATTACTCAATAGCCACCCATCCACGACAACATTCAGAGTGATTTCCTTGTCATAATCTAGGCTATGAGGGGGAAGATTTGCATGTAGGATCTATCATCCAGTCTCAATACTTACGCGCAGAGTGTTTCCCTTTAACCAATTCCCTAACAATGGAATGATATTTTCCTGGTGCAACATTTTACATACTTCTCTCAAGTCATCTATATCAGTTTGGACTCTCTCTGATAATTTATTTTGCTCCATCTTCCGTGATTGCTCTTTTAAGTACTGTATCTCACCCTGAAGATTCCTGAGAACCTCCATGGTTTCCTGATAAACCTCCTTCTGATGGGCAGGATCTGGGTACCGTGCATGTAGAACCTCCTCCTTAGTGATGGTAGGCTTCTATTGTAATGCTTCTCTGGTGCATTCTGCCTCAGTGTGGGTTGTGATATTCACTTGTAATGCCTCATACTCTACTTCCAACTTAGGCATCCATTGATTTTCAATAGTACATTGTATCCTAACCATCCCTATGCCTTTGTTTTCTTGTTTATGCTTCTTACTAAGATGCTCATACAAGTCCAGGAACTCCTCATAGCTATGGTTCTTTCCACAAAAAACATGTAATATTATGAGGACATTCACGCCTGTAGTGGTCAGGAGATCCACATGTATAACATGTTCCGCGAGGGAACTCACTTCTTCCACCACCACGACCTCATCCTCCAAATCCACCGTGGTATCCTTGACCTCTGCCATGACCACCTTCAAAACACCCTTCATTCCGATCATAGCGCACCTGATTGTGATCCTTGTCCTGATGCTCATTCTTTCCTTTAGAGTTATCTGAAACTCATGTCTGTTGTACACCAATATCTATAGCATCATGGATCTGAAAAATCAGTCGACAGTCTTCCGTGTCATGAGTCGTGGACCTGCAGATTTTACAGTAGCTTGAAACATTCTTCCTTATCATGCATTGTAGTAATGGGAAGTGGCTAGCATCATGGTTTAAATGGCATATCTCACAATCCAACAACAATGATTGCACTGATCTATGAGGACAACTATCCTTTGTGTGACCTTCTACTTCACAATCTGTGCACCAAATCCCTATGCACGTCTCATGTGCTGAATTTGCTGATAGTTTCTCCAACTGTTTTGCCATAGCTATGATTTGTGCTTCTAAAAATGGGCTCACCCCAGTGTCTATACTTCCAACTACCTTAGCATGTAAGGATGCTTCAAGTGCTTCACATGGATCAGTGTATGTCTTATGTGATAATTCCCTCCTAAAAGGGGTAATCAAGCCCCCAATGAACCATTATGCATGTTGGCTTGCGTGTATATCATAAGAAAGCTTAGATAACAATGTTTTAAAATGGGCATCATACTCTCTGACACTTTCAGTAGTTCCTTGCTTAATATCCTTGAGTGCACTTATACTCTTCTGCTCAAACTCAGGGATGTGAAACTCTTTAAGGAATGCATCTTTTAAAGTTGTATAGTCTACGCAAGTCTGATTAGGGTCAAACTTTCTATACCAGCTATGTGTGCACCCTTGTAATGTAGTAGCAAATTGGCTTTCCCTACACTCAGAAGTCATGATTCCTTTTGCATGCCATAATATTTCACACATATGCACATGTTCAACATCTTCTATGCCCCTATACTCTAGAAGATGAAGATACATCTCCATGTAAATATTCTGGGGTTGGTGCGGACCTTGCCCACCTGATCTAGAACCTCCTGTGTTTCCTCTTCCTCTAGAACCACCAGATCCACCAGAACTAGAGCTACCTATGCCTCCTGATCCCAAACCTGTAGCTGGGGTCAGACCAGAAAATGTACTTCCTTGTGTCCCAATAGTAGAACTGAACTATACCCCGATAGTCTGTGAAGTGTTACTACTCCCAGAAGTTAATCCAAAAATCAGTGCACTTATATTATGTGCTGATGATACACCTGAAAAGGTACTCCCATATAACAATGAATTCATTTGTGCTGCCATTACTGTGCCTTTCATAAGACTTGCTCCTACTCTTCCACTACTTGAATTAGCTTGTTGACTATTTGTTGTACTAGATGCTAGAAAACCAAGTGCAAGGGCAAGGTTTCCAGGTGGATTCAGATGCGTACCCATGGCCCAAGTCGTCTCTACTAGTGTACTTCTACGTGAGGCTGAGGAGGGTTCCCTATCATGCTTTCCCAAATGGGGGAGTTCTTGATGCTCTAGCTCCACATCTCTTATGTGAGCTCTAAATAATTCATGAGACATCTTTCTCCTCAATGCCATCCACTCAGCAATGTCACGTTACTTCTCTACCTCCCTCTCACGTGCACCTCATTATACTTAAGCCACATTTCATCTCTCTACCTTTCTACCACTAGGTCTGCCATCTTTCACCAAACCTTGTCCTTCCCTCACGTGTGGTGGGGTTTAGTTAGCCATCGGTTTACTCTCAAATTCAAATTTACCATCAGGATCTTGTTCGCCAGTGGAATGCCTTGTAGGTAAGTTCCCCTTGGATATCGTAAAAACTAGAATTTAACTACCTCTAGACATGAATAAGTGGAAATTGAGTACTCCAAGATATAACTATTTAAAACACCACAGAACCACATATCCATAGCTCGAGTCCAAATTAGATCAGCATCATAAAGGGCCTGAAATTATTCCTGCATCTAGACAATACGATACCTCTAATTCCACTTAGATGCATACGCAATCAGCAACTCATATAATTCTACTGGAAAGATAGTGAAGAAAATCTCATATAAACTATCATACATATTCTATTCCACCTATACGTGTGCGTTAAACTCAGATCCAGTGCTGAACCATCATGTGTATTCTTCTTCCAGATCATGTATCCACTCCTCAACACTTGCTAAGGTCAACTAGTATGTCTTCATCATGAACCATCCTGAAAACAACTGAAAAAGAGGTCCCGGCAATGGAACCAATGATGCAGCCTAGAATTCACCAATACAAGCCCAGGCACGCTGGCACATCACTCAGCCTAGACTGAGTGCTCACCCAAAGTATGCAAAGGTACCAAGCCCCTCTTTAGGGTTGTTATTGTAGGATGTTAGCATGATGAAGACTTAAATCATTCAGATCTATGACTAATATATCCTTCTACAGTGCATATTCAGATCTAGATCTAGAACATAACAGACTTAAAAGATAACCATAATGGAATCAAACATGCAATACTGAATTATAACCATGATAACACCTTGTTTTAGTCCATAATCTCCATTATATTAATTACATTAAATACACAGAAGTTTCCTTACAATAACAATAGTATACACTCATGCACATATCAGATCTGACAACATAATCTCACTATAACCTAGTTCTCACACCTATATGCTCTCTCTCTCTACACAGTTTAATACATATTTATAAGGGTGGGGACTTGCCCTTCACCACTTATCTAATCCCAAAATAGGTCGCATGCTATTATTAGCCACGCGTCGTTACAAAAATAACCTTACATGCAAGTGTTAATAATAGATACTTTTAGTTAACTATCAATTTTAGATTCTATCTTTATCCTGCATTCATGCAGAGTGCTTTGTAGCTGATCATCTAAAAATAGCCAATGCATGTCATGCAAGTCTCTGATCGGTTTGAGTGCTCCACACACTATCTCCAAAAATAGATCCTCATCATGAAAATGGCTAAGTCCCAAACTATTTCTATTCGTGTGCACATCCTTTCTGATGCTTCCACACCTTTGAATGTGATCTTCTCTCCTACATGAAACTTCTATATTTTCTTCACTAAGTTCTAGATTCTAACTAGTCAAAAGTCAAAAAAATAAGTTTAAAAGGACACTAGTTGTATTGCGTGAGTTCCAGCAATGGTTGTTCCCTTGTGGGTACCATGAACTAAAAGCAATATGACCATTCTTTAGGAAAAACAGAAGATCAATTTTAAGGAAGGTGCACACCCAATTCGGAAGCATGTCTTATACGGATGTAGTCCAAATCTGTCTGGATGGGTCAACCTAGAAATAGATCAAATTCTGGACATCTGGTATCTTTTAGGCAGTTGAAGTATCTAGAGTGGATAAGCCTAATGGTTATTAGTAGCATGAAGGATGGTAGGATAAGAATATCTATTGGAATATAGGGACTTAAATGTACTCTAATGTCATCGATCCTTGCAATCTCTCCCTTTACTGAAGAAATTCTAGAGGGAGTAGTCTAGCACAAAGTCTACTCTTTCACGGATGGGTTATTAGGGTATCACCAAGTCTAGATTCCAAAGGAAGACCAAAGAAAGACAACTTTCACCAGTAAATGGGGATTTTTTTCCTACACAGTTATGCATTTTGGATTAAATAATGTGCCTATTGTGTTCTCACATATTATGGTACAAGCATTCTAGGACTTCATCCATAAGTTTCTTTGAGTTTACCTAGATGACTGGACTATGTATGGATTGGTGAAAGACCATTGTGGCAATTTAAGGCTGATTTTTGAGAGATGTCAGAAATTAAAGATATCCATCAATATTAAGAAATGTGTCTTTGCTACTCCATTTGGAACCTTGTTAGGACACATTATATGCAAGGAAGGATTACTAGTGGATCCTACCAAAGTTGCAGTTATTGTAGGATTGGGGGAGCCTACTAGTCAAAGTGCAGTGTGTGGATTCTTTGGGCATACAGGGTAATACAATAAGTTCATTAAGGGGTATGCCAAAATATTCATTCCGTTGGAAGAATTGTTAAAACACAAGAGTGCCTTTCATTAGTGAGAGGCACAACAAAAGGTATTTGACACTTTGAAGGATAAGCTTGTCACGACGTCCATATTACATTTTTCTTCTTGGGATAATCATTTCCATGTGCATGTTGATGCCTCAGGAATAACTATGGGAGTAGTACTAACACAACCTAGTGAGGGAATCATTGATCATCCCTTGTGCTTTGAAAGTAGAAAGTTGACACCAAAAGAGTAGAATTACACAACTATTAAGCGTGAAGCATTTTCTATGATCTACACGCTGCATAAGTTTAGGCAGTATCTATTAGCAAAACCATTTATATTCTACATGGACCACATGGAATTGAAATACTTACTCAACTAACCCATTCTGCAAGGGTACATATGTCATTGGGTCCTTCTATTTCAAGAGTTTGAGTCCATAGTGACTGGTGAAGCCATCAAGACAATTCAGGACCTGACCACTTATCAAGGATTAATTTGAGGGAGGACACACAAATCATTGAGGATACCATGCCAGATACGTAACTATTTAGGTTACAACACGTGCCCTCAAAATTGGAAGATATCGTAGTGTTCTTAAAAATAGGTGTGACACCAGAAGGAATGAAGGCTCTGGAGAGAGAATAGTTAGCAATACATGCCTCACCTTACATGTTGATTAGTGGATATTTGTATAAGTTAGGTCAGGATGAGGTCTTGTGCTGATGCGTATTAGAACATGAGCACGTGGTAATTATGGAGGAAGCACATGGTGGGATTACAGGAGGACACTATGTAGGAAATGGTACCGCACAGAATATTTTATTAGCAGGTCTTTGGTGGGAAACCATCTACAAGGATTGTATTGAGTTTTGTAAGGCCTGTGACCATTTCTAGTGCCTTGGAAAACCTAGAAAGAGAGATTAAATTCCCTTGTGACCAATAGCCAGTGTTGAACCATTTGAAAAATGGGAAATCAAATTTGTAGGGCCAATTTCTCCAGCTACTGTGAAGGACTGGTTCACGGTATATCATCACTTTCAATAATTACTTGAAATAGTGGGTAAATGAAGCACCTACAAAGGATTGCACCATAGGGAAAGCTGCTAGATTTTTATGGGAGAACATAATCAATAGGTATGGTTTTCCTTTAAGTTTAACAAGTGATAGAGGTACACACTTTCTCAATGAAATAGTCAGGATTCTGTTAGTAGAATTTATGGTGGCCCATCACAAGACTACCCCTTATCACCCTCAAGTAAATGGAACTACTGAGGCATTTAATAAGATACTAAGTCACACGTTAACTAAGATCTGTTATGTTGGAAGACAGGATTGGGATGAAAAATTATGATTCATTCTATGGGCATAAAAAACAACCTACCAAAGTTTGAACAAGGCCACACCATTTCAATTGGTGTTTGGCGTAGAGGCTATTTTACCAGTTGAATTCATGTTACCATCACTATGTATAGTGCACGCAAGAGGGTTAGTTGATCAACAAGCATTGGAAGAAATAATTGATAAGTTGATGCAGTTAGACGAAAGGTGATCACTTGCTAGATGGATTCAAAAGATAGAAAAATCAAGACAAAAGGCATGGCATGATCGTCATATCAAGAACAAGAAGTTTGATGTTGGGTAGATGGTATTGTTGTATGATTCTAAGTATTTGCGCCATCCTGGGAAGTTGAAAGTCCATTGGTTGGGACCTTACATCATCTCATACATTCTTGATTCAGGCACTTGCAGTTACAAGTGTTGGATGGGATAAGGTTACCAGGTCACTTCAATGGGAGTAGGTTGAAGCCCTACTATAAATAAGTCTTCTTGGTGTTTGTAATAAGGTAGTATTGCCAATTAGCTTAGAATTTCCCTTTATGCTTTTTATTTCTTGTGTGTTCCCTTTCTCATTGCTTGTTCCTTTCTTTTTGTTTCATTTTACACCTTGTGCGCTAGTAACCACATTATTTTTCCAAGGTTCATGTATGTGTAGAGGACCGCACATATGTTTTAGTGTGGGGTGGAGTGATGCAAAGTATAGGTCTGTAATACAAGTTTGAGCTAGTATTAGAAATTATGGTGAATGGCCCGGTCGAAGGATAATAATAATAATAAAATGTGTAAGGTTAAGAAGCACCTAGAAAAGAGGGTGGATGAGAATGGTTGGTGTCAAGAAGGCTTTGTGGAAACCACGTATAGAAAGGATGAAGAGGGCAGGAACAACATGAGGTAGGTGAGGGAAAAAATTGGGTAAAGGATAGAAGAAGTGCCTTTGGTGCTGTGGACATGCGTGTAAGAGTCTTCAGTCGGGTTAGTTTTTTGTGCACAGAAGGTTGTAAAGGGTTTTTCACGCAGGATGTGGTGCATGGGTAAGGGCTATTAAAGTCGGCTTAGTGGAAAAATATGCACATTTAATGTTAAAGTATGTTGGTAGGTGGTATAACATTTAATGTTGGAAAGAAGGAAAAACTATAAATACAAGGTCAGGAAAGTCATTTGTTACCTTGCGATTACAAAGTGAAAGAAGCCTCTTGCAAACTAGAGCATCCAGAGAGAAATATTTGTGAAGAAAAGAGAATCCGAGAAATTTGAGAGTGCATATAGAGTAGATCTGTAAACTGGAAGGAATACACGGGCATGAGGAAAGGTTGTGTGAAGAGCGTCATCTTGTGGAAGGTTTTCCTGGTTAGGGTTTGGCAGCTAGGGCATGGAGAAAGTGAGGATTCATTCTAGGAGTTAAAACTTTGGAGCTTTGGGATTGAGTAGAGTAGTAGAGTAGAGAAAGAGAAAGAAGTATTTAAGTTCAGCTTGACCAGAAGAATGGTGCCAAGGAAACCAACTGTTTCATCGAAGAAAACAAAAGGAAAGGGAAAAAGAAAGCAAATCTTTACCATTCGAGATCCAAAAATGAAGAATGGTACACATAAATGTAGTACCTTGATGGGGTATTGTTAGGAAAAGAGTTGGAGTCACACCTACAAAATATGGTTTTAAGTGATTATAATCATCACACAAGCATAACTAAGAAAGAAATGGCATTAGAGTTGGTCTAACCAAATAATAAGAGGATGCCAGATGGAATGCCCTTTTATAGCGATGAGGTAAAAGTCAAATTGGAGAAGGCCGGATTATTGCAATTGTATGAGTTACCATACTTTGGAAAGCCTGAGTGTCTTTATCAGTGGATGAAGTCACGCATGCATGAGGATCATTTTTATTTTGTAGGGCGTAAGATGTGTATCACACCATAACTGATATCAAAGTTCACAGGCCTCACTTTTGAAGGATATATCATTGATGATGATCTGAGTGATAAGGAGGCTATCAAGGAGACTATAGATGCATATGAATACAAAAAGGGATCACGATACTTTGACATCACCGAGATACCCAGACCCAGTGATGAGGATGGCTGCGTGCTTGGTCACCAAGCTCAATGATCAGGAACGGTGGACACAAGTCAACAAGGCATGGCTGAATGTATGCCGAAAGATATCAAAAGGAACCATCTACAACTTGTCCGCTTTCATCGTGGATAAAATTATAAGTAGCACGCAGGAGGGAGAGAAGATAATCTTTGGTAACGTCCTCCTCACCATTGTATTTTCAGAGATTGGAGTGCCCAATGGGCTAGAAAAAATCATTTGGGTATATCCAAAAGAGGATCCCTCACCCAAAAAGAGGTTTGTGAAATACACTTGTGAAACCATGACAACTGCTCACAAGGCACGTTTGGAGAAGTGGTATAAGCTAATACGTGATGTATTTGGGGCTGAGTGGAGGATCCCAGAGCAATTTCCTGCGCTTGTTAATGGGGAGGAAAAAATTTGCAGTGTACCAACACTTATGCATTGGCATATTTACATTGACAGATGAGAATATGAATCCATGGTGCAAGCTACCCTTCTCCTTCATTGTGTTATAGTTCCAAGCTAGAGTTAATCGGTTCAAGGAGGAAAAAAGAATAAGGTTCAACCTTAGTGAGGTAGATATAGACCACCGCAAGCTACGCTGGAAGATTTTCTACCCATAAGAAGCACACGTATGTGGAGATATATGTCTCCCACGAGATACAGATGATGAATCCTTTAACGTTGCTAATTGTAGGAAGGACCACAACAAGGGTGTATCTATGCATAAGGACAAAATTTGAAAAAGGCACTTACTTGGAGAATGATTTCTCCATCCCTAAAGACCCTATAGGAAGGAAGAAGGCCACACTAAGGAAGAGAGAAAGAGAAGAGGTGTAGAAGGAACCAAGTGTTCAAACCACACAAAAGATGAGCACCATGCTAGAGGCAAGCACTAAGCCTAGTACTTACATGTGGATAAAGAAGTCTCATGTCAAGGAAAAGACCCTAGAACAAGAGGCACCGGAGCATGAAGAGCCTCTCACCCATGAGGAATCACCAATGAAGACATCACCTATCAAAGAGAAAGAAAAAGAAGAATCCCCTGTACTAGAATCCCTAGTAAGGAAGAAGCAGAAGGTGACTGATGAGGAAAATTCAGAAGAAACGAAGAGCCTAGATTCCTACATTGGTAGGAGGGATGATGATGATGAACTTGGAGGAGAAGACCTTCCTATATATGAGATACATGATTCTACACAAGAAGATGAGGAGTATAACAAAGAGGATGAGGAGAAGAGTTTGAAGAAGAAGAAGCTGAGACTCAAGGCAAGGGGGTAAGAAGAGAATAAAATACAAAGGATCAGTGGACCCCAAGCCTCACGAAGGAACATGTAAATGAGGCTGTAGAGAGAGAAGTGGAAAAAATCATCAAGGACCTGATAGAACAAGAGGTTGAATGGCATCATAGATGTAGTGATGAAAGAAGTTGAGGAGGAAAGCCAGGAAAATAATATGACAGCATGGGGAGGAGATCCCAGTTTGGTTGTAAGATTTCCAAGGGCCACACACATAGGGAGGAAGTGCACAGAAGCAACGTAAGGGCAAAGAATGGGATATATCAATGATCCAAACAAATTGTTGTGTGCATGTTTCTAGAGCACCATGCCAACGGAACAACTCTTAGCCATGGCTTCATTTGATGAGGAAGGTGCATACCCTCGGACAAGGAAAATGTTATCATGGGCATTTTAGTCCCACATTGATGAGGCCCAAATTTGAAATAAGCTAAGGAGCATTGTTGAAGGTTCCAGAAAAAAAATGAATAAACCCATTGGTAAACTACTCAGTAATTATCATATGAGAAAATCTGCAATGCGCTCAACAAAGTCTCAGTTGAGGTTGAAGCTAGACATCTTCGGAAGAAATGACAGGGTGAAGTTCCTAGAGGTAAAAATGGAGAAAAGGGAAGAAGATCTCCTTGAGAAAAGTAAGGACCTGAAGAAGGAGGAACTAATCAGCGCCTAGTTAAGGTGTGAGTTAAAAGATGAGAAGGCAAGGGTGTGTGAGGCATATAAGAAGATAGAGATGATCACGGATGCCATCGTCTTAAAGCATCCAGACTTAACAATGCCTGCGAAAAAATATGGATCATCCTTACAATTCCTAGAGGACTTGACCCACATACTCACTATGGAGAGGTGATCCTTTTCCTTAGAATTCATAGAAGAGGAGGCATTGATGCACCAATAAAAAGAAAATAAGATGAAGGTTGTGGAAATTTTTGCTCAATACAACAAGATCCTCGCCAATGTAAAAGCCACCGTATAAGTTATTGAGGCTTCCTATGATAACTGCATGGATAGGGATAAAGTGGCAAGTATCTTGGTTACCATGTAACATTCCCATTTTAAGACTTTAGAAACAAGGAAATTTTTTTTTTATGCACAATGTTCCCTGTTCTAAATAATCATAATTTAGAACACACATTCCATGCCAATCAATCTCATAACAGATAACCATATGTAGCTGTAAATGACTTGGTAAATTACTGATCTCTCATTCCATGACTCAGATTACCAACTGATCTCTCATGTTAACTTAAGTATTATATACTTGATTATACCACGTATACTTGGTTTCCTTACCCTGTTCTGGGTATTGAGTGTTCTATTTAAAAAATCTATCTGAATATTTGTTACCATATTCATCTAAAATCACATTTCTCAAACTAGGTGACATAGGACAACGCAACCTAGTAACTTGTGATACTTTGGCCAAATATTTCCAACATAGTTGCTCATGTTACTATTCCTAGACGACATACTCGTCTATTCGGAATACGTCCTTCACCCCACTCATTTGTTATCTAGAATGATCTTTGCTGATTTTTGTCAATCCACTTGTCCAAGGTTTGACCCTAACCCAGGTTATTGATATAATTTGGTATAGGGAACCATGCTCACGATGACCTAGGGTAAATGGGCATACTCAGATCGACCTAAGTCAATTCGAATGTGCCAAGTTACCCTAAGTCATTGAGAGTCACTCCCTATGTCTAAATCATACCCTTAGCCTGATCTAGAGAGAAACTAAGTTCAAGTCCAAATTTGAGTAGATCTAGATGAACCAATGTTGAAGGGTGTTACAACATGTCAACTGCAACATTGTATCCTCGTGAAGACCTAAGTCTTCTTGAAGGTACATTTATGTAGTTGGTGTGTGTCAACATTCTGATAGAACTACTTCATCATGACATGTACACACCTCAAGAGGTCATTAATCCACTTAATTACCATTAGATTAAGATTCAAATCATAGCAACCTTGCATAATCCTAATCCCAACAATCCTTAATTGAGTTCATTAGATAATATGAAACCTCATAAACTATGATTGCATTTATGTTCATTAAATTTTTTCTTAATGTGTAATTAAATCCCAAAAACAAGGTAAACAACATCTATCATAAGATTTAATTAATGTGTCTCAACCATTCAAGGAATGTGTATGAACCAAAATAGGTTCTATTTGATAGAAATCATAGATATGAAGTCTAAATGGTTATCAAACTCATATACCATTCCTTTATTTTGTATACTTTTGAGAGGAGGAGAACCTTCCTCATTATGGGTAAGTATTAGGATTTATCATACCCTTATTCAATTCACACATCCCTGAATATTTTAACTATACGTTCATAACATCATAATAAAACATATTAGATTAGGTAAAGAACAACAATACATTTGCAAACTTAATAAGTTGCATTCAAGTAAGGGAAATTGTACTATTTCCCATTTATCTAACCTATTCAATGACAACAGAAATAAGGATCCAATTAGATATGAATGACAACATCAAAGATAGGATTACAAATTTCCTTCATATTAAGAACAAGAGAATTGACATACTCAATTTAAGTAACTTCAGTATTTTAATTCATCATGATAAAATACATATTTTACAAGACTATGCATTACTAGACATATTTCATGTCAACAACATCAAGATCATTAAAGAATACAAATTTTCTTCCTTCAATACATATCAATAATAAATCAGAATTCTCTATAAATGGTCCAAACTTTTTAAGCAACCAATACATCATAAAATTTATTTCCTTCCTTTATCACTTATGAAGTCCATCTGTAAAAATTTCTAGCACATGTCAGTTCATTGAACTGAGCATGATAAGCACTAAGCATTAAAATGAAGTGCTTTCAACTAATTGTTTCATTAAACCAACTCTGCTTTAATGAAATAGTGAGGTCAAGTAGACAAATAAATCATAAGTAGTATCAACCATAAAAGAATAATAAATTAATCAATCTGATTAACATTTTAGGAAAGATCATGATGTAATCAACAATCTACATCATGATATCTAGATAAATAATGTTGCAACCAAAACACTTATCTATATCAAATAAAAGCACCTTATAATTATTTCCTTCACAATTCTTTAGAATTTGTAATACAAAATTGACTTCACTAGTTAACCCAAAATAGAGTTACTTTTAGAAGTATGAATCTTCTAGCTCAGCTTATAGAGTTTCAAAAAAGAGACAACTACAACCAAGTTCATTCCTTCTTCATTAATAATTTAGGATGAATCATCTAACAACATAGTTAAATAAGAGTTTCACATTTCAGATGTGACATCCTAAATCCAAATTCAAGACATAGCCTAAGTTTCTCAAGTTAGGCCCATACATTAACATGAGGATAAATATACACTCAATGCACAAAATCTCTCATTAATCTACTATCTACAAATATTAAAAATCCTTTAATACAAAGTCAAGTGAATAAGAAATTATTAATGATGACTACACAAAGGCATTAAGAAAGTAATGCAACTAAACCAATTAAATATAATGACAATGATTTACCCAAAATAAGAAGGAATGATTTTGATAAAATAGTTTAGAACTTCCATCACAATTTGGTTAAACCCAAATCCCCATTCACAAATTCAGAAAAGAGAACACTACACAAAACCTCCTATAATTTCCAAAGGGGCAGTGATCAAACTTTACCCTAGAGACTGAAAGAGAAGGAGACAAATGACATGATCAAAGGGAATTATTACATTCTAAGAAACATGAAGAAAGTCACATAAGGATAGACGTAGACCCAATCCCAACATCCCCCACTCTTTTATAAAATAAAACACGAATAAGAAGAGATTAAAAAAAAGTGTGACTGTTGTGTTTGAAACAAAATTAAACAAGGTTTCCCATCATGGACAACCATCGATGGTAAAATTATACCCATATAAAAAAGATGATGCATTAACCAAAGTTGTTAATCACCATACAATGTAATAACATTCTTCAATAGACATTCAAAAATTGACAAAGTTACAGTAAAAAAAACTAAGCTTATTCTTTTCTTCCAGGTGAAGATAAAACGGTAGAATGATCAACTCATAATCGTAACCATTCGGAGATGGAAGAAAAGAATAATAGAATATACAGAGAAGAATCCATCAAGATTAGATTTCAAGAAGATGCAAAATAAAAGGTCAACATGACTTAGCAATAGGTGCTCAAGTCAGCTAAAGAAATGATGAAATTGCTTTCGTTTCAATTCCATGGACAAACTTAAGTGAACACATATAAGAAATCGACAAGACATTCCTTTATTTACAACTCCCATAGAGATATAGAAAATATATCAAACTAAGATGATTTGGTTAGTTCCAGATTAAGTAACCGTTAACTCCAAAAGTCCAATACCCATTCAACAAATTACCAAGAAATTACAATAGTCATATTTTTAACAAGTTTACTCCAACAAGTTACCCAATGCTTAACCAAGATATGGAACAAGTAATCAAAATCAACTTCTAATTCAACTAGGAAGTAGACAACATGATTGACTTAATGAAAGCTCAAATGGGACTACGAGAAAGATCCCTGTATTGACCTAGACAGGCCGATTATCACAATGTCCCCAACCGACAAGACCTCGTCACTTATCCTTTAGTTTAGTCCTCCAGAAATTAAAGAAAACACAGTATAAATAAGATTAGAAGTATAGATTTCACACACAAGTATTCCCAAAAAGGTAACATCAAAGTCCAAGGGTCCAAGAAACAAATTTCCCATAGTTCCATATAAGAACTTAATTCGAGCGACCCAGTTTTGAACTGTAAAGTTTAAAGGAATAATAAAACATTCATTCTTGTTTCCATATAAGAAGAACCCACAAAACAAAGATTCTAGACACTCAATAACTTCCCAACGTCCATTGAATATCGAATCCAAAGAACTAATAGAGTAAACAGTGAGTTCAAGAAGAAGGCACACATTTACTGTTTCTCTAAACAAATTTGAGTTTACACAACTTTGAATCCAAGCATGCATATTCATACAATTCCAACATAACTTCCACAAAACAAATAAGTGACAATGAAGGGTATTCATTTACCTTCTAACAACCCAAACTACAATTTGGTTCAAAACTTGAAGACACATATCATTTCCATAAACCCATTTTTGAACAAATAAGAAAGATTCACACATGCACTTCATTACTCAAATCACCACAATATTTAAGGTGGGATTCAACATCAAATAAATAGGAGAAAAAATCAATGATTACTTTTCCAAGCATAGATTCCTCAATCATAGAATACAAAAAATATTCATGCAAGGAAACCAAATAACCATCACAGAAATAAAAATCCATTTATCTCATGAGAGAAAAGTTGTTTTAATGAAGATACTTAGAGAAAAGAAGAGAAACTTAATGGATAGATCCTATCATGCCTGATAGTGCTTTTGTCAATTCAAAGAAGATTTCTAGCCGAGCCTGTTGGTGCCCATTTTGATCCTCTACCATTTTGCCATGTTTCCCCTTTGCTCTTTATGCTCTGAAATGTTTTTTTCTTTTTTTCCCAATCACAGAAGTTTAAAATTCATCGATTTGCACTTGTATGCCATTGAAAATATAATTCCATGATAAAAATGCTTTGAAAACATGTTTCAGTTGGTTCAATTTTGAGAAATTTGTCATCCTTAGTGAAAAAATTGAATTCTAGGGCATCCCTGGCATTTTCTGTGTTTTGACGGTCATACGGGCGTCATTTGCCCATCAATTTCTTCTTCAGCATTCATTGGCAACATGGCTTGTTCTAATTGGCCAAGGGATGGTGGAAAAGTGTTTTAATTTATCACTTTTTACTTTTTTGGCATAAGGGTGAATTTGGTCCCATGGCTCCGCTTTACTTTGATTGGTCCTAAAATGATGACGTGTCCTCTTTTGATTGGATGAGAAGCAACAGGTCTTTTTGTGCCTTATGGCATTTTAGATAAGAGTTATAGTGCAAAGAAAATGCCTAGGGCCCGCAATGAATAAGAATGGAACACGTGGTGGCTTCAGAGCCAAGGATGAAATTGCAGGTGGTCAGGTTCTTTTGAAGTTTTTTGATTTTATTTGGTTAAAAGATTAAAGTCAAAAAATAATCTGAAACTTCACACCGAATCATAGGTGGACACATGTCACGTTTGCATCATAGGTGAAACTTTGGGTCTTAGGGAAAAATTGAGATTTTTTCCCATTTTTTGGCATGAAAGGCACCAAAAGTTGTAAAATGAGGAACGCAAGCCTGTAGTGAATCAGCAATCGCCACATGTCAGGGACAGAATCAGAGGTGCGGGTCCGTGGGGAAAATATGGAAAAATTTCCTTTTTCCAAAAAAGGTGGAAATGTGTAGAATCGGTCCGTATTTACAATGGGGCCCACTTTGGGACACGTGTCAGGCCCGTTTTCATGACGTGGAGGTGCGGGGAAAAATATCAAATTTTTCCAATTTTTCATGAAAAATGTAAAAGGTAAAATGAAGCTCCTAGGTCCACATCCAATGGAATGGTGCCACGTGGCCGCTCAGGATAAAAAGGTCAAAAGGGTAAAAATGTGAAACTTGTTACTGAATCAAATCTCACCACGTGGCCATTTCTGTTAAAAAATGCAAAATGGAAAAAGGCACCTCCAAAGCCCATCTCCAATGGTTTTTTTCCACGTGGAGGGCATAGATTAAAAGTTGAATGTCAAATCAATAGTAGTTGTGCATCATTTTTTGCTTTGCTACCATTTTTCCGCTAGAACGCTCCAGGAAGTTTGGAGATGCATTTTTTGCATAAATGTCCATCAAATTTTCGAAAAATTCATGTCATTTGTGCCTGCAAGGACCAATGCAATCAGTTTTGAGGATCAATTTGAAGATCAGAGATGTTTTTGAAATGAATGTTTTTCCTCTAACGCATCTAAGAACATGAAATATCATATCCAAAAGTTGCAGAGTCAAATTTTGGAGGGATAAGGATGAAATAATGAAAGGAAGGGGGTCTGCATGCTTTGAAGATGAAAAACGTTCCTCCACAATGGATAATGATGTGAATTTCACAATGATTCATCTCTTTTGAGACAACTGGCAACTTTTTGGATGTGTTCTGTTAAAACGTCCTTGTCTGTGAATCATGAGTGAATTTTTTGTAACAAATTAAGATGCCTTTGGCATATTCTTTTCTTGGGAAAGAAGGATCAATTGTAATGGAGATTAGTGCTATATATTGCATGAATTTTTCATGTAAAATGGTTGGAAGAGCTAAAAAATACCTAGAAAATTAAAAAAATTCATGGGAAAATATTGGAAGAAGCCCATTCTCTGGGTGACTACTTGAGAAACTCATGTAACTCTCTTTGTATCAAATTTCAAATCATGTTAAGTTGGTTACACAGTGTATAGCCATTAACAAGCTCTGATGTTGTTTTTCAAAATCATCTCCCTTGCTGATGGAATTTGATCATTTTTGAGTTATTCTATGTTGTTAAATCTCTGGGAAAAATCTGTGTTTATGCTTCACATTTCAGAATGTCATTTCAAATAGTTGTGTTACTTGTTTCCTGTTGCAGTCTTGTGTTTAAAAATATATATTGAATCATACATGGATATCATTTCTTGTGATAGTTTAGTGGCATTTGCAATCTCACATTTTAGAAGAGCTTTCATCTGATAAAGAGATTAAAAAATTTAAAATCACTTTACTTTCCTTAAATTTAGAAAGATTGTTTGTAAACCTTTGGGTGCACCTTAGGTCATGATTAATCTAGTGATTGCTAAATGATTCATTGGTTTCATTCGAACTCAATATTTTATGATAGAATGATCAAATATTGTGTGGAAAAGTGCATAGATATGGGCCTCCATTTGATGCACACCTATCCTAGTTGAAGGGATGATTTAACCATTTTGATAGCTTTTTTGCTGTTAAGATTCTCCATTATTTTGCTGAAATTTCTCAAAGAGTCTTGTGGATCTTGGTTTATCTTGTCTAAACTCCCACCCAAAAATTATTCAAAACAACTAATCCTACCCTATTTTACCCTTTTTTTGACATGTATACCCACAGAAGAAAAAAATCCATTTTCTAAAGTATGCAGAAAGCAGATCAAGATCATCAAAATGTCTTTAGTAACCCTTAGCCTTGTCATTGAAAGTATCTCCATAATCTAGAAGTGACAACTCTATTGAAAGTTTGAATATTTGGAGTGTTGATCATATTTTCCCAAGGCCATTTCCTTAAAATCTACACAGTACAAGGATATTTGCACCTCCTTCAAAAAATAGAGGGTTACAAAATAGGTTCTCTTACCTTGGTTGAAAGGCACAACCTAAAATAGTTAGGACAAGATCAAGTACTTCCAATTTGAGTTCTATCCACTCTCTCCACAAATCTAAGTGCTAACAAGTTAGATCAATTACTTCCCCAACTATAAAACGACACACACCATGATCCATCTATCTTCAAGCTTCATGTCATATCTTTGATGCTACTCAAACTGAAAAGGAGAAAAAAATTGGGTACCAACACTAGTGGTGTCATTGGCGAGGATGAAGAATGTAATATCCAAACCAATTTGTTAATCTGATTCTAGTTCATATTCTTTTGAGCCTTTCAACACTAGTGGAACCATTGTCGAGGACATTTTGAGTTCAATCTAATACATGTGCATACATATTTGAAATATTTGAATGCATATAAAACCCTAGTAATGTATCTTACAAGTTCTATCTGAAAATATATTGTTAAACCATCATTCTATACTCAGATGTGCAAGGTGTATGCAAAGGTTTCAAACTCTGTCTACAATTTTATTAGTTTCCAGCAGTAGTTGCACTTCATTTGCATTTGTGGTTGATATATTCAAGAAAAGGAATATCTGATCTATAAATTTTGGCAAGATTTTTAGTGATGATAGGTATTTGACAGAGTATTTTAGTGCATTTACACAACTAGGGTGAAAGTCCTTAGTGGAGAATCCATGCTGTTTTGATCTTGATAAATACCAGTGTCTTAGCTTTCTGTCATTTGTTTTTTGGTGTTGTTAATCCCTACAAAATTGGAAGGAAGAAGATCTCTCTTCATTAGAGACTCTGCTAAGAATTTGTTTTCAGATTCAAGGAACTCAGAGTTAGAAGGGAGAAGAGTTTGGAAGGTGGTTGGAGAGAAGATCTCAAGGAAGGAGGTTCCATTGGTTGAACTTGATATTAATCAGCCTGTCATTTAGGATTGCAATTCTTCTTCAGATAGACCTAAATCAAATATTCCTCTTGAAAATTTGCATTATCCATTTGGAGAGGGATCTTCATTTGTCTTTAAAAATATTACTCCTCATTCTGCCCCTATTTTTTCCAAATCTGCTAGAGTTTATCAAGAAGCTGATCCTATAGGGGATATCCATTTTGAAGATTACATTTCTATTCCCCAAATACTTCTCACTCCTCATCATTTTATTTCTCCTCCAAGATCACCACCTCAAAATAATATGGCTCAGCCTCCCCCTAGACCTCCATTTGTTGTTAAGACCTTTGGTCCTATAAAATTTATAGGAATGTATGGTTATTCAAATGCTATCCCTCAAGATTTCAGAAATAAGTTACCAAAGTTCCAAGGTAATAATGTTATAACTGCTGATCAACATCTCAAACTTTTTGTTAACATGATGGAGGATTTTGAAATAGAGTTTGAAGATGTGTATGTCAAATTATTCATTCATACAATAGAAGAGGATGCAAGGGATTGGTACAAGGCTCTTCCTGATAATTCTATTTATTCTTGGACTGAGATGAACAATGAATTTAGGTTGCAATATGGTGAAAAAACTGATCCTAGGTTTCTATTGTCTGAATTTGAAAATATCAAGAAGAACCCTAATGAATCAGTGCATGACTTTAACACAAGACTTAACAAAACATTGAGAAGATTTCCTATTAATCTGAGGCCTTGTGACAAATCTTGTTTAGTCAAATATACAGATGCATTTGACAAGAAAGTAGCCTATTACCTAAGAGACAAGAACCCTACCAATTTAAAGCAGGCCTTTACCATAACATTACAGATTGAAAACAATATCAAAGAAATTGGGAAACGTCTCAAGAGAGATGGTGTAAAGCTGATAAGCCTTGAAAAACCTCAAGCTAGCAAGGGTGATGATTTGGAGGAGGTTGTGAAAAATTTGGCAGGGTCTGTCAAAGAAATCTCCTACAAGTTGGCAAGAGATGAGAAAGGAATTGGGTACTCCTCACAAATACAGCCTAGGCAACAAACACAAGATAGATTCGGAAATCACCATAGGAATGAGTAGAGATTTGATGAAAAAGATAAAGGACCTATGGGATTTGGAAATAGACAATCTCAGGCCACGAAAAATAAGGTAGTTCATGATCCATTAAATGCTTGAGTGGTTATTGTTGATGATGCAAATCAGATTGACTGGTGTGACAGATGTTTTTAACCCCATTCTCCACGCGGAACAGATCATCAAATTGAAGAGGAAGTTGATGATGAAATTGATGATGATGCCTGCATGATGGAGATCCCTACAAGTTCACCAAGGGGAGAAACTTCAACAAATGTCATTAGTGCTAGGACTGCTGCTATTTTTTGGGATTGTATCCAAAAGGTACATCTTCTTCCTCCTTCTCATGTTTTAGAAATTGATAATGTACAAGCCTTTGAGCTTCCCAATAATGATTTTGAGTACTTGAGGGCATTGATGATCAAAAATTATGATGGAGATATACCCTCAGAGAAGATAGGCAGCTGCTTATGAATGTTGTAGTTACCTAAGAGAAGGAGCACAATACCAGAAGTAAAGCTACCAAAGGGCAACAAGCCAAGTCAAAATTTCCATTGCTTACTAAAGAAAATCCAAAGAAAAATACATTTGGTAAAGGCCCTATTCCCCCAAAAAAAACTTGTGATCCTCCCCATGCCCAAATTGAAAAGACTTCCATACCATCTAATGAATTTTTCAATCTTTCACATAGTGTTGCTTTACCCAAAAATGCTCCATATGATATTACCCAAGGTATTGAGCCAAATCAAAGTGAGTGTTCCAATCATTGAGTTGCTTAGGCTTCTTGAGCACAAGAAGAGGGATTTTGAATATTTAGGATTCAGAGAGGAAGAGAGTACCCAAGGTAGAGTTGGAAACAAGGTTGGGATTCCTATTGCCATTACAGAATTGGAATAGCCACAAGTGTTGGAAGAGTTAGGGGAACCACCTGAGGTTTACTTAGGAACTTCTTTGGTTAAATCTCAGCTGAACATGGATCCATTTTTCACTACCTTGGTTATCAAAGACAAGCTATTACATAACTGTATTTTTGACTCCGAGGCATCATGCAATGTCATGCCTTTGGAGGTCATGAATGAATTGGGAATCAAAGTGACAACAATGTATGACAAGTGTACTACTATGAATTCCAGGGAAGTGCTAGTTGTTGGGTGTTTCAAATATCTAGTGGTGCAACTTGCATCTTATCCTGGGAGGAATTTAAAATTGGATGTTGTGATTTTTGATTGCCCTATCAAATGGGGTATGTTATTATCAAGGAAATGGGTTGCAAGTGTTGGTGGGAGTGTCCAAATGGACATGTCTTATTCCACTATCCCCATTGAAGGAAAATTAGTAAATTTATATGGAGAGAAAAAGATGTTGTACCTTATTAAAGACCCAAACAATGCATCTTATGAAGTTTTGCATGTAGATGCTAGTACTGATCACTTTGTGAGTTTTGTGGATTTTAGGGAGTATGAAGTTGTTGAAAACATATCTCCTAAGTATGTTGTTTTTTCTGGAAATTTGGTCCTTGATTCAGCCTTGAAAAATGTTAAAAGGTTTGACCTGAACACAATGGAGGAACTTCAAAGAAACTAGATGGATTACAAATTAAACAAAGAAGAAAAAGAGGTATATTTCCAGTTGCTAAAAACATATCAGAACCTCTTGGCATGGTCATATTTAACATGGAGGACATTTGGGGTTTCCCCTTGATTTTTTTTCTTTGAATCAAGGTTTTCTTACCAAATTGTACAGAGTATAGTGTTTGGTTTTGCTCTATTTTTGGTGTCTTTTTGGTTTGTGGTTTGCCTTGGTGTGTGGCAGCCATTTTTGTTGATTTTTCAACTAGTTTTTTGATGTCTTTGGCTCATGACTTCATTTTTCCAATGGTTGTTTTTTGCACTTAGTTTGCTTCTTTTGTTCTTATGGCACTCGCTGGGAGTGCCCATCCCTGAGTAGGAGGCAATGTTGGTGCCATTTTTGAGCTTGCACCTCTGCCATTTTTCCATGTTTCCCCTTTGCTCTTTATGAATACCTTGAAATTCTATGAAACATTGTTTTTTTCCCCAATTGAAATCGATTTGCATGTGTGCCCCCTAATTTTTCCAAAAATTTGATGTTGTATCTCCATTTTTGCACGATCATGGAAGTTTGCAAATTCATCAACTTGCACTTGCATTTTGCCATTGAAAATCTCAATTCCATGATAAAAAAAATCCGGGCTTTGAAAACATATTTCAGTCAGTTCAATTTCATGAAATTTGTCATTCTTAGCGAAAAAATTGAATTCTAAGGCATCCCTGGCATTTTTTGTGTTTTGAGGATCAGACAGGCGTCATTTTCCCGTCAATTTCTTATTCAACATTCATCGACAACGTGGCTTATTCTAATTAGCTGAGGGATGACAAAAAATTGTTTTAACTTATAGCTTTTTACTTTTTTGGCAAAAGGGAAAATTTGGTCCCATGGCTCCGCTTTACTCTGATTGATTCTAATGTTGCTTATGTGGCATGTTTTGATTGGATGAGAAGAAGCGGGTCTTTTTAAAAGCCTTAAGGCATTTTGGAAAAAGAGTTAAAGTGTAAAGAAAATGCCTAGGGCCCACAATGAATAAGAATGGAACATGTGGCAGCTTCAGAGCCAAGGACAGAATTGTGGGTGGTCAGGTTCTTTTGAATTTTTTTGACTTTATTTGGTTAAAAGATTAAAGTCACAAAACAATTTGGAACTCTGCAGTGAATCACAGGTGGACACATGTCATGTTTGCATCAAAGGTGGGAATGGAGGTTGGCGGAAGACTTAGAATTTTTTTTCTTTTTGGTAAAAGGAAACAAAAGTTGTGAAAAAGGTTGCGGGTCCGCCAGGCGAATCGGCAATCGCCACGTGTCAGGGATAGAATTGGAGGTGCGGGTCCGTAAGGATATTTTGGAAAATTTTATTTTTTCCAAAAAAGGTGGAAATGTGTAGAATTGGTCTGCGATTCCAATGGGGCCCACTTTGGGACACGTGTCAAAAGCATTTTCATGAGGCAGAGTGTGGGCTGCTGGGAAAAATATCAAAATTTTCCAATTTTGTCCCGAAAAGTTTAAAAGGTAAAATGAATGGCTCCTGAGCGATCCCACGTATCAGGGACAATGGAATGGTGCCACGTGGCCGGTTGTGAAAATAAAAAAGGTGAAAAAGGGAAAAAATGTGAAACCCATGCCCACTGCCGAATCAAATCTCAAAGGGCAGAGTGGCCAAATTTCTTTTTAAAAATGAAAATTGGAAAAAGGAGCCTCCAAAGCCCATCTCTAATGGTTTTTCTCCACGTGGAGGGAATAGATTAAAAGTTGAATGTCAAATCAATGGTAGTTGTGCATCATTTTTTGCTCTTCCCCCATTTTTGCCCTAGAATGCTCCAAGAAGTTTGGAGATGCATTTTTTTACATCAATTTTGATCAATTTTTTGACAAATTCATGTCGTTTGTGCCTACAAGGACCAATGCAATTGGTTTTGAGGATCAATTTGAAGATCAGAGGCATGTTTTTGAAATGCTTTTTTGCTCTAATTCATGCAAAATGTGAAATATCAGATCCAAAAGTTGCAGAGTCAAATTTTGGAGGGATAAGGATGAAATAATGAAAGGAAGGGGGTCTGCATGCTTTGAAGATGAAAAACATGCCTCCACAATGGATAATGATGCAAATTTTGCAATGATTCATCTCTTTTTGAGACAATTGGAAACTTTTTGGACGTGTTCTATTAAACGTCCCTGTCTGCGAATCATGAGTGAATTTGTAACAAACTAAGATGCCATATGATATTATTTTCTTGGAAAATAAGGATCAATTGTAATGGAATGTTATATATTACATGAATTTGTCATGTAAAGTGTCGGGAGTTCATTTTCATGAGAAAATTTTGAGAAAAGCTCATCCTTTGATAAAAATTTCTGAGAAACTAGGTTAACTTCATCTGTGTCAGATTTTCATTCATGTTGAGTTGGTTACAAGTGTATAGCCATCAACAAGCTCTGAGATAGTTTAAATAACTCTCCCCTGCTGATGGAATCTGATAAACTTTGAGTTAATTTGTGTTAAATCTCTAGCAATTTTTTGTTTATTTCACTTTCAGAATGTCTGCAAGTAGTTGTTCTTGTTCCTATTGCAATCTTGTATTAAAATCTATCTAAATCACATAGGTATCAATCCTTGTGATAGTTTAGTGGCATCTGTAATTTCATTTTCCAGAAGATATTTCATCTGGGAATGGAATAAACAATTTAAAATCACTTTACTTTCATTTGTTGACAGAGATTGTTTGTAATCTTTTGGGTGTACCTCTAGGTGTGACTGATTTTAGATTTTGATGTTTTATTGGGTCTTCTAACTCGAGCCTTCATGTGCTAAAATCTCAAAGATTATGTGAAAAAGTGCATGTCTGGGCCTCCATTGATGCACACCTTCAGGTTGAAGGAAGTGTTTTAACTATTTTGAAGCTTTATGTTATTGATGTTCTCCATTATGTTGTGAATTTTCTCGAGGATCTGGACAAATTCCAATCTATCTTGTTGATCTCCCACCAAAAATTCATTCAAACAAACCAATCCTACCCCATACTACCCCTGCATTGCATTGTATGTCAAAAAAAGAATACAATCCATTTACAAAAATGCACAAAGCAAATTAGGATCATACCATGTCTTTAGTAGCCTCAGCCTTGTCTTGAAAGCATTTCCATCATTTAGTAGTGAGAGCTCTGTTGAGTTTGAATAATGGGAAATTGATCGTGTTTTCTCAAGGAAATTTCCATACAATCTGCATAGTACAAGGATATTTCCACCTCATTCGCAAAACAGAGGCTACAATATAGGTTCTCTTACCTTGGTTGATCAGGCACAACCTAAAATAGTGAGGATTAGATCAAATCCTTCCAAGGTGCTACCCACTTCTTCAAAGCCTGAGTGCTAACAAGTCAGATAAATTGCTTCCCTGGCTACAAAACGACATATAAACCATTTATCTGCCTCTAAGTGTCTTGTAAAATCCATGATGCTGCTCAAGTTGTGAAGGAGATTAAATCAGGGTACCAACAGAGCCTTCACAAATCCTTCTCCAACCAAAATCAACAACCAAAAAATTCCTTCTAAAATGCCTCATATACTTCAATTGGATCGAAAATAGTCCTAGGTAGTTAAAAATAGAAACAAACTGAAAATAGAACTGCTGGTTCAAAGAACCAGATAGCTCCATGCAGAGAAAAAATCGAATGCATGAAAGACCAAACAACTCCCAAAAAATCCACTCGCATGGTTTCCAAGGTGGTTTTCTCACCAAAAATGATGACCATAAATGTCAATAATTTCCAGTCTCCCACCTAAATCTCCATGCCACCGCTATCTAAAATTGGGGATTCTAAATTCAAAGAGAACATGCATTTCTTAAATTTAGAGATGGTGCCAACTAGGACCCCCTCCACTTTCCATGCCTCCATCAAATTGATAGTATGTAATTTTTTAAATTCTAAAACCAAATCAAATAAATGACTTAGAAACTATCACCACCATCTCATATTTTCCATATGACTCCCCTTAGGTCCCTTTCTATCCTTGCATTAGTTTAGAATATATATCATTAGCTTAGGATCCGACCTTAGGTTAGTTTAGAAAGTATTTACCTTAGGTTTATAGACATTGCCTTAGGTAAATTTGCCATCTTAGGATAGACCATGCCCCATACCAATTTAGCATTAGGTACTAGGTTAGTAATAAACCTTTAGTTACCTCAGGTTATTTCAAAATGCCCAACTTTGTAAAACATACCACTTAGGTTAGGATGCAACAAGGTTAGTGTAAACATAGACATAAGGTAGGTTTATTTTACCTTAGGTTAGAATCCTATTGGGATAGATCTTAAAGATCTAGGACTTAGGTTATTACCCTCAATAGTCCTAAAGTAGGCCTCCATCCTCTTTACACCACTCAACATCCTAAGGAAATTAGCAAGAAGATCCGAGCACACTACTTACAGTAAAATGCAAAGAAAGAACTTCCAATAAGATCAAAGAATTTGTATAAATACAAGATTTTAGTCCTTTATTTCATTCAACCTCTGAATGTCATTTTACCATACAGATCAGGTAAGAAGAATTAAAACATACCTTAGATCAATGAAATTGATCAAGGTTTTGTTATTATAAAGAGATAATTTGTAAACAATCATTACCTGTTTACAACCTTTCTTATCTCAATAGAATTGATTCCTTGCAAGTAACAACATTTCAGAAAAATGAATCCAATAACATAAATAAATTATCCATGGCAAGAATGATTTCCAAAAGTCAAAATAATACACCTTCTTATGACAAATAACATGTCAACGCTTGTAATGTAAAAGAGGAAAAGTTAACAGTTTTTCATAGGTGTTACATGCCACCCATGAAGTGGAAATCAAGGAGTTCTAAGAAAAGAACAAGGGGAACAGGGCTGAGTGAGAAAAAATCCTAGCCAAAGTGGAAAAGAAATCAGAGGCCATTGAGACCTTGTGGGAATCAATCAAGAACCAAATGAAGCATTTGTACCCCCAAATCACTCAGAGGATGGATGCACTCAATGATTTGGGAAAACAACTAGAGGAGATCATGGAGACAATGAGTGCTAAGGGAGAGGAGCTGAGTTTTGAAGAGGTAAGCACCTTGGTGAGGGACTTCTGTCAACAAGCTCAGAATGAGGTCGACACTTGGGGAAAGTTAGAAGAAGAATTAGGGAAGGATTTCCCTCTCCTCCAGAAATAAACATAGTTCCCCATTCTTTCATTCTTTTCTCCTTTTCTTCATTCCTTTATTCTTCCATTCCAACCATTTGTAAGTATCCACCATTCTTTATTCTTTGAAGAGTGTTTCCGAGGATGGAGAACAAGTGTAGTGTGGGGTGATGTTGGGCCACAAAATATTAGCTAAGTATAAGAAGGTGCATGGGAACGAGGAACCTAGTTGAATAAGGGTGCATGGGGTTGAAGGCGCGTAGGGAAGGGTCCTAGCAGTAGGTCACAAAACATACTACACACGCATAAGGAAAAATGGTTTTTGTACTTATCCATATTCGGCATCCTAGGAAACACGCGAGAAAAGCATGACCCTTGTGGATAAGGTGTTAGCCTGGTGACTGTGGCATTAAAAAGGGAATATTATAGGCATGCAATGGAAGGTTCTAGAAGAGCATCATCATACATAGTGGAGATCTCATAGTTGTGAAGGAATGCTCCCATGGAGGACCACTTTAACACTTGGGGACTGATCTGTAGCTTCTGGAAAGCATGACGGTGGGTGCTAAGGTTATAAATACAAGTGCCCAATAGAATAAATATATAGAGGGTGAAGGAGAGAAGAGAGAGGTGAAGCCCTGCACAAATAGAGTGAAGGATGTTATGGGTCAGGGATTAGGAGGACTTTGTAAGTGATGGCACATTTAGGGGGATGGGTTTCATTATTCTTTGTAATATAATGAGCATATTATGGCTCTAATGCATGACTTGGATTTGCATAGTCATATGAGGATCTGTTATGGCCTCAAGGGATATAATGTGGATTACTGGATCTGTTAATATGAATATAAGGCTATGTTATAACTCATGTATGTATTCGGGAGCATAATACTTATGCATTTTCTATTTGTATGAACCATTTCCATATGTTGCTTGTTATTTCTCTTTTCTAGATGTAATGGGATAACAACTCATTCTAGGCCCTTAGAATGTTGCATGGTTCTTTTCTATTCTTTTTCCTTTGATTATCTGTCATAAGATGGTATATTCCCACAAGACTCACATAAAGGAGAGACTCGGCACCCACGTGTGCCTCAAGTGAGCACCTAGCACCCGCTGGGTGATAGGCCAGTGTGCATGAGATTAGACTATTGGTATAAGGGTATCAATATGACTACATCAGCTCCATCCCCCAAATTGTTTCTATCAAACTTGGGGGGACTAATTCATTTAATATCTCTTGACAGTTCAACTCCCAAGTGAGCTCTTTTCTTTTCTATTTGATTTCCATCATTACGCTGAATAATTTGTTCTACTTAAAACTTTTCCTCTTCTTCTTCACCCATCACCTATTACTCCAGGGTATCCATCCGGTTTTGGGTATCCTGAAGAACCACTAGAATTTCATCTAGGTTTTGAGTTTTTGTACCTTTAATCTCATTATTTTATCTTGTCGTAATCATCATATTATGTTAAACAAGAATAAGATTCTCTATTAGCGTTATGAACCCATTAATTTCAAGAGCTGATAATCTTAAGATATAATACAAAAAAGTACAACACCCATGTTATTAAGGGGAAAAAATAAAACAAACCCCTTAATTAATTAATGTCTTCAATTATTTCAACCTGTAAAAATTAAATCTGGCATAATTAAATGTTTACAATCCATCTGATAACAAATGATAACCATGTGCAGATGTAAGGGTCAACTAGATCTTCCCAATTCCCCTTAATCCACTCTAACCGAGTGTGTATAACTTATATACTTTTGGTTAAACCTTTTAACAAGTCCTAAGAACTATGTGCATCTCCTAAGTGTCAACTTGGAAAACATACAAGTTGTATTCCATTTAGTATCCAACACAATAAGTTAGGGTAATGGTTAACAGAAGGTGTAATCATCTAGTTACACTACTTTGGCCAAATATTCAAGTGTGCAATACAAGATTAGTTTTAAGACCACACACTAGTCATCAAAACTTGTCTCCATCATAGTACAACCATCTCTACATAGTTATTTGGATCTCATTTCATTTTTTAAGAAATTAAAAGTTTTTAATTAGTAGGAACAATGACTCATTCTTCTAATCAAAAATATTCTATCAGTCCCATCTTAGGATCCCTATGGGAAAGATAGTGACCACACAATGAATTTCATCATTAAGTACTTACTATCCTTCTTATAGCCATCCTAAGAATGCACAGTTAGGATTCTATTAAAAGTAACGATGGGTTATAATTCCTACACTTCATTAATACTTTTAATTATCCATTTTAGTTAAGTAAATAAGTTCATCTTTACGATAGGTTATTTCATATTATTACACAATATCCATTTCTCGATAGAGGGTTATAATAACTTAAGAAGTTACAATTTTTATTGAGTACCTCTTATCGAACTATCACAATATATTGTTTGTAGATAAATAATGATTTACTTAATCATGTCTTGTATATAGTTAATCCGTTTCATATTTGTTGAAAATAGTCCTTAGTCTCATATGATCATCATTTAATCTGATTAGTGCACTTTATTTTAATCAGGTACAATAATACTATAATGTTGTTTTTGTTGTATTTTTTTCCTTATTGTGCTTATGATCATCATTCACTTATTCGTTCATTTAAAATGAATCAATAAAATCATATATAAATGTATAACATAATATCAATAAATTTTATTCATACTTTGTTGTAAAACATCATTTAAACACTTTCATATCTCAAAAAATATGATACAAAACAACAAGTATTTTATTTAAACTTAATAAGGATAAGTCCTTATTTTCATAAATAATGATATACATTTAATCGTACAATAGGAAAAATGCCTTAAGTAATCTTGTGAATATAATAATTTCAAATTAACAATTAAATACAATAATTCTTATCAGTTTTTTAAACAATAATACATGACATAATCATGCATAAACAATATAATCAATCACTCCATGAAACTCTTTCCTTCCTTCGTATTATAGGAGAGAGAGATAGAGAGAGAGAGATAATATAGGGGTCAGTTCAAGGAACTGACATGAGTTAGCTAACTCATATTCTTGTTGTATTTAACTAAAATAAAAGAATATGTTAAAGATAACTTAAATGATAATTAATAAACATCCTAATTTATTAAATAAGTATATATATCACTATTCAAATGAAATGATACTTCTTAATATAAGGTATGTTTACAATCATAACATTAATGTAATTGATAAACATAAATTTTGTAAGTGTAAATAACATACAATGATAATCAATTATGAAAAAAATATAGAATAGAAATTATAACAGTATCCTTTAATTCTGTAAGAATATTCCATAAAGAATAATATCCACATGAAACCTTATCAATGCATATTAGTTATGTTTAACTAAATGAACATAACTAATTATTACTCATTCCTGAAATTGACTAAGTAAATGAATCTTCTAACTTAATAGTCATTATTCAAATAATTAATGTATTCTCATTCCTTAATAAATAATTATTATTCCCATATATAATACAAGGACATGAAACACCTTCAAACATCACAAGAAAGTCATGCAATCTCAAATAGTTGACCAAATTTCATCTATTTGAGAAAACAATCATTTTTCATAATCATTACAATCATTATTGATCATCATTAATTTTTAATATAAATAATTGAAAGTGCTAACAATATCCATCGGTCAATAGTTATCATTTCCATCTAACATTTAAAAGGGGGAATAAATTTTTCAGTCCATGTTGTTAAATAACTTAGAAATAACAAAACATCAATCTTAGAAGGGAATAATCATACTCAATCAGTCAATTCCATTATTAATCAAGATGATATTAGTATAGATATCATAAAAAGGGATAAAATAATTGTACTAAACATGTATTCATTTTTCTATCTACCTACTAGCTAATAATAAGAGAAACATCATGGCATGAAATACAAAGAAAATATCTCCATAAAATATAAGGAAATAACACTAGGGTTTGCACCCATGAACCAGATATTCAGAATAGAGCCATATATTCATATTGATCATAGTATCAGTAACCACATTACATTCAAAAGGGTCATAACAGACCATACATAACAAAAGACTTCAGACTTATCTCTAGCAGATCTTCCCTGGTGTGATATTCTAACTATGCCCTCCCAGTTCATCCCTTATTACATATTCTAATGCCATACAGAGGCCTATTACATCCATTATACCCCTTAGCACTAATGCTCTAAATCCTAGCCTTACTGCAACATCATACTCTTGATGCATTCCCTTATGATCTCGCACCTGACTTTGTCTGTCTATCGGCTTCTTCTCCATTCAGGTGTGTCTTCCTTGCTCTAGAGCATCTCTATAAATAGGTTTAGCACCCCTGCCATGCCTTCCTCCAGGAGAAGATCATTGTATGCCAAGTGTCCAAGTGGTCCTCTAATGGAGCATGCTTATTTGTTCCGAGCTCTCCACTTTCTACAATGATGTCTTTCGGGAACCTTCCATGCATGGAATATTCTTTTCTTGACCACCAAGTCTCCAGGATGCCTTATCCACTCAGCACACCTAGTCGGGTCACATTTTTCCTCAAGTGCCTCTAGAATGCTGAATATGGCTAAGTCCTTAGATCCTTTTGTCCTACCTTGCACACGCATGCCTTGGTTTCTCCTAAACCCTTCTTAAACCCTTTTCATGCACACTTTTCCCCCATGCCCTTCTTCTTCCTGGCCCCACGCACACACGCACCCTTTGGCACTTAGCCAATATTTTGAGGCCCAACATCACCCCACACTAAGCTTGTTCTCCATCCTCAACAACATAATGATCCTCCAAAGAATAAAGAATGGTGGGACTTAGACAGTTTGAATAAAGAATGAAGGAATGAAGAATGAGAAATGGAAGAATGAAGAATGAAGAATGTTGTTATTGTTGTAAAAGGAGTGGGAACTCCTTCCTCATTGTTGCCTCAATTTTCTCCCAGGCATTTACTTCACCCTGCACCTGTTGGAGTAGGTCACCCACTAGAGCACTCACCTCTTCAAAACTCAGTTCATCTCCCTTAGCATTCAACGTATCAACAATCCCCTCCAGCTGCTTGCTAAGGTCATCAAGCACATCCATTCTTCGCGTGACCTGGGGGTACAACTCCTTGAGCTGATTTTTGACCGAACCTCACAAGGTTTTGATTGCTTCCATTTTCTTTTCAACCTCAGCCAGGATCTTATCCCACTCTACCCTATTTCCTTTGTTCTTTTCTTGGAATTATTTCAGATCCACCTCATGTGTAGCAACTAATATACTTGCTACTCTATCCCTATCAGCGCAGTTATCATACATGGCCTTAGCCATGTGCACGGTGGTCTGTACAATGATAAGGAGTTTGGAATATCAGTCACTGTCTCCTGATCTTCTTCAGCTTCTCTTCTTCCTTTTGGCATGCCAAAATATCTTCTGCTGATTCTAATGTGAGTGGCACCTTTCCATGGTGAGGATGTGGGTTAAGTATTCTAAGCATTGTAAGGTTGACTCATATTTCTACTCAGGTGGTGCTAGGTCTGGGTGTTTCAAGATAATGGAATCTGTGACCATTTCAATTTTCTTGTACACCTCTCACACCTTCACATTTTCCTCCCTTAGTTTGTGCCTCTACTGTGCATTGATCATCTCTTCCAGCTTCAGATCCTTTCTCTTCTCAACGAGTTCCTCCTTCTTCTTCTCAGTTCTTCCTCTAGGAACCTTACCTTGTCATTCCTTCTGAAGAGTCTCACCTCAACCTCAACCGATACCTTTTTTAGGGGATTATAGACTTGCTTATCGGATAACTATTGAGCATTTACTAGGGGGTTCACTCCCTTGTTCTCTGGTACCTTCATCAGTGCCCCTTTGCTAACCTCGAACTCAGGCTCATCAACATGGGACTCAAAATCCCAAGATAACATCTTCCTCATTCATGGGTACGTGCCTTCTTCTTCAAATGAAGACCATGCAAGGAGTTGGTCTATGGGCATGGTACTCTAGAAGTGCATGTGCAGTACCTTACTTGGATCATTTATGTAACTCATCCCCTACTCCTGCACTACTACCACACTCTTCCCTCCTATGTGTGCTACCTTAGGAAAGATTACTACTAAGCTGGGATCTCCACCCATACTCCCATATTCTTTTCCTACACTTTCCTCTATCTCCTTGAGTATCTCATCAGCGCTTCGCTCCACTTCCTGCTCCACTAAATCCTTTATTATGCCCACTACTTCTCTTTCCACAGCCTCTTCTATCTACTCCTTGGTGAGGCTTGGGGTCCTTTGATCCTTAGTATTCACTTCCTCACTCTCCCCTTTTCCTTAAGCGCCTTCCTCTTCTCCATCCTTTTCTTCATTTCCTTCATCCTCGAGTCATGCACATCATACACTGGATGGTCTTGAGCCTCTTCATGCTCTTCATCATCCCTTTCACCTATGTAGGCCTCCAGGATCTCCATTTCTTCTGAGTCAGCCTTCTCTACTACCTTCTGCTTCTTCCTAACTGGTGATTCTAGTATAGGAGACTCTTCCTTTTCTTCTTCTTCTACAGGTGACTCCTTCCTTGGTGATTCTTCTTGTGTAGGAGGCTCTTCTTACTCTGGTGCCTCTTCCTCAGGTGATTTTTCATTTCCTTAATGGGGGACTTCTTCTGCCATGCATATGTACTTGGCTTGGTGCCTGACTCTGGCGCACCCACAGATTGTGTTGTCTACACACTTGGTGCTTTCTTCTCTGGTGCCTCTTCCCTCTCCCTCTTTCTTGGCATGGCCTTCTTTCTTCTGGTGGGGTCTTCTGGGATGGAGACATCACTCTCCAAGTAGGCACCCTTCTCATACTTGGGCCTGATCCATAGGTATACCCTTGTTGCGGTCCTTCCAGCAATTGGCAGTGTCACAGGTTTTGTCATGCGCACCTCATGGGAGACATACTTCTCCACATAAGCACTTCTTGGGGTATACTAGCTTCCTTCATAGGTCATGGTGGTCTTGGTCTACCTCACTGAGGTCAAACCTTAGTCTTTTTTCTTCTTTAAAGTGATTGACCCCTACTTGAAAGTATTGTGTGGTGAAAGAGAAAGGAAGTTTGCACCATGGACTCTTGGTCCCATCTGTCAATGTGAATCTGCCAATGCAGAAATGTTGGTAGATAGAGAACTCAACTTCTCCTTGTACTAGCACTGGAAATTGTTTGGGTATCCTCCATTTAGCTCTGAATGTGTCATGCATCCTCTTGTACCATTTCTCTAGGTGCGCCTTGTGGGTGGCCGTCATGGTGTCACAAGTGTATTTTTCAAATCTTTTTGCGGGGAAGGGTCTTCATCTGGATACTCCCATACAAACTTCTCTAGCCCATCAGGCACTCCAATCTCTGAGAAGATGATGGTGAGGAGGACATTTCCAAACATGATCTTCTCTCCTTCATGCATGGCACTGATGATTTCTTCTACAATGAAGGCAGACAGGTTATAGATGGTTCCTTCTACAATCTTTTGGCACACATTCAACCAAGCCTTGTTTATCTGTGTCCACCTCTCTTTTCCATTCAACTTGGATACCAAGCACATGGCCATCCTCATCACTGGGTCAGAGATATCTGAGATATCAAAGTAGCACGAGCCCTTCTTATAATCATAAGCCTGGACTATCTCCTTAATGGCTTCCTTATCCTCCAAGTCATCATCCAGTGGCTCCCCTTCATAGACAAGGCTAGTAAACTTAGAGATTAGTTGAGGGGTTATGTGCATTCTTTAGCCTGTGAAGTATAAGTGGTCCTCATGCACATGCGACATCAACCATTGGTACAGTCACTCAGGTTTTCCAAAGTAGGGAAACTCATAAAGTTGTAGCAACCCAACCTTCTCCAACTTTACCTTCACCTCATCATCATAGATCGACATTCCTTCTGGTGTCCTTTTATCTATCAGGTGAACCAGTTCTAATGCCATCTCCTTCTTTGTGGTGCTTGTGTGATGGTTGTAATCACTCACCACCATCTTCCTTACATGGGATACCCATTCCTTTCCAAGTAACACTCCATCTGGGTATTGCATCTCTGCATACCACTCTTCGTTGAAACTGGTGGAGGTATTTTTTTCCCCTTGCCCTTGCCCTTCTTTGGTGAGATGTTTGCATTCTTTAGTGCCATTTTTTTGTCAGGTTAAAAAAAAATTCTTCCTTTCTCCTCTTCCTTTCTCTACTCAAATATGTGGCTCAACTTCATGAAGAATCCCTTTACTCCCATGCCCTAGCTACAGAACCCTAACCTAGAAAACCCTTCCACAAGATGACGTACTCTTCTGAACCCTTCTTCCCTATGCCCATGTACTCCTTCCACTCTGGTTCACAAATCACACTAGTCACACACTTAGATTTTCACAATTCCTCCTTCACACAAATATTTCTTCACGGATGCCCTAGTTCACAAGAGCTCTTCAATATCATAATAGCAAGGTAAACAATAATGTGCCTGACCTTCTACTTATAGCTTTTTCTTCTCTCCCGCAATAAATGTTATGCCACCTACCAATGTACTTAGCATTAAATGTAGATTTTTCCACTAAATCTGATCTTAAGTGCTCTTACCCACGTGCCCAATCCTACATGAAAAATCCTTACAACCTTCTGGCATGCAAAAATCCTTACTGACCAAAGACTCTTACGCACACATTTGCAGTGCCGAAGGCACTTCTTCTACCTTGACCTGATTTTTTCCCTCGCCTACCTCATGTTGTTCCTACACTTCTCATCCTTTGTACATGGTCTTTGTAAGGCTATCTTGATACCAAAATTCCTTATGTCCACCTTTTCTACATGCTCTTCCCTCTTCCACCTTACGTGCTTTTTTTATCCTTCAATCCGGGCCATCAAAACACAACTTCCACTACCAACTTCCATTTTACTTCACATTACTCCACCCCACACAAAAATAGATGCATGGTCCTCTGTGCATACACAACCTTTTGAAAATAATAAGTGGTTACCGGTGCACAAGGAGTGCAAAACAACCACACAAGAAAGGAACAAGCAATGAGAAAGGGAAACAAAAGGAAAAAAATGCATAAAAGGAAATCCTAGGCTAAATGGCAATACTGCCTTATTTACAAACACAAGGAAGACTTATTTATAGTAGGGCTTCAGCCTACTCCCATTGAAATGGCCTGGTAACCATGTTCCATCAAGCACTTGTAACTGGAAAGCACCTGAATCAAGGATGTACGAGATGATATATGGCCCTAACCAATGGACTTTCAGTTTCCCAGGATGGCACAGAAACTTGGAATCATATAACAAAACCATCTGCCCAACCTCAAATTGTTTGTTTTTAATATGGTGATCATGCCATGCTTTTTTTCATGCCTTTTCAGTCTTCTGACTCCATCTAGCAAGTGATCACCTTTCATCCAACTGCATTAACTTCTCCATGCACTCTTGAATTGCTTGTTCATCAGCTAACCCTCCTGCATGCAATACACAGTGATGGTAGCATAAATTCAACTGGTAAAATAGCCTCCATGCCAAACACCAACTGAAATGGTGTGGCCTTGTTCAATCTCTTGTAGGTTGTCCTGTATGCCCATAGAATGGATGATACCTTGTCATCCCAATCTTTTCTTCCCACATCACAAATTTTTGTTAGCGTGTGACTCAAAATTTTGTTAAATGCCTCAGTAGTTCCATTAGCTTGTGGGTGATATGGGGTAGTCTTATGATGGGCCACCATGAACTCTGCCAACAAAATCCTGACTGTTTCATTCAAAAAATGTGTACCCCTATCACTAGTCAAGCTTAAAGGACATCCATACCTGTTGATTATGTTCTCCCATAAGAATCTAGTAGCTGTCGCTGATGTACAGTCCCTTATAGGCACTACCTTTGCCCACCTTGTTAAGTAATCAGTGCAAGTGATGATATAGCGTGAACCAGTCCTTCGCGCGGTAGGTGAAATTGGTCCTACAAAATCAATGGCCCACTTTTCAAATGGTTATGCACTGGCTATAGGTCTCAAGGGCATCTCATCCCTTTTTCCTGGCTTGCCAAGGCACTGGAAATGGTCACAGGCCTTGCAAAATTCAATGCAATCCTGGTATATACTTTCCCACCAAATCCCTGCAAGTAGAATCTTCCACACTGTGGCATTCCCTGCATAGTTCCCTCCTGCAATCCCACCATGTGCTTCTTCCATGATTGCAATGTGCTCATGTTCTAACATGCATCGGTGCAGAACCTCATCATGACCTAACTTGTATAAGTCTCCACTAATTAGCATGTAGGGTGTGACACATATAGCTAACTGTTTCCTTTTCAAAGTTTTCATTCCTTCTGGCACCACACCCATTTTGAGAAACACAACAATATCTTCTAAGTCAGAGGGTACACACCACAACCTAAATAGTTGTGCGTCTGGCATAACATCCTCAATGCTCTGTGTCCTCCCCTGAGTCAATTCTTGACAAATGGTCAGGCCCTGAGTTACTCTTTCCTAGTTTCACAACAACTGTAAACTCAAATTCCTGAAACAACAGGACCCACCAACATATGCACCCTTGCAAAATGGGCTTGTTCACCAAGTACTTCAAGGCCATGTGATCTGTGTAAAATATGAAGGGTGTTTCCAGTAGATACTACCTAAACTTATGCAGCATAGATCATCGAAAGTGCTTCGCACTCAGTAGTGGTGTAGTTTTGTTCTGTTGGTGTCAACTTCCTACTTGCAAAACAAAGGGGGTGATCAACAATCCCTTCTCCAGGTTGTGCTAGGACTACTCCAATGGTTTTCCCTGAGGCATCAACATGCACGTGGAAAGGTTTATCCCAAGAGGGAAACCATAATATGGGTGCAATGACAAGTCTATCCTTCAAAGTGTCAAATGTCATTCGCTGCACCTCTCCCCAGTGAAAGGAACTCTTGTGTTTTAGTAACTTCTCCAATGGCATGGTGATCTTGGCATACCCCTTGATAAACTTCTGGTAGTACCCTATATGCCCAAGGAATCCACACACTGCACTTTGACTAGTAGGCTCCCCCAACCCCACAATAACAACAACTTTGGTGGGATCCACTAGCAAGCCTTCCTTACATATAATATGCCCCAACAGGGTCCCAAATGGAGTAGCAAAAACACATTTCTTAATGTTGAGGGATATCCTCAACTACTGACATCTCTCAAACATCAGCCTCAAATTATCACAATGGTCTTTCACTAGTCCATACACCATCCAGTCATCAAGGTAGACTTGCAGAAACTTATGGATAAAATCCTGAAATGCCTGGACCACTATGCATGAAAACACAACCGGTGCATTCTTCAGTCCAAAAGGCATGACCATATAGGAAAAAATTCCCCATTCAGTGGTGAAATTTGTCTTCTCTTGGTCTTCTTTGGCAATTATAACTTGATGGTATCATGAGAATCCATCCGTGAAGGAATAGATTTCACGCCCATCCACTCCTTCCAGAATCTCTTCAGTAAAAGGGGTTGGAAAAGGATCAATTACACATACCACATTTAAGTCCCTGTAGTCAACACAGATCCTTATCCTTCCATCCTTTTTAATACTGATGACCATGGGGCTTACCCATTCTGATTCCTCCATAGCTTCAATGATGCCTGAAGCGATCATTTTGTCTATCTCCTCCTTAACCTTGACGTGAAGATTCAGATTCATTCGATAAGGCCTCTTCCAGGATCGGGCATGCACCTTCTTTCAACTTGATCTTCATCTCCCCCAAGGAGTGGTGAATGCCTTTAAGCTCATGGTACCCACATGGAAATAAATCCTGAAACTCACAATAGATCAATGATCTTCGAGACTTCCTTCTCTGACCAATAGTCTCCAATAGTGGCCTCCTTAGGTTCAGCCTCTGAACCAATGTTAACCTTCTTTGTTTTCAGGGGTTCATGGTAGGCACATGCTTTCTCATCAGCACTATCAATAACTTCACATACCTTCAGTATGGTTAACATCCAAACTTTCCATCTCTTCACCATCTATCACATAGACCATCTTTCCCCTTTTTGTCTCCATGCATGCACACTCAAGATGCATCTCTTCTGACTCTTCTTCATCAAAGCATGGTTCCAAACCAGGTTCACCCAATAACTCTAGTATTCTATCTTCTTCCATGGCACTATCTCCCATCGTTAGGTGCTTAACAACCTACAATGCCCTATCCACTGATGGTTTAGTACTCTGATACTCAAAATCTTGAAGGAGGTCAGCCATCAACTCCTGCCAATTTCCTATCTGATGGCACATCTCAGAGTGAATATACCATGCACGTGCACAACCTTGTAAGGTGGAATACAACTTATGCACCCATAAAGAAGGTGGCAAGGCCTCCACACCTTCCATCCATGCTTTCTCACATGCTTGGACGTGAGACAAGGTGGGTTCCTTCCCATGGTAGTCTTGTATTGCAGTGGGTGCATTGCTTTGGGAGAACCTAATAGAGAACATGATTCTCACCTCACACCACTCTAGAAGGCTATCACGGTGAGTCACCCACCAATGTGTCGTGGTCCCAAGAAAGTTATAGCTGAGCATCCCTCTTCTTTTGATCTCATTTTTCCATTGAGCCTCCATTTCTCATAAGAAATCATCAGGGTTGGCCCCTCCAGAGTAACTTGGTAACTTCTTCCCTCCCAGGTGCTTGACTGAGCATGCCTTCATTACCCTTGTCACAGAGCCTCTTAGTTGTCACCCAATTAACTCATAAGTCCCATGTGCCCAATTTTCACATGCCACACTAGTTGTATCACTCATGGACTGAGCATATTCAAACTGGATAACTCCCTCTGTAGGGTGAATCACCTCAGGGTCCCTGATAGAGCACACATAGATCCTGTCAAGAACTTCTTCTCCCAAAGGCTCAATATATGGTGTTGATTTTCCATCGGTTAAGGGGATGATGACCCACTCCTTGTTTTCAAAACTTATGTATCCCTTATTGAACCTTAGGTCAACATTATTCTTGTAACACCAGGGGCACCCAAGTAATGCTGGAAAGTTGTCTGCCTCGGCTAGCACCAAGACTTCAAAATCCCCAGTGAACTTTTCCCCTTGGATAGTGATAACAACATCCTTCAAGACACCAATGGGCATTTCCTTTGTCTTGTTAGCCATATACAACACATTCAAAGATGGTTGTAATGGGGGCCTTCCCATCTGATGCCATGCATCTAGGGTGAGAACATTGACCTCCGCACCCATGTCAATCAAAATATTTCTCAGAAGCCACCCATCTACAACAACATTCAAGGTAATCTCCTTGTCATAATCAAGGTTGTGGGGAGGAAGGTTGGCATGTAGAACCTACCTCTCGTGCCCTTCTCCAGCATGTGGTACCTTCTCCCATAACCATTCTCCTAGCAAGGGAATGATATTCTCTTGCCTCAACATCTTGCATACTTCTCTAACCTCATCCAGATCCTTCTGTGGAGCCTCAACATTCTTCCTTTTCTCTAACTATCTTGACTACTCTTTCAGGCACTGGATCTCTCCTTGTAGGCTTCGAATCACATCCATGGTTTCTTGATACACCTCCTTCTGATGAGTAGGGTCTGGATACTTTCCATGCACCACCTCTTCTCTAATAACCAGTGGTCTTTGCCTTGGTACTTCCCTCACACGCACAACCTCAACTCATCGTAACTAGTACCGGTTCTAGTTCTGACTCACGCACCACTCTTGGCATCCATTGTGAATCAACCTTCCTCATGCTTACCATCCCGACACCTTTGTCTTTCTGGTGCTGTTGGCTCATGTGCTCAAATAACTCTGGGAACTCCTCATACTTGTGCTTCTTTCCACACCATGAACATTGTAGCAGATCAGGGCACTCGCGATTATAGTGCTTCGTGGATCCATAGTTGTAACAGGTTCCACGTGGGAACTGACTTCTTCCTCTACAGTTACCATGACCACGAAATCCTCCTCTAAAGCCTCTTCCACATGCCCCACCATCCATGTGCACCCTTCATAGTGATGACCATTATCCTTTGGAATTGTTTGCAGGCTAGGTCTGGCACACACCAATATCAATGGCATCATGTATCTGGTCAATCAATCTACAATCCTTGGTGTCATGGGTAGTAGAGGTGCAAATCTTGCAATAGCAAGACACATTCTTATGGATCACGCATTGCAGTAGTGGGCATCTACTTGCATCATGATCTCCATGGAAAATTTCATAGTCCACTGTCATGGCACGTACCAATCTCCTAGGGAAACTATCCTTTGTATGCCCTCCTACCTCACAATCCATGCACCATAGACCACTGCAAGTCTCATGTGCCAAGTTCGCAGATAGCTTCTCTAGCTGCTTCACCATTACAGAAATCTGAGCCTCAAGGAAGGGGCTAACACTGGTATCCATGCTTCCAATAGCCTCAGCATGTAGGGAAGCCTCTAAGGCCTCATGCGGGGTCTGTGAAAGTCTTGTGTGAAAGTGCTCTCCTAAATGGTGTTATCAATCCTCCAACAAACCACTGAGCATGCTGAGAGGGGTGAATATCATAGGATAGCTTTGATAAGAGAGTCTTGAAATGTGCATCATACTCCCACACACTCTCTTCCATTCCTTGTTGGATCTCCTTCAGCATGTTGATGCTCTTCTGTTCAAACTCAGGGATATGAAATTCAGCCAAGAAGGCATTCCATAGCATGGTGTAATCCACCACTGTCTGATGGGGGTCATACTTCTGGTACCAACTATGCACGCATCCTTGCAATGTTGTTGCAAACTGACTTTCCTTTCACTCTGGGGTAGTGATCCCCTTCATGCACCCATATCAGTTCACACTTGTGTACATGCTCTGTAGCATCCTCAACACCTTTGTAGTCTGGTAGGTGCAAAGACATCTCAAAAAATACTTGCTGAGGTGGTTGAGGTCCTTGTCCACCTGACCCAGAACCTTGATTCCCTCTGGTGTTACCTCCACCACCAGATCCACTAGATCCACCAGGTCTTGTCCCTCCTGATCCACCAGATCCTCCAGATCCACCAGGTCCACCAGGTCCTCTAGCTCCTATACCACCAGATCCACCTCCTGTAGCTGGTAAAGGGCCTGAAGTGGTCACACCTAGCATTCCCAATGTCCCACTAAACTACATGCCAATAGTTTGTGATATTACACCACTACCAGATGTGTGTCCCACACCACTCCCAGATGTGATACCCAAGCTTTGCGTACTCACACTTTTCCCAAACGTTGTTCCAGACAATATTCCTCCAAACACAGGAAATGATTGTGCAGCCATAGATGTACCAAATGAAAAATTATATCTCCTAGGTGTAGATCGGTCACTCCCACCAATACCAACTGTGTTAGCAATACTTATCTCTTGATTTGGAAGACTAAGCACAGGGGTTGGTCACCAGGTGGATTCAGATGCACGTCGATGACTCTCCTTTCTCCAAGTGATGAAATCTCATCAGAAGCTGAAGGGATCTCTCTTCCACACTTGCCAAGATGGGGTAGCACAGACTGCTCAGGCTCCACATCCTCCACATGAACCTCAATTCCTTCCCACAATGTCTACCTCCATAAATCCATCACTCCCAAAACCTCACATTGTCTAGCCAACTCCCTTTCACATGCTTCACTATACTTGAGTCATCTCTCCTCTCTTTCTTTTTCAGCCACAATGTCTGCCATCTTCCTCCACCCTAGCTTCCTCACCCAACACTCAGAGAAGCTTAGCCGGCCATAGGGAATGCTTCCAAACTTAGTGTAATGAGTAGGATCTTCATGGCTAAAGGGATAACATGCAAAAATGATCCTCTAGGTTCCTTTAAGAACTCAAACTCAGCAACCTCAGGACAAGAATACGTAGAAATAGTGTATTCCAGGGTATAACTGGTCAACACTCTCTTCCACCAATGATCAACAACACGCATCCAAGTCAGATCAACATCCTGCAGCCTCTGATATTCATCTTGGGTCCAAACGTGAGATCTATAGTACCAGCTTGATCTAGATGCATACGTGGAAATCCATTCATACAACTCTACTAGAAAGCAACAAAAGAAGGTCTCATACAACTCATGATACAGGTGTTCTTCTACCCATTTACGTGCATCAAACTCAGGTCCAGTACTAAATCTCTGAGAAAACTCATCCTCCGTGCTCTTAAACCATGCTTCGACACTGTCCAAGGTCAAGTGCTCTGTCATCACACATCATTCTCACAATAAATTTGAAAAGAGGTCCCGACAATGGAACCAAGATGTAGTCATTTTTATGTACTCTTAATACAACTTTCTAATCCCATGCACATTGGCCTATCACCCAAAGGGCACTGGGTGCTCACCTGAGGCACATGCACGGGTGCCGAGCCCCTCCTTTATGTGAGCATTGTGAGAAGATATTGCCATTGATAGAAAATTAGATGTAGAAAAGTAAATGTTCATGCACTCATTCTGAAAGCATAGGATGAGCTATTACATCTATATACCCATGTTTTAATAACAAGAGAAACATCATATGAAATAAAGAACATATCTGATTCATAACATATAAGAAAAGACACTAGGGTTTGCACCCATGAACCAGATATTCAAAATAGAGCCATATATTCATATTGATCATAGTATCAGTAACCACATTACATTCAAAAGGGTCATAACAGACCATACATAACAAAAGACTTCAGACTTATCTCCTACAGATCTTCCCTGGTGTGATATTCTAACTATGCCCTCCCAGTTCATCCCTTATTACATATTCTAATGCCATACAGAGGCCTATTACATCCATTATACCCCTTAGCACTAATGCTCTAAATCCTAGCCTTACTGCAGCATCATACTCTTGATGCATTCCCTTATGATCTCGCACCTGTTGTCTGTCGGCTTCTTCTCCATTCAGGTGTGTCTTCCTTTCTCTAGAGCATCTCTATAAATAGGTTTAGCACCCACCACCATGCCTTCCTCTAGGAGTAGATCAGATGCCAAGTGTCCAGGTGGTCCTCCAATGGAGCATGCTTATTCTGTTCCGAGCTCTCCACTTTCTGCAATGATGTCTTTTGGGAACCTTCCATGCATGGAATATTCTTTCCTTGACCACCAAGTCTCCAGGCTGGCACCTTATCCACTCAGCATGCCTAGTCGGGTCACTTTTTTCCTCAAGTGCCTTTAGAATGCTTAATATGGCTAAGTCCTTAGATCCTTTGTCTTGCCTTGCGCACACCTTGGTTTCTCCTAAACCCTTCTTAAACCCTTGTCCTACACACTTTTCCCCATGCATTCCCTTCTTCTTCCTAGGCCCATGCACACACATGCACCTTTGGCACTTAGCCAATATTTTGAGGCCCAATAGTTGTGCAAAGGCAATTAATCAAAATGACTTGCTTCACCACAACCATTTGAATCTACAAAACCCAATTCGAAATCTCATATATTTTTGTTATAACTCATACCTAAAATTCCCATAATGATAAAAAATACATATCTATCATTCTCCAACAAACCCACAATGTTTCCGATTATTTTCAATATTTTCCTTTAAAATTTTCATATTGAAAATGAAGAGAAACTCCATATTTTAAATAGCAAAAAATCAAACAACTATCTTAATGTCAAATCGACTACCAACAAGCTCTAATGATTTGATTAAAAAGAAAAATAATTTGAATGAGTATTTTCAAAGCAAGAAAACAAACCAAAAAAACTCATTAAAATCTCATACATAGATTTTCTATTTAAATCCCAGTAGTAGAAAAACAAATTTCTTCTAATATTTTGATTATTTTCTAATTTTAAAAACCAGTTTGAAACCCATAACACATTTCATTCAAAAACATAAAGAATAAAAATGAGAGAAATCCATGCCTGATTTGCAATTGTATTCTTTTCCTAATTTCCTTACAATCTGAAACTTCCAATTCCCAACAAAACTCCCAAAACTTTTCAAACATAAATAATGAATATAAATTTTCCATCAAATAGAGCTTCATATTTGCATGTATCGACCTAAAACAACATTCCATTATTTTCTCATTCAAAACCTCCATGCAAACTCCACTAAACTAAAAATAATGCTAAGAAAATGTGTATGGAGGGAAGGAATACATTTTTTGGATTGCAATGCAAGATACTGGCTCCCAAGGAACCTTAGTTTCTATAACATCATAAATACTTCTAGTCCCATGTAGTGGCTTCATTCACATAAACCCAAAACCTCAATATTTTCATGTAACTTGGTTTGTGACCAATTTAAAACTTAAACCATATCGATTTCCTTGTTATTCACTGTTTGGTCTGTGACCATTTTTAACCATTAAAATTTATACTAGCAAGGTGTTCGATGACCTATGTTTAAAACAACAATAATATCCAACAAATATTTTATCATGCCACTTGGTCGATGACCATTAAAAAATATTAATGAACATTTACCTTGCTAATGGTCCAAGACCATTATTATAAAAATAACAATATCAATTTAATTGATCTTATGATCTATGACCATTTTAATAAAATTTAAACATTATCAATAACCAGTACTACAGAAATTTGGTTTATGACCAATTCATAAAATCATTACACTTTAAACAATTTTAATGCCTTGTGATCTATGACCATTAACTCAGAACATGAAATGATGGAGCTGAAATGCAAACATCACAAGTTGCCTTAACAATGCCGATCATCCTTAACAAAAGCATTATAACCTAAGAAAATGCTAATATTTGTAAATAATGCAAACAACGATGGTGGAATCCAACCAATCAACATCATATCGTAATAACCAAAATAAGATCGTCATACAAATCATACAAATGTTATATATATATATATATATATATATATATATATATATATATATATATATATATATATATGCTTATGTATACATCTATATACATATACATATATATATATATATATATATATATATATATATATATATATATATATATATATATATATGTATACATATACATGTATGTATATATACATATATATATGTATATGTATATATATATGATATGTATATATATATGTATATGTACATATATATATGTATATATATATATATATATATATATATATATATGTATGTATGTATGTATGTATGTATGTATCTATTTGTATATATAATTATATATGTATATTTATCAAATTAACATTTATAATTAATTAATTCATCATCCATAAAACACAGTGATGAAAAATATATTAGATTTGGTCTGTGATAAAGATCCTATTGTTCACATGTCGCATAAAGAAAAAAGTGGTGCTTTAGGCATGTGGAAGATTTTCTTTGATTTCTCAAGAAGCATAAATGGGGAAGTGTGGGTGTAGTGCTAGTTTCTCTAGCAGGAAAGAAATTTTTCATTTCCTATATATTGTAATTTTCTTGTTCCAACAATGATGTAGATTATGAAACCTTAATTCATGGATTGTTTCTAGTAAAAAAATATCAAAGCTTTGCAACTATTTGGGGACACTAATCTAGTTATTCATTAATTTAGAAGAATATGTGCTGCCAAGAATAACCTCCTAAAATCTTATATACATAGAGTATGGGACCTCATTGATTCCTTTGATTTCATTAACTTGGTAGTGGTACCTAGAAAGCTAAATGTAGAAGAAAATCATATGGTGGTCATTGGATCATAGTTCTCCCCATATAAATACCTCATATAAGGAAATGAGAAACATTTCAGGATGGTAGTGAGGCCATCAATTCCAAATAATGAATTTGGTTGGTAGATATTTGATAGTGATGAAAATATTGTCCAATTCATTTGAAATAAAGTGGTGTTTTCATCAAACTTGCAATTTGAATTTCAAAAACATTATGGTGACCAAATTATTCAACTCATGACAAACAAACTACCTAAGGGACTAGTCACTCTTGAAGACATCTTTATCCTAAATGATAAAATTAAATTTGAAAGAAAGAACATGTCAGCTAAAGAAGAATATTACCAAATAATGACCATCATGTAAGATAAGGATTTATTTCTTGGAAAGGTATGTTTTGTGTTTTAATAAAATATTCTCATGGAGCTATGGATATCTTAAAGTATTTGATCCAAATATTTCCAAACATGCTATATATCTTGACCCTAATGCCAAATCAATCAAATATATGTATGTATGTATGTATACATAAGAAAATATATATTGAAGTGAAAGAACCATATTTGCACAATGATAAAAACACAAAAATTACAAAATGACTATTGCTTGATCAATTTCATAAAAAATCACTTACATATATATAGGAGAGACTTGTCCTATTATCTAAGAAATATCCTATAACAAATCTAGCTATTGTTGATGGGTTGTTAAAACAACTCTCAATACACTCTCATAATTACATTGGTTGTTATACCTCACAATAACTAATTTACATTTACATTTACCACTATAATGTAAGCACTAAAATAGTATTTCCTATCATTTCCCCCTTAGTGCAAACATGGGGAAAATTGCCTTTGTACTTGCACATGCTTTCATGATTTGGTGTTTTTTATTTTATGAAGATCACAAACTCGATGTATGGTTTTCAAACAGTTAACCACGAACCAAAAATGGTGGTTTTATAAGTGGATTACCAAAAATCAAAAAATGAATGTTTTCAAGTGGTTTACCTACAACCACATCATGATGTGCCAAGTACTATTATCAACCCTCATCAATATCTCACTGTAGGGAATAACTTATGAAACTCTGCTAAATTCTATTGTTCATACACACATAGAAAATGATGACATAATGGAAATGGAACATTGGATCATGTTCCCACCCTTAAAGTAAAATTTCAACTTATTCAAATAGGAACATTGCAACACACTGAAATTGGAACTCTGAAAACACAATATAAAGCACACTGCAAAAAATGAAAGAAATTACTCACACCACAAAAATGCCACCATAAGCTGGTAGGCGGCCCTGTCATTGGAAACTGATGAGAGGTCACTGAGTGACCTCCAACCTCTGTTTTCCTCCATCCTCCAGTCTCATCCTGCTAGCTTAGTAAATTTGTCTTTGAGGCTCAATAATTGTCAGGATGTCAGGTAACATCAAAAATGTGTCCATAAGGTACAAATGTTTTTTTATTTTTACAACAAGGGTTTTGAAAACAAAAAAGATAAAAGGCATTGACTATGAGAATACGACAACGAACTCTTTATGACAACTTTATATTAATAATGACTAAACGATAGTCATTTTATATGAGAGGACATTATATTGATTGACGAAATGAATAATGAGCAGATACAATTTTAAGACTAATGACAAATGATAAATTTATTATTATTTGACATAAAAATAAATGAAAATCCCATAACTATTTCCACATATAGCAAAAAGTGATCAGAAGTACTTTCGTACTATAAATAATTTTAATTGACTATCTAATGAACACCAATAAAACTATTGACTCTCAAATCACATGCATTAATACAACTGAAAAAAATACCACGTAATTCCAAAAATTCCAATGCTATATGATCATGCTCATAAAAAAAAACAAAACATGGATACATCATTTAAATTACACCATAGTCTTCAATTTTGTGACAAGAGCTGCATAAATTATTTCAAATCTATGGGCCTTGAGACATCTCTTTAGCAATTCTCATGTAATACTATGTTACTGTACACCCTATGAACTTCCTAGAGTAAGACTTGGAGTGCCAAACATATTACGACCTTGAGATACAGACTAAATGTTGAATTACATTATAATTTTACCTATTGACTAATAAAATAACCGATTTAATCTACATCTGATTCATAGATAAAATCTAATAATGCTATAATCATACCAATATTGAGTCCTCGCCAGATGTCAAATTGTTCACACCATAATTTATCCTTGAAGCAAATCAGGACTTTCTGCCACAATATGGTAATTCATCAATGTTTAGATCATAAAACAAAAAATGCATTCCAGTGACCGGCAAATTTAGATTCATAGGATGAACAAAGCTTGTTTTATCGACCTCGGTTCATTGAGGTAGATTATGTATGCATCAATCAATATGATCTCAATGCTTCAAACCTTACTCATCAAAAATAGCTTGTCACATCAAACTTAGTATGTTGCCTTTAAACATGAACAATATTCATTCCTAAAATCAATTCCCATAGACAACCATTACTCATATTTACCAATTGATGCCAGGTTCGCCGAGATAAACTATACCAATCTTTTGGTGCTCCACTTTTGAATATGGTTTCCAAGGGATCTTTACAAAAAATGCATACAGATTAGCTCCATAGATATGCAAATGGTATACGACTGCACCTGAATCTCTATTCAAAACAATCCTTGTAGAGGCTGCTATATTGACTCAAACTTCCAACATGGTGATGCTACAAAACAGTATGACCTAGATGTATAATATCATTACAACATCCATGGTGAAGATTGATGTAAAACTTTGCACAGTACATTCCATATCTGAAATCTCTCAACCAAGTCTCTTCTCTATCACTCTCTCTCTGAGATGAACTCTGATCCCCCTGCTAGCACTCGAAACTCTTCATAAATAATGCACAAGACAAGCTGGTTTTCCTGTTGACATATGGTCCTCTTCATTGATTCATTCTTAAAAATGGTAAAGGCGCAGTTCTAATAAAAACTAATAGGCATCACATTTAATCCCACATCAAAAGACTCAATAATAGTTTCACTTTTGCAAAATTCCTAGCTAGGGTAATAGAACCCTTAGACCTTCAACCTATTTACATACTCAATTACAGTCCTGAAAGGTATGATCAATTATTCTTCTAAAACCAAATGAAAGTGCATTTACATTAGGTGATAAAAATATATTAAGGTCACATCTTCTATACTATCTGCACAACGAATGTTTTGCTGAAGTTATATTTCGAGCTACAAATGCATTTATTGTTCAGAAGAATCTCCTTTAACCCTAAAAAAATACCATAGTCAACAAACAACTATATCATCATTGGGTATAATTTTATGAGTAGAGACAAAACTCTGATCACTAATATATTAGTTAAAATCCCCAATATATGTATAAATAGGACCATTGCCTAAACTCAGACTCCAAAATTGACTTGTTACATAATTATAACTCATGTTTGGTCCTTTCAAGAAACAATGTTTAGCACAAACTAACCAAATGTAATCACTGAACAATAGAACACTATAAAATGACTCCTACAACATACACTATGTCAAATTTTGCTACTTATTCCATGAGTATTCCATGATCAAATTATATCACTAAATTAGCTTCGTCACAGTTTGGCATGAGTCTGTCTGAAACACATCTCCGTGAGCACATATAACAAAGAAATCACCTCTTTCAGCATAAACTTTCAAGATCCTTATCACTTATTCACTGGATTGTTAGAGTGCTCAAGTATTCCTATTCACAACATTATATAACTTCTTACACACTGCTACATATTGGTATCATCCTGGATTGAATCTTACAAATGATACATCATAGGCATTTTGAATACTCTTGCTTCTCTATCAAGATCAAGCACACCTAATGGATTTCTATCCCAAACCCTGTGAGGGTTTTTTGCAATCACATCAAGGTGAAACATGTTTAGCAACATAAACATCAGGTATAACATCCTAAAGCCATCACAATGGTTCATTAATTTTCTTTCCTTCAACTTCAACTTCTTTTTATGCCTACCATGTCAGGTCATAAAGATTCCAACATATTTATTCTTGGCTTCAGATCTTTTCTATTATACTCTTCAGTGATGGGTTTTCAACACCTAGAAATTCTACATGGCCTAAGTATGTCATCTCTTATGCTACTATATTATCAATCTCTATAATTCACTACAAGCCCTGGGTTCATTTTAGTGGGGGAACTATTTAGACTTGATACTAATTTTCATCAACGCATGTTAAAACGGTATAGCGTTTCTAAGTCCTTGGAGAATTTCACATATACCATCTGGGTATTCAAGAAACATGTTTCAACAGATACAAGTAGAAAACGTATTAATGCACACAAATATGGAAGATAACCTTATGATCTGCTTATCATGGTACATTCTTTCAACTTTTTTCTTGGTCATTATACACCTTCTACCCATGAGTTTCAGCAGCCTTCATACATATAACAAGGGTTTGAATCTAGGAATCACATCAAGTGTTCGAGCCAGGATAATTATCAAACGCTCGCTCATTTCCTGATGAGCTGTGAAGTCCTGACCCTCATGTAGATCATTTCGTGGGAATGATTATTACATCATTTATACTATTGGAGCCTACTTGATTTTGACATAGTGCTTCAGGAATCCTTTATTGGTTAATTATGATTGAAACAATATTATTCTATAACCTAGAGGATCATACAATACGCTGATGTTACATTTAATAATATTAAATCTTCCTGAGCAGCTAGGATCTAGAACCCCATTGACCTAAGGTTGCTATCACAAAATCCATGGCATCAAATAGGACTTAAGAAGCAATTTAGGATACCACATGAATTGGTCCAAGTAGAATGCAATATAAAACTAATTCAAACCACTTTCCTACAAGGTTTCAAATTGATGCATTTTGGAGGGAAATGGCTAAATCTTGAGGCATTGAGACTAGTGGAATTGCTAACAAGAGCACCTTATGAAGACTTCTATGACAACCCCTACAGAGTCTATAAACTGTAGTGTAGTGCCAAGATTGTATGTTATACTTCAGTATTGGGTGAATGATAGTAGAATGACTCTTGCATCTACTCCCATATACATGAGAGCAATTTTATGAGATATTATGAACTAGTTGTGCGCATCTTCCCAGCCTGTTCTTTCTCTTTGCATGGTTCTTAGATTCAGAATTTGTTGTATAAGATCATCAGCAGAGAAGTGAATAGGATGGTTCTAAATATCACCACCCTTTTGGATATACAGGTAGGCACATACCTATATCATCTCGGGAGTTTCAACTATTCCTAAGTAGTCGCATATGTAACATTCCCATTTTAAGACTTTAGAAAAAAGGGAATTTTTTTTTATACAATGTTCTCTGTTTTAAATAAAACATAATTTAGAACACACATTCCATGCCAATCAATCTCATAACAGATAACCATATGTAGCTATAAATGACTCGGTGAATTACCAATCTCTCATTTCATGACTCAGTCTCTAACCGATCTCTCATGTTTGTCTCTAAGTATTGAATACTTTTATGTATACTACGTATACTTGGTTCTCTTACCCTAATCTGGGTATTGAGTGACCGATTTTTAAGAGACCTATTTGAATATTTGTTACCAATATTCATCTAAAATCATGTTCCTTAAACTAGGTGACATCGGACAACGCAAACTAGTAGTTTTTGATACTTTGGCCAAAGATTTTCAACATACTATTCATGTTACTATTCATAGATGACATATTTTTCAAATCGGAATACGTCCTTCACCTCACTCTTCTTTTATCTAGAATTGTCTTCACTAATTTCTGTCAGTCCACTTGCCCAAGGTTTGACCCTAACCTAGGTTAGTGACATAATTTGTTATAGGGAGACGCTCGTGATGACTTAGGGTATATAGGCATAATCATCCGACTTAATTCGACCGAATGTGCCAAGGTACCCCGAGTCATAGAAAGCTACTTCCTATTCCAATTCATACTGCTAGCTTGTCCTAGAGATAAACTAAGTTTAAGTCCAAATGTGTGTAGATCTAGATGAACTAATGTGGAAGGGTGTCACAACATGTCAACTACAACACTGTATCCTCGTGAAGAACTTAGTCTACATGCAGGTACAGTTCTATAATTGGCATGTGCCAACATCCGACAGAACTACTTCATCACGATGTACATACCCCTAGGAGGTCATTAACACTTAATTAATTTTGGATTGAGATTCAAATGACGGAAACCTTGCCAAACCCTAAATCCAACACCCCTTAAGTTCTTCATCCATATTTGATTTGATTATTATTAAATAACTTCATTAACTCGTGATTGCTTTTATGTTCGCTAACTATGACTTGCCGAGAAATTATCCAAAAATAGAACAACATACATCAAAAGGTTAAATTAATGTAATCCAACTATTCAAATAAGGTGTAACAACCACACAGGTTCAACTAGAGCAAGACTTCATAGAAAATGAATTCTGAGTGATTAACGATCATAAACACCATCCTTTCACTTTACATTCTTTTGAGAGAGGAGGAGTCTTCCTCTCTACATGGTTATGTGTTAGGGTTTATCATACCCTTTATATATTTTGCACTTTCTACAGTTTAATTGTATATTCAATATACATCCCATAATCATAATATATTATTTAGATAAAGAACATTATCTTATGCAACTTAATAAGTTTCTTTCCATTAAGAGAGAGATTGAACTATTTCTCTTCATCCAACTTATCAAATGACAACAAAAATAAGAATACAAATAGATATGCCAAATATCAACAAGATAGTATTCTATCTACCTTCATAAAATGTACAAGAGAAATTACACAACAATTCGAGGTGAACCTCCAACCTTTTCAATTCATCTTGATAAAATACACAATTTACAAGACTATTCATCTCAGACAAATTGCATGTCAATCAATACTAAGATAATTAAAGAATACAACTTTTCCTTTTCAATACATCTCAAGAATGAATTGGAGTTCTCTTTAAAAAAGCTATACTTTAAATCAGCCAATACATCATAAAAGTTATTTCCTTCTTTTATCACTTACGAAGTCCATCTACGTAAAATTTCTAGCATGGGTTAGTTCATTGAACCGAGCATGATAAGCACTAAGCATTAAAACGAAATGTATTCCACTAATTGTTCCATTAAAACAACTCTACTTTAATGAAACAATTAATGTAATCATTCAAATAAAACATAAGTAATAAAAACCATAAAAGAATCAAAAATAACAATATGAATTCTCTTTTAAGAAAAGATCATAATATAATCAACAAACTACTGCCTTATAACAGATAAGTATTGTCCTAAATAATTACTCGTTTATATCAAATAACAACTCCTAACATTAAATTATTTCATAATTCTTTCTGAATTTGAAATATAAATTTAACTTCAATAAATAAACAAAAAGAGTTACTTTCAGAATCAAAGACCTTCTTGTCATCTTTTCCAAGTTTCCAAAAAACATGTGAAGAAAAGTTCATTTCAACATCGTTACGTTTTAAAGATGAGTCAACCATCAACTTAAATAAATAAGAGATTCAAAATTCCGTTGTGACAGCCTAATTCTCAGTCAAATAACTATAACCTAGGTTCTTAGATTAGGCCTCATATTAACAATGGAAAAGTACTTCCTAGCAACAATATTTCGTTTCAATTAACTGAAACAATTATTATTTCCTTAAATATAATTTAAGTAGAGAAGTAATTAGTAGCAACTACTAATCAATTACTTAATAAAAGTAATACAAATGATTCAATTAAACCTATGACAAGTTTTATACAAAGAAACGAGAACGAGCTATAGAGTAAACAATTATAATTTCCTTATCATTCGATTAAAACCGAGTTCTCATATTCATCTTCAGAAAAGAAGAATCAACATCCTACCCAACAAAACAATTATTAACTTACTTGCAACCTTGATGAATCTTTCTATATCTTTGAAAATTTTAGTCATTGATTCAAAACCATTTATTCCATCAAAATAAAGTAAGACTATAAAAATATCACCCCTTCATCATGACCAAATAGAGAAGGAAGAAATCATCTGTTGTGTGCATAAAGAAGAGTCCATCTGAAAACAATTTCTTAATGATGCATGACTCAACCTTTGAAAAACAGTTAGTCAAAAAATGGTTAAGTTTTCCTTTCTATAGGACAGGCTCAGTTGAACACTATCCATGAATCGACAAGACATTCTATTCCACACAAATAAGTAGATATCAATACAGACTTATAAACCAAAACGGTTTGGTTGGTTTCCATATAAAAAAGTAACAGTCTAGAATTTGATTATACATTCAACTATTCCCATGAACGTAACTGTAGTCAACTCATAACATGCAAGTTAACAAACTACAAGGTAGTTTCCAACTATGGTGAGTAAGTTTTCATCACCCCACCCAAGCCCAAAAAAAACAAAAAATTGAACTTAAGAAAGTCAAGCAGACCTAAGAAGATAATCACCATAATGACTTGGAGAAGGCCGACTGCCAGAGTATCACAACATCAAAAAAATAACTATTCCAGGATCATGAACCTGTATGCTCATAGAGATAGTGTTCAACATGCTAATCATGATAATGAACTATTCTAGGAAGGAACTTTGATGTAGTAATAAGGTTAATCAACCTCAATTCACTGAGTTAGAAATGATGCAAAACTCAAATATGCCTTTTAAAGGTCTTCAAAACTAGCTTTTCACTCTAGCTTACTAGTTCCTTTAAACATGAAGGTTCTTGATTCCAACCTTAATTGCACTTCTCTAACCACTTTACCAGGTTCTTAAACTTCCAATTTTCTATCTCCACTTTTGAAATGGTTCCAAATCCTTAAAATGTCTATTTAGCTTCTCTGTGCAAATTTGCTCTGCCTAAGGCTTAGTAAAACAATCCTTCTAGAGGCTCTTTGATTAGAAACTTCAACATAGATTCACAATAAAGTATGACTAGATGATAATATCCTTTTCCCCTTTATGAAGTTTACAAAAAATTGGGTCTTCACATTGTATCTAAGTCACTTTTTTTTCTCTCTTCCCCCTCTACTAGTACTTAACTCTCTACCAGGCTTGTAAAAGTAGTTTTCCCCTCTAATATTTCCCTTGATGATTCATTCCACTATATAAAGACCTTTTATAATACCCTTTAGGCTCTACTCCCTTCATGCAAAGTTTCAATGTAGTTTCCTTTGTAAAAATTTCTCCTAATCCACCCTTCTAGACCTTCAATTAGGTTTACATACTCACTTACAGTCCTAGAGGTATTCTGATACAATTTTCTTGTAGCAGAGGTCTTTCAAAGGCATAAAAATCTCTTAATTACTCTTCTCCTCTTCACTTTTACCTGATGTGTAGAGTTACAAATCACTTATTCTTCAAACAATCTCCCTTAACCCTTAAAGAATCTCCTAGTCAACTCTGTAGTATATAGTTACTGGGTATACTGTTATGAAGAAAAAATTATGAGTGATTGTTCTTAGTTTGTAATTTCTAGGATTAATTAGGAATTGGGTAAAGATCACAAATTACTTGCTACATACCTTCATTCACTCATGAAATCCTTTCAAGTCAATGTTTATCACAAACTCAATTTTCTTCACTTTCTTGCACACTTGTAGATGACTGATACAAATAGCTATCAAATGGGTACTTTCTAGGGTTCTTTTGTATAAGTAACTCCTTTAAAATGCTATCAAGAAATTATCTTGTAAGTTTGGGGTCTTCTCTCTTCGTAGAAATCAAGAAACCACCATCTTCAACAAACCTCGGGCCCTTTATAAATTCCACTGAACTGGAGGTGGACTATTATCAATATCTCAACATTAGAATTATTCCAAAGATCTAGATATTGGTATGACCTCTGGAATACCCTTACAAATCTACCCTACAATTTTGAGCCTCTGTCTCTCTATCAAGATCAAGAAACAATGGATTTCTTCTAAACCATGATGAGGGTTTTTGCACAGTCTCAAAAAGGTGAAATATGGATATCAAATAAAATTTTCTTACTTTTCAAGCCTAAAACTTGTTCAAAATTACTGTCTTGGCCTTCCTTCTCTGTTATAGCTTACCAGTAGGTTATAAGACTCCCTTAGATTTACATGTGGCTTCAATCTTCTCTATTCTGCCTCTGTGATCAGGGTTTCTCAACACCTAGGTTATCCAAGGCCTGAAGTTGGTCTCTTTTACCTTTGTTACAATCTCTACAAGTTATTCAAGCCTTGGTCACTTTATCAAAACTCTTTAGACTTGATACAATTGAATTTTCACCTACAACCATGTTCAAACTTGTCTTTCTACCCTGATTTCACATATACAGTCTCAGTTTTCAAGAAGTGTTTCAACAATCAATTACAAGGGCTATCAATGCATGCATATAAAGAATTTAACCTATATCATATCCTTCTCAACCCCTTTACATACTTCTATTAATGAGTTTCACATCCATACATACACACAATATGAGTTTCAATCATTGAATCACACAGTCACAACACTAATTTACAAGCCAAAATACTCAATTTCTTGGAGCTCCAAGTTCTCCTTCATGAAAACCATTTGAATGATGATAATACAGTTACAAAGTGAGGCTTAAGTAGGCCTTCATAAACTTTCATAACTAACTCTTAACTCAATTATTCTTCTTATTACATTTTTAGTCCCTTTATTAGTTTATTAAGACCTAGTCTAATCTAGTGATCTAGGACCCTAGGCCTAGTTCACAAACATGGTTTTTCTAAGACTCCTAATGCCCAATAAGGCTCATTACAAATTGGCAATTTGGAGGGAAATGGCCAAATTTGAATTTGTGAAGGACTTAGGTCTAATTTCCTAACAGACCTTTATAAGACCCCAAAACCCATAGGACCTATGAAATATCTTAGAAACCAAAATTGATGGTATACCTCATATTTACATATTGAGAGTTGATGCTCCTGCATCATACTCCCAGGGAAGGAAAAGTTTCCCTATACTGTATGCTAGCTCTTCTTTCTTCTTCTTTCTCTGCTTCCAATTAGCTGATGATCTTCTTGAAAAGGTATTGGTTTGTACCATCCTTTCTCTATCCTTCTAGTTGTCCTTGGTCTTTCATCAACTGATATTCTTTTGAAATTTTCACATTCTTGATCATGATGATGTTTCTAGGACTGTATTTTCCTTGTTCCATCTGATACCAAGTATGTATGCTTGATTTGATATGCATATGCTGCTTCTTCATCTTTCTTGACTATTTAAATGACATTCTCACCTTCTTGTTGTTTTTGGAATCTTTCTCTTTCAAGTTCAGGAAGTACTAGTTTTTGTTTGCAAGGATCATCTTGCTTTGATTTTCTTTTTTATCTCAGTCTTGCATTATCATGACCTTCTTTATCCTGAATTTTGTTGATTTTTATGTCCTCATGTTACACTCTTTTTTTTCTTCTTGGTCTTCATTCTCTTATTATCTTCACATAGTCTTCTTTTCTTTCATTTCTTTGTTACTTGTTCTTGCAAAGTTCTCTTTGAATTCATCATGCTTCTCAATAAATGATTTTCCTTAATTGATCTCATCTTCATTCCTTTCACCTGTACCTACAAAACCAATACTCAAAGTAGTGTTAGAATAAAAAACAAGAGGCTTGCATGCCTCATTCATCTTCCCTATGCTCTATTTTTCTTCCTTTCCACTCTTGTCTTCTTCCCATAGAACTTTCTTGTCATCTTTCTCAACTTCATCAACTATTTCTCTATCTGGAATAGACCTCTTTGTTGGTCCTCAAGCACCTTAACATGTGTTTTCCTTCTCACTCTATCATTTTCTCTCTCTCTCTCTCATCATCATCTTCATCATTAAACTCCTCTTGTCTTACAACCATCTCTATCTCTTTCTCAAAACCTTTGTTCAAGTCTGACTTCTGAGGCTTAACAGCCTTGCACAGCATCTTTTCACATGCTTCTTTACTCTGTATCAAAAACTTCTTGGCTGCCATCATCATCACTAGTCTTGTTTGTTGTTCTTGTTCACCTTTGAGTGGTAAAAGTGTATGGCTAACCCCTGTTGGTGTTGTAATAGTGTAGGTATTCTTCTTTCCATCATGCACTGCCTTTCTGTCATACTCCATGGTCTACCCAACAAACACATGATAGACATCCATAGGAACTAAATCACATAAAACTTTATCCTTATACCTACCAATTTGAAACTCAACTTGACATTGTTCCCTAACCAAGATATGATGTCCTTTTTACATCCATGAAACTTGATATGGGTTAGGGTGCATAGTAGTTTTTAGTCCAAGTTTCTCCACCATCTCAAATGAAACAATATTTTTTGTACTTCCACTATCAATAATCACTTTACAAACTTTTCCTTTAGCCTTACATGCAGTTCTAAACAAGCACCTTCTTTGAGTTATCTCTTCCACTATTTTACTAGGTTTTAAAAGTACTCTTCTACACAAAAATGACTTACCTTTGTCTTGCACAATCTGATTAGTCAACTCTGCTATCCTTTCTCATCCATACATTCACCTCATTACACTCATATGCCTTATGCCCTGCATACCTCTGACACTTGTAGCATCTTCCTACAAATTACACCTGCCTATTTTCTTCATTCCCTTGCATATAGCTCATCTATATCATCATATTTCTCTGACTTTCTTCCATGCTCTCTAACCTGCTCATCACAATCTCCATCATCCTTTCCATTCTTGTTTCCCAATCTGACTTCTTCATTTCTCTTACTTGCACCATATTGTCCTCTACCTGTAATCACTGTCAAAACAATATCTTTTCCTTTTCCAAGAATCAAATTCTTGCTTTGATACCAAATGATGTAGCAACAAGGTCAATCTAACTCAATTCATTGTGTTAGAAATGATGCAAAACTCAAATTTGCCTTTTAAAGGAACTTCAAAACTACTTTTTTACTCTAAACCCTTTAAACATGAAATTCTTTTCTAACCCTATTCACTTCACTAACCACTTTATCATGTTCTTAAACTTTAATTTTCAATACTCCACCTTTGAAATGGTTCCAAAACAACTTAAAATGTCAATTTACCTTTTGTAAAATTATCCTTCGGCTTCAAGCTTCTTAAAACTAATTCTAGAGGTCATACCGATTAGAGACTTCAACATAGATTCACAAAAAGTCATGAATAGATGATAATATTATTGTTTCCCCAAATTTATGAATCTTTGTAAAAAAATTTATCTTTTTACATATTGTCTAAGTCACTTTTTTTCTCTGGTTTCCCCCTTCTAGCACTTATTTAGGTCTTACATAGACCTGACAAAGTACCTTTCCTTATTATTTACTCTTGATGATCTAATTCCACTATATAAAGTTTTAAATACCCTTTAGGCTCTACTCCCTTCATTCAAAGTTTCAATAGAGTTTCCTTTGTAAGGATTTTCTCCTAATCCACCTTTAACTAGATCTTAATTAGGTTTACATTAACTTACAGTCCTAGTGGTATTATAATACAATGATATTGATAGCAAAGGTCCTTACAGAATTCTCTTAAAATCTCTTAATTACTCTAACTCCTCTTCGTAGTTTTACTAGATGTTATTTATGGATCCTTTTCTTCAAAATAGGTCCCTTAACCCTCAAATAATCTGTCCTAATAATGAACTTTGTAGCATTAATTACTAGGTATATCAAGTTACTAGAAGAAAAATTTCTCCAGTAATTGTTCTTGGGACCTTTAATTTCACTTTAATTAAATTTTCCTTGAAATCACTAAGGTGTTACTTTTACATACCTTCATATCTCTCATGAAAATCCTTTCTACCTCAATGTTTTTCCTAATTACAGTATTCTTCACTTTCTTCCTTTAGGAATACATTTTTGATGAATGATAAGGATTCACATTAAATTTTCTAGGATAGATTTATGTAATAAGTAAATTTAAAATCTATCTAGAAATTATGCTTGTTATTCCCAAAAATCCATCTCTTCCTAGCAAACAAGTCTGGTTGTACATGCTTCAACAATTTACTAGTTCTAGATTTAAAGCAATCTGTTTGAAAGTTAGGTGGACTGTTATAAAGTCATTATAATTCTTCCAAAGATCTAGATATTATGACCTCTAGAATACACCTCTTTTCAAGATACCCTCATGACCAATTTATGAAAAACTTATCAAGATCAAGAAACAATGGTTTTCTTCTAAACAAGATGAGGGTTTTTGACAGTTGCAAAAAGGTGAAATATGGCTTATGCAAATAAAATTTTCATTTACTTTTCAAGCCTAAAACTTGTTCAAAATCAATTTCAAAACCTTATTTCTTGTACTATAACCAGTAGGTTATAAGACTCCATTGGATTTCAATGGCTTCAATCTTCTCTACTCTTCCTCTAATCATAGGTTTCTCAACACCTAGGTTGTCACAAATGAAAAATTTCAAAACTTGAAGTTCTTCTTAAATTCCACAAGGATTTGTTACAATCTCTACAAGTCATTCAAGCCCTTTGTCACTTTATAAACACTCTTTAATTGAACACTATTCAATTTTCACCTGTGACATTGTCTCACTTAGTTCAATTGTCTTCATTACCCATATATTACAACACATATATAAATAAATAGTTTTCACCTAAGTGTCAACAATCAATTACAATGGCTTATTCTGAATACATGCATATAATTTAACCTCTATGAATATCCTTAAACCCTTTACATACTTCTATTAATGATGAACATGTACATTGGATACACAACAAGTAAAACTCATTGAAACAATACAACACTAATTTACAAGCCAAAATTTCAATTTCTTGGAGCTCCAATTTCTCCTTCATTCAATGGATCATTCAAATGATGGAATCAAAATTAGTTACAAAGAGGTTTTTATATACTTATTGATAATTTTCATAACTAATTCTTGACTCAAGAACTTCCTTAAGACATGTTTGATTTTTATTTGTTCATAAATGACTTATCTAGGTCTAGAACCCTATGACCTAGGTACTAGGTCACAAATATACTAAAATAAGACCTTAGACCTTAATAAGACTTATGACAAGCTTATACAAACCTTGAATACCCCAAGAAATACATTAAAACACTAATTCAACCCAAAATTTCCCTTCAAGGTTTCAAATTGGCATTTTGGAGGGAAATGACAAAATTTGAATTTGTGAAGGTCTTATTCCTAACAAAAACTGTATTAAGACCTTAGATAACCCCTAGGACATATGAACTGTCTTATAAAGTGAAAATTGATGTTATTATTCATATTTACATATGAATGCTATGCCAAATAGATAATCGATGGAAGAATATAAAATTTAACTTGTCTTGTTAATAATGTTGATGGTATGGTGTAGTGATGGAATAAAAATACACTCCTATGCATGGGATGAGACACATTTATCAGATCGAATGTATGCAAGAAATTTGATGAGTGACATGAAGAATATTATAAGAAATTTGGTCATTAAAACATGTCACAATGATTTAACACACTATATAGGGCTTATGATTCATAATGGATTGAAAAATGTGATCTAACATGAACTACTAGGAAGAAAATTTAAAAGAATAAGGAGTGGACATAGTAAACTCTAACCATGAATGCATACAAAACTCAATTCATGGAGTGTCCAACAATAGATGGAGATTGGAAAATATTAACGATTCATATTACTTAATCATGTATGGATAAAAAAGACTCTCATGGCTAGAATATGACCATTATGATACCAGATGAAGCGGTAGAACCATATTAACATAATGATCAAAATAAAAAACATACACAACGTCTATTGCTTGATAAATTTCATATGAAATCACTTACACATATATAGGAGAGTATTTTCATATTATCTAGGAAACCTCCTATAACAACTCTAGCTATTGTTGAAGAGTTTTAAAAACAAATCTCAACACATTCCTGTAATTACATTGGTTATCGTACCTCAAAATAACTAATTTAAATTTACATTTACATTTACCACTATAATTTAAAGACTAAAATAGTATTTCCACACATACAAACACACATGTTTCTATTTGTATATATAATTATATATGTATATTTATCAAATTAACATTTATAATTAATTAAGTCATCCATAAAAAAATGATGAAAAATATATTAAATTTTGGGTGTGAAAAAATCCTATTATTCCCATGTCACATAAATAACAAAGTGGCACTTCAGGCATGTGGAATATTTTCTTTGATTTATCAAGAAGCATAAATCAAGCCAGTGTGGGTGTAGTTCTAGTTTCTCTAGCGGGAAAGAAATTATTCTTTTCCCATAGATTGTAATTTTCTTATTCCATCAATGTTGCAGAATATGAAGCCTTAATTCATGGATTGTTGCTAGTAGAAAAAAATATAAAATCTTTGCAACTATTTGGGGACACTAAGCTGGTTATTCTTTAAGTTAGAATAATATGTGCTACCAAGAATAATATCCTAAAATATTATATAAATAGAGTATGGGAACTCATTGAGTCCTTTGATTTCATTAACTTGGTAGTGGTACCTACAAAGCTAAATGTAGAAGCACATCATATGGTGGTCATTGGATCATAGTTCTTCCCATCTAAAGACCTCATCTAAGGAAATGAGTAACATGTCAGGATAGTAGTGAGGCCATTAATTCCAGATAATGAATTCGGTTGGAAGATATTTAATGCTGATGATTTGTTTTTCTAATTCATCTAAACTAAAGCTAATTTTTCATTAAACTTGCAATCTGAATTACAAGAAAGTTATGGTGAAAAAATTATTTAGCTCAGGAAAAAAAATTACCTAAGGGATTGGTCACTCTCAAATAAATCCTCATCCCAAATGATAAATTTAAAGGTGAAAGAAAGAACATGTCAGCCAAAGAAGAATATTACCAAGCGATGACCATCATGCAAGATAGGGAGTTATTGCTTGGAAAGGTATGTGATAAAACTGAAAAACAAGATTTTACCTCTGTGTCAAAATTTAATAACATATTCTCATGGAGCTATAAATATATTAAAGGATTTGATCCAAATATTTCCCAACATGCTATAGATCTTGAACCCAATTCCAAATCAATCAGGCAAAAGAAAAGTCTTATTAACCCCAAATTGTAACCCCTCATGAGAAAAGAGCTATCAAATCTTATAGAAGAAAGAATCATATTCCCCATTAAGTACTCCTCTTGGGTGGCTAACTTGGTCCTTGTTAGGAAGAAAAATGGAGAAATTAGGTTATGTGTGGATTTAAAATAATTTAATAGATCCTCCTTGAAGGATCACTGTCCGCTTCCCTCTATGGACCAAATATTACAAATAGTGGCAGGAGTTGAAAGGTTCTCACTTTTTAATGGCTATTCCATCTTCAACCAAATCAGGGTTAAAGAGGAACATCAATACAAGAAATCATTTAAAATGAAATGGGGAACATATGCTTATGAAAAAATATCCTTTGGTATGACCAATGCTAGTGCTACTTTCTAAAGAGCCATAGATATTACATTCAAAGGTTATATAAACAAATTCATTCTCATCTATTTAGATGATATCACGATGTTCTTAAGAGAGGGTGAAGATCATGTCAAACATCTTGAGAAGGTGTTTGAAATATGTAGGGAGTTTTGGGTCTCACTCAACCTTAAGAAATTTATCTTTGCAGTTTCATAGGGTAGACTTTTGGGACATGTCTCAAAATAAGGTATTACTATTAACTCAGAAAGGATCTCAGATTTTATTTCCCTCTCATTTATAGCTCACAAGAAAACACTGCAGTATTTCTTGGGCATGATTAATGTTGTTAGGAAATTTATCCCTTATTTTTTAGGACATTTTCAAGCCCATTACCTTTATGATCAAGAAGGATGTGGATTTCAAATGTACCAAGAAAGAGACGGAAAATTTTGAATAAATAAAATAGGAAATCACTCAGGCACACACTCTAATAAACCCTAACTATTCAAAGGACTTCATCCTATATGTTTATGGGTCTACAACTAGTGTTTCCATGGTGTTGACGCAACAGAGTGATAAGTGTTTAGAGAAACCAATGGCCTTCTTTAGTCAAAAACTGAAGCATTATGAATTAAAATATAATCATGTGTAAAAGTATTTCCTTGTCATCATAAGAGCTCTCAACAAATTCAAGTGTATGTTTTCCATGAACCACATCAACGTATTATTCTCCCACCCCAATTGGAGAGAGTTCATAATGGGGGTATAAATTAGTGAAAGGGGAGCTGAATGGGTTGCCAAAATCATGGAGTGTAACATGACTATCAAGGCCAAAAAAATAATAAGAGGTAGAGAATTATGTGAACAATAGGATCTAGATGCTAAAAATAATCAAGAAACCTCTTATATATTGAAAGAGGAATAGGAAACACCTGTCACAAGTCTACATAATGACAGTTGGATGAACAACATAGAACGATTATTATCTATTGGCACATATCCTCTTAGTTTGAGAAAATATAAGAGGTGGCATCTGAGATTACAATTTGTTCATTATGTGTTAATCAGTGGGGATATTTTTATAAATAACATGGATGGAGTGTTATTAAGTTTCCTTGAAGGAGATCAAGTGTAAAATTTCTTGGAAAAGTTACATAAAGGATTCTCTGGTGGAAACTTCTCAGCCAAGGCTATAACGGTGAAAAATATGAAATTTGGTTACTTCTGGCTCACGTTATTTGTGGAAGCTCATCAATGGGTCAAAAAATGTAAGGAATGTGCTATATTCACTGATAAAAATAAGATGGAGGCCTTCCCACTTCATCCCATTCAATAAAATAAACCCTTCTCTCAATGGGGCCTTGAATTTATAGGCATGCTTAATCCTCCATCAAGTGCAGGTCACAAATGGGTTCTAACAACTTACTACTTTACAAGGTGGATAAAAGTAGTGGCACTAAAAGAAGTAATTGAATCAGTTACCCTGGAATTCTTAGAACATATAGTGACAAGGTTTGGGTTTCAAAAAACCATAATCTATGATAATCCTAGGGAATTCATGGGCAGTAAAACTAGGCTCTCAAGTGGGGCATTTATTTGAAGACTTATTCAAACTATTATCCTCATTGTAATGGTCTAGTTGATGAGAATCATGAAATGAATGATGGAGATGAATTAGTGATAGTGGAATAAAATATAAATAATCTTATTTTCACTAAAAAGATCACACCAAATATATAAATAGGAAACTCTCCTTTTACTTTTGTAAATGGTAGAGAAATCAGACTGCCATTATCACCATAATTGTCTTCTTTAGAATTCACACAAAACTTGGAGCTAGAAGGTGAGGATGAAATAACAGTCCATGTGATAGAGCTAATTGAACTTGAAGAACTGATACATTCTGTAATGATTAAATTGGATAAACATCATAAGTCAACCAAGAAATGGTTTGACAAAAGGGCCAAGGTATAAACATTCAAAACATGGGAATTAGTCCTAAAATGGGATGTTGATAAAGATAAACCAAGGTGACAAATGCACTATGGAGTAGGTCATATATTATCATAACCTATAAGCATGCTAACTCTTTTGAATATTTAAATCTTGATGGAGAGGTACTTCAAATCCAAGTAAATGGGATTTATCTTAAACCTTCTATTATCACCAAATCATAGCACCCTCCGATTTGCTATCATGTGTGTGTGAGGCAACCAATGTGATTGGGTAACATGGAATTGTTTCAAGGTGTGGGATCTTACATTTGAAACAAATCTCTGGAGAAAGATGGTTCTTCTTCCTTAACTAGTGCAGCAACACTACTCCTACATGTAAGAAAACACCTAACTAATCCTACCCTAGAAATTCTAAGTAAATAAGGAGAAAGAAAGAGTGCATGAAAGAAAGAAAATCCTATAATATGGGGTTATAGCACCAATAAAAATGGCGTTGGATAGTCCCCACTTCATGAAAATGAAAGAAAATGGATGTGGGGAGGATGATCAAACACCACAGACCACAATGGAATTCACACAAAATTCCCAAGAAAACACAACATCATCTAAACCCTGCAATGAAAACAAGATAATGCACATCAACCTATCACCAAGTGAGCGTTGGGCGCTCACCTGAGGAACGTGTGGGTGTTGAGCCCCTTATTTTTGTGAGTTGTGTGAGAATGCATTATTTATGATAGAAAATTAAGTGAAGAGAATGAAAACGAATCATACACTCATCTTAGAGCTCAGAACGGGCTTCGAGACCAATGTATTCATTTAGATGAGAAAAGCATTACAGGACATAGATTTGAATCATAACAGAAAGGAAATGCACAGGGGTTTACACCCACTCATATGAAATATATATATATATATAATTGATCCATACATATATAAGTAAAGACTGGAACCATGCATATATTCATATTAAGTATGTTGATAACCACATTAAATTTACTGAGGTAATCAAAGATCCGTATAATAGTGCAGACCAGTGTCACGCATCAGAACTGGAATTAAGCCCTTCATACAAAGAAAAATATTCATACCCATCCCCTTGATACAACATACTCCTACAGATCCTCTAAACCCAACCCATACAGCCCTCATAGTATCTCTGCATAACTTTGCCTCTATTCAATTCTCGGTCTCTCCATGTGTATGTCTTTCTTCTACCAGGAGCTCGTATATATAGCCTCAACAAGCACTGCCATGCCTTTCTAAAGTTGTAGATCGATTTCCATATGTCCAAGTGGTCCTTCATGGGAGCATGTTCCTTCATATGTGAGCTCTCCATCCTTTGCCATGATGACCTTTTGGAATCTTCTATCGCAAGGTAATTCCTTTCATGGGCTCCAAGTTTCCAGGATGACACCTTATCCACTCCACATGTGCAGTCAGGTCATGCTTTCCTTGTGTTCTACTTGATATGCCAAATATGGTTAAGTCCCAAAAACTTTTCTCTACCTTGTGCGTGCACCGTTGGTTCTACTAAACCCTCCTAAAACCCTGTCTTGCATGCTTTCTCCTTGCATGTCCTTCTTTGAATAGGCTTTGTGCTCCCATGCGCCTTCTTGTACATATCCAATATTTTAGGGGCCCAACATTATCCCACACTACACCTATTCTCTGCCCTCAGGATTATCTTCTTAATGAATAAAGAATGACTGTTCTTGAATAGTTTTGAGAAAGAATAAATGAATGAAGAATTTGGGGAAGAATGAAAGAATGGGGAAAATATGATTACTTATATAAGAGGAGAGGGAAATATTTTTTCAATTCTACCTCCAAATTATTCTAGGTATCAAACTCATTATATACTTATTGATAGAGGTTACCGAATAGGAAAATCACCTCTTCAAATCTTAGCCCTTCTCCTTGGGCATTCATTGTTTCCATGATCCCCTCCAATTGTTTTCCCAAATCCTCAAGCACGTCCATACTTTGAGTGATCTGAGCATACAAATCCTTTAGCCGGTTTTTGATTAAGCCCTGAAAGGTCTCAATAGCCTTTGATTTCTTCTCAACCTTTGCTAGAATTATGTCACATTCTTCTCTATTCCCCTTGTTCTTCTCTTGGAAATCCTTGAGCTCCACTTCATGAGTGGCGACCAGAATTCTCGCCACTCTATCTTTATCAGTGCAGTTATCATAGGTGTTCTCAATAACTTAGGTGGTGACTTTCACATCAACAAAGACTTTCTTGTACTAAGTAATAATTGCCATAACCTTCATCTTATCCTCCTCTTTGCGCGCCGATGCCTCCTCTCTAGATTACAAGGCCAATGGTTGTATTTCCAATGTGAGGATGCATGTCAAGTCCTCTAGGCACTCTAGGGTGGATCCATATTTTTGTGCTGGTGGTGTTAGATCTAGGTGCTTCAAGACATTAACATCTGTGATCATTTCTACTTTCTTGTAAACTTTGTGTGCCCTTGCCTTCTATTCTTTTAACTCATGCCTTAGTTGAGCACTGATTAGTTCCTCCCACTTTAATTCCTTGGTTATTTCCTTGAGATATTATTCCTTCTTCTCCAGTTCTTCCTCCAGTAACTTCACCCAGTTGTTCCTCCCAAAGAGCATGGATTTCAATTCAACTAAAACCTTATTCAATGCATTATAGATTTGTTCGTTTGATAACCACTGAGCATTTACCAAGGGGTTATCTCCTTTTGACTCGGATACCTTCATTAATGCCCCTTGTCTTACTTTGAATTCAGGATCGTCAATGTGGGACTCAAATTCCCAAGAAAACATTTTCCTCGTTTGAGGGTCTACACCTTCCTCATCAAATGATGCCATAGCCAAAAGTTGCTTTGTTGGTACAGTGATTTGAAAGAACATGCACAACACCTTGTTTGGATAATCAATGTAGCCCATTCTCTAAACTTGTGATGCTTATGTGCTCTTTCTCCTTGTGCACGTGGCCTTAGGAAATCTTATAACCAAACTGGGATCTCCTCCTATGCTGCCATATTCATTTTCTACGCTCTCATCCTCTGCTTCCTTCATCACTATGTTTGCGTTGTATTCCATCTCTTTCTCTATCAAGTCCTCGATGATTTTTTCTACCTCTTTCTCTATGGCCTTGTCTACCTATTCCTTTTTGAGGCTTGGGTTCCTTTTTTCTTTTATAGCTTTTTCACTTACCCCTTTATCCTGAGCATCCTCCTTTTCCTTGTCATTCTCCCTCCTAACAAAGATATACTCATTTTATTCCTCCTCTCCTTTCTCCTCCAAGTCATGCACTTCAAATACAGGAGGGCCTTGAACTGCCTCAAGTTCATCATCATCATCATCTCTTTCACCTCTATAGGCCTCAAATATTTTTGTACCCTCTGAGTCATTCTCCTTTGTCACCTTCTGCTTCTTCCTGACATGAGATTTTTCTTCCTCTTACTCCTCCTCTCGTGACTTATCCTGAGTGATGGGTTCTTTGTGCTCTTGTGATTCTTTTTTTGGAGTCTTTGATTTCACTGGGGACTTCTTTCTCCTTACATAAGTACTAGGCTTAGTACTTGTCTCTAGCGTGCTTACCGCTTGTGTAGTCTGAACACTTGGTGCTTTCTATACCTCTTCTCTTTCCCTCTTCTTTGGTGCAGGATTATTTCTTCTAGTGGGGTCCTCAGGGGTGGATAAATTATTTTCCAAGTATGCACCCTTTTCAAATTTTGGCCTTATGCGAAGGTATATCCTTGTTATAGCCCTTCCACCAATTGACAATGTTACAGGCTTCATCATTTGTATCTTGTGGGAGACATATCTCTCCACGTATGTGTAACTTCTTTGGAAAACTAATAGATTTCACCTCCTTACACTAAAAGTGTTGATATTTGATTTTTTCTAAGAAGGTGTATTCTTCTGACTGTTGGGAATCATGCTTGCAAAGGGATAAATTATTGCCATTCATGGATTCATTTTTCTATGTTGTTATTGCTTGAAAGTAAAATTATTCTTCCTTGGGCTTTGTAAAAGTTGTGAACCGGAATTTCTATTTGCATACTTTTTAATTACAAAAAAACCTTGGATCAATTCCATTAATCCAAGGTATGCTTCAATTTCTTACTTGTTCAGTTTGTTAAGTTGACATTCTGGAATGGAAGGTATTAAGAGGAATAAGTCTTTGTAAGTTTAAATTTTTTTTTGGACCCTTCTTTTTAGGTCCTTGTTTTACATTTTCTGTGAAATACAAAATTGGATCTTCTAGTCAATTTCTTATGACCTGGTTGGCGTAAGAAGGAAAAAAGACTTACTACAAGACTATTAAGGTAAAACCTTAGTCCTAGACTGTTAGGATCTATCCTAACTGGATTCTAACCTAAGGTAAACTAGACCTACCTTAGATCTATTTCTAACTATGCATGTTACATCCTAATTTAGGTTATATGTTTTACAAGTGAGGGATTTGGAAATAACCTAAGGTAATGAGAGGTCAATCCTTAACCTATTACCTAATACTAAACTCCTATGGGGTATGGCTTATCCTATGATGGAAAAATTACCTAAGGAAACGTTTAAGGACCTAAGGTAAATAAATTTTAACTTGCCTAAGGTTGGATCCTAAATTAATGTTTATCTAACCTAAACTAATGTAAGGTGAAAGGGGACCTAAGGGGGTCACATGGAAATTGGGAGGTAGTGGCGATGGTTTCAATGGCATTAAAGAGATTTGATTTTTGAATTTATGGGACATGGTACTACCAGTTATGGTAGAGGCATGAAGTTTGATGGAATGTCCAGCTGGCATTGTCACTAAAGATAGAGATACATGCTTTAGTTAAGTTTGAGTTCGCCAATTTTAGATGGAAATGGCATGGAGATTTAGGTAGAAAAGTAGAATTCAATGGCATTAATGATCATTGGTTTTTGTGAGAAAACCGCCTAGGAAACCATGCAAGTGGAATTATTGGAGGTTGTTTGGTCTTTCATTCTTTTGAATTTTTGTTCTGCATGGAGATATCTGGTTCTTTGAACCAACAGTTCTGTTTGCAATTTTTTTCTATTTCTGGATCCTTTGGACTATTTTTGATCCAATGGAGGTATAAGAGGCATATGAAAAATAAGTTTTGGGTTGTTGAATTCATTCGGAGAAGAAGGAATTGTGGAGGCTCAGCTGGAAATATTCTTCGAATCAGTAGAAGCACTATCAGGAATGATAGGCTCTACCCATTAAGTTGTTCTACTTTTCTCTAATTGTCTTCATTAAAACAAATTTTCTCTTGTGATCAATGGGTTTTTACTTTTTAAAGAATGCCTTGATTTCTTGCTTGAAACATCTCTGTATTTTTTTTATAATGAGTCTTGTTAGACAATATGGATTATGGTTCGTTTCCTATTTAAGTTAATAGGGAATCATACCTTGATATTTGGTTGAGTTGAATAATGTCAAACATAATGAATCATGCCTATCTGCTAAAAAGGGTTTATGGAAGTATATGTTGTTTCTTTAATTCTTAGAACTGGGTTTTTCTGTTATGGTTATTAGAAGGTAAGAAAAGTTTCCTTCTCTGTCACATCTTTGATTGGTTGAAGTATTATTACTTCTATTGGAACTGTATATATATATATGCTTGGTTCAATGATGTGTGAATTTGAACTTGTATGGAAACCATAATGAGTAAGTAACTTCTTCTTAGAACTTTACTTAAGAAACTTTCACTACTTCAAACTCTGTACTTTGATGAAAGCTGAGTTGATAATGGGTGTTTGGATTTTCTGTATTTTTGGATTCAAACTCATGTGGAAACAAGAATGAATGATTTAATTGTTCTCTCACCCTTTCAGTTAAAACTTAGTTTCTTGAACCTTGTTCCTTTTATGGAAACTATGTGGTAATGGTTACTTGGATACTAAGATTTGAATTCATCTTGTTTGAATATAACAATGAACGAGTTCTTCCTTTTCTGAAATTTATATATTTTAGGGTTTTTCTTTAAATTTGTGGAAGAATGAACTAAAGGTTGGATAGATGAAGTCCTTTTTTGTTTAAGGATATTTCGAGAGTTGGTTTCGTCTGGTTTGATATTTTAATTTATTCATGCAGCTCTGGTTAAGCTTGTTAGATGTCGATCTTAATGTCTTCTTCACTTTTGAGTTAGATGTTGATTGATTAAACTTATCGTTCTGATCTAGATAAACCACTTAAGTAACTTATTGGAGTAAACTTGTTAAAATATTACGGGAAGATTTAATGAATGTATATGCAGATTTTTGGTTGACATTTTCTGATCTGGAACTAACCAATCAGTTCATTATGAAGGGTTTTCTAGATACTTCAGTTCTATGATCTCTGAGTATGTTGAAGGATTAGAATGTCTTGTCGACTTAGTAGATGCGTATAGTTGAGCCTATCCATAGAAATATAATGGAAGGAATTCTAATCATCTATGTAGTTGATTTGTGCACCTGTAGCTAAGTCATGTCTTTCTTTGTGTTGCATCTTATTTGAAATTGAATTAGGATGGATCTTTATCCATCCATTCAAAAGATGTTTTCTCTCACCTCTGTGAGGATGCGAGAGTGAGTCTTTCTTACCGATTGTTGCACTATCGTCTGGAAGGAATGAGTAGTCTATGGCTTCTTGACTGATACTTTAATGATTTAGAATGACTGTTGAAGGTTGTTATTTTTCCTATAGATGTTTAAAAATTCTTGTTATTTCATATCCTTCTTGATATGGATAATGTTATACTGACACTAAAATTGTGTAATGATGGGGAGCCTTATTAAGAGAACTGACTTGAATACTTCAGTCGTATACTCAGTTTAGCATCCTCTAGTGCATGATTTCTATTTTTTTAAAAGAGTTAAAGGATGTTATGATTGGTTCTGTACCAGTCCTTTTATGACCTTCTTTATTTGAGATAGAATGTTTGAATCCTCATCTAAACATGATTGATTGACTCCTTGCTCTTCTATTCTCTAAGGTAAAGTTTTCATTGCTGTCTCTTTCAGAAATTGTTGAAATTTTGTGTTGCATTCTCCTTTTTGAGTTGTGAATTGATATTCAGCTTAACCAAATTGGGAGGGAAGTTCTAACTTATTTTCTCACAGTTCATCCTTCCCTCTTCTGTATAAATCTTGTTATAGATTTAACAGGTTTAGTTACATTACTTTCATGAATGCATTTGAGTAGTTGTTGATACTTCTTACTTATTCTCTTTACTTGTATTAAAGGAATCAATATTTGTAATTGTTGATTTATGTGAAATGCTATTTCTTGAGCGAATACTTTCCTAATTCTAATGTGTGGCCTAACTGGAGAACTTAGGCTATATTTTGGACTTTAAATTAGGATGTAGCATATGAAATAGGAATTTCTTATTTTATGTTGTAGATGATTCATCCTAAAGCCTTTCATGAAGCTGGAATTAGCTTGGCTGTAGATGCCTTTTTATGAAATTTAGTAATATTGAGTTTGATAGTACTTGTTTCTTAGAGTAACTCTATTTTGGAAAAATAATGGAGTTAGTTTCTATATTCTAATTCAGATTGAATTATATAGGAAATAATTACTAAGTACCTTTATTGGAAGGAGATAAGTAATTTGAGTGAAATATTACTTATCTGATATAATGTTGTAGATTGTTAATTATATCATGAATTTTTCTTAATGTTAATTCATATTGTTTAATTGTTCTTCTTTTATGGTTGTTATTACTTATGATTTATTTATTTTCTTGGCCTTACTATTTCATAAAAGTAGAGTTGGTTTTATGAAACAGTTAGTTGAAAGCACATCGTTTTAATGCTTAGTGTTTATCATGCTCAGTTCAATGAACTGACCCATGCTAGCAATTTTTGTAGATGGACTTTGTAAGTGATAAAGGAAGGAAATAACTTATATGATGTATTGGTTTCCTAAAGTTAGGATCTTTTATAGAGAAATCTTATTCATTATTGAAATGTATTGAAAGAATAAAAGTTGTATTCTTTAATGATCTAGATGTTGTTTGACATGGAATATGTCTAAAATGTATGGTCCTGAAAAATATGTATTTTACCATGATGAATTGAAGAAGGTTGAGAGTTACTCATACTTGATATGTCATTTTCCGGGTGAATTATATGAAGGAAATTTGTAATCTTATTTACATTTCTATCATTCTTATTCGAATGGATCCTTATTTTTGTCGTAACTAAATAGGTTGGATGTATGGGAATTAGTTACCATATCCCTTATTTGAATGCAACTTATTAAGTTAGCATGTATCGATGTTCTTTTATCTAATCATGCATGGTTTATTGAAAAGATGACAATAGAAGTATAACTTAAATACCATGACACGTGTAATGGAAAAGGTTATAATGAACCCTATCGCTTAACTAGAAAAAGGAAGGTTCACTCTCTCTGGAGTAATACCTTGATAGGTTTCAAAAAAAAAATTGGTTTATGAGGTTGTTAATCAATTAGAATTAATCTCTATTAAGTCTACTATAATGGAACTTGTTTTGGATCTTAAGCAACCTATGAATGGTTGAGTTATATTAAGTAAATCTTATGTTGGATGTTGTTTCTATTTTCGATTAACTACACGCTAAGAAAAATTACATGAACATAAAAGTAATCATAAGTTTATGAGTTTTGTATTACTTTAAAAAATCAATTAAGGATGAAAATCTTAAGGGTTATTGGAAGTAGGGTTCAACGGGATTGCTGTAATTTGAATCTTAATTAAGAAATAAATGAGTGTAAATGACCTCTTCTTGAGGTGTGTACATCAAGATGTGTATTTCTGTCGGATGTTGGCACACGCCAACTATAGAACTGTACCTTTTTGAAGACTAAGTTCTTCGCGAGGATATAGTGTTGTAGTTGACATGTTGCAACATCCCTCAACATTGGTTCATCTAGACCTACTCAAACCTGGACTCAATCTTAGTTTCTCTCTACGTCAGATTAGGGATATGATTTAGCATAGGAAATGACTCATAATGACTTAGGGTAACTAGGCAAATTCAATTGACTTAGGTCAATTGAGTACACCTATATACCTGTTATCACCGAATCACAGCACCCCTGGATGTTGATCAGATTTCTAGTTTGATCACTCTAAGCATCCAGTGTGATTGGATAACATGGGTACTATCTCCAAGTTGTGGGACTTGCTACTTGAGATAGACCTCCAGAGAAAGCTGGTTCTTGCTCCTAAACTACCTGCCACAATCTACTCTAATGCAGGAGAAACTAGTTATTCTAACCTAAAATTCCAAGGGACCAGAGAGAGAGAATGCATAAAATGAAAGCCTACACTAAAGCGGTGATACACCAGAAAAGGAGGGTGGGAGAGTAATCTCCAAATGTGTGAAATACAGAGGCAAAATGCACACTAGGAGAGGTGATGACAGTTCACCATAATCCAGAAAATGCATTCACAGCAATATTCCAAGCACACACAATGATAATAGGATTCTTACAAGAACATAATAAATAGACACAATATACTTGCAGAAAGATTAAAGGGGCAAGAAGAATGCAAGTTGCAGGGGAAGATACATCCACAAACTTGTATTTTATTGCTTCACTGGTATGCACAATTCAGTCTATTACAAGATAAGGGCCTGGATCACCATGCAAGGAGTCCACTACAAGGGCCTGCAACACACTGGCTTCACAAAGCAATTTTGGCAGAGCTTTGCTACCCAAAAACTCTCTCCCTTAGAATAAGCCCAACACTCCAATTTATAGAAAAAATGAGAAGGAGAAGAGAAGAGAAAGTGGAAATCCCGAAATCTGTCCTTCAACCACCTGTAAGAGGTAATAAATTGAGTGGAATGGGTATACATTACCTGCAAAAGGCTCCCCATACTGTCCCATGTGCTGCAGCAGAGAAAGAATGATGACCATGCCTCTTAAATGCACTCCCAGCTACCAAATAAAACACTGTTCTGAACCCGGCCACGTTTTCTTAAAAATATCAATCATTTTCTAATCAAATCTAGAATTTCTTGATTGCTGTGCATCGGGCTTGGAACCACGGTTCCAATGGTACCAATTTTGTGCGATTTCGTTGAGAAATGCAAAAGTTATGGCCTTCTGAGTGCAGGCAACTATTTTGGGCCTGGCAGGCGTTTTCTGTCATTTGACGGGAAAGAGCATCTACTGACTGGAGCCGAATATTTCCTTTATTTAAATATATCTATCCTCATTAAAAATAAGAAATCCAGTTTTTGTGGCGTAGAGGACGTCGTGCTCGTTCCAGAAAGTCCAATTTTATCAAAATCGGAGCTCGGAGTCAAAAGTTATGGCCGTTTGAAGTTCCACGGGTCAAATGTTGACTTTTCTCCTTCTGCCTTCGGCCATTTCGGCTTTTCGCGTCCCGCGTGTCCCTTTGTCCCATTTGGTTTTGGTGCTGAAATTTCCTATTTCGGCCGATCCAGCCGGTTCGCGTACTTTTGGCCCGCGCGTCCCATTTGCTTTTGGACTGTCCGGGACAAATTCGCCAGGTTCGGCCGGTTCGCGCCTTAATTTGTCCTCAACTGTCCCAGGACAAAAGTTCTTATTTCGGCCGGTTCGCCCGGTTCGCGTACTTTTGACCTGCGCGTCCCAGACTTTTTCGGGCTGCCTTGACTCATTTCGAACGGTTCGGCCGGTTCGCGTACACTTGTCCGCTTGGATCATTGATGTACCTCTCATGCCAGTTAGTCGATTTTGCGCTGTCGAACTGGAATTTCGCGCGTCCCGACGTACCAACTGTCCCATAGATCCACTTGGAAAGCGTTTCAACTGCTAACTTGTGCTGATTTCCACCCATGTTTCCTTACTCGGTTCACAATGCTTTTCTGTCCTCAACCTCCTGAGGCGACCTCATGGGACCCGCAGCCAATCTTCAGATCCTACGCAATGTATCAAGTCCTATTTGCCTTCTGCAACCACTTCATTTTTTACATTTTCTCAGAACTATACTCTTGAAATTCCTTGGATGGGAGAGTTAGAGAGAAGCCATGAGGGGACCCTTAGAAACATGAATTCTTTGGGCATCAAATCCTACTTCCTTCGAGCATCAAGAATCTTCCTTGCATGTTATCAAAATTTCCTTCGAGGGCTGAATTTTGGATAACAGGTACCCTAGGTCATCTTGATTTGTTCCCTATACCAAATTATATCAATAACATAGGTTAGGGTCAAACCTTGAACAAGTGGATTGATAGAAGTCAGTAAATACCATTCTAGATAACAGATGAGTGGGTTGAAGGACATATTTTGTTAGACAAGTATTTCGTATAGGAATAATAACATGAACAATATGTTGAAAATATTTGGCCAAAGTATCGCAAGCTACTGGTTATGTTGTCCTATGTCACCTAGTTTAAGAAATGAGATTTTAGATGAATATTGGTAACAAATATTCAGATAGGTTTCTTACACAAAACACTCAATACCCAAAATAGGGTAATAGAATCAAGTATACTTAGTATACATCATAGTATTCAATACCTTAAGTTAACATGAGAGATTGGTTAGTAAATGAGTCATGAAATGAGAGATCGGAGTTCCCTTAGTCATTTACAGTTGCATATGGTTATCTATTATGAGATTGATTGGCATGGAATGTGTGTTCTAAATTATGATTATTCAGAACAAAGAGCATTATGTATATATATAAAAATTCCCTTGTTTCTAAAGTCTTAAAATCGGAATGTTACAATATGCATGCTTCTTGGGGTAGAATAACTTCCGGTGCAGCTCTCTGTGGTCTTAATCTACCTCACTAAGGTCGAACCTTAGTCTCTTAGCCTTTTTGAACCTGTTCACCCCCACTTAAAAATATTGCACGGTGAAGGAGAAGGGAAGCTTACACTAGGGGCTCGTTGTTTCATCTGTCAACCTAAATCTTCTAATGTAGAAGTGTTGATACACTGTGAATTCTACTTTTCCTTTTACGAGCATGTACCACTTCTCTAAGCATGCCTTGTGAGTGGCTGTCATGGTCTCACAAGTATATTTCATGAACCTCTTCACGGGTGAGGGATCCTCTTCTGGGTACTCCCAAACAAACCTTTCCGGCCCATCGGGCACTCTGATCTTTGAGAAAACAATTGTGAGGAGGACATTTCCAAATAGTATCTTCTCACCTTCTTGCATGCTGCTAATGATTTCATCCATGATGAAAGTGAACAAGTTGTAGATGGTCCCCTCAGATATTTTCCGGCATACATTCAGCCATGCCTTGTTCACTTGAGTCCATCTTTCTTGATCATTGAGCTTGGTTACCAAGTGTGCGGCCATCCTCATCACAGGGTCTGGAATCTCTGTGATGTCAAAGTATCATGATCCTTTCTTGTAGTCATACGTGGCTACTATTTCCTTGATGGCCTCCTTATCACTTAGGTCATCATCAATGTTATCCCCCTCACAGATAAGGCATGTGAACTTGGAAATCAACTAGGGAGTTATGCACATCTTGCGCCCCGTGAAATAAAAATGGTCTTCGTGAATGCAACATCAGCCACTGATAGAGGCACTCAGGTTTTCCAAAGTAGGGTAATTCGTAAAGTTGCAGTAACCCTTCCTTCTCCAATTTAACTTTTACTTCATCGTTGTATATGGGCATGCCCTCTAGTGTCCTCTTGTTTGTTGGGTGAACCAACTCCAAAGCCATTTCTTTCTCTGTCATGCTGGTGCGATGATTATAGTCACTCACAGTCATTTTCCACAAATGAGATTCCCATTCTTTTCCTAGCAATACCCCATCCGGGTATTGCATCTCCACGTACCACTCTTCATTTGTGCTTGTGACGACAACCATTTGCTTCCCCTTTCCCTTTCCCTTCTACTTTTTAGGTGAGATGGTTGCTTTCTTTGGTGTCATTCTTCTGGTTAGGTTAACACTTCAAACATCTTCTCCTTTCTCTACTCTACCACTCTATCCAACCCCAATGCTCAATCTTGCAAAGAAACCCTCCTAACACCATGCCCTAGCCGCCAAACCCTAACTGGAACAATTCTTCCACAAGATGATGCTTCTCAACAACTTCCTCCATGCCCGTGTACTCCTTTCCTACTGGTTTGCGGATCTACTCTAGTCACGTCCTCTCAGATTTCTTAAAATTTTCTTCACACAGATCACCTTTGGATGCCCTAGTTTGTGAGAGCTCTTTTCACTTCATAAATGCAAGGTAAAATAATGAAGTTCTTGACTTCTTATTTATAGCTTTTCCTTCTTTCCAGCATTAAATGCTATTTTACCTACCACCATACTTAACACTAAATGTGGATTTTTCCACCAAGCCAGCCTTACGTGCCTTCACTTACACCCAATCTTGCGTGAAACATTCTACAACCTTCTGGCATGTAAACAATCCATCCTGACAGAAGACTCTTACGTGCATGTCAACAGGGCCGAAGGCACTTCTTCTGTCCACCTGATTTTTGCTCTCACCTACCTCATGTTGTTCCTGTGCTTCTTCCTCCTCTGTACATGGTTTCTCTGAAGTCTTATCCTGACACCAACCTTTTTCATCCACCTCTTCTTCCATGTGCTTCCTTCATCCTTGCACGGTTTGTATCCATCAACCGGGCCATTCACCGCAACTTCTACTGCCAGTTCAACTTGTATTATGGGCCTATACTTCACATCACTCCACCCCACACTAAAATAGATGTGCGGTCCTCTGCGCATGCACAACCTTCAAAAATTAATGTGGTTACCAGTGCCCAAGGCACAAAAAACAACAGAAAAAATGACAAGAAAGGGAAACACAAGAAAGGAAATTGCATAAAGGGAAATTCTAAACTAACTGGCAATACTACCTTATTACAAACACCAAGAAGACTTATTTATAGTAGGGCTTCAGCCTACTCCCATTGAAATGGCCTGGAAATCTCATCCCATCCAGTGCTCTCAACTGGCATGCACCTGAATCAAGGATGTCTGAGATGATATAGGGCCCCAACCAATGGACTTTCAACTTTCTGGATGGCACAAAAACTTGGAATCATATAACAATACCATCTTCCCAACCTCAAATTGTTTTTTTTGATGTGGCGATCATGCCATGCCTTTTGTTTAGCCTTTTCAGCCTTTTGACTCCACCTGGCCAATGATCATCTCTCATCCAATTTCATCAATTTGTCAATCCTTTCCTCCAGCACTTGTTCATCAGCCAATCCTCCTGCATGCACTATACACAGAGAAGGTAACATGAATTCAATGGGTAGGATAGCCTCCATGCCAAACACCAATTGGAATGGTGTGGCTTTATTCAACCTCTTGTAGGTTGTCCTATATGCCCATAGAACTATTGATACTTTTTCATCCCAATCTTGTCTACCAACATCACAAATTTTGGTCAGGGTATGACTCAATATTTTTTTAAATGCCTCAGGCAGTTCCATTTGCTTGTGGATGGTAAGGGGTAGTCTTATGATGAGCCACCATGAACTCTGCTAACAGAATCCTGACGGTCTCATTTAGGAAATGTGTACCCCTATCACTAGTTAAGCTCAACGGGCATCCATACCTTGTAATAATATTTTCCCATAGAAACCTGGCTATTGTAGCCACTGTACAATCCTTGGTAGGCACTGCTTCTACCCATCTTGTCAAATAATCCATGCAAGTGATTACATAGCGTGATCCCATCCTACGTGCGGCTGGTGAAATGGGGCCTACAAAATCTATGGCCCACTTTTCAAATGGCTCTGTACTTGGAATAGGGCACAAAGGCATTTCATCCCTCTGCCCTGGTTTTCCAAGGCACTGACAATGATCACATGCCTTGCAATACTCTTTGCAATCTTGATATAGGGTCTCCCACCATAACCCAACTTGTAATATCTTGTGCATAGTGGCATCCCCTACATAGTGTCCACCTGCACTTCCTCCATGTGCCTCCTCCATAATAGCCAGGTGCTCATGTTCTAGCACACACCGGCGCAACACTTCATCACATCCTAGCTTGTATAAATCACCACTAACCAGCATGTAGGGTGTGGTGTGTATGGCTAACTACTTCCTTTCTAATGCTTTCATCCCTTCTGGCACCACACCCATTTTGAGAAACACCACAATATCCTCCAATTCTGAGGGTGCACACCATAACCTAAATAGTTGTGCATCTAGCATGGTATCCTCAATGCTTTGTGTGTCCTCTCCTGAGTCAATCCTAGACAAGTGATCGGGTCCAGAATTACTCTTTCCTAGCTTGACAACCAATGTGAACTCAAATTCTTGGAATAGCAGGACCCATCGACATATGTGCCCTTGTAGAATGGGCTTGTTTACCAAGTATTTTAATGCCATGTGGTCCGTATAGAATACAAATGGTGTTGCTAGTAGATATTTCTTGAACTTGTGCAACACGTAGATCATGGATAGTGCTTCACGCTCAGTAGTGGTGTAATTTTGTTCTGCTGATGTTAACTTTCTACTTGCAAAACACAAGGGATGGTCAACAATCCCTTCACCAGGTTGTGCCAGTACTGCTCCAATGGTTGTACCAGAGGCATCCACATGAACATGGAAAGGCTTATCCCAAATGGGGAAACAGAGTATGGGTGTTGTGACAAGCCTATCCTTCAAAGTGTCAAATTCCCTCTGTTGTGCCTCTCCCCAATGAAAGGCACTCTTGTGTCTAAGTAATTCCTCCAAGGGCATGGTGATCTTGGCATATCCCTTGATGAACTTCCTATAGTAACCCATATGCCCAAGGAATCCACACACAACACTTTGGCTAGTAGGCTCCCCTAAACCCACAATGACTGCAACCTTGGCGGGATCTACTAGTAAGCCTTCCTTGCATATGATATGTCCCAATAAGGTTCCAAATGGGGTAGCAAAGACACACTTCTTGATGTTGAGGGATATCCTCAACTGTTGACACCTTTCAAACATTAGTCTTAAGTTATCACAATGGTCTTTGACTAGACCATACACAGTCCAATCATCCAAATAGACCTGAAGAAATTTATGGATGAAGTCCTGAAAGGCTTGTACTACAATGCGTGAGAACACAACAGGTGCATTCTTCAACCCAAAAGGCATGACCGTATAGGAAAAAATTCCCCATTCAGTGGTGAAAGTTGTCTTTCTCTGGTCTTCCTTTGCAATCCTCACCTGGTGGTACCCTGAGAACCCATCCGTGAAAGAGTAGACTTCACGCCCAGCCACTCCCTCTAATATTTCTTCAGTAAACGGGGTTGGGAAGGGATCAATGACACATACTGCATTCAGGTCTCTGTAGTCAACACAGATCCTGATCCTCCCATCCTTTTTGATGTTGATGACCATTGGGCTTATCCATTCTGACTCTTCCACAACCTCAATGATACCTGATGCTATCATTTTTTCTATCTCCTCCTTGACCCATACACACAAAATTTGGATTCATCCGATATGGCCCTTTTTGGATTGGGCACACACCTTCCTTCAATTTTATCTTCATCTCCCCTAAGGAATGGTGGATGCCTTTAAGTTCATGATACCCATGTGGGAATAAATCTTGGAACTCACGTAACAGATCAATGATCTTTGAGACCTCCTTCTCCACCAATAGTCTCCAATGATAGCTTCCTTGGGTTCTACTTCTGACCCAATGTTAACCTTCTTCATTTTTAGGGGCTCATGGTAAGCGCATGTCCTTTCATCAGCACTATCTATAACATCGCACGTACCTACAGAGTGGTTAACATCTAGACTTTCCATTTCCTCACCATCTATGACATAAACCATCTTTCCTTTTTCCTTTTCTATGCACGCACGCTCAAGTTGTATCTCCTCATATTCATCCTCATCGAAGCATGTCTCTAAACTGGGCTCACCTAGAAAATCTAGTAGCCTGTCTTCTACCATGGCACTATCCCCCATCGTAAGGCACTTGATCACTTGCAATGCCTTATCCACTGATGGATTTTTGCTCCGATATTCAAAATCTTGGATGAGATCAGTTGTCAGCTCCTACCAATTTCCCATCTGGTGGCATGTTTCTGAGTGGATATACCATGCACACACACAACCTTGTAGTGTGGAATATAACTTATGCACCCATAATGATGGTGGTAAGGCTTCTGCACCTCCTATCCAGGCCTTCTCACATGCTTGGATATGAAATGAAGTGGTCTCTTTACCATGGTAGTCTTGTATGACCATGGGCACATTGATCCTAGAAAACCTTACAGAAAGGCAATTCTTACCTCACGCCACTCTAAGAGGTTCTCCCATGTGTAGCCCACCAGCGCATTGCAGTCCCAAGTAGGTTATAACTGAGCATCCATCTTCTTTCATCCTCATTTTTCCACTGAGCTTCCATGTCCCGTAAGAAAATTTCAGGGTATGCCCCTCCAGAGTAACTTGGTAACTTCTTTCCTCCTAGGTGCTTGAGTGAGCACACCTTGGTCACTCTTGTTACAGACCCCCTCAACTATCACCCAATTAACTCATAGGTCCCATGCACCCAATTGTCACATGCCATGCTTGTTGTATCACTCACAGACTGAGCATCCTCAAATTGGATAACTCCTTCTGTAGGGTGAATTATCTCAGGGTCTCTGATGGAGCACACATAAATTCTATCAAGGACCTCTTCTCCCAAAGGTTCAGTGTAAGGTGCCGAATTCCCATCCGTCAAAGGGATGATGACCCATTCTTCCTTGTTCTCAAAACCGATATATCCTTTGTTGAAACTTAGGTCAACATTGTTCTTATATCACCATGGGCACCCAAGAAATGCTGGAAAATTGTCTACCTCGGCGAGCACCAAGACTTCAAAGTCTCCAGTAAACTTGGCCCCCTGAATGGTGATCACTGCATCCTTCAATACTCCAATGGGCATTGCCTTAGTTTTGTTTTCCATATACAACACATTCAAAGATGGCTGTAATGCAGGCCTTCCCATTTGATGCTAGGCATCCAATGTAAGAACATTGACCTCTGCTCCCATGTCAATCAATATGTTACTTAGTAGCCAACCATCCACAACTGCATTCAGTGTGATCTCTTTGTCATAGTCAAGGCTATGGGGAGGGAGGTTTGCATGCAACACCTACCTTTCACACTCTGCTCTGGTGCATGGCATCTTCTCCCATAGCCATTCTCCTAGCAAGGGAATAATATTCTCTTGCCTTAACATTTTGCACACTTCCTTGACCTCATCCAGGTCCTTCTGCGGAGCCTCAACATTCCTCCTTTGCTCCTGCTACCTGGAATGCTCCTTTAGACACTGGATTTCTCCCTGCAAACTCCAAATGACATCCATTGTCTCTTGATACACTTCCTTCTGGTGGGAAGGGTCTGGATACTTCCCATGCACCACTTCTTCTCTTGAGACTAGAGTCTTTTTCCTTGGTACTTCTTTGGCACACGCATCCTCTGCTCGTGTTGTTACCAAAATAGGTTCTAACCCTGACTCACGCGCCACTCTAGGCATCCACTATGTGTCAGCCTTCTTTATACTCACCATCCCAGTGCCCTTATCCTTCCGGTGTTATTGGCTCATGTGCTCAAATTACTCAGGGCACTCCTCATACTTATGCTTCTTCCCACACCATGAGCACTACAATAACTCTGGACACTCACCTGTAATGTTCTATAGATCCACAGTTATAAAAAGTTCCTCGTGGGAACTCACTTCTCCTCCTCCACGGTTACTGTGACCATGAAATCCTCCATGAAAACCTCTCCCACACACCCCTCCATCTGCACATCCTTCATAATGGTGATCATCTTCCTTGGAACTACTGGCAAGGCTGGTCTGGCACACACCATGATCAATGGCCTCATGGATTTGGTCAATAAGCCTACAATCCTTAGTATCATGGGTTGTAGAGGTGTAGATCTTATAGTAGCAAGACACATTCTTCTGGATTGTGCACTACAATAAGGGACACCTACTCACATCATGGTCCCCATGTGACAAATTTCACAATCTACTGCTATGGTGCGTACTGACTTCTAGGGGAAACTATCCTTGGCATGCCCCTCTACTTCACAATCCATGCACCAAAGACCACTACGAGTCTCATGTGTAGAGTTTGCAGAAAACTTCTCTAATTGTTTGGCCATGGTAGTGATTTGAGCCTCCAGAAAAGGGCTCACACTAGTATCAATGCTCCCAACTGCTTCAGCACGTAAGGCAGCCTCTAGAGCCTCGCATGGGTCAGTGAATGTTTTATGTGACAATGCCCTCCTAAATGGAGTGATCAACCCTCCAAAAAACCATTGAGCATGTTGTGAAGGGTGAATGTCATATGACAGTTTTGACAGGAGAGTTTTAAACCATGCATCATACTCCCGCACACTCTCTGCCATTCCCTGTTGGATCTCCTTCAAAGCGTTGATGCTCTTCTACTCAAACTCTGGTATATGGAACTCTGCTAGGAAGGCATTCTTCAATGTGGTGTAGTCTACCACCATCTGATAGGGGTCATACTTCCTATACCAGCTATGTGCATGCCCTTGCAATGTTGTTGCAAACTGACTTGCCTTCCACTCCGGGGTAGTGATCCCCTTCACGCACCATAGTAATTCACACTTGTGCACGTGTTCTACAACATCCTCTATACCTTGGTAATCTGGAAAGTGTAAAGACATCTCAAAGAACACCTGAGGAGGTGGCTGAGGCCCCTGTCCTCCTGATCCAGATCCTTGGTTCCCTCCGGTGTTTCCTCCTCCACTAGATCCACTGGATCCACCAGGTCCTGTGCCTCCAGATCCACCAGTTCCACCTCCAGATCCTCCTGTAACCAGAAATGGGCCTGAAGTGGTCACACCTAGTGTCCCCAATGTTCCACTGAACTACATGCCAATGGTATATGAGATTTCTCCACTGCCAGAGGTGTATCCCGCGGCACTCCCAGACGCGTTGCCTAAACCTTGCATACTTGCACTTTGCCCAAAAATTCCTCCAAACACCGGAATGGTATGTACAGCCATGGATGTTCCAAACAAAAAATTATATCTCCTGGGCACCGATCGGTCACTCCCACCAATACCAACTGGGTTATCAATACTTCTCCCTTGATTTGGAAAACCAAGCGCCAGGGGTTGGTCACCAGGTGGGTTCAGATGCACGCCGATGGCTCTTCTTTCTCCATGTGACGAACTCTCATCAGAAGCTGAAAGGGCCTCTCTCCCATGCTTGCCAAGATGGGGTAGCATAGACTGCTCAGGCTCCACATCCTCCATGCGTGAACTTCAACACCCTCTCGCAATGTCTACCTCCATAGATCCATCACACTTGCAACCTCACGTTGTCTAGTCATCTCCCTTTCACGAGCTTCACTATACTTGAGTCATCTCTCCTCCCTTTCCTTTTCAGCCATAATGTCTGCCATCTTCCTCCACCCTAGCTTCCTCTCCCAGCACTCAGAGTAGCTTAGCCAGCCATGGGGAATGCTTCTAAACTCAAAGTAATGACCAAGATCTTCATAGCCAGAGGAATAACACTCAAAAATGATCCTCTAGGCTCCCTCAGAAACTCAAACTCAGCAACTTCTGGGAAAGAATACGTCAAAATGGCATATTCTAAAGTGTAACTGGCCAGCACTCCCTTCCACCAGTGATCAATAACATGTGTCCAAGTCAGATCTACATCCTACAGCCTCTGATAGTCATCTTGGGTCCACATGCATGATCTATAGTACCAGCTTGATCTGGATGCGTATGCTGAAAGCCATTCATATAGCTCTACTGGGAAGTAAAAAATAATGTCTCATATAACTCATGGTATAGGTTCTCTTCTACCCATCTACATGCATTGAACTCAGGTCCAGTGCTGAATCTTTGAGAAAACTCATCCTTCGTGCTCTTGAACCATGTTTCAACACTTTCTAAAGTCAGGCACTCTGTCATTACACATCACAAAGACAAAGATGCATGCCATTTCTCACAACAACTTCAAAAAGAGGTCCCAACAAAGAGAACCAAGATGTAGTCATTTTTAAGCCCTTTCAAAGAACAAGGAAATCCCATGCACATCAGCCTATCACCCAGCAGGTGCTGGGAACTCACTCGAGGCATGCACAGGTGCCGAGCCCCTCCTTTATGTGAGTTGTGTGAGAATGCATTATTTATGACAAAAACTTAAGTGAAGAGAATGGAAATGAACCATACATTCATCTTAGAGCTCAGAACGGGCTTCTAGACCAATGTATTCATTCAGATAAGAAAAGCATTACAGAACATAGATCTGAATCATAATAGAAAGGAAATGCACAGGGGTTTACACCCACTCATATGAAATATATATAAAACCAATCCATACAGATATAAGTAAAAACTGGAACCACATATATTCATATTAAGTATGTTGATAACCACATTACATTTACTGAGGCAATCACAGATCCATATAATAGTGCAGACCAATGTCATGCATCAGAACTAGACTTAAGCCCTTCATAGTACAAAGAAAAATATTCAGACCCATCCCCTTGATACAACATACTCCTACAGATCCTCTAAACCCAACCCATAGAGCTCTCACAGTATTTCTGCATAGCTTCACCTCTCTTCATTCTCGGTATCTCCATGTGTATATCTTTCTTCTACCGGGTGCTTGTATATATAGCTTCAGCAAGCACCGTCATGTCTTTCTAAAGTTGTAGATCATTGCCATGTGTCCAAGTGGTCCTCCATGGGAGCATGCTCCTTCAGATGTGAGCTCTCCATCCTTCACCATGATGACCTTCTGGAATCTTCTATCACAAGGTATATTCCTTTCGTGGGCTCCAAGTTTCCAGGCTGGCACCTTATCCACTCCACATGCATAGTCAGGTCATGCTTTCCTCATGTTCTACCTGATATGCCAAATATGGCTAAGTCCCAAAACCTTTTCTCTTCCTTGCGCATGCATGCCACTGGTTCTACTAAACCCTCCTAAAACCCTATCCTGTGTGCTTTCTCCTTACACTCCCTTCTTCAAATAGGCCTTGTGTTCTCACTCGCCTTCTTGTACTTAGCCAATATTCTAATCCTACCCTAGCAATTATAAGGAAACAAGGAGAAATAAAGAGTGCATGAAAGAAAGAAAATCCTACAATATGGGGTGATAATACCAAGAAAAATGGTGTTGGATAGTCCCCACTTCATGAAAATGAAATAAAATGGATGTGGGGAGGATGATCAAACACCACAGACCACAATGGAATTCATAGAAAATACCCAAGAAAACACAACATCATCTGAACTCTGCAATGAAAACAAGATAATACACAATATACCTTTATCATGAATAGAGGCAAGATAAAACAATAAAAAATCAAGGATAGACAAATTATCACAAAAAACTTATTTTATTTCTCCAAAATGTTTCCATAGTACATCATTCGAGGGGAAATTTGCATGATTTCCATTACAATGTTTAGAAGATAAGGTTTGAAACTCTACAATTATCCCACAGCTAAGAAAGAACGGTGAGGGCAGATGAAAAATGTCCATTTTTTAAAAAATGACCCTCCTAACAATATATAGGAAGAATGAAAGAGAAGAGGGATAGGATATCCATGATATTTTCTTCAATTACACATAAAAAATATTCATTTTTCTTGCAACAGGGATGGGAGGAATTGCAAATCCCATAATCCATTGTACTTGGGCCTATGGAAGAGGAATGGGCCCTCATGCTTTAATTTTCTCCATTTATTGCACCTGGGTATGGCCACCCTGTCCTAGAAATTCATCCAATTTTTTCCCTACCTAACCCACCAACTTCCAAATTTTAGTATTTCCATTATATGGGGCTATGAATTACCTTTCCATCGACTGTAATTTTTCTAAAATTGGAGTACAGTGAAAGTTATGCTAATTTTGGTGAGGGTCACTTTTTACCAACTCCCCCTTTTTGCATTGAATGTTAGCCACTAGCTTGGCATATGTAGAAATGGATCTCTCATCAGCTCGGACTCTGAACTTGTTACATGGCTTAGTAGGTTCTACAATTGGCTCAGTGGGTCATGGTTTCTAAATTTGACTCATCCTTAAACCTGAAGTCCAAAGTCAACTCGGTGGTTTTTGGGGTTTAAGCTCTCTGGCATGTACAACTCCCAACTCACCCCACGGTTGACTCAGTTCCTCTAACCACATGCCCAAATACCTTGAAAAAATCCTGTGTTGATTGGCCTTTCACTGTCCCCTCTAAATACTTGGTGCCCGATGCACACTCTGTGATGCCACCTATGATTTCCGAAATGTGATCCTTCTGAAGTCTGAAATGTAAAACTCTGAACTTTAGGAATTTCCCCACACTTACCACTGACTCACCTCCATCTATGATCCCAAAAACTTCCTCCAAATTTTGACCTCGACATCTTCCAACTCAGTGAGCATCATGCTTTGGATTTCAGGCTCACCAAAATCCAAAGCAATAACTCTGAAAAACCCTAAACACCCCACCGAGTCATTGATCCTGACTCGATGATGACCTCAGAAATGCTCCACATCGGATCGTGGATATTCGGAATTTTAGATATCTAGCTCCTCGTTGCATATAACTCACCTCACCATCTCTAAATTATGACCATATTTGTGCTAACTCAGTGATTGAACCCCTCACTCCTCCAAGCTTCCCTTCTTTCTTACAGCTCATCCCTAACACCTGTCCCTCTGCCTCAGTGAGTTACTCACCACTTGAAGTATATGCTACTTATTTAGGCACCAAAATCGATAAAACTTGCCAAACAACCACTATGTAAAACTTGGCCCATCGCAAACTTGTTGGCTCGCTGAGTAATTCAGCAAGACTTTCCCTCCTAGTACTTGTTTGACGATCTCCTTTCTGAGATCCCCATCCTACCACATGATCTCACTGGGCTGACGTGATTTGATCCAACCTTGAGCTAACCTTCTTTTCTCATGATAAGCTCCATGCTTACATCCCCACCGTGTTCTATCTTCTCTACGAGCTCAATCATATTTTGATGAGCTCGACCATCATCTAACTTGTAAGACGCTCGATACTAACTTGCCCCAACACATCCTATCATCTCATTGAGCTATGGAATAGATCACCTAATAACTCAGAGAGCTGTTTTGAGATCTCAGGCTATTTGGGCCATTTTTTCATAATTTTTCCCATTTTTGGGATTTTCTTGGGTTTTTTATCATCCCAGGGGTTCATGGGGATCCATTAGGGTACCCTAATACTATATTTTCAACTTTTTCATTTTTTTCCCAATTTTTGACCGAATGTGGGCCCTAGGGGCCTTTTTTTCTCTCTCCAATTGAGCTCCAAAGCTCTGAAACCCAAAAGAGGAAAAAAAATCTTGAATGATTCTAAACTTCCTAGAAAACACTGCAGGTGCTCCCAAAAATTGAAATTATGCATGTAAACCTCAGATTCACCCTTGTAGGTTATGTTCAATGCCTAGGTTCAGTCTCCTTCTATCGTCCATTTTTCCTAGGGGTAAAAATGGATAACACCTTCCTTTTGAGTCTTTTTTTTACATCATGTACATAGTTGTTATGTCTTTTATTTCCCTTATTGTGTCATTATTGGAGGTTATTTTTAGTTCTGTTGTTTTATGGTCATTGATTGATTTTCCTCCCACAATCCTACTTTCGTGATCCTTTAAATAAGTGTTTTGTTACACAAGTCTTGTTTCCATTTGCATTCTTCAATATGACAGTCGCAGAGCAATTCCATCCTAGTATTAGGTTTAATGCTTCATGCAAATTCAAGGCATTTCTTAAAATTTTGGATCAATTTTAGGAAATATTCTAAGTCCATGCCTAATTGATATGTCAAACTACTGATTAGTTCATTTAGTAGGTATATTCCCCATGAAATTCATCAAATTATTTTCTAAAATAACACCTGTGCTATTTTTTACAACTTCATTTAAGTTGAAGACTCAAGCACTTTTTTTTTGCAAAGCCATAGAAAAATGTAACTTAGTGTTCCGTGGAAATCATGAACATAGTGTTCTGTGAATTCACCTAACCCATGAAACAAATGAGCTAAGGATCAAGTATTAGAATTTTGGGAACTCAAAGTCCACAGAACAAAGAAGTTAGTGTTCCATGGAAATCTATTAGAGAAGTTAATGTTCCGTGCAGTCAAAAAATCTAGGGCATCATGGATTTATGAGGACCATGCTACAAATAAATTCCATGGAACAAAGAAAATCTACATAATGAAAGGAATGTTACTGGATTGATGAAATCCACAGAGCAAGTAAATTCAAGATCCCATGGAAAAAGGTAAAGTAGAGACCACATGACAAAGGGGCTCTGTAAAATAGTTAGACACTGCAGGAAAGTGGTAGAGAATAGGTATGATGTAGAATCTTTAGGAAGAAGACTCTTAGTACAATGAAGGCTGCGGGAGGTAAAAGAATTTTTGGATCATTAAGCTGATGCATAAAGCTATAAAGAACTAGAGAAATCAATGATAAAGTTGTGGGTCAAGATAAACATAGAAAATTTCATGAAACACCAAAATTTCATGAAACACAATCAATTTGTTCCTAATTTCAAGTTAGGTGTGCAACTACCTCGGTGACCAAAATTTAATAAGTATGGGCATTGTTCTACTACACTAGTGATTTGATGGATTGCAAGTGGATCCATACCATGCACACATACCTATTATGCTAGATTGGTTTTATATTTAGTAGGGGAAATGTAATCCACTGATCAACCATTAAAGTCAAAGATTATAAATTATGATATTTAGTTGATTTAGACACAAACATATCTTGAAATAGATAGTGAATAATAGAGCTTAATGAGCTAGAGATTGAAAGTAAATAAAAATAAGAGTAGAGAAAAATAACACCATATTTAAGTGGAGAAACCCAAATGAAAAAAATCCACTGGTAAAACACTGTCTTTATTAAGAATTACACGAGTTCAACCCAGCACTTCCAATTCTAGTTCACAGTCATTCACAATGTCTTATAAGTTATTTTCTTGATCAATAGATATAATGATCATCTAACTTTATTACATTATGATCTCCATATTTAATATTGGACTATACAAATTTAAATGTTGCTAATATCCAATCCCGAGAGGGGTCACCCAAATCAACGTGAGTGGGTGAATCGATCAGGTCGCTTCACTCTTAAATGTGAAAGACCTTCACAATATAGTTTTATTAGACAAACTTTAATAATATTGGGGTGCACCGCAGTGGTATATCCCACTTTAAATTATCACCCAACACTCCCCCTTAATGTTAAGTGGGAAGAAAAATCAGACATGCCAAATTTACCTTTTTCTATAAAAGGATGTACATATCCTTAAATCAACAACAATGATTCTGACTATCATGAAAACAAGGGAAATCACATATCTTCCCATAAAGAAATTCTTAAGACCAGTGCTTTACATACGAAGGCTTACATCATATTATGGAGCCTTTTATAAACTAAGGCATACCCATAACTAAATCTTCACTAGGATTTACAAGTAACTTCACATAGAGTGACACATTTACTTATTACAATATGGAGGAAGTATTGGAATTTTACAATGAACTGCCTTATGCATTTACTCATGATACTTATAGTTCACATACAATGTTACAACCATGTGTAACCAATCCCTAAAGGATCACTTTATTACATACAAATTAGGTTATCATGATCCACTCTTAAAATTTGACCTTATTTTTTTATAATAGGCCATTAAGAGGTGGCATTGTCATACACACTCCCCCTCAAGGGAAAATCTGATAGGAAAAACAAGGCACAAAAATTGTAGTAGTTCCCAACACACAATGGTATCTACAACATAATATCTGATATTGAATTGGATTCTTTATCAAGAGCAATCTAGATTTCACATAGAGGAGGAATAATTCCTTTAGCTCTTATGTGTATCACTACTAGTAACCTCTTTAGCCACATGGCTCTTTTTCTGCTCCAAGTGATGGTTCCTGCATCTAAACTTGAACACAAATCCAACTACATATCCAACACAACATCAACAAATATCATAATAAACATAATATAAATCATGCAAATTTTTACTTTTAACCAAGTATAAAGGTTAAACACTAGTTACATAACAACTAACATATCACTATGCTTAAAAATTACCAAATATGTTGAAATACTTCCAACATATTACACTTTGTAAAATATCTATTAGATGCAATCAATATTGGACTTCTCCAAAACCAACACAAATGCATCCCCAAGTGTCATTTGATATGCATATAGTAATATTTTACTAATCACATAAAATGATTTATCAACAAACATAAGACTTGATAGGTAACTAAGATGATCATATAATCAAATCATTCAATTGTAATCACAGTATTCATAGAATAAAATGACCATGTAAGCACCCTTTTAAAGTCTAGACATGTCATATATGATCATATTTTTATGCCAAAAAACTTGATTTAACAGTCAAAAAACATTGTCTTACTTCTCTTAATTATAAGAATTATATTCTTTTTACTACTAAGAGATCATTACTGTTTTGAAAAAAAAATCATTATCAGAAAAAAAAAGTTAGAGAAATCATGCTCATGAAAGCACCTGACACAGGAATCCTAGTCAAAGTCAAGGATTGAAAGACCACCCCCTTAAAGTCTACACCAAAAAACAAACTTGCAGAAAAATTTCAGTTTTAGGATACTCAGAAGAGGGAAGAGAGGCATATTTACCAAAATATTTGTCAAGAACATGCACATATTCTTTGTAACCTCTAGGTACAACTTCCGTGATGTTGCCTTACAAAATATGATATCAAATTCTATTCTACCTCTATAATAATCCTTTCTTTCTTTGTGATAGGAAACTTGTTCATGGTTAGACATGGTTCAAGATTTCTTAATTACTCTTTATAGGGGTTCATGATGTCTGATTATTATCATGCAACTACAAAAATTCATCTTGAATCAACATACCTTACATGGATTGTGTTAGGGGCTACCATTTTTTAGGGGTAGCTTGTCTCCATGTGGAACATTTATCTATACTAGTCACCAGATCCTAGAGCTTTCTAGCCATAAAACAATATTTTAAATGCACTTTCCAAATGTTATAATTTGTTTCATTAAAAAAATGAGACTTATCTATAAAAAAATTAGCATAACTAGCCATTTCTAATGCTCAAACGACAATGGAGACAAATACAACTAAAAAACCAATCAAGGAAGCCAAACAGAGACAAAAAACTAGCTATAGATATTTTGTTATACGGATGCAAATATATCTAAATTAATAAAAAATTAGCTTGATTTGATCGAATTTAAGCTCAATTTGATAGAGCTTATTTGGGGTCGAGTTTACAGGTGAGCTAATTGAGCTTGAGAGTCAATAATGTAGTCAGATGAGTTATTAGCAACTTGATGGAGCAAAAACTGATTATGAAAGAAAAATGAGCTACTTACATAAATAAAAAAAGTTAAAAAATAGCCAATGCAAGGGGCGACGCGTGGTACATATCAACAATACCAAGAGAGGCATGTATTAGCTTTAAAATAGATCCTTGGGTGGATGTGAATCTTTAAATATTAAAGTTAATGCCTTTTTTGGTTTGTGAAAATAAACAAAATAAACACACGTAAAAATACTATGACAAGAATGACAACAACGAAGAACAAATACATGTGACACTTTTCAATTAGCTCACATTTCACAATTTTGCTAATAATTCAGAAGACTATTAATTAAAAAGGTACCATATACACATTTCTTTAATTAATTGGTTTGCTATTTCGCACTCTGACACAATGTGAACAAATTCTTAGTCAAGCAGAGCCACTTGTCAAAAAAATAATGGCTAAACAATTGACACTTGGTGGCAGCTTTGAGTGGGCTTAAAATCCCCAAAATATACCCAATAAAATGGTTCAGGTCTGAAAAAGGTATAAGACAGGTGTCACAATCCAAGTGGCTAAGTCAAAGTAAATACTGACACCTTGACACTCGCGAATGCTGACACAGTTAAAATATTTGTAAAAAATTAATTGATTTTCACTTCACAAATCTGACAAAGACTAAGACAAAAGAAAGAAGATTCATGGAGCCTTTTAAATGGCTCACACTTTGTAAATGACAGAGAATGACAAATGTGAAAAAGAGATGTACGTGTCCAAATACTATTGGTTCGCACTTCACAGTGCAACAAAAATGGTTAAAGTAAACTGAGGACACATGGATCCTTTCAAATGGCTCTCTTTTCACAAGACTGACAAACAATGAAAGATGTGAAAAAGGTGGCTAATTCTTATTGGATCAGATTTCACAACTATTATACTCTTCTAATAAAAGACTGATAAAGTGAAATATGGAGAAATTCTATTTGTTTACCCTTCGCATATGCCAGAGGAAAGTTACAAGAATACTGACAAAGAAAAATATGGAGCCACTTGGAGAAATATTATTAGCTCTAATTTCGCAAAGGATAGACAACCAAAAAACTGACAAGGTGAAATATGGAGCAATCTTATTGGCTCAAATTTCGCAAATGTTAGAAATAGATAACAAGAGAAAGATAATGCGAAATATGGAGCAATTATATTGGTTCGTATTTTATAAATAATAGAGGATAATTAATCCAAGTCTAACAACGTGAATACACACATAAATCCCTTATTGGCTCATGTTTCACAATCGACAATCAGATAAACAATATTACTAACACAATGAAGCAAGATGGAGCCTTCTGATTGGCTCGGGCTTCGCAAAAACTGACAATGTGAAGCTAGCTGGAGTAATATGATTGGATCAAGATTTACAATCAAAATAATATAGCAAAAATGAAAGAAGTCAAATAAGTCTATCAGGGATAATCCAGATGGCACAAGAGGATTGGCCCAAGCTTCACAAAGAAATAAGAATGTCAGATTGAAGCCACTTGGCACTCTAAGAGTGGGTATAACTTTGCAAGCACCAAAAGAACAAGAGTGAAGTTACGTGGAGCAATATTATTTGTCCAAACTTTGAAAAACCAAAAATAACAATAGAAAGAATGAAAAATGCAAAGACATATGGCATAAAATGATTGGATTGGGCTTTACAAAAGTAGAATTAGCAAAAAATAAAAATTAAAGTCTGAAAATGTGAAGCCAAATGGCACAAAATGATTGGACCAAGCTTCGCAAAGACAAAACTAGTGAAAAATAAAGATTTTTATCACTAGAATAGACTTGAAAGCCTCGAACAACTAGGATCTAAATAAATATTTCAGATCCAAAGTAAAAAATGAATCTAACAACTATAAATGGCATGAAAAACTTAAAAAAATATTGCAGACTGTGGATTTAAATCACAAACAACTGAAACTAGATGCAGAAGAAAAGATCAAAGCATACAAAATATTAAAACACAATCTAAACATCTATTTATCCCATATTTCACTATTACTTCAAACAGTATTTGGGTGAGAATTGGAATTTTAAATCTAGTTTGCTTGAAGATGACTACAGAACTTATAAGGGTCTCGTAGATCCATAAATACACTTCAATATTCTTCACCTCTTAAAGTTACACACTGTTGGTCTGAAAATCTGTCGCCTGGACAGATCTATGGATAGACGAGCCAATAGTGTGCAGGGCTTAGCCCCTCTTTGAGTCAGCAAAGCGAAACTGGTTTATTGCTATTCTACCAGCAGGAATCTATGCAAGTCTCACAGATTCTACCTTCGGGGGTTTGGGATCTCATCCCAGTAGAGTGTTTCAGGATGCGAAAAGAAAGGAATGAAAGAGGGAAAAGAGAAAGAACAGATCCGAAGGAAGAAAAGAAATGAATTCCAAAGCAGAAAGGTCAGAAGATTTATGTTTTTGGGTTGGTAGTAAACAGAGCCAAACCTACTTGCATAAATAAACAAAGCAATACTGATGAGCAAATGATAGAAAAGTAGATATGAATCCAACAGATTAAACACATACAGATCTAACGTAAGGAAGATCTAATGCATAACATAGCTATTGAGCACAAAGTCTTAATATTTGTATTACTATTTTCTTCTGTTACAAGAAAGCTCAAAGTCTTTCTCTCCTCACTTCTATTTTCATCTAAAAAATGTTCACCCCGAATACAACAAGTATTCCAGTATTTATAGAAGAGAGGAGAAGGAAAGAAGGCCAAAAGGAGCCAACCACCTATTTACAAAGGTATTTACAAAATATCTAAAAGTCATGTTGACTTTTGACAACTTGATGGATGACATCATCCCATGATGCAACATGGATGATGCCATCATTTGTGCCAACACACTTTAGACATTCCAACAAGAAATTCGGAGAAGAGAGAGAAGAAGAAGAAGAAGGAGGAGGAACAGCTACTCATCATCATCATCCTGCGGCCGAAAGGGAGTAGCCTGCTTTTGATGTTGCTCAGGTGATGAGATATGGAACTGAGCGCGGTATTCCAAAAACTTGTTAATCATTGGCCCAAATTGATCCTGAGAAGGATCCTTGTGCAATTCACTGATTGCCTCACAAGTCTCCCGCTCATCTATGAGCTTCTCTGGGAGTTTGGAATAATCCTTTTCCGCCTCAATGAGGAACCCGATGAAGTCCCTACAGGCCAGCAGGTTGTTGATAGATTCAGTGTCAAATGTGACCTCTGGCCCTGTTCCTTGAGAAGCGATCTCCTTGAAGATCCGGATGGTTTCATCAGCTAACCTTAAGATAAAGGAAGGAGTGAGCAACCCTGGAGACATGTTGAGAATAATTCGCTCCATTTGGTGCATTACATCCAGGGCTGCTTCCTTTACCTTGTCGATTTTTTCCAGAATAAATTCAAGTTGATCCACCCGGTAGTCCAGAGTGGACATGGTTTTGTTGAGGGCCCTTGGATGGCTGAAAACTCTAAACTTGACCAGATCTTCGACTGAACAGTCGAACATTTGTTGAAAGGTCTCATGTTGGAGTCTAGCATGTTCTATCTCTTCTGATATGGGACCCGCTAATGCTTGGAGTTCCTTGTTCGCCTTTTTGATGTTTAGATATGAATTGACATACTCGGCGATCACTCTTTCACTGTCCTTGAGGATCTGGCTCCTCCAAGCAGAAACGGCCATACCCTGCTCGCCGATCTTTGAATATTCATTGATTTTCTCCTAGCTGAGAAGCTCAGAAGTCTCAGCGGAAGTTGTGGGAGGTGCACTACCCATCTTCTGTAAGGCTTGAAGTAGATATTTGTTCTGCTCCTTCAGTAGCCTTTTCTCTTCTTTTATTTCTTGAAGCTTTTTGCAGAGGGCATCGACTGCGGAAAGAGCTTCCCCCTGGAGACTTTCAGAAGATGTCCCCATTGTGACTTGAGTCACAGTAAAATCTGTCGGAGACAGATCTTTTTTCTCCTTGAGGGGATCAGGGTATGCTATTTCCATAACTCTCTCACCTGTAGCACTTTGAGAGAAGCATGTTACAGGCTTTTGCTTCTTTTCCCCTTTGGCTGGAATTACTGAAAAGTCCATCGGAGCGATGGGAACTTTCCTCTTTTGCTGGCCTAACTACTGAGAGATCCAAGCTGGTCCCATAGAAGGACCAGAGACAGAGGAAGAGGGAGCAACAGTAGAAGAGGGGAAAAATGTGGAGACACGCGGCTGCGACATTGAAAGCATAGCTGAAGAAGTGTCCATGGGAGGAAGGGAAACCGTAGCTGCAGAAGACATAGGAAGGGAAGGGAGCCTGGAAATGAGGGAAGAAATGGAAGAAGATAAATCAGCGAGGGAGGAGAAGATAGACGAAGAGGTGGGGGAAAGATTAGAAGAAGGGACAGAGGACGTGACCAAAGGGGTGGTCGCGTGAGTCACTTGAGGAGGGGAAGGAAGAGAAGAAGAAGGGATAGAAGGGACTTCTGTGGTTGTAGCAATGCCGACATCCTGAGTGGATGGGCGTATGGGACTATCCTCTGTCAATTCTTCCTCCAGAGTTATAACCTATTCTGGCGCTGTGGAAGGAGGACTTTCAGGGGCTTCTTCCTGAATGGTGCTAGATTCACCTTCTACACCTTTGCCTTTTAGCTGCTTCTTGGACCTTGGAGGTGCATTGCCCAATGGGGAGGTTGTGAAATCTACCCCGAGGTAGATCAGCCCGTTCATGCGGCACCAGTGCTCTGTTCTGCGCATAGTCTCCTTGACCCTCTCCTCAATTGTTTGAGGAGCCTTGCTTCTGTCAATGGCCGGGAAGGGCCAATCATCCCCTTTCGTGTCATTATACACCTTGTCTACTTCATCTTCCGTAGTTTGGAAGCCTTTGGGGACAATGGCCACTCCGTATTGGATAATTTCCGCCAATGCTAAGCGAGAATGATCCTTTCTTCTGAGTTCCACCTCATGGATGACGTCAATGTAAATATCCTCAATTTGAGGGACATGGATCGGATCAAGCTTAGCTCTTGGCAGGCAGCCCCTTGGGTCAAAGGTAGGCCTGGCTGGGAAGTCATGTTTCAAATTGAGCAACTCCAGCTCTGCGAACATTTCCTTTGCCTTGTGATGGGTGGAGCATGTGTATCGGCCCACTGTGAGGGGGAAAGGAGTTCCGCCCTTCTTTCTTTTGAGGCATTTCTCATGGTATGTGACCAGCTGCCTTGATAGCTCTAGTAGAATCAGCTTAGGTCCAGCATACCTCGGTAGCCTGGTTGGCTCGCCCAAGAAGTTGACCGCCCTCAGATAGGTAAATGTGGGAAACTGGGTGAACAGGGCCCCCCACTTCTCCACGGTTGACACAATGTTTTTGGTCGTGCGACCATGAGTTAGATTTGGCCTCAACAGGAAAATGATGTGATAGAAGAAAGCATCATTAATTTTGGTGAATTGAGGGATGCTATTCTCCAGCCTCAGTTCTGGATAATATTCATATATTTTGACCTGAGGCCAAATTCCACTTCGGTTTAGCCCTGGATAATCCCTCTCCGACGCTGCAGCGTAGACTACATAGGAGTTCATATGGAACACTCCCGTTGTGGCGAATTGTTGTAGCTGCTTGGAGATGGTGCTGCTTATTATTTCCCCCCAGCAAAAGCGCTGATCGGGAAAATTTTTATTCATTGTCTCCAAGTACCTCAGCATCCATTTATGGAAGTAGTGGGCGTCAGAAAGCCTGAAGACTCTGCTCAGGAAAGTAATAGTATCACTGAGCTCTTCTGAGAAATCACTGCGGTGGATAATCTGGGGCCACCGGGTTACCACCTTCTTGTTTTTCAAGTATACCTCATTCATCAGTTGCATGCATTGGTCTTCATCGTCTTCCCAGGCCTTGATGCACTCTTCTTGGCTGACGGCCACAAAGTTCCGGTGGTGAGGGATGCCGAGCATTATCTCAAAATGACGGGCAGTGAGGTTTATGACTACCTCACCCTTGCTGTTTTCGACACATCTTGAGTCGTTGTTGTAAGATTGTGCAATCACCATCATGAATTCATTGTTGACGGCACTGACGGGGATTCCTCCGGCAAAGTGCAGGGCACTGCCTATTAATTTGTCCATCCATGGACTTCTTGTAACCTTCTGAGTTCTAACCCAGAATTCTTCCATGTCAATGTGACCCAATTCTGAGTCTCTGACATCCATACTGCATTTAGCCTGTGATTCGGGCATCCTGACCCTTTGATATTTGTACTTCATCTCTTCCTCTGTAAGCTTAGCCTTTCCTCTTGGTTTGGTGGGTCTCTTGCTGGATGTAGACATATGTTCTTTCGAACTCAGTTGCTGATTTGGATAAATAGCAAAAGTTCGGGAACGGGTCCACAAGGCGATGAAAATGACGAGGCAGGGGCTGACAGGCTCAGAAAAATCACGTGCTCAGCGAAAAGTGAAAATGACATTTGGGTGCGCAAAACACATATATATAGGCAAGCTGGTCATAAATGCGCCACCCACTTTTAAAAGGCGCATGAGAGTTGCTGTCGACAGGAGAAAGTGTGCGCCCTTTGGTGCACCAAAGTATTTGACAACAGGAGACAAAGTCAACATGAAGTTATGTGTGCCCTTCGGCGCACCAAAGAGTGGCGCAACAAAAGTTGTACCAACACAAGCGCATGCGCCTTGGCGCACGCAGGGAAGGTTCAACATTCTTTGGCGCATGAAAAGTTGTGTTGACATTGAAAACCATGCACCAAAGGCTTTTAAGGGGGCGCATCAAAAGTTAGTGTTGCAAAGCAATTTCATGCGCCCAGCCAAAAAAGGCTCAAAAAGACTAAGTTCGAAAACTAGATTTCCCGGGAAGGGATTTTACAACGTTTCAAACGCAAGGGATCCCTAACGAGGGATTGGGACAAAATTTTGGTATGGTTATCGGTAAAATTGCCCTTGTCAATAAATATTTCAGATCCAAAGTAAAAAATGAATCTAACAACTATAAATGGCATGAAAAACTTAAAAAAATATTGCAGACTGTGGATTTAAATAAAAAACAACTAAAACTAGATGCAGAAGAAAAGATTGAAGCATACAAAATATTAAAACACAATCTAAACATCCATTTATCCCATATTTCACTATTACTTCAAACAGTATTTGGGTGAGAATTGGAATTTTAAATCTGGTTTGCTTGAAGATGACTACAGAACTTATAAGGGTCTCGTAGATCCATAAATACACTTCAATATTCTTCACCTCTTCAAGTTACACACTTATAGATCGATCTTGTACACACACAATCACCAAGCTCTAATACCTTGTTAGATTTAGTGGGGGAAATGTAATCCACTGATAACATAGCCACCATTAAATCTGAAGATTATATATTATGATATGCAATCAATTTAGACACAGACATAACTTGAAATAGATAGTTAATAACAGAGCTTAATGAGATAGATATTGAAAGTAAATAAAAATAAGAGTAGAGATAGATAACATCAGATTTAAGTGGAGAAACCCAAAGGAAAAAACTCCACTGGTAAAGCACTGTCTTTATTAAGAAGTACACGAGTTCAACCCAGCACTTCCACTTCTAGTTCAAAGTCATTCACAATATCTGCTAAGTTATTTTCTTGATCAGTTGATACAATGATCATCTAATTTTCTTACATTATGATCTTAGTCTTTAATATTGGAATGTAAAAATGTAAATGTTATTGATATCCAATCCTGAGAGGGATCACCCAAATCAATGTGGGTGGGTGAATCGGCCAAGCCAGCCACCGCTTCACTCTTAAATGTGAAAGACCTTCACAATACAATTTGATTATACAAAATTTAATAATATTGGGGCATACTGTAGTGGTAAATCCCACTTGACATTATCACCCCAATATTTGGTCCTTTTTTGGTGGTTATTTTCATTGATCAGATAATGTGATATTCCCTTCCCTTCTTTCTCTTTTAAAATCTATAAATGTAAATGTGGAAGGAAAAAATGGTCAACTCTGCTAAGTCTTAGAGCTCTACCCTTTTAAGCTCAAAGTTTATGTTCATGGGCCTCTAAAATATTACCATGAAATTTTCTTACTCCTTTTCTCTGTTAAGATTTAAATGGATGAGTTCATGATAATATATATGCAAGTGTGATTCCTTTCCTTTGAATGCTTTAGTGTTTATTATGAATCTTTTATTCCTCTTGCATGACTTTAGTCTTGTACTGTAGCTTTTCATATAGATCTATGTGCATTTATTTCAAATTTTACATGTAACATTATATTTTTGGATTTGAAGATATATTTGTACCCTATTATAGTTTGGTGCATCACCTTTTTTATTTCAACATTTATATCTTTCCATTTCCTTGGAATTCTTAGGATAGGATTAAAGAGGAGTAGTTTAGTGTTAGCTAGATAGTTGTAGTGAGATAAGATAAAAGTAGGTCATCCTTCTCTAGACATTGACCTCAAAAGGCACCATTGTCCCATACTTTAGAGGTATTTCCATGTTTTAGTGAGGTTTTGATCCCAGTATTAGCAAAGGGTACAATCTCAAGTGACAACAATAATCATCTTGGAAAAATAAGCACAACAAGAATAAAGGCAAATTCCAAGCACAAGGTGCTCTGAGCGAAGGAAAAGCGTGTCTACACACTCAGGTGAATTTATATTTAAGCACATAATTTTCAATTATATACTTAAAGGGAGAAAATGTAGACATTTATTTTGGTAATTCATGTATTACAACAACACATTGTACAATGATCTTGTACTAGCCCAAACTTTATCTATTTGACCAATTAGGTTATCCCTACTATGTATCACTCATTCTTGCTTGCATACATAGCCTAATTTTTTGCATAATGGTCATATCAAACCATAAAATTAAGATATACCTACAGACATTACAATTCCAATTCCTAGATCATTCACTCATGCATCTAAAACCAAAGCACCTAGAAAGGGCCATAACATCCATATGTTATGGAACCACCTATCTATTTTGGTGACCTTCCCTATAACAATAATTTTTCTGATTTGATTCTCTTTGGTACACTTTTAGCTATCCCTTCATTAGTATTTCAAATTTGGAACACATATACAAGAAATTTATTCATCTTCCATTAAGGAAGGGAATCCATTCTACTTGGAACCTAACATCCTAGTGATCAAATACTAAGAGCTATCATAAGCAAAGCTATTATAATACTCCCTTGAGCTTTATATGCTTTGCATACTCATTCTAGGGTAGTCATCCACTCAGGTCTGTAAGTATAAAAGGAACATTTATAAATTCAAGTCAAGATAGGATAAGTAGCAAGTACAATCCCATTATTATAAGGTTATGGTTATCAAATTGGTAGGATATATGTTATATATCACATGTTAGGTGAGAATGATGTGTGGTTTGAGCCCTCTTTGGATTAGTGGTGATGTTAGTGGTGCGTAGGGATTCCCACAACCCACCTAATATTTTGTTTGTAAATCTCTCTCACCATCGAGGGTTGTGAAGATTGGATCAATCACACAATGATCATCACATAATATCAGAAATCCAAATTCCAAATAGGAGCATAATAAGAAGCAACTGTGTAAAATTTTGAAATTACCCATTCTTACAGCATGTGATTCAGAAGAACATATCTATATATTGTAAAACTTACAATTCCCATACCGATGATAATGTTGACTATAGATTAATTAACTATATCCACAAGGTTGTTGAAATAGGATTGCACTAGACTAGTGTGGTGAGTGGATCAAAGGAACATGAAGGATAGAAAAATGAAGAGCATAACAATGAGGATAATAGGAATGGAAAATTCCAAGGAGGATATTGATGTTGAGGTCATCCTGGTGTTCAAGGTAGGTTCACATGTGGAACTTGTTACACTTATGGGTCCCTTTATTATTACCAGTGAGACTATCCGTAGAACATATTTTTCTCTTGGTGTGGAAAGTAACATAAGTTAAAATATTTTCTGACCCTATATGAGCACATGAGTAAGGCTAAGAAGAAGGAAAAGGGCATGGGGATGATCAAGGTACAACGTGTGAATTTTGATCAATGGATTCCTAAGAAGATTCTTGATTCATAGTTTCAGCACATGTTAGTGACTACACACACGAGGCAACGTGTGTGTGCGAGCCTTTGAAAGTTAAGCCTCTCATGAGGAAAGAAGATATTATACACGTTAAGTATCCAGATGTTTCACATTAGAAGGAGTTTGAATAAGATACTATGGGGGTAATCAGAGAGTTGAAAGGTGATATTCAGTTCTTGAAGGAGTAGGCATGAGTGAGAGAGTGCCTAAAGAGCATTGACATCCTGCAGAAGGATGTGGATGATGAAAAGGAGATCTGCAAGCACTGCACTAGGAAAAATTTCATCCCATTGCTAGGTGAATGTATCCGTGAGAAGGTGTTACATTTTGGGATTGATCATGAGACATAGACACTACATGTAAAATTTCCCTCATAAAACCATTAATATGATAAAGAGATTAATTTGGATGGAGTAATTGATGGATGGTTGGTAAGTAATATCTTGAAAAATATAGGTGTTAAAAAAAAGTGCTAACTATAGATTAATGGAATCAGATGGGAAGGAATACATTACAACCATCCTAAAATGTGTTGTATATGGAAAAGAAGATAAGGGCTATTCCTAGTGGGTCTTGAAATATGCTACTATTACAATTCATGGAGCTAAGTTTACTGGAGGCTTTGAATTATTAGAGCTTCCTGAAGTAGAAAACTTTCCAGCACTACTTGGGCAACCTTGGTGTTACACAAATAATGTAGAATTACAATTTAACAAAGGATACATCAGCTTTGAGAATAAGGATGAGTAAGTGATTATACCATTGGATGAGGTAAGAGATACTCCTTATGTTGAGACTTTGATTGAAGAAGATATGAATAGAATCTACGCACACACAATATATGATCTTGAGACTGTAAAACCATCCAAGGAAGGCGTGCTTCAATAATAAGATACACATTCAATAAGTGACACTACAATTTTTTCTTATGATAACTAGGCCAATGACACATATGAAATGGTTAGGCATGAGATGAAAGGAAGAGTGACTAGAATGATCAGGCCATGCATGGTTAGGAACATGGGAAGAATTCATTCTAGTAGATATATTGGTGAAGAAAAACCCAAATCATTCTTACTTGCCATAGAAGAACACTGGAAGAGTGAAGGTGATAAAAGAAACATGTTCGTTTATACATTACGTAGGACTGTAGCCCATTGGTGGGTGACTCACAGATATAACCTTTTAGGCTAGCATGAGATAAGGATAGCCTGTTTAATAAGGTTTACATGGAATAATGACCACTCTCTTATATCAAAGTATGATGGGAATAATCCTTCTTCCCTTCACATCCATAACTGTGAGAGAGTATGGACGTAATATCAAGAGGCCTTACCACCATCTCTTTGGGTGCATAAGTTTTATTCCACCTTCCAAGGATGCACATGTGCATAGTATGTGCACACTGAGCTAAAACAAGATACTGTAAGCCGGGGAGACATGACTATAGGTATGGTCCATACATTTAACTATTTTTATAATAAACCTGCAATTCATGAAGCATTATAGATCATGAAGTGCATCACATTAAGGGATAGCACAAAATTAGATGAGCTCATGATGAAGTTTCTTAGAGAACATGATTCTAAGGTGCTTCTGGATATATAAGAGACATAATAGATACAACTAAGTCACGTGTGGAAAGAGAAAGAGAAAGGAAAAATGTTATACATGATTGATGATGAAGAGGTGGAGAACCTAGAGCCACACAGAGGGTGTATGTGAAGTAATGGACACAATAGATGAGAATTCCCATGTATACCATGTGCCCATGAAAATAAAGAAGATAAATATTAGCATAAAATATGCACCCAAGGAAGCCATTAATGGTGATTACTGGTCATAGAAAGAGGTATCAAAGATCATTGAGATTTTGTGTAACTTTCAGGATTTTTTCTCATGAGGTTACCATGAGTTGAAAGGAGTGCACCATTCATTGGGAGAGATGAAGATTAAATTGAAGGAAGGTGTGTTCCCGGTTTAGAAGAGACATTATAGGATGAATTTGAACTTATGCACATGGGTGAAGGAAGAGATAGATACAATTCTTAATTCAATAATCATTGATCGAGTTGAAGATTCTGAGTGGGTTACCCTCATGGAAATCAGTATCAAGAAAGATGAGTGGATGAGACTTTGTGTAGACTATAGAGAACTGAATAAGTCATGTGTCACAGACCCTTTTACCACACTGTTCACAAAAGAAATCATTGAAAGCATCACAGGGTTTGAGATTTACTCCTTTACTGATGGATTTTCAGGATATCATTAGGTACGCATCATGAAAGAGGATCATGAAAAGACAACTTTCACCATCGAGTGGGGAAGTTTTACATACACCGTTATTCCTTTTAGGTTGAAGAATGTGCCCATTATGTTTTTGTGCATCATTGTGCAGGCCTTTCATGAATTCATTCACAATTTCTTGCAGGTGTATTCAGATGACTGAATTATTTATGGGTTAGTTAAAGATCACTGTGATAATTTAAGGATCAAGTTTGAGAGATGTAAATAATTAGGCATCTCTTTAAATATTAAGAAATGTAACTTTTATACACCATTTGGAACCTTGCTTAGCCATATTGTAAAGAAGGATTATTGGTGGATCCTACAAAGGTTTCAGTAATATTGGGGTTAGAGGAACTAACCAATCAAAGTGAAGTGCATAAATTTTTGGGACATATTGGATACTACAGGAAATTTATTAATGGATATGTAAGGATTGTAGCATGTAAAGTAATGGAAACAACAAATGAGAATTACCATGCGTACCATGTGCTCATGAAAATAAAGAAGATAACTATTAGCATAGAAGATGTGCCCAAGGAAGCCATTATTGGTGATTACTGTTTAGAGAAAGAGGTATCAAATATCATTGAGATTTTGTGTGACTTCTAGGATTTGTACTTGTGAGGTTACCATGATTTGAAAGGAGTACACCCTTCATTGGGAGAAATGAAGATTAAGCTGAAGGAAGGTGTGCACCTAGTTTGGAAGAGGCATTATAGGTTGAATCCAAACTTGTGTGTACGGGTGAAGGAAGAGATAGATAAAATGCTTAAGTCAAGAATCATTGAGCTAGTTAAAGAGTTTGAGTGGGTTAGCCCCATGGAAATCAGTATCAAGAAAGATGAGTGGATGAGAATTTGTGTAAACTATAGAGAAATAAATAATTCATGTGTCACAAACTCTTTTACCACACTTTTCACAAAAAAAATCATTGAAATCATCACAGGATGCGAGATTTACTCCTTTACTGATGGATTTTGAGGATATCATTCGGTATGCATCGTGAAAGAGGATCGGGAAAAAACCACTTTCTCCACCGATTGGGGAAGTTTTACATACATTGTTATTCCTTTTAGGCTGAAGAATGTGCCCACTATTTTTTCGTGCATCATTGTGCAGGCCTTTCATGAATTCATTCACAAGTTCTTGCAGGTGTATTTAGATGATTGAACTGTTTATGGGTTAGTTAAAGATCACTGTGATAATTTAAGGTTCAACTTTAAAAGATGTAGATAGTTAATCATATCTTTAAATCTTAAGAAATATATCTTTGCTACACCATTTGACACCTTGCTTGGACATATAATTTGTAAAGAAGGATTATTGGTGGATCCCACAAAGGTTACAGTAATACTGGGGTTATAGGAACCAACTAATCAAAGTTAAGTGCAATTTTTTTTGGGACATATTAGCTACTACAGGAAATTTATTAATGGATATGTAAAGATTGTATAATGTGAATTAATGGACATAACAGATGAGAATGCCCACATGTACCATGTGCCCATGAAAATAAAGAAGACAAATATTACCACAGAAGATGTGCCCAAGGAAGCCATTATTGGTGATTACTAGTTAGAGAAAGAGGTATCAAAGATCATTGATATTTTACGCGACTATAGAAACAAAATTTGGTTCACACTCCCCTCAACCCCTTTCAATTAATTAACGTAACACATTTACCTAACCATGACCCCTTTACCCCAAATTTATATTAATTTAATCACTTATAATTGAATTAATATTCATCCTCACATTATTAACTAGTTTAATTATTTTAATTAATTGAATTTAATCCTAACACATCCACCTCACCCTGAACTCATTCTGGGGGAATTTAACTCACAATGACCAAGTCATCACTCTCATCACTGAGTCATCACTTGACCTAACTAAATGAGACTTCTTCCTAAACCTAACCGGAATTCTTCTATGATCTTCCTATCTTTTATAATGAGAAGTCCACTTCCCCAAGCGGACCCAACTTGGAAAACATGCCAAATATGGGAAGATCTGCCTATTTTTGGTAAAAATGATTGTTTCTCACTAGCTAACACCGGTTACCTAACCGTCATCGGTAAATTTATATACAATTTCAAAATTCTTCACCTGGGTTGGTCATTTAGTTATTGGAGCTTTATTTCATTCAAGCTCGAATCTTCAAGCTCTCCTGCATCTAGATGATGAACACACACAACCATAGTGCAAGAAGAAAAGTTGGTTCTCTTTCCAGAGCATTGGAATACTAACGACAGTACACAGGTTGCACTACCATGGAAATGGACCCAAACATCTCTTCTCTTATTAACCACCAACCATTTCCATTCATAGGATCTACAAAATACCAACTAAGTACTATAATTTTAATCATTTGTTCTTATTCCATTATATATATCTTGCTTATTTTATTATTTCATTTCTTTTGTTACCTGTATATCACCTTCTTCCCACCAACCCACTATTCAACCATCCCAAGCCTTTTCATCCTCCGTAACCTCCTTCTTAGTATTCTCGAGTCTTCTCAGCCATATTACGACCCAAACCACACTACCCTCACTCTTTGTGTAATCAAAGAGATCCTACAAACCCATTTTTAATAGTTTACTACCTATTTCCCCTACCAACATCGGTTCCCTGACCACCATCAATTTCATCCCTATACCAGCATCGATCACATGAGTGATACTGGTCTCTATGTCCTTTAATATTCTTAGACCAGCAAGCTTCACACTCACCCAAAACCAACCCAGACCTCAACCAATCAACCCCAAACCCTTACCATACCTCTGACAGACTTTCCTAACCTGAACAAACCTTGGTTCTAATTAGATTTAGTGTTTCATTTTGATATTTAACATCGAATCTAGTGTATTGTGTGTATGAGAAACCTAAATCATTACATTGTAATAGGACCTACTTATTTCAATTTTTTATTAACATTAAATTGTTATTAAATAGTGGATTGACAACCTCTTTAGGAAGTACAACACTTCCTAGATCTAGCATATGCTAGAAAATCCACTATCATATGATATTTAACAATCTTTTGTGGTCTTGCTTTGCATCTATAGGTAGTCCTTCCTAGACAAAAAAGAGTTCTCTATGATCAACTTGGATAATGTAAACAACACGCTCATTTTACCTTCCACCTTAGCTTCACATGTATTCCTCCTTAACCATTTACCTTCTATATGTTTTGTCCTAGAAAGCATAAAACTTATTAGTGAAACATTTTGGCACATTTGGTGGGACCCCATTTGGGTTCTTTTGCATTTTCATTTTTAGGGAATCATTGTGTGTTTATTGGATAAATGGCATGACATGCCCATTCCTACACCTAGCCTAGTTGTGTTTTAGGACTGTATCCTATAATTTTTATACCTAGATCACATCAACCTTGTTTGGATAAGCCTATCGACATTTGACAAAGTAGAATTTGTGAGCTCTTCAGCTTGGTACCTTATCATATTCTATCCACATGCATGTGTTTGAATTCCCCCACCTATTACCCAAACCAACCTTGTTTTCATCACTTACCCATTTATCAAACCTCTCACTAAATCCGTTAATCACCTCATCTATTCCTAGTTTGAGGGGGATCACCTCCATGCATACTTAGGACAACCTAACCTTCACTCATACTTGGGGAAATGACTTCCTGGTTTTGTTAGCATCATTTATCACTGCAAGATATGCGATAAAAAGGGAAAATTTAGACACCAAATTTTGGTCACACTCCCCTCGACCCCTTTCAATTAATTAACATAACACATTTACCTAACCATGACCCATTTACCCTACATTGATATTAATTTAATAACTTATAATTGAATTAATATTCATCCTCATGTTATTAACTAATTTAATTATTTTAATTATATTAATTTAATCCTAGCACATCCACCTCACCCTAGACTCATTCCAAGGGCATTTAACTCACAATGACCAAGTCATCACTCTCAGCACTAAGTCATCACTTGACCTAACTAAATGAGACTTCTTCCTACTAACTAGACTTCTTCTATGATTTTCCTATCTTTTCTAATAAGAACTTCACTTCCCTAAGTAGACCCAACTTGGAAAACATGCCAAATTTGGGAAGATCTACCTATTTTTCGTAAAAAGGACTATTTCACCCTAACCGACTCTGGTTTATGCTTGGCCGACATTGGTTACCTAACCACCATCAGTCACTTTATATACACTTTCACAAATCTTCACCCGGGTTGGTCATTTATGCATTAGATCCTTATTGCATTAAATCTTGAATATTCAAGCTCTCTTACATCCAAATGAAGAAAAAACATAACCACAGTGCAAGAAAAATAACCAATTATCTTTCCAGAGCATTGGAATACTCACGGGAGTAGACATATTGCACTATCGTGGCACTGGACCGAGAAATCTCTTCTCTGATTAACTACAACCATTTCCATTAACATGATATGCAAAATACAAAGTATTTACAATGATTTTAATAATTTGTGCTTATTCCATTACATATCTCTTGATTCTTTCAGTATTTTATTTCTTCTGTTACCCATATATCACCTTCTTCCCACCAACCCACTATTCAACCACCCCAAGCCTTTTCACCCTCCTTAACCTCCTTCTTATTATTCCTGAGTCTTCCCAACCATATTACGACCTAAACCACACTACCCTCACTCTATGTGCAATCACAAAGATCCTAAAAACCCATTTTTAATAGTTTACTACCTATTGCCCCTACCAACATTGGTTCCCTGACCATCGTCTGCCAGCATCGGTCACATGACCGATACCGATCTCTATGTCATTGTATATTCTCAGACCAACAAGCTTCCCACTCACCTAGAACCAACCCAGACCTCAACAATCAACCCTAGACCCTTACCATACCTCTAACAGATCTACTCAACCTAAAAAAACCTTGGTTTGAATTAGATTTAGTGTTACATTTTGATATTTAGCATTGAGTCTAGTATATTATGTGTATGAGAAACCTAAATCATTACATTGCAATAGGACCTATTTATTTTAGTTTCTTATTCACATTAAATTGTTATTAAAAAGTGGATTGAAAATCTCTTTAGGAAGCACCACACTTCCTGGATCTAGCATATACTAGGTAGTCCATTTTCATATGCTATTTAATACTCTTTTATGGTCTTGCTTTATATCTATATGTAGTCCTTCCTAGATAAAAATGTGTTCTCTATGATCAGCTTGGATAATGTCAACAACATGCGTGTTCTAATTTCCACCTTCACTTCATAGGTATTCCTCCTTAACCATTTACCTTCTATCTATTTCATCCTAGAAAATGTAAAACTTATTGGTGAAACGAATAATTCCAGGTTTTTTTCCCATGAGATTACCATGAGTTGAAAGGAGTGCACCCTTCATTGGGAGAAATGAAGATTAAGCTGAAGGAAGGTGTGCACCTAGTTCAGAAGAGGAATTATAGGATTAATCTAAACTTATGTGTATAGGTGAAGGAAGAGATAGATAACATGCTTGAGTCAAGAATCATTGATCCAGTTGAAGAGCCCCATGTGAAGGAAGAGATAGATAACATGCTTAAGTAAAGATAGATAACATGCTTAAGTGGGTTAGCCCCATGGAAATCAGTATCAAGAAATATGAGGGGATTAGAATTTGTGTAGACTATAGAGAACTAAATAATTCATGTGTCACGGACCCTTTTACCAAACCGTTCATAGAAAAAATCATTGAAAGTATTGCAGGGCATGAGATTTACTCCTTTATTGATGGATTTTTAGGCTATCATTAGGTATGCATCATGAAAGAGGATAAGGGAAAGACCAATTTCACCATCAAGTGGGGAAGTTTTACATACATTTTTATTCCTTTTAAGCTAAACAATGTGCCCAATGTGTTTTTGTGCATCATTGTGCAGGCCTTTCATGAATTCATTCACAAGTTCTTGCAGGTGTATTTAGATTATTGAAAATTTTATGGGTTAGTTCAAGATCACTATGATAATTTAAGGCTCAAGTTTGAGAAATGTAGACAATTAATCATCTCTTTAAATATTAAGAAATGTATCTTTGCTACACCATTTGGCACCTTGTTTGGACATACAATTTGTAAAGAAGAATTACTGGTGGATCCCAAAAAGGTTGCAGTAATATTGGGGTTAGAGGAACCAATCAATCAAAGTGAAGTGCACAAAATTTTGGGACATATTGGCTACTACATGATATTTATTAATGGATATTTAAAGATTGCATCACCCCTAAAATATTTTCTCAAGGCAAAAAGGAAATTTCATTGGGGTGACGTATGACAAAAAGATTTAAAGACATAGAAGGAGAAGCTTACCACTACGCCTATCTTGTGCTTTCCTTAATGGGATAAACCCTTTTATGTACATATTATTGGTGTAGTGTTGGTGTAGCCCTTATAAGGTAATATAGATCACTCCATACACTTTTCAAGTAGGAAGTTAACACCCATAGAGGTTAATTACACTACCATTGAGTGCATGACATTTTCTATGATCTATGCACTTTATAAGTTTATCAGTACTTGTTGGATACTTCTTTTATCTTCTATATAAATATCATATGGCATTGAAATATTTGGTCAAAAATATTTTTTTGTAAGGGTGCATCTACAAGTGGATACTTCTCTTTCAAGATTTTGATTTCATAGTTGTTATAAAGCCAAACAAGAGCAATTATGGACCTGGTAACTTATCAAGAATCAATTCTAGAAATCATGCACAAATTATTGAGGACATGATTCTTGATGTGTAGTTGTTTAGATTGAACCACATGCCTACAAATTTGGAAGATATAGAAGTATTTTTGTGCACTAGGTTAACGCCTAAAGGAATGAAATATTTGGAGAAAAAGCAACTTGCTATACACGTAACACCTTACCAAATTATAAATGGATATTTTTACAAAATGGGAAGACACAAGATTTTGCGTTGTTATGTTCCTGACTATGAGCATGGAGCCATTATAGAGGAGGCTCATGGTGGAATAGTAGAAGGAAATTATCTAGGTGATGTGACTATGCACAAGATCCTTATGGATGGTCTTTGGTGGGAGACATTATAAAAGGATGTTAAGGATTTTATGAAATCATGTGATCATTTTCAGTGCATTAGAAATCTTGGGAATAGATATGAGATGTCACTTATACCGATTGTGAGTGTGGAACCTTTTGAGAAGTGGTCCATTGACTTTGTAGGACCTATTGCACCACCTATGCACAAAACTTAAATGCACTCCATTATTACATGTGCATATTATCTAACAAGGTGGGAAGAGGCTATGCCCACTAAAGATTGCACTGAAGCCACAACAACGAAGTTCATTTGGGAGAACATAATTATCAGGTATGGATGTCCATTTAGCTTGACTAGTGATAGAGGAACTCATTTATTGAATGATACGATTAGAATTCTATTGGAAGATTTTATGGTAGCACACCATAAAACCACCCCTTATCACCCTCAAGCTAATGGTACTGCAGAAGCTTTCAATAGTATTTTGGGACAAACTCTTACGAATATCTGTGATATTGGAAGAAAGGATTGGGATGATAAAGTTTTAACCGTACTTTGGGCTTATAAGACCACTCACAAAATATTGAATAAGGTTACACCATTTTAGTTGGTTTTTAGAATAGAGGCTATACTACTAGTGGAATTCATGTTACCATCCCTACATATTGTACATGCAGGAGGTTTAGATGATGAACAAGATGTTCAAGAGGGCATCAAAAAACTAATTCAATTAGATGAGTGACACATAATTACGTGTTAAGAGTTAGAAGACTGAGAAGGCTAGGAATAAAGCATGGTATGATGGGAAAATTAAGAATAAAACATTTATAGTTGGAAATATGGTCCTTCCCTATGATTCCAAGTTTGCGCACCACCGAGTAAATTCGAAGGTGGAATAATTAGGACCTATTATAGTAACCAAGATACATGAATCATGTGCATATCAGTCACAAGAACTGGATGGTACAATGTTTCCCGGTTACTTCAATGGTAGTAGGATAAATACCTACTATAAAAAACCTCTTGGTGTTTGTAATAAGGCAATATTGTCACTTAGATTAGATTTCCCTTTCATGTTATATTTTTTTTTTTTACTTTCTTGTTTTGTTGAAATAAGTGTATTTGCATGCAAGAATTTGATTACTATTTATTGAGTTCATGCATATAGAACCACACATAGCTTTAGTGTGGGGTGAACTAGGTGCAAGCGTGTGAAAAAGAGATCTTGATGCTTGGATGAAATTTGAAATCGAAGTAGATGGGTGCACATGGGAAATATTGACATAGGTGCATATATGAAGGTGTGAAGTGAGGGTGTTTTCTAAAATATGCACATCAAAGAAGGATGGTACAAGTGCTAATAATGATGGTTCTCATGAATAATTTCTTAGAATGAATACCACACAAGGAAAATTCTGCACAATGCAAGGAAAGGTAGGTAATGACAGGATGAACTACATGGTATATGGCATAGAGGATTATGTACGGTGGTGCATGGAAGAACATGTGAGGAGGTATGAAACTTGGGAAGTAGTAAGCGTGCTAGAAGGTTACGAGTGCAGTGCATGGAATAAAGCAACAAAAAAAGAGTGAAAAAGAAAAAAAGTAGAATTAAAGATATTTTACAATGGTAGGTGGTGAGCAATTAATGTGATAAAGTTTTGGAACCCTATAAAAGGGGCATTGGGGAAAGTTCATTCTCACTTTCCCTTGTGAAGAACTTAGGCATTTGTGAAGAGATAATTGATGTGTTTTATGCGAACTTATGTAACATTCCCAATTTAGTACATTAGAACAAGAAATTTTATTGTATTTTTGATAAGTGTTTCCTAGTTCTAAATACATAATTTAGAACTCACAGATCAAAACAATCACTCTTACAACAGATAACCATATGTAGCTGTAATGACTCAGTGTACCACTGATCTGTTCATTCCATGACTCGGTGATCTACCGATCTATTCATGAGTATCATAGAGTTGGCATTTTTATTTTTAACACTTCACTCTTGCGCTTCTCTTCCCTAATATGGGATTTCAGAATGCTCTGTCCAAGGAACCTATCTAAATAATTATTACCATTATTCATCGGCATCATGTCCCTCAGACTAGGTGACATAGGACAAGGCAATCAGCAGCTTGCGATACTTTGGCCAAAGATTTGAAACATATTGTTTAGGTCTCGTATTCCTTGACGACATACTTGTCAATCTAGAATATGTCCTTCAGCCCACTCCGATGTTATATAGAATGTCTTACACTGACTTCTGTCAGCCTCCCCTGTCCCAAGTCATTCACTCAGGAACGGATTAATAACATGACAACGTTATAAGGATGCTCTCGAGAACTAGGGATAAGCTGACATACTGGGTCAACCCTAGTTAACCATGTGTGTCAAGGTACCTCGAGTCTCCAAGGGCAGCCTTATAACATGACCATGTTCCTAACCAGTCCCAGAGTAAAAACTTGTTCAAGTTTAAGGTGTAAATCTTAACGATCAATGCAAAGGGTGTCGCCATAAGTCACCTACATTGTTGTATCCTCGAGAAGATCCTAATCTTCTCGAAGGTACAACCCTGCAGTTGACATGTGCCGACATCCTACAAAACTACCTCGGAAAGATCTAATTAACTTTAAGGTGTTACTTACATTGAGTTGAAATTATACTTTAAGACTATCCTTTCTGGGTAGTCTTTTCCCAACCCCTGGGATCCTCACCTTTGAGTTGCCTTACTTATTTAAGATACATTTCAGAGAGAGAAGTTTAATAGATTTGAGATCTTGTCAAGGATTTAATTGATTTAAAGTAATCTTAATCAACGAAATTGGGCAGTAGCCCTAAGTCCTCTCATAATGATGCTAACTATACCCCTATAAGTTTATATCAGTTCTCAAAACTGAAATATATCTTACTTATTGTTATTAAGATATAGTGATTAAAAATCATCAGTTACTTTGTCTTGACTTAGATCATGGATAGGAAGTAATAGATTACTCTTCCTGATTCAGCTACCTATTGTGATGTAGTTTAACCTTAACTTCCCGTAAACAGTGGACCAATTTTCCAATTTAGCCTTATTCACAACATAAAGAATTACTAATCATTCACGAAGTATTCAGTCACATAATGTTTACAAGGCCTACTTAGAGAATCTAAATAACTCTAAGGTATAAAATAATAAAAATGCACTTAAAATCAATCGAACCTAAGAAGATCAATTCCATCAATTAAAAATACAACCACATAAGTAACATCTTTTTCCCTTTTCATTTATTTCCAATCCATACAATTACAACTTATGCACTTCGGCATACTGGATACAATACTCAACAGCAAAAGAAAAACTTTCTTACTATAGTACAATTAGAGATATCAAATAGGAATTCATCATAAAACCAGATTAAAAAATCTGAACATCATATCAGATCCGCGTGCCTTTATTACTTACAATGTCCATCTAAAAAATTGTTAACACAGGTCAGTTCTGTGAACTGAGCATGATAAGCACTAATTCTTAAAACAATTGCATTCTACCAATTGCTCTCATTAAACAACCTGTTTAAATGAAATCATTTCTTCAAATCCTTAAACATGAATCAGGCTAATCATCTTTCTACAATTCTAACATGACTATAACGCATAACTCATATTATAGCTACCAATTAAACCTAAATATTTTTCAGATGATTCATCATATATATTAGAGAATAAGAAGAACAAAATGAATCCAAAACATCCATCCATCTGAATCCCAAGGACAGCAATAATCCAAGAAATTGTTCCATTCAAAAATGAATATCCTATCAATTCGTGTATCCAACAGGTATGTTTCTTCTTTTTTTTTTAACAATTCTACAAAGGCAGATTATAACACCCAGCAAGCTCAACTGCTGGGATTCCTTTATAATCATTACATTATTTCAATGTTATTAACAAGTACACCAACTTATACTACAATACAATTTGTTTACCAGTCTCTCCATACAATTTAACAGTTTCTTCTTCTTAAGCCCGTACCATAAAATTCACATAAGAATACAAAAGAAGAAAGCACTCAAAGTTTCTAGACAAGGAGAGAATATTTTCTTATTCCTACAGTTATATAACAACATATACTTTACAACTTAAGAGAAAGAAACAGAGGCAATCAGATTTCCAATCCAATCATGTTCAGAACTGTACCAACTTCTCAAGAGTGACGCATATACATTCAATCTTGAATTCAATAAGGAAGAAGAAAGAGCAAGAAAATCAGCACCCATCCCTTCCAAATACAACCTGATTTCCATCCATACAGACCCAGGATTACCCATATGATAATAAACATCAAAGTTCCTCAAGAAATATTTCTCTCGGTCAGGCTGTGTTCCTACTAACCAAGCAAGGTCGTAAAGAAAACAATAATTACATTATATTTTTTTATATCACGTACAGAATCTATAATCATAGACCATCCAAATTCCTTTCTCAGAGATGCAGGTTTAAATATATACATACATCATAAGCATACGACTAATCAGTCGAGCTCAAAAGAAGGATCTACAGTTTCATCCCACTCAATTATATAATCACCTGAAACTGTCAAGCAATTAAAGAGCTCTCGCGACCAAGCAATAATCAATAAACCTACCAAATTACACTCAACAATTCTTTCCATATCATTCTTTAAACATGAAATTACCCAATGCCATCGCGTGACATGGCACAGTTAGGAATTCATTAACTCAGACATACTAGAGACTAGATAACATCATAAACAAAATTCATTTCCATATGCAAACACAACAAACATTTCAACTGAGTCGAACCACATACAAACACAGTGAACATTTCAACTGAGTCAGATTCATATGTATACACAACAACATTTTAACTGAGTCTAATCCCTACGAATATATAGCAAGAAATTTTAACAGAAGTTGAGCCAACACGCAAACACATCAAGGACTTCAACACAAGTCATATCCAACAAGTATTCACAGCAAAGGCTTTGACAGAATTCGAAATCAAGAAAGATAATCAAAGCAAGGACTTCCCACAAGTCTCCTCCTTTACATAAGTTCAGCAAAGATTCAACCGAAGTTGAAATCAAGAAATATAATCACAGTAAGGACTTCACAGAAGTCACCTCCATAACATAAGCTCAGCAAAAATTCAACCGAAGTCGAACCAATACGAAAATACATCAGGGACTTTAACAGAGTCGTGTTCGTATGTAAACCCAACACACACTTCCACAGAGTTAAACCAAATGTAAACACATCAAGCGTTTAAACAGAAGTCAAATCTATAAGTATACCTAGCAAAGATTTAACATAAATTCAAAAACAAACTAATACAGCAAAACATTTCGACAGAGTCTTCGCATAACAAGAGATTCCTAAATCCACAAGAAAAGAAGAAGCCAATACATTACTTCAAACCAACTGTGCTAAGATCACCTGAACAGAGTTGTTTTAATGAAATAATTTGAAGGAAAGCAATATTTTTAAAATTTAGGGCCTATCATGCCTGATAGTGTCGCTTAAAAATCTGAAGAAGACCTCTGAATGTGCTTGCACCTTCTCTTCCTTTTCCACGATAGATTAAACAACAATAAATTGTTACCTTCATGCCTTATAAACTTTCCCTGACAGAGAAAGGAGCAAGATATTCTCAAAGTTTCCATGCAACACAGAGTAGACAACTGGTTCGAAGAACCAGTGATCAAACAGAGAGAAAAATGGAATGCATGGAAAACCAAACAACCAACCAATTTTCCATTTGCATGCCTTCCCAAGAAATCCACACTCGGGAACTGAAGTTCATTAATTACATTAACTCCCATATTCCTGCCTATTCTCCATTACCACCGACCACCAAAGTTGGTGATTGCCAAATGAAAACAAACAACCATTCCCATATTTGGTGATACTGCCACATCAGGTCACAATAGCCATTTGTAACCTCCCCCAAATCCCAAGTCCTTCATCCTTATCCACCTCATAAATGCCATGGAAACCACCACCCATGACTAGCGCCCCTTCATAGGTCCCCCTCCATCCATTATCATTAGTTAAGATAGGTTAGAAACATAGGTTAGATCATAAGGTAAGACATTAGTCTTACTTCCATAGTGCTAGGTGTAGCTAACCTTAGGAGCATTAAGATTATAGTTTAGGGCTAGGTTAAATTAGCAATAATTTAACCAATAGGTTATAGTTTAGGTTAAGATTATTAACCTTACCGAATCCAGTCTAGGTCTCCCAAGTAGGACCGATCAGTATTAGAACCAAACAGGGTAAAACATCCCTCTAAAGGATCCTATTCGGTATTGCTAATTAAGCTTACTGTATACCCAGGAACATCTTACCTGGCTTAAGGTCTAGGCCTTCCCGATGTTACGATATTTAGAACCAAATTTCATTTAACATGATCAGCCTGAGTTAAACTCCAAAATTGCTCATTCAACTCATTAAGACCTTGCAACTTTTGTAAGGTCTATAAATTTTGTTCATCCTGAATAAACTTAAAACATCTCTTGGATCAATGCAACTGATCTAAGGCTAAGTCATAAAGATGGATAAATCCACAATTCATCCTGAAATCAAATTGAACTCAGGTGCTAAAAATGAAAGAAATAAAAGAGTCCAAACATATTCTGACTCAGTCAAAGATCTTCAAGAGAAAAGAAGATACAATCCATATCAAGCATGACTTCACAAATCAAAGGAACACGTCCTTATACAGAAGAAATCATATATCAACACTTGAGTGCTCAGGAGGAAGTAACAACAATTCAGGGTGTTACATGCTTCCCTCCTAAAAGATTCATCATCCCGATGATTACATATTTTGATTTACCTTCCAGTCAAGCAATTTATTAGTTCACAATACAAGAGACCAATTCCAACATGAATTATTTTCTTAGATCGATGTCATGATATAATTTACTCAACCTGAATAGTGTTTGCCTCAAAGCTGGCTTACATAAAGACATGAAAAAGATAAGTTCATAATCATTTTTTTTGTCAACAAATTCTATTCTGTTCAAAAAGAAAGGGAAAAGTAACTTTTATCTCTTCCAGATTTTACCAAGTTGCACTCTCTTCATTAAACTAGTCCCACTGGACCTTACATTGCTGTATTTCACGATTTCTCAAATGCAATTGGCGAGTTTCCAGCACTCGTGTGGGTTTAACCACGATTATTCCTAGGTCTTGGACCTGCAAGGAATTCCAATTTAAAACATGTGACAAGTCTGAAACATATTTCTTAAGCAAAGAAATATGGAAAACATCATGCATGCGAGACAAAGCAGGTGGTAATGCTAATCGATAAGCTACAGGATTGATTATTTCGACAATTTCGAAAGGTCCCACATAACGAGGTGACAACTTGGAGCCTTGCCAAAAGTTATAGAACTCTTTCTGAGTTTAACACGAAGAATTTTTTTTTCACCAAGTTCAAACTTTCGATCAACCCACTTTAGGTCAGCATAGCTCTTCTGCCTGTCTGCTGCTTCTTTCAATCGTTCACAAATCATTTTAACTTGTTGTTCCATTTCAGTGAGGATTTCTGGCCCAATTACCACTCTATCCTCAATACTATCCCAACTAACAGGGGTTCTGCACTTTCTTCCATAAAGTGCCTCAAAAGGTGCCATTTTAAGAGAAGAGTGATATGTGTTGTTGTATGCAAATTCAACTAATGGGAGATACTCTTCCCATTTATACTGTTGATCCATGTAATACATTCCCAACATATCTTCCAACACTTGATTTACTCTCTCTGTTTGTCCATCCGTTTCCGGATGATATGCAGAACTGAAGTTTAGTTTCGTTCCAAGAGCTGTATTAAGCGTTTGCCAAAATCTTGATGTCATTCTAGGATCCCTGTCAGATATAATTAATTCAGGTACTCCATGTAACCTGAAAATTTCATGCATGAATCTTTTGGCTAACACTGGTGAATCATCCTTTAGATTTCCATCGATGAAATGAGCTACCTTAGTTAGTTTATCTACAACTACCAGGATAACATCATGTTTATTCCTAGACATAGGTAACCCTTGTACAAAGTCCATGCTTATTACTTGCCATTTATACTGCGGTATGCTATGGGGATATAATAGTCCAACAGGGTGCATGTGTTCTGCCTTAACCCGCTGACATTCCAGACAATGAGTCACAAAACCAATAACATCCTTTTTCATACCTTTCCAAAAGTATTGTTGTTTTAGATCAGCAAGCATTTTTGTGATACCCGGGTGTCCAGAAAAGGGTGAATTATGAAATTCAACTAATAATTTCTTTCTCAAATCATTTAGCAAAGGTACGTATACTCTGTTTTCATAACGTAAGATTCCTTCATTATCAAAATGAAAACCTTTATACCTTTCATCCTTTGGTTCTGTAGCAAGCGCTGCTTTTACTTGCTGAAAGTATATATCAGATTTTGAGGCACTTTTTACCTCATCTTTAAACTGAGTTCTTAATGTTATAAGAGCAGAAATGTGCTTCCTACGACTTAGAGCATCTGCTACTCTATTCTCTTTCCATTCGATGTAGCTAATATAAAAATCATATTGAGATAAAAACTCCAACCACCTTCTCTGTCTTGCATTTAGATTAGGCTGAGTGAAAATATATTTCAGCCCTAAGTGATCAGTTTTCAACTCAAAAGGTTTCCCAAGTAAATAGTGTCTGCAGACTTGAAGCGCATGAACAATGGCAGCAAGCTCTAAATCATGAGGGGCATAATTCAGCTCATGTAACTTAAGTTTTCTACTTTCATATGCTATGACTTGATCATTTTGTAACAAAACACCTCCAAGGCCTTCCCCAGAAGCATCCGTTACAACAGTAAAGTTTCCATTAGGGTCTGGTACAACTAATATAGGTGCTGAAGTCAACTGGATTTTCAAACTTTTGAAAGCAGTTTCACACTTATCATTCCAAATAAATTTCTTATCCTTCTTCTGCAATGAAGTTATCGGTGCAGCCACTTTAGAAAAATCCTTAACAAATTTTCTATAATAACCAGCAAGACCCATGAAGCTTCTTACTTCGTGTACATTCTTGGGTGCAGGCCACTCGGTTATTGCCACTATTTTTGAAGGATCCACTGCAATTCCTTCCTTGCTAATGACATGACCCAAATAGTGAACTTCAGTATCAAAGAAAGAACATTTGGATAACTTACCGTATAACTTTCTTTTTCTCAAAATTTCCAAAACTATCTTCAAATGCTCATTGTGCTCTTCAACACTTTTAGAATATATGAGAATATCATCCAAGAATACAAGTACAAACTTGTCCAAATATTCTTGAAAGATATTATTCATTAAGTTCATAAAAGCTGCGGGTGCATTAGTTAATCCAAAGGGTAAAACCGTGAACTCATAATGTCCGTACCTGGTTCAGAAAGTTGTTTTATGAATATCTTCTTCTCTAATCCTTAATTGATGATAACCAGATCGAAGATCTATCTTGGAATAAACCGCTGCCCCACGCATCTGATCAAATAGATCGTCAATCCTTGGAAGTGGGTATCTGTTCTTAATTGTTGCTTTGTTTAACATCCGATAGTCGATACACAGCCTAAGTGTTCCATCTTTCTTTTTTACAAATATTACTGGCACTCCCCAAGGTGAAACACTTGGTCTAATCAAACCCTTAGACAAAATTTCTTGCAATTGTGCCTTAAGCTCGACTAACTCTGTAGTAGTCATCCAATAAGGTGCCTTGGAAATAGGTTCCATTCCTGGTTTGATTTCAATAGTGAAGTCAAATTCCCTTTTGGGTGGTAAACCTGGTAATTCCTCCGGAAATACATCCTTGAAACTTTGCAACAGAGGGAATCGTTTCATGGAATCACCATCTTCTTCTGAAAATTCAGATATCTTTACTGCATATAAGGTACATCCTTTGTTTTTAGCCTTTTTAAGTTGCATAGCTGATAGTTTCCTAACTGAAATTTCCCATTTCACCCCTTGAATCTCTGTTATTTCCAGCCGATCATCTAAACATCTTATGTTCTTTTCAAAGCAGTCTACTTTTGCTTTATGGTCAGCTAACCAATTGACACCGATGACAATGTCATAGGATCCCAAAGGTGTAACATAGAGGTCAACTTCCGTGGAAAAGTTAGGTAAGTCAAGGACTGCTCCAAAAAGACACATACTCATTGTATGAACAGAGTTATTACCATACTGTACAGTCCAAGATTTATCCATTTTTCCAGCTTTTCTTTTAAGTTTAGAAGCAAGTTTACTAGAAATAAAACATTCATTGGCTCCTGTATCAAAAATAATAGTGACAGGTATGCCAAATAACTTACCCGGAACTTCTATAGGTGTCACTTGCTTTTCAGCTTGCTTGTCTGCTACTGCAGCATGTATCTTATGCTGCTGATTACGATCATCCTTCTTTAAAGGGCACTGATTTGCGTAGTGGTCTTTGCCACAATTATAGCAGCCTCCTACAGGTCCCTTTTTAGGCTCAAAATTACTTCCAGCCTTAAAATTATCACGTTGTCCTCCATAGGGCTTCTGCCCATTGTTATAATTTTTGGCAAAACTATCCCTTACATTTCCAGCAGGCTTATTCGCTATCGTTTTCTTACTATTATCCACTGGAAACTTACTTCTGTTTCCAAACTTTTTCCATGGCCCCTTCTTGGGTGCAAGGGAAGTTGAAGAAGGGTTTGCAATCTTCTTCCGCACTTCCTCTTTATGAGCAGAAATAGCCTTTAATTTCTGTTCTTGCCTTATGGCCTTTTCAACAACTCCTTCCATAGTGGTTGGGCTGTGAACATCGACCTCTCCTCCTATCACGGGATTTAGTCCCATGATGAATTTCCGTATTCTGAACTTCTCGTCAGTTTGATATTGCGGTACGTACTTGAGGAGTTTCGTAAACCGCTCCCAGTATTCAGTTACCGTTAGCTTCCCTTGAGCTAGGTTCTAGAATTCTGTCATTTTCTGATCATAGAAAAGTTGTGGCAGCCAATGTTGCCTAAAATAGCCCTTAAATTGATCCCAAGTGATATTGGTCTCATCAATATTTAGCTCAGCTTTACGGCTGTCCCACCACAAAGATGCTTCGTGGGAAAGCTGATAGGCTCCCCAAATAGCTTTGGTTTCCTCCGAGAAGTTTCTTATTGCAAAGTACTTCTCCATTTCACTGAGCCAGTTCTCAGCTCCATCTCCTAATGTGGTGCCATCATATTTAGGTGGACTTATCCTTTTTATATCATTAGTGAGTTCCGCTGCCAACCTAGCCTTTTTGTTCTCTAGTTGGACGGGTACATTTCTAGTGTTATTATCAACACCCATATCGGGGTTGTCCTCAGGAGGTTGCTGATTGTTGTTACCAGCTTCATCATCCTCCTCATTTCCCATTACTTGTTGTTCAAGTACAACCAAATGATCTCTTGTGTCCAATAGGGCAGCAAGGATCTCATCAAGTTTTTGGGTAGTTGCCACCCCTCCTTCAGGTGGAGCATTATTCGCAACGTTCCCCCTTGTTCTAACCATTTTCTGTTACAAGAAAATTTAGGTTTTTATCAGATTATGGACACAATAGGTCTAAGAGCTGCAACCTTCAGCTCTGATACCAAGATGTAACATTCCCAATTTAGTACATTAGAACAAGATTTTTTTTTTTTTTTGATAAGTGTTTCCTAGTTCTAAATACATAATTTAGAACTCACAGATCAAAACAATCATTCTTATAACAGATAACCATATGCAGCTGTAATGACTCGGTGTACCACCGATCTATTCATTCCATGACTCGGTGATCTACCGATCTATTCATGAGTATCATAGAGTTGGCATTTTTATTTTTAACACTTCACTCTTGCGGTTCTCTTCCCTAATCTGGGATTTCAGAATGCTCTGTCCAAGGAACCTATCTGAATAATTGTTACCATTATTCATCGGCATCACGTCCCTCAGACTAGGTGACATAGGACAACGCAATCAGCAGCTTGCGATACTTTGGCCAAAGATTTGAAACATACTGTTTATGTCTCGTATTCCTTGATGGCATACTCGTCAATCTGGAATACGTCCTTCACCCCACTCCGATGTTATATAGAATGTCTTACACTGACTTCTGTCAGCCTCCCCTGTCCCAAGTCATTCACTCAGGAACAGATTAATAACATGACAACGTTATAAGGATGCTCTCGAGAACTAGGGATAAGCTGACATACTGGGTCAACCCTAGTTAACCCTGTGTGTCAAGGTACCCCGAGTCTCCAAGGGAAGCCTCATAACATGACCATGTTCCTAACCAATCCCAGAGTAAAAACTTGTTCGAGTTTAAGGTGTAAATCTTAACGATCAATGCAAAGGGTATCGCCATAAGTCACTTGCATTGTTGTATCCTCGAGAAGATCCTAATCTTCTTGAAGGTACAACCCTGCAGTTGACATGTGCCGACATCCTACAAAACCACCTCAAAAATATCTACTTAACTTTAAGGTGTTACTTACGTTGAGTTGAAATTATACTTTAAGACTCTCCTTTCTGGGTAGTCTTTTCCCAACCCCTGGGTTCCTCACCTTTGAGTTTCCTTACTTATTTAAGATCCATTTCACAGAGAGAAGTTTAATAGATTTGAGATCTCGTCAAGGAGTTCATTGATTCACAGTAATCTTAATCAACGAAATTGGGCAGTAGCCCTAAGTCCTCTCATAAGGATGCTAACTATACCCCTATAAGTTTATATCAGTTCTCAAAACTAAAATATATCTTACTTATTGTTATTAAGATATAGTGATTAAAAATCATCAGTTACTTTGTCTTGACTTAGATCATGGATAGGAAGTAATAGATTACTCTTCCTGATTCAGCTACCTATTGAGATGTAGTTTAACCTTAACTTCCCGTAAACAGTGGACCAATTTTCCAATTTAGCCTTATTCACAACATAAAGAATTACTAATCATTCACGAAGTATTCAGTCACATAATGCTTACAAGGCCTACTTAGAGAATCCAAATAACTCTAAGGTATAAAATAATAAAAATGCACTTAAAATCAATCGAACCTAAGAATGTCAACTCCATCAATTAAAAATACAACCACATAAGTAACATCTTTTTCCCTTTTCATTTATTTCCAATCCATACAATTACAACTTATGCACTTCGGCATATTGGATACAATACTCAACAACAAAAGAACAACTTTCTTACTATAGTACAATTAGAGATATCAAATAGGAATTCATCATAAAACCAGATTAAACAATCTGAACATCATATCAGATCCGCGTGCCTTTATTACTTACAATGTCCATCTGCAAAATTGTTAGCACAGGTCAGTTCTGTGAACTGAGCATGATAAGCACTAATTCTTAAAACAATTGCATTCTACCAATTGCTCTCATTAAACAACCTGTTTAAATGAAATCATTTCTTCAAATCCTTAAACATGAATCAGGCTAATCATCTTTCTACAATTCTAACATGACTATAACGCATAACTCATATTATAGCTGCCAATTAAACCTAAATATTTTTCAGATGATTCATCATATATATTAGAGACTAAGAAGAACAAAATGAATCCAAAACATCCATCCATTTGAATCCCAAGGACAACAATAATCCGACAAATTGTTCCATTCAAAAATGAATATCCTATCAATTCGTGTATCCAACAGGTATGTTTCTTTTTTTTTTTAACAATTCCGCAAAGGCAGATTATAACACCCAGCAAGCTCAACTGACGGGATTCCTTTATAATCATTACATTATTTCAATGGTATTGACAAGTACACCAACTTATACTGCAATACAATTTGTTTACCAGTCTCTCCATACAATTTAACAGTCTTTTCTTCTTAAGCCCGTACCGTAAAATTCACATAAGAATACAAAAGAAGAAAGCACTCAAAGTTTCTAGACAAGGAGAGAATATTTTCTTATTCCTACAGTTATATAACAACATATACTTTACAACTTAAGAGAAAGAAACAGAGGCAATCAGATTTCCAATCCAATCATGTTCAGAACTGTACCAACTTCTCAAGAGTGACGCATATACATTCAATCTTGAATTCAATAAGGAAGAAGAAAGAGCAAGAAAATCAGCACCCATCCCTTCCAAATACAACCTGATTTCCATCCATTCATACCCAGGATTACCCATATGATAATAAACATCAAAGTTCCTCAAGCAAGATTTCTCTTGGTCAGGCTGTGTTCCTACTAACCAAGCAAGGTCGTAAAGAAAACAATAATTACATTATATTTTTTCATCATGTGCAAAATCTATTATCATAGACCATCCAAATTCCTTTCTCAGAGATGCAGGTTTAAATATATACATACATCATAAGCATGCGACTAATCAGTCGAGCTCAAAAGAAGGATCTACAGTTTCATCCCACTCAATTATATAATCACCTAAAACTGTCAAGCAATTAAAGAGCTCTCGCGACCAAGCAATAATCAATAAACCTACCAAATTATACTCAACAATTCTTTCCATATCATTCTTTAAACATGAAATTACCCAACGCCATCACCTGACATGGCACAGTTAGGAATTCATTATCTCAGTCATACTAGAGACTAGGTAACATCATAAACAGAAGTCATTTCCATATGCAAACACAACAAACATTTCAACTGAGTCGAACAACATAAAAACACATTGAAAATTTCAACTGACAACCAGGAAACATTTTCAACTGAGTCGGATTCATATGTATACACAGCAACATTTTAACTGAGTCTAATCCCTATGAATATACATCAAGAACTTTTCACAGAAGTCGAGACAACGCGCAAAAACATCAAGGACTTCAACACAAGTCATATCCAACAAGTATTCACAGCAAAGGCTTGGACAGAAGTCAAAATCAAGAAAGATAATCACAGCAAGGACTTCCTAGAAGTCATTTCCTTAACATAAGTTCAACAAAGATTCAGAAAAATCAAGAAAGATTCAACAGAAGGACTTGAAGTCGCCTCAAAGTTCAAAAATTCAACCGAATTCGAAATCAAGAAAGATAATCACAGCAAGGACTTCACAGAAGTCATCTCCATAACATAAGCTCAGCAAAGATTCAACCGAAGTCGAACCAATACGAAAATATAGCAGGGACTCTAACAGAGTCAAGTTTGTATGTAAACCCAGCACACACTTCCACAGAGTCGAACCAAATGTAAACACAACAAGCGTTTTAAATAAGTCAAATCTATAAGTATACCCAACAAAGATTCAACAGAGTCAAACCAAATGTAAACACAACAAGCATTCTAATCAGAAGAATATTTAAGTATACCCAGCAAAGATTCAATAGAAATTCAACAACAAACTAATACAGCAAGGTCTTCAGCCGAAGATGAATCCATAAAAAAAAAATCCAAAACATTTCGACAGAGTCTTCGCATAACCAGAGAAAGTCACAAGAAAAGAAGAACCCAATACATTGCTTCAAACCAACTGTGCTAAGATCACTTGAACAGAGTTGTTTTTAATGAAAGCATTTGAAGGAAAGCAAGATTTTTAAAAGTTAGGGCCTATCATGCCTAATAGTGTCACTTAAAAATCCGAAGAATACCTCTGAATGTGCTCACACCTTCTCTTCTTCTTCCACAATAGATTAAACAACAGTAAATTGTTACCTTCATGCCTTATAAACTTTCCCTGACAGAGAAAGGAGCTAGATATTCTCAAAGTTGCCATGCAACACAGAGTAGATGACTGGTTCGAAGAACCAGTGATCAAGCAGAGAGAAAAACGGAACGCATGGAAAACCAAACAACCAACCAATTTTCCATTTGCATGCCTTCCCAAGCAATCCACACTCGGGAAACGAAGTTCATTAATTGCATTAACTCCCATATTCCCGCCTATTCTCCATTGCCACCGACCGCCAAAGTTGGTGATTGCCAAATGAAAACAAACAACCATTCCCATATTTGGTGATACTGCCACGTTAGGTCACAATATCCATTTGCAACCTCCGCCAAATCCCAAGTCCTTCATCCTTATCCAGCTCATAAATGCCATGGAAACCACCGCCCATGAATCGCGCCCCTTCATAGGTCCCCCTCCATCCATTATCATTAGTTAAGATAGGTTAGAAACATAGGTTAGATCATAAGGTAAGACATTAGTCTTACTTCCATAGTGCTAGGTGTAGCTAACCTTAGGAGCATTAAGCTTATAGTTTAGGGCTAGGTTAGATTAGCAATAATTTAACCAATAGGTTATAGTTTAGGTTAAGGTTATTAACCTTACCGAATCCAGTCTAGGTCTCCCAAGTAGGACCGATCAGTATTAGAACCAAACAGGGTAAAACATCCCTGTAAAGGATCCTATTCGGTATTGCTAATTAAGCTTACTGTATACCCAGGAACATCTTACCTGGCTTAAGGTCTAGGCCTTCCCGATGTTACGGTATTTGGAACCAAATTTCATTTAACATGATCAGCCTGAGTTAAACTCTGGAATTGCTCATTCAACTCATTCAGACCTTGCAACTTTCGTAAGGTCAATAAATTTTGTTCATCCTGAATAAACTTAAAACATCTCTTGGATCAATGCAACTGATCCAAGGCTGAGTCATAAAGATGGATAAATCCACAATTCATCCTGAAATCAAATTGAACTCAGGTGCTAAAAATGAAAGAAATAAAAGAGTCCAAACATATTCTGACTCAGTCAAAGATCTTCAAGAGCAAAGAAGATACAATCCATATCAAGCATGACTTCACAAATCAAAGGAACATGTCCTTATACAGAAGAAATCATATATCAACACTTGAGTGCTCAGGAGGAAGTAACAACAGTTCAGGGTGTTACATGCTTCCCTCCTAAAAGATTCATCATCCCGATGATTACATATTTTGATTTACCTTCAGGTCAACCAATTTATTAGTTCACAATACAAGAGACTAATTCAAACATGAATTATTTTCTTAGATCAATGTCATGATATAATTTATTCAACCTGAATAGTGTTTTCCTCAAAGCTTGCTTACATAAAGACATGAAAAAGATAAGTTCATAATCATTTTTTTTCTCAACAGATTCTATTCTGTTCAAAAAGAAAGGGAAAAGAAATTTTCATCTCTTCTAGATTTTCCCAAGTTGCACTCTCTTCATTAAACTGGTCCCACTGGACCTTACATTGCTGTATTTCACGATTTCTCAAATGCAATTGGTGAGTTTCCAGCACTCATGTGGGTTTAACCACGATTATTCCTGGGTCTTGGATCTGTAAGGAATTCCAATTTAAAACATGTCACAAGTCTGAAACGTATTTCTTAAGCAAAGAAATATGGAAAACATCATGCATGCGAGACAAAGTAGGTGGTAATACTAATCGGATAAGCTACATGGATTGATTATTTCGACAATTTCGAAAGGTCCCACATAACGAGGTGACAACTTCGCAGCCTTGCCAAAATTTATAGAACTCTTTCTAGGTTTAACATGAAGAAAAACCTTTTCACCAAGTTCAAACTTTCGATCAACCCACTTTAGGTCAGCATAGCTCTTCTGCCTGTCTGCTGCTTCTTTCAATCGTTCACGAATCATTTTAACTTGTTGTTCCATTTCAGTGAGGATTTCTGGCCCAATTACCACTCTGTCCTCAATACTATCCCAACTAACAAGGGTTCTGCACTTTCTTCCATAAAGTGCCTCAAAAGGTGCCATTTTAAGAGAAGAGTGATATGTGTTGTTGTATGCAAACTCAACTAATGGGAGATACTCTTCCCATTTATACTGTTGATCCATGCAATACATTCGCAACATATCTTCCAACACTTGATTTACTCTCTCTGTTTGTCCATCCGTTTCCGGATGATATGCAGAACTGAAGTTTAGTTTCGTTCCAAGAGCTGTATTAAGCATTTGCCAAAATCTTGATGTCATTCTAGGATCCCTGTCAGATATAATCAATTCTGGTACTCCATGTAACCTAAAAATTTCATGCATGAATCTTTTGGCTAACACTGGTGAATCATCCTTTAGATTTCCAGTGATGAAATGAGCTACCTTAGTTAGTTTATCTACAACTACCAGGATAACATCATGTTTATTCCTAGACATAGGTAACCCTTGTACAAAGTCCATGCTTATTACTTGCCATTTATACTACGGTATGCTATGGGGATATAATAGTCCAGCAGGGTGCATGTGTTCTGCCTTAACCCGCTGACATTCCAGACAATGAGTCACAAAACCAATAACATCCTTTTTCATACCTTTCCAAAAGTATTGTTGTTTTAGATCAGCAAGCATTTTTGTGATACCCGGGTGTCCAGAAAAGGGTGAATTATGAAATTCAACTAATAATTTCTTTCTCAAATCATTTAGCAAAGGTACGTATACTTTGTTTTCATAACGTAAGATTCCTTCATTATCAAAATGAAAACCTTTATACCTTTCATCCTTTGGTTCTGCAGCAAGCTGCTGCTTTTACTTGCTGAAAGTATATATCAGATTCTGAGGCACTTTTTACCTCATCTTTAAACTGAGTTCTTAATGTTATAAGAGCAGAAATGTGCTTCCTACAACTTAGAGCATCTGCTACTCTATTCTCTTTCCCTTTGATGTAGCTAATATCAAAATCATATTGAGATAAAAACTCTAACCACCTTCTCTGTCTTGCATTTAGATTAGGCTGAGTGAAAATATATTTCAGCCCTAAGTGATCAGTTTTCAACTCAAAAGGTTTCCCAAGTAAATAGTGTCTGCAGACTTGAAGCACATGAACAATAGCAGCAAGCTCTAAATCATGAGGGGCATAATTCAGCTCATGTAACTTAAGTTTTCTACTTTCATATGCTATGACTAGATCATTTTGTAACAAAACACCTCCAAGGCCTTCCCCAGAAGCATCCGTTACAACAGTAAAGTTTCCATTAGGGTCTTGTATAGCTAATATAGGTGCTGAAGTCAACTGGTTTTTCAAACTTTTGAAAGTAGTTCCGTACTTATCATTCCAAATAAATTTCTTATCCTTCTTCTGCAATGAAGTTATCGGTGCAGCCACTTTAGAAAAATCCTTAACAAATTTTCTATAATAACCAGCAAGACCCATGAAGCTTCTTACTTCGTGTACATTCTTTGGTGCAGGCTACTCGGTTATTGCCACTATTTTTGAAGGATCCACAACAATTCCTTCTTTACTAATGACATGACCCAAATAGTGAACTTCAGTATCAAAGAAAGAACATTTGGATAACTTACCGTATAACTTTCTTTTTCTCAAAATTTCCAAAACTATCTTCAAATGCTCATTGTGCTCTTCGACACTTTTAGAATATATGAGAATATCGTCCAAGAATACAAGTACAAACTTGTCCAAATATTCTTGAAAGATATTATTCATTAAGTTCATAAAAGCTGCGGGTGCATTAGTTAATCCAAAGGGTAGAACCGTGAATTCATAATGTCCGTACCTAGTTCGGAAAGCTGTTTTATGAATATCTTCTTCTCTAATCCTTAATTGATGATAACCAGATCAAAGATCTATCTTGGAATAAACCGCTGCCCCACACATCTAATCAAATAGATCGTCAATCCTTGGAAGTGGGTATTTGTTCTTGATTGTTGCTTTGTTTAGCATCCGATAGTCAATACACAGCTCTAAGTGTTCCATCTTTCTTTTTTACAAATATTACTGGCACTCCCCAAGGTGAAACACTTGGTCTAATCAAACCCTTAGATAAAAGTTCTTGCAATTGTGCCTTAAGCTCGACTAACTCTGTAGTAGTCATCTGATAAGGTGCCTTGGAAATAGGTTCCATTCCTGGTTTGATTTCAATAGTGAAGTCAAATTCCCTTTTGGGTGGTAAACCTGGTAATTCCTCTGGAAATACATCCTTGAAACTTTGCAACAGAGGGAATCATTTCATGGAATCACCATCTTCTTCTGAAAATTTAGATATCTTTACTGCATATAAGGTACATCCTTTGTTTTTAGCCTTTTTAAGTTGCATAGCTGATAGTTTCCTAACTGAAATTTCCCATTTCACCCCTTGAATCTCTGCTGTTTCCAGCCGATCATCTAAACATCTTATGTTCTTTTCAAAGTAGTCTACTTTTGCTTTATGGTCAGCTAACCAATTGACACCGATGACAATGTCATAGGATCCCAAAGGTGTAACATAGAGGTCAACTTCTATGGAAAAGTTAGGTAAGTCAAGGACTGCTCTAAAAAGACACATACTCACTGTATGAATAGAATTATTTCCATACTGTAAAGTCTAAGATTTATCCATTTTTCTAGCTTTTCTTTTAAGTTTAGAAGCAAGTTTACTAGAAATAAAACATTCAGTAGCTCCTGTATCAAAAAGAATAGTGACAGGTATGCCAAATAACTTACCCGGAACTTCTATAGGTGTCACTTTCTTTTCAGCTTGCTTGTCTGCTACTGCAGCATGTATCTTATGCTGCTGATTACGATCATCCTTCTTCAAAGGGCACTGATTTGCGTAGTGGTCTTTGCCACAATTATAGCAGCCTCCTACAGGTCCCTTTTTAGGCTCAAAATTACTTCCAGCCTTAAAATTATCACGTTGTCCTCCATAGGGCTTCTGCCCATTGTTATAATTTTTGGCAAAACTATCCCTTACATTTCCAGCAGGCTTATTCGCTATCGTTTTCTTACTATTATCCACTGGAAACTTACTTCTGTTTCCAAACTTTTTCCATGGCCCCTTCTTGGGTGCAAGTGAAGTTGAAGAAGGGTTTACAATCTTCTTCCGCACTTCCTCTTTATGAGCAGAAATAGCCTTTAATTTCTATTCTTTCTTTATGGCCTTTTCAACAACTCCTTCCATAGTGGTTGGGATGTGAACATCGACCTCTCCTCCTATCACGGGATTTAGTCCCATGATGAATTTCCATATTCTAAACTTCTCATTAGTTTGATATTGCGGTACATACATGAGGAGTTTCATAAACTACTCCCAGTATTCATGTGTTAAATACACTATATCTGTTCTCCATATAATGGCACCTAGGCCCATGCGATCCAATATAGATCTATAAATAGTGGTATCCAACCTCCTGCTCCAGGTACCTACCCATATCACAAAAAATATCTCAAGCCTTGACCACTCCACACGTGGCCTAGTAAGGGGCCTCAATATAGAAATGTGCTCATAGGCCAAAACATGTAGTAATGTGATGGATCCAAATCGAACACCATGGTCCTCATGTGTAAACATGTATAGGTCTCTATAAAAATGTATTAATACACATCACTCCCATTCAAACCTAGTTTCATGCTCCATGATACACTAACAAATATTAAGTATCTTATATAAGATTCCCACACCACCACCCTTCACTTCCAATAATGAATTAATAATCACTGTAATTAAATTCTATAATCACAAAACACCTAATCTCAATATGACATCTAGACTAATATCGATCTAGGTCTGTACCCGAGTGCCTGTAAAGTATTGTCTATCTACTCTCATCTTCCTCTGAGCATCTACTATAGCCATCACCTATACTCTCTCACCCATAAATAGTAATTGCAATATATGATATACATCATCTAGGGTCATAGTTATCTCCCTAGTAGGCAACTAAAATGTGTAAGTGTTTAGACACCATCTCTCCCACAATGTAGTGATTGTAGGCATATTATGGGGCACCTCCCCTAATCTTTCTATGTGTCATAAGATGGTAGGTCTATTATATCCCACTCAGCATTGGATAATCCCAATGTCAATAATGTAATCAAATGTCGACATCTATGGAACTCCCTCGCATGAATATCTCTTTGCAAAACATAAACACCAATAAAAAATCGACATTAGTTCCTCATACATATTCCAAATCAACTCATCATATCACAATAGTTCATCAAAATGCTAAAATTTCACAATACCTTATCAAAAACCTCTCCTGGGTCACCAACACCCAGGAGCAAGTTATGGGTGCCTAGGAATAGTTCACCAACGCCTAGAATTGGATGTTAGTGTCCTGAAGGACTTCAGCACCACAACCACTCTCACCTAGGCCAAAAACACACAAAAACATAAAATACTAAATTTTACAAAAAAATAAGGAAAAATTGACCAAAATTTCTAAAAATACACATATGTACCAATGCATCAAGCGATTGTGAATTCAGGTCCTCCGCTACCCTCTCAAACCTCATCAATCTCATTACCCTAATATGTGGAATCTTCACAAGCTCAGAGCTCAAATTCTCACTCAATCACAATTCAAATGAAGTTATTATTCACTTATTACCATTAATATATATAGCAAGTTTCAATATTCCATTTAACTATAGTTATCATTTGTGTGCATTCCTCCAATTAATACACAACACATGATTTTAACCATAGCTTGAGCTTCACTACTATGTTTTTCTCCTCTTTTTTCACCATTTTGTTTAGAAAATTTCCTATCTTCATACAATACATGCTCTACATCACTATTTTTCAATCTTGCACATTTAAAACTCAACATACACACAGTCTCGCCACATCTACTATACTATATTTTTATTTTGGATCAGAATTCATGCTTATTACCACTCCCCCCTTGCCAAAAGGGGGAATATAATGGGGATCACCTTATGATCCCCCTCAGGCTACTATACAATCACTTGAAACTCCTAATACACCATTTTCAAAAAAAATCCATCACACTAGTCAATTAAAGGCACAAATCGTCTCATACAACATTTGACATCTTCTACCAATTCAAATCTATTCCCCCTAATGACATAATCTGGAGGAAAAAAATTATCACCATGAGAAATCTATCACGAAATAAACATTCAATATTCAAATCAAGTCAATTGATCGGTACAGTATAACACCATTTCATTATATTTCTCAAATGACCTAACTTGGGATTTACATCACCTCAATATATTTCTCAGATGACCTAACATGGGAAATTGTTGTTACATCACTTCCATATGACCTAACATGGAATCCATCTATAATTTTTAAAAATCATGACACCTATGGAGTGGGGGAAATGAGACATCATTTCCTTTCTTATACTACTCATATGTGGGTTGTTCAACATGGATCGAAATGGATCAAAATAGAACAAAAATGTGGTCTTTATCCATTTGCAGCAGTTGGAAATTTTGAGGATGTAGTCATAGCTGGAGATTAAAACAATACCTCTCTCGCTAATGCTCTTCCTATGGTGGTAGGGTGCCCAAATCCTTCAATTTTTTAAACATAAGAAATTGATTCGGGAACTGATCACTCCCTACCCCTTCAAATCGCCATTAGCAACAATTTCAAATTTCCAAATTCTCAAAATTAAACCTTCAATTTATCCAAGTGATCCTTACAACGGTTCACCATCTCTATTTATCACCATATGGGTTGGCACACTGACCCATGGGTCACCACACTATATGTTTTTATTCTATGTGTACTTCTGCAAAAGGGCTTCTCCAGACTTCTCACAGGTATGTTCCTTACTTTCTTTACACTACTTTAATTTCATTCAAATAGAATAAAGGGGGGCAAAGTGGACAAAAAATCATGCACATATTACTATTTTACTATACTGCCAAGTATGTTGTTATATGTATGGACCTTGCATGAGAAAATTTTTCACTGGTGACACACTTCCTAGTCCATCTATTTTTCTTTGGTTGTTTCTATTTTTTCCCTCTCTCATATGTCACTTTTGTACCTAGTTCTAGTCAGGTCACATGGATCCCTGTCTATCGATATTCTCACATTTTTCATTAGTTATCCTAGGAAACCAGCACCCATTCTGGACACTAGTTCCCAGGTGCTCCTGTGTACCATGAGAACTCATGTCCTCTTTGTTCTTGTTCACATTTTTGACATTTACAGTTGGCCTTTTCAGTTTTCTTACTCCTATCTCAAGGTCCTAGTTGGCATGACATGTTACTAGTGTTAAAATTCAAGCAATATATTCCTATATATACATAACATGTATACCATTATAAGGACGAGAAATTCTAAAGGGCAAGTATATCTTGTAAATATTAGGTTTTCATCAACCCACTTACTTCACATTATATGTAATTAATTCAATTAAAACATATCTAAAAATCATTATCCTAAGTCACTTAATTCATACCTTCACTACATGATGAGGGTTTCGCACAGGTTGTTAGCATATTATTTACGAGGTTTTAGGATTTCTTGAGCAATTTAAGGAGCTAGGAGATGGATGAAGAGGAAGAGTAATTTCATATCTATGTGATTCCTGATATCTCCAACCTCGTAAAACCTATCTACAATCTTTGCATAACCATATTCCTTCTTTAAAAACTTGATAGACCAGACGTTGTAGAAGCCAGTTCATCCCATTTTCCAGAAAAAAGGTGATAAAAAGAACGACTGGATCTGTTAGGGATTCTAAGGAATCACTGATGAGCAACTATAAATACACATTTTTTTGAGTTGTATAAAAAGTATAATGACAAGTACCTTTTTCATAATCAGCTGCATTGCGAATTCCAATAAGATTCATTCTTGACATTTCAATAGACATGTATATACCAACAACTTACAGCATATTGTATCAACTTCCATTAATTTTAAATGTAACATTTTGAATATAAATTGTTTCATCTTTAATATATATAGCACATAGTGCATTTAACACAACATTAAAATTAATATGAAGCTCCTAAATAGGATGAAAATTTACATATTGAGTGCATATTATTAGATCCATAATTACCTTCCTAAAGGTACTCCTTATCTGCTTCATCTCCTCATTTACTTCCTTCTCCGAAACAAACATCCTTGAAATTCGCCTATAATTTTAAATATAAGCCTTTGAATATAAATTATTTTTCATAATATACTATCCATAGTATATAGTGGTGATTCCCATTATTGCCAGATTACCTTAAGGGTGATTCCCAAAGTCTGCGCTATGCCTCTGACTGGCTTGAGCAAAGAACTCTTCCTATCAGTGTACATAGTTCTGCACTCTCTAAAGGTGTTTTGGCATTTGTTTTTAATTAACAAATTTATAGGTTTCCTGACTACCATTATGAAGCATTGACGATCCCTTAATCAAAACAAAATCGATTATCCACCTGTCAATTTATAATTAGTTGTTAGCAATACCATGGCTAGTTTAACATGGTTGTGTGGATAGGAAGAGAATGATCCCAGATTGTAGCCTGAAGGATTCTTCTTATGATGCCACAAGGATGGAGGCAATTGAGATATGATAAGTTCTAGAAGGTTAGAATTGTTGATTCGAAGCACAACATCATCTAGGAATCAATACATCATCTGACTCCATAGATATTGGGAGGCTTATGTACCCAATCTGATCTTTCGTCGATGACCAATTTTTTCATGAAGAGAATCTATATGATAGTTAAAGCATTACTATTCTCGAAAGGGGATATGTGATAGTTCATCAAGTGTGGGGATCTTATATGCCTCCTTTTGTTGAAGCGTATCATAGTTACAAGGGTTGGTGTCCCTTTTAATCTTATAAAATAGACTTACCTTGGTGAACCTAGAACTTCTACAGCTTCTGATCATGAGGAAGAATCAATGACGCGTATATGGTGAGTCTAAGGATGCCCTAAGATAATATTATAAGATAGAGGAAAATTGAAGACCATAAGTTTAACGCAGAAAGACTTAGGGGGAATGGTGATGGGTAAATAAATACACTTATTGAGAGGCATGTCATTTAGTCCATTTTATCCTTAACATAGTTTGTTTAGTGCCTTTGATTTTAGAGTGCTATTGATACAATAGCCAAGAGGATTTATAAAGTCTAATAAGACTTAACACACATGACTAATCCCTCGATCAATGAGAGCATCATCTATGATCATAGGTACTGGTAAACCCCATCTAAACTAAGATGAAGAGGGGTGGATCGTTTGCATAAATAAATAGCTCATCCAATATTATTAGAGGATATAGGATAATTGAAAAGAAAGAATGAGCTCTCCATGGTAAGATTTTGACACATATGAATGGAACCTTAGTCCTTCTTTATTTCATTACCAATTTTATGCTTTCATTCATGAAAGACCTCTGCAATGTAGGACTCTACCAGCAATCCAGCTAGGGAGGAACAATTGGTGTGATGTCTCCCATGATTCAAAAAAATCGCTAAAGATCATTGAGACTGCTTCATGATGGCGAGGCAATTATGTCAGCATCTAAGCATCCAAGAAAGGAAATTTTGACTTCTATTTTCTTCTAACCCTTTGTAGGAAAGTTGCTTTGAGGGGATCCCACTCATCATGCCACTGGACTTTTGTAGTAGCTATGAGAGTGAATGAGAATCCTCACATAACAAATCCATAAGGAGTAAGGGTGATTATGAAGACTTTATTATTCAAACATTATAAACATAACATTACAATAAATGAAATAACTTTAAAAAATAAATAAGTGAACACATTGACACATGATTTAACGTGGAAAACCCGTAAATGGGTAAAAAACCATGAAGAATAATCCACTAATGTGAGAAACATTTACATCACAGTCCAGTAACTCCTCCCTCCTTCTACTCCTTGTTTTACCCGTGATCAATAAAGATTCACGTGATAATATTTTGAATACATTTCAAATATGACCCATAGTCATATATAAATAACCCGAAGGGTTATGTCTATTAAGTGACGGGGCACACCCTGATTTTGATTAATAATTAGTTACTTAATAACTAATCCAACCTAATATAAATTTTGTATTTAAATAATAAGAATATAACTATTCTATATTATTTAACTATAAACTAAATATTATGATGCACTTAATATTATAGTTCTAACACTCCCCCTTAATATTAAGTGGGGATCCATATGCCAACATTACCTGTTTGTACAACAGGATTTACAAATCCATAAACCCTAAAGGTTTAGGCTAGCACATGTACTTTTGAAGGATTTATAACACCTTCATCATGCTCAACTTACCTTTTGGTACAAAAGGATTTGGAATCCATAAATCAGACATATGATTTAGGCTAAGCATGATTTGTGAGACTACATCTCACTGTTTCTCATGGAAATATTCTTATACCGCATCTCTAGGAGCCTTTTATAACACAAGGACCTCCTTTACAAATAGATGCAAACACTAGGCTGTATTTTCTGTAAACTCTATCATTTTACATGTAAACTCTATCAGTTTACTTTAGATCATACAAGATCTTTTACAATGCTTTTAATCTAGAGTAGAAGTATAGAAGAAGAGGATTCAATCAACCGTCTGACCATTAGGAGGTGACATTGCATGCACACTCCCCCTCAATGGAAACTCTGAAAGGCCAAGCATTGCACGAAACTTGTAGAACTTTGTAGCACACAATGGCTTTGTGAACAAGTCTACAACCTGATCTTCAGTTGGGCAGTACTGGAGATCTATATCACCACTGAGAACCTTCTCACGAATAAAGTGCATATGTATCTCGATATGCTTTTTCCTTTGATGTTGAACTAGATTCTTTGCAAGAGCAATACAACTCTGGCTATCACATAGAAGAGGAGTACTTCCTTTAACTTCCATGTGTATTTCTTCCAACAACCTTTTTAGCCACATGGCTTCTTTTGTTGCTTCCATTGCACTTTTGTATTCTACCTCAGTAGAAGAAATGGAAACTGTCAACTGTTTTTACTACTCCAAGTAATGGCACCTGCACCAAACTTGAATATATATCCAGTTGTAGATTTACGATCTATCACATCACCAGCATGGTCAGAATCACAATATCCATGTAAATATGCATTGTTAGATGAAATATAATGTAAACCATAATTAATAGTGCCCTTTACATAACACAAAATTCTTTTTGCTAACTTCCAGTGATCCTGATAAGGTTCCTGCATAAACCTTGAAGCAATCCCTACTGCATAAGAAATGTCAGGTCTAGTAATAGTAAGATAAATCAAACTACCTACAAGTTTCCTGTATAAAGTAGGATTAGCTTTTTCACATGCAGGTTTAGGATCAAGTTTACATCCTACTTCTATAGGAATAGAAATTGGTTTACAATCAAGCATATTAAATATTTTAAGAATATTAGTTGCATATTGTGATTGAGATACTACAATAGAATTTTTATCTTGAAATATAGCCATGCCTAAAAAATGATGTAATAAACCTAAATCTGTCATCTCAAAATATTGCATTAATTTCTCTTTAATTTTCATAATTAAAGTGTTAGAATTACTAGTGATTAGTAAATCATCAACATACAATACAATGAGAATAATAACATCTTCTTCAATTTTAACAAATAAATCATTATCAGATGCACAGTTAGAAAAACCAATTTCATTAAAAAAACTATTGATTTTAGAATACCAAGCTTTAGGAGCTTGTTTTAAACCATACAAATATTTTTTTAATTTACAAACATATTTTTCTTTTCCTAGTTCTTCAAATCCTTTTGGTTGGGTCATATAAATTTCTTCTTGTAAATCACCATTCAAAAAACATTTTTTACATCCATTTGATGGATTTCCCAACCATACTGAGCAGCTATGGAAATCAAAATCCTTACTGTGCTCATTTTTGCAACTGGTGCAAAAGTTTCTACGTAGTCGATACCGGGTTTTTGAGTAAACCCTCGAGCTACAAGTCGGGATTTGAATTTATCTATACTTCCATCTGCTTTATATTTGATTTTGTATAGCCATCTGGATCTGACTATACTTCATTTTTCAGGAGGAGGGACTAATTCCCATGTTTGATTTTTAATTAAAGTAGTGTATTCATATTTCATAGCATCTTGCCATCTTTTGTCAGAAGAGGCTTCTTCAAAAAGTTTGGGGTTCAAGTTCATACAAGGTCATCAAGGCATGGTATGTATGATGACTTCTTGTCATTTTCTGAAGGTTACCTGAGTTAGAGTCTTGAATAACAGACTCATCCCATCTAGGTCTTTTAGTTACAGAAGTACTAGGAACAATCTCATTATTAACTATAGGTTCTATACTAGTTTCTTCATTACATATATCATTTTCACAATTTTCAAATTCATTATTTTCATTTTCATTTAAAACATCATAAGAAACAGAAGATGAAGAAGAAGAACAAAAAGGTTTTTCTAAGATTTTAACATTCCTATTTTCTATAACTTCTCTTTTAGAGGGATCAAAGATCCTAAGACCTTTAGTTTTTATACCATATCCTATAAAGATGCATGGAAAAGAAGTCTGATCAAGCTTCTTCCATTTTGACTTCAGAATAAAGAGAGAAGTTGGGCTACCAAAAATTCTCAAATGAGATACACTGGGTTTTTGGTTTGACCATTTTTCTAAAGGAGTTGAATTTACCAAGGCTTTAGTGGGAACTCTGTTCAAGATATGAACATCAATGTTCATGGCTTCTACCTAAAGAAACTTTGGACTTGAGCAGAATGAATAATGGTCCTAGCCATTTCTAAAATAGTGTGGTTTTTTCTTTCCATAATCCCATTCTACTGAGGAGAATAGGGAGTGGTTAATTCCCTTTGAATGCCACATTCAATACAAAATGAGTCAAATTCATGACTCACATATTCTCCCCCATTGTCAGTTCTAAGTCTTTTAATTTTAAATTTAGAAGAGTTTTCAACTAAAGCTTTAAATTCTTTAAATTTTGACAAGACATCTGATTTCTTTTTAATGAAATATGACCAAATCATACGAGAGAAATCATCAATAAAAGTGACAACATACAAGGAACCATTAAGAGAGGGAACTTCTAGTGGTCCTCTAACATCACTATGAACAAGCTCTAAAGGTTCTGAAGAGTTATCATCATGATGACTATGAAAAGGGTTAGCAGATTGCTTACCACGTAAGCAACCTTCACAAGTCTCATGATTTTGGGAAATGGGAGGCAGACCAGTTACTAGGTTTAAATGAGACATGTCATGCATACTCCTGAAATTAACATGACCAAGTCTCTCATGCCATAATTGCAAATCACTTTTATTAACAGTTAAACAAGAAGCAAAAGGAAAACCAGAAAATACATATAAACCATCTCTTTGAATGCCTTCAACTATAGTTACATTATGTTCATTTTTAATAAACCATTTATCTTTAACAATGTAACACTAAAGTTATTTTGAGTTAACTGAGAGCAAGAAAGTAAATTCATTTTTAAATTAGGTACTAACAATACATTGTTAAGAAATCCATTTGCTACTTCTACTTTTCTCTAACCATGAACATCAAGAATGGAATGATCTCCTAAATAGATATGTTCATTACATTCACTAAGATCAGATAGAATATCATACCTAAATGTCATATGCCTAGAAGCACCACTGTCTAATATCCATTCATTCTCTTTTGCAGTAACAAAAGTGGCATACAAAGCAATTACATTTGATTTTTGGTTGTTTTTCTGATTCTTGTTCTGATTTTGATTTTGAACAGATTTGTTACCCTTTTGAAATTTAGAATTTGTTCTATTCTTAAATTTGCAATCATCTTTCTTATGTCCAAATTTACCACAATTGTGACATTTTCCATCAAAACTAACTCTTAGATTTCTAGGTTTCTTATCTTTGCTAGGAGGTTTAGGAGTTTGCTTTGTGTTTTTGTTAAATTTAAAGTTTTTATCTTTTGATTTCTGAGCGAGAAGTGCTTGAGAGGCATTCTCCTTAGAATCAAAATTTGACATTACTTGTTCTTCCTGTATTAGAAGAGCACTTAGGGTTTACAAATCTGGTATGTCTTGTTCTGTTTGGTATTTAGAATTCAAAATTGAAATGAAATTTCTAAATTTTTCATGGATATTTAATTGAACAATAAAATAAAGTAATTTATCATGAATTAAATTACTACCACATCCATCTAATTGTGATTTAATATTTTTTATTTTTGCTAAATAATTAATCACTTTTTCATCTCCCTTCATGGGAGTTGTCATAAGCTCTAAAATCAATTTAATAACTTTTGACAAATGTGCACCTTCATGCATTGACTCTAACTGTGCCCAAGCTCACTAGGGCTTTTAAGGTTTCCGATATGAAGCAAAAATTCATCTTGTACACTTCACAAGATAATCGACATTGCCTCTTGTATTTTTGTTGATATGAGGCAACATTATCAGTAGTTGCATGTCTTCTAGTAGGAGCTCTCTCTGTTCCACTTACAACTTCCCACAACTTACAAGCCATAAATTCTACTTTCAATCAGATTTTCCAAATGTTGTAGTTGTTTCCATTCAACATCTGTGATTTTTCAATTACAAACTGATTAGATCCCATTTGTGCATAAAATACGATAACAATTAACAAACAAGGATTAAATAAGAGATCGATAGATAAATCCCCCTGTCATATTTCAATCCTCGTAATTGATCTCGATCACTTTTACGTCACAAAGGAGAGATCTTGTATAAAAGGAATCTATACATGAAAAATTTAGAACGATATCAATAATTTGAATCGAAACATGAGTGATTTTTTTTTTTAGTTTCACAATAAATTACGACAAAAAAAACATGTCATATAGAAATGATAATTTTATTATTAATTACAAAAAAAAAATGTATAATTTGATCGTTAAAAAAAAAGGTGTATTTTGATAAAAAAAAAATGATATATAATATAAAAGATATTTTTTACAAATAAATAAACTATATATATATATAAATATATGGGCTCTTTCCCATATAATCAACTTGATATGATCAACTCGGTTGAGCTATTTGATTAACTCGGTGAGCTATTTTATTTAAACCATATAAACTGAATGCCATATAATTCCAACTTATATTCAAACTAACCAAATGCACTTTACCACTATATTACCACAAACTAGCCACTGATCATATTACCAAAGGACCCGTGGTCGAGCCACATTTGTTAAATCGAAGCCACCAATTGTGCTTGTGTGGGGCAAACAAAACAATGGGTGGTGTGACCTAAGTCACACCACCATCTACCATATGGGAAGGCTTATAAAGCCTTCCCCACCACTATGTCATCCCCAATGTGGGACTAAAACCCACACAAGGAAGGGGGGGGTTGGTGGTAGGGGTGACAACAGAGAGGGCCCACGTGAGGCCATGTGGTGCAGCGTATAGGGTTGCGCAGGTGGGCACAGAATGTGCCACTTGGCATGAAGAATAGGAGGGGTCGTTGTAGGAAGGGGGCCACTCCAATAGTTAGGGTTAGGGTTTAAGTTTTAAATAGGTTTTTTTAATTTAATATATTTTAATATATATATTTATATATTATTTATATTATATATATAGTTTTATATATGGTTTTATAAATATATATATATATATATATAGTTGTATAACAACTATATATAATTTTATAAATTATGAATACTATACAAAACAAATTGTATAGATTTAGATACAAAGAAAATTCTGAATGAATTATTCAAAGAATAAAATAGGATTTCATTTTTCAAAAAAAATGTAAAAAGAACAATATTACCAGGAGACCATATTTTTCACATGACCAATGAAAAAATTCAAATGGCCTATTTTCCTGAATCTTGTCTCCTGTGTACTTTATTTTTCACTTGGAATTTTTACTTGTTTTCTTGAATTCCTGCATACATTATAAACTATACAAAATATTTCAAATATTAATAGTTCTTACCTTGATTTTGCAGGTTGAATAATTCGAATGATTTTCACTTCATTGTGGAGACTCCAATTAACTTCCACCTGTGCAACTAACATTCGAAGAGGGGAGGGGGGGGGTTATATAATATTTCACCCCAACTACCTAACTTCCCAACGGTTGCACCCTTTCATTTAATAAGTTAGGTGGTGAAATTAAATTTAATTATCTCACTCTGGTACCATGTCAGGGCCGAGATATTAAATGGCATAGCATTAAATATTATTTAAACATTATAACACAACATTATAATAATGAAATAAATAAACAAGTAAATAAAGGAACACATTGACACATGATTTAATGTGGAAAACCCGTAAATGGGTAAAAAACCATGAAGAATAATCCACTAGTATGAGAAACATTTATTTTACAGTCCAGTAACTCCTCCCTCCTTCTACCCCCTGTTTTACCTGTGATCAATAAAGATTCACATGATTATAATATTTCATATATTTCGAATATGACCCATAGTCATATATAAATAACCTGAAGGGTTATGTCTATTAAGTGATGGGGCACACCCAATTTTAATTAATAATTAGTTACTTAATAACTAATCTAACCTAATATAAAGTTTATATTTAAATAATAAGAATATCTAGCCTTAAACATTACCTGAAACCATCCTTAGATGGTCATTTCCTAGGACCTTATCAGTCATTTTACACATTTCACTTTTCTTCTAAATTAATCAAGATAATAAAAAATTCTTCTCCATGATTTTCATGTTGTTTGTAATCAACTATCTAGTTTTATTTTTTCATTATTAGGTGATTGTTTGTTTCCATGGTTCTTACAAGACAACAATCCCATATCCAAACCTCTAAAAACATGACAAAAAACAGAAAATTCCAACGATCCATTGACAATCTTCAAACCCACCTCGAGGACACCTCACATCTACTTGAACAACAACGGGCTTCCCTATCACCTCGACCAAAAGATCAAGAATAACCTCATTCTCCTAGTAGCCAATCTACTTCATATGAAATACCTGATCCTTTCAGTCCCCATTTCTTTGATAGTGGGGACCCTATCTTTTATAAATCTTAGATTCAAAATCCATTGCTCTCAATGCATACCTTGTTGCTCAAGGTGTTCATCTTCAGCCATTTACCCTTGAACCACGACCTTATGTACCTGATCCCTCATGTGCTTACCATCTCATTGATCCTAATCATGAGCTATCATCCAACAGATACATCCTTATCCTACAAGTAGTAATCAAAAACATCTAATCTTGTGTCTTCAACCCTATCATTGCTTTTGATCTTAATGTAGTTTCCTCACAAGATACCAATAATCCACAATCCACATCCTTAGTAGACCCTTTGACTGGATCTACTCCACCTCAAAACAATGTCAAACCATCATCACCACACAAACACCTCCTATTTCTTCTGCTATTCAGACTCCTCCCATGAGTTCTATAGCCATCCCATCAAGTGTAGCTCAACCTCCCCCATCCCAACAACCTACATCCATTGTTCAAAACATAGTTATGTCTATTCCCACATCAACCCCACTTATCAATACTAGTTGTATTTCTATTATTCTCCCCTCTTCACAACAATCATCTACTATTCCCATTTCTTCTCAATCTATACCTCAATAGACTCCACCTATGATCCATACCTCTATTTCTTTTCATTACCACAACAGACTCAGTCATACAATTCATACCAATATACCTCTATCAATAGTCACAACCACTCATCCATACCTCTATCCCCTTTCATCACATCCCACAATAGTCACAACCTCTTATTCACACATCTATTCCTTTCCAACACATACCCCAACCATCACAACCCCTTTTCAACACCTCCATGCCTATCCAATATCAATATATTCAACCTTCACAACCAATAGTTTCATAACCCATTTATAATATCCTCAAAAAACATTCCTCAATAAAACATTCCCTTTCAATAGAATATCCCTCAACAATATCAACCCTACCAGTAACCTAATCAGTTTTCATATAATCATCCTGGTTCATCCTTAGCTAATACATAGTTCAATAACCACAAACAAATCCTCTTCAATCTTTAATGAACAAAATATCTAGCCTCGAAGCCACTTCCATGGGTCCCAAGAATACACTATCATATGAACAAATATGCAATGAGCCTATTCATCCATCCGTGTGTCATACAAATCTTATCCTCCTCACTGGGAACTTCCTAAGTTCCTTAAATTCTATAGTAAGGAAGATCCTCAACAACATATATTGGATTTTCATCATGCCTGTTACCTTATAGCTCATGATCAAGACTTAATGCTTAGGACATTCCCCATGTCTCTAGCAGGCCCTGCTCTAGACTGGTATAAAAATATCCCAAAATATTCCCTCTTTTCATTTACGCATATCTCTCAACTATTCCTCGAACATTTTTCAATCAACATCACTCGTAAAATCACTATTACCGACTTATATGAAATCAAAACATTTGAGGATGATTCCATTGTATAATTTGTTTCCCATTAGAGGGGTATCATCAATCAACTATCATTTTCCCTCCCACAAATAAAGTTAATCAAATTATTTTCTCATTCTTGTGCTAAACATATCTCATCTACACTTTAAATCCAATCCTTTCAGATGTTTGATGAAGATTTTACAATGGCCTGCAAACTTGAGCTCTGAGCCCTTGAAGAAGGTAGAGTCAAACTTAGACCAAAGAAACCAAAAACTAAATTCTCATCCAAACCATCCTCTAGCCAAGACAAATCCAAATCATCGGCCAATGCAGTGGTTGTCAAATCTACCTCCAAAGAACATTCGCCTGTCAGATGCTCTCATCCTCAACAAAACTATACTCCTATCAATGAATCATATAGTGCGGTTTTTTACAAACTTCTCATTGCTAACATGATCACTCTTCCACCTATCCATCCTTTCAATACCTCCATTTCAAAACCCTCTTGGTACCAAGACAGTGATTATTGAAAATACCATAGGGTCAAAGGTCGTGACATCAAAAGGTGTCACTCATTTCATAATGTCCTTTAGGATATGATTGATAAAGGTGACTTAAATTTAGATAACCATAATGAACCCTAAAATAAAACCCTCGATGTCTTTAAACAACCATTTTCAAACCATTCCCCATCAACTAGTCAACCAAAAACTAATAATATTCAAGCCCATCATACCATCAACACAATTAATGAAACACTACCTACTCCTGAATCTACACCCGTACCTTCTTCTAAAAACTCCACTATAGAAACATCAGATAATAAATCCATACAACCCACCAAATCTATCATCAGAAATGAACCTTCCTCATTAGATCTTGCCCCTTCTTCACCCATTCCATCTATGAACTCTTCATAACCTCTTAATAAAAAGCAACCTATCCTAAAAATTGTGAAAATTTTGTATGATGAATTTGTGGCTCAATATCACATACGTAACCTTCAAAATACTATCCCACTTCCATCCAAAAAGGTTACCATCATATCTCAAAACCATCCCACTTCTTCAACACAAAAACTGAAATCTCAGCCCTCCATCCTAGGGCCACATCCTTCATCTAAATTACCTATCACCATCAAACAATCAAAAATCACTCACCCACCCATAACCAAAGAAGTTACGTCAAAAGTATTATCCCCCACACCCACCAAATCAAACGAGACTCTGCTTCCTTCAAAGGATACTACACATCGACCCTTGAACAACTTCTTCAACAGTTACTCATAAAGCTTCCTCCACTTAAGCCATATAGCTCTCGAGGATGGAAGCCCTCCTGGTATAACTATGAAGCCTTCTGTGATTATCACCAAACACTAGGACATCCCATAGAACACTACAAAGCATTCCATGTTGTCATGAAAAACCTTGCAGATAAGGGTTTACTCCCTTCATAATTACATAAATCAAAAACCTCTTGTGAAACATCTACAACAAAAGTACCTACCTCATCATCACCACCTACTGAAGGGTCTTCTAGTAAAACCCCTCCTCATCAAATTGACGTTGTTCATATTACTACCCGAGCACACACCCATGAACCCAACCCTTCTGATAAAAATAAATCCAAGGTTTCCATTTCTCTCACTCAGGATCATCTGATCAAACTACACCTTCCCAGACTAAGGTTACCATCCTTGCTTCCCCTTCTACACAATCCACTACCATAGTTCAAAAAGTTGTTATTAAACAATTACACTAAGCTCCCATCAAGATGTCTCTTTACGAGTTGGTTCAGACCTCACCATCACACAAACAAGCCATGATTGAATCCCTTCAGTCCATATCCATGCCTTCAGATGATCCACAACCCTTTGCAAACCTAGTAGGAACTCTCCAGGAATCCACTGCTATCTCCTTTGATACTTCTGAAATACCATCACTATAGCCAGAAGATCATGACCTTCCCCTCTTCATCACCACTCAAGTCAATGATGTCCTTGTAAAAAGATTCATGATTGATAATGGTGTTGCAATCAATATTATATCATCATACGCCTTTAACTAACTTCACTTACCAAACACCATTGTCACCCAAACACCAGTTGTACTCTGAGCCTTCAATGATACAATTGCTCCCACGTTGGGTACAATCATCTTACCACTTAAAGTCGGTGTCAAAACTCTTCCTAAACTCTTCTATCTTGTAGAAGGAGAGTTCCAATACAACATATTGTTAGGCCAACCCTGGATATGTGTTATGCATTGTATCCCCTCCACACTGCATCGATGCCTTAAATACAAACATGAGGGTAAAACCTTTATGGTTCCTGTGGATCCTAACCCCTTTAGAGCTTGCAACATGATGTATCATCCAAATGATGTACTTGTTCCAAAATCAAAATCCTCTAACGAGGCATCTACCAGCACATCCATCCCATCATCCAAACTACCAGATGATTCCTCCCTTGATGACATTATGGAGTGTCTTTCGCTTGGGGAGTATCACCTCCTCATGCTTAATTCACTTCCTACACCCAATATGTATGGAAGACCAGATAAACAACCCATGTATGAACCTAACATTAGAGATGTTATCTCCTACGGTCCCGTGTATCTAAAAATGAATCTCATCTATGGAGGCATTGATCACCCCTCTTCACAACCAACTCCTTAATGTCATGCCATGCCATTCATATAAGACTTCAAATTATTATATAACCAAGTCTTCACACAAATGTACCTCCATCACTGTGCCTGGAAAGGATTTGGGTTTGGATTTTATGAATAAGGAATTCATGATTTAATCATCCAACACTCCCACAAACCACACGAGAAACACAGGTTGGGTTATGAGAAACCAACCTCTAAATCTTCCACATCAAATACTATCACACCCAACATCGAATATGAACCATCATCCTTGACTACATATGACGATCCTATGGACACTAACGACACAATCTCCATCCCTCCTAACTTTTTTTAATTAATACTATTTCCTTAGGACCATTGACTTATCAAACTAATCATGTTACTAGAATACTTCTTCTCATCTTGCCAGAAATGATTGAAGAGGATTCTCCCACGATCAATATTCTCCAATGTCAAGACGATTAAGATATCCTCTCTCACATGGGGGTAGGACCATTTCCTTCAAAAATCCTTACCACCTGACACATCCATGCTCCTCAATGAATCCACCATCGACATTAACATAGGAATGCACACGGACCTCATATAGTTAAATTCAGCCAATATTTAAATACAAAGGATTTAAACAAATTCAACACCTTCTTATCCAAATATAGTCAAGCCTTTGTCTGCTCATATAATGATATGTTAGGTATTAACCCTAATATAATCATACATAATATCGTCACTTATCCTAATGATAAGCCAGTTAAACAAAAGCTACGTAGGATGCACCCTCACATATATCTTCTCATCAAAGAAGAGTTACAATTTTTTACTCTTTGCTAACTTCATCATACCTGTGAGAGCTTCTTTTTGGCTAGGAGGAACTACCTGTAATAGAAAAAAAGACCACAAAAAGATAGCTAAATGATATATGACATTGGAATGCCTAGTGTATGCTAGTTCCGGGAAGTGTGATACTTGCTAGATGGTTGTCAATCCATTGTTTAAAAAAAATTAATGTGAGCAATAAGTAAATTCCTACTGTAGTTGATATGATTTAAGTATCTCATTCAATCACAATAAGAAAATATAATATAATGGGCTAGGCTATAGTTAGATCTAAGGGGTTGGTAGGTGTCGGGGTATTGGAACTGGTCAGGGTCAAGTTCTAGGTTGTTTAGGTTATTTGGTAAAAGGTTGTTTAGCTCTGTTCTTAGGTAGGGTATAAAACACAGAGACCGATGTCAGTTGGGTATAACCGATGATGGTCAAGGGTTATACCGACGACGTTTGGGTAACCGACATCATAGGTAGGGGAAATTGAGTTGACTCAAAAACTAGATTGTAGGAGGTTGATTTGGGCTTCTTTGATTACTACAAAGTATTGGGATGGTCTTAGGTCTGTGTAGGAATTTAGGTGAATCACTCAGATGGGTAAAAGGGCCAGTTTGATAGGTAGATCTGGTAAACAGTTGGTAGTGTGTTAGGTGAATGGGCTATGAAAAGTATCCAATGAGAAGAATGGGAATGGTGATAGAAAAATGATAACAGGATCTATCTATGAAACCAATAGGAATGGAAATCATTAACCTAGTTAAGAATACTTATCAGATGTTACAGGTCGATTGGTATAATGTGGTGGTTGGTGGGTTGATAGGAATGGAGCCAAGTGCAATAGTGCTACGGCAGCAGAATTGGGTTACTCCATGTGTAATGCTTCAAGCCTATGAAGCGGTAGATTTGATGTTGGTGCATGAAAAGACCTGTGGTTCTCTTGATTGTAGGGTCTCTTCTCGAATGCCAAAGATGCTCTCATGAATGTTCCAACCCAAAAAAAGGTTGAAAAATCTTATTGAATAAATGGTAACCGATGGTGGTTCCTTGACCGGATGTCACTTTAGGGGTGACCATGACGTCGGTTAAGGTGGGATTCCCTAGGTTTCCTAAAATGGGAACCTCTTTCTCCCTTTTTGGTGTGAGTTAAGTTTATGGTCTCATGGATTAGAAGTCTTAAGCTTCTCTTTAACTCACATGGGAAATAATGTGGTTAGAGAGTTGGATTGATATTAGGTTAGAAGAAGTCTTAGTTCATTAAGGCAAGTAAGACTTAGTTATTGTTAGTTATGGAAACTTGCCAAGAATAGGTCTAGGGTGAGGTATGGATGAGGTGAGGTGAGGTGGTGGGGTAGATAATTAAGATAATTACGATAATAAATATAATGAGGATATATATTGAATTCAATTAAATGGTAAAGGGGTGTATAATGGAAGGGGACCTTGGTGTAGGTGAGTATGTTTGAGCTAGTCTATTTGACTAGGGACCTAGGGGATATGTGACAACAACTTTGGTGTCAATAATTTTTAGGTTTTTTTTTAGAATTCAAGTTTTAGTAAGGACGTTATGAAAGTTTTAATATGTGTTTCCGTGTGAAGTTGACCAATCTAAACTAGTATTCATATTTTAGGGTTTGCGGGAATTGATTTTTTGGTGGTTTGAGTAAAAGTGTTGATGGTTTAATCTACGAAGGTTTTTGGCTCAAAGTTTTCAGGTTTTGGGTTATGTGGATTTGGGTAATTAGGTTTTCATTTTTTGGGGTTGGAAAAGGATAGTCACATTTTATATCATTTTACTTTTCATGAACTCAACATTGTTCATGTTTCATGTATTGCAATATTAGAACTCTAATTGTTTGTATTTCACTTTCATATATGGCTCTAAAATTGATATTTTAAGTTTCAAATTTCAAATAGGATACTCACATTTTGTATCAAACTAATTTTCATGTTCTCGAGATTTTAAAATGCATGTTTTCATGGGTTTATAATTATTGGGTTAATGTTTTATTGTTTTTAATAAGATAACACGTGCATTTTATAGAAACTTTCGTGTTTTTTTGGGTTGGGGTTTTTCATGAGACTAAAGTTTTTGGATTTGAGTTTCAATTTTTGGGTCTCGAGACTTTTGACTCTTTTTTCTTTTGAGTTTCATATTTTTCTTTCCATGTAATAAAGCTACAACAAAAAATTTCTATACTTTCAAACTCATCAACATTTTCCTATCCTAGAAAATTAAGATGTATTTTCTAGTATAAGAAATAGAAGAGATAAAAATTATGTGTCTAGTTAAAATGTGAGTAGGAGTTATAACTATTGTTACTAAAAAATTAGTTATGATTGGAAAATATTATCACGGTTATGTATATATTTTTTCTCAAAAAGTGTTTGAAGCATAATTTGTTTCTCTTGGAAAACTATGGAATAAATCTAAATTTTTGGTTTTGTTCAATTATATTTTCAATCTTTTCATCCTGATGTCTGTAATTTATTCATCCAATAAGATAATTTAATCGTAAATCAATAAACAAGGGGTTTGTGCTAATGTGGTTATTATTTACATATAGCATTAATCATGGTTATCAACAGGTAGTATATTCATATTATTAATTAAAAAATCAATGTGAAGATCAAAATATACTATTATTAGCAATTAGGAAGAAATCAATGATTAGAAATAACTTCTAAGAAGGTGAAAACACAAGAAAGAGGGTGCACTTAGTTGATTGTAGGCAAATTCAGATGGTAGTGATGACAGGATAAGAAGGGTAGAAGTGTTTTAGCAGTTCTTTGTCTATGAATCTAGAGTGTAAAACTAAGAAGGTACGGAACCACCGAATGTATATAGAACCATTTTACAATTCCATACCTATTTAGAATTTTCATATGACGAGATCATATATTCTTGTAAACTCTTGTGCCTATGCAAACCTCAAAATATGTTTTTATGTGAAATATTTTGTATGGCCTGAAATAACGTAAAACCCTAACCATGGGTAAGATAACCTACAAAAAAGTTAGTGTTTAGGTTAAAGTGTAATCCATACACTACCTACATTGAAAATAATCTAAAGAGGCCTCAATTTACACATAGTTCTCCACCTAGCATGCGATATCTATATGGATGCAACTGTCTTTGACAATGGACCTGATCACTTGATCAATTCTGAGATAACAATGGCTTTCCATCTTAGCTTGAATTGGCTTGGTTGGTATCTAGATTGGGAAGAGTGAATTTATAACATGGTTAAGTGTGTATTAGACCTATGTGGGGGAAAATCTCCTAAAGTTTGCAACTTATTTTTAGGTATTTATGAGAGCTTGGATTGCTTTAGGAATGATATTTACATTTAACACTCTTGAAAGTGCTAGGTAAGTAAAGGAGAGAATTATAATTACTTATATAAGAATTTGTAGGTATAATTTTTTATTGAGGCTAACCCATGAGGAAATTACCGACCCATAGAAAGATATCAAATTGACAAAGTGGTTGTTGGGTGGATACTAGGGATGAACCTATTAGTTTGAGACCAAATAGTTCCCACTCAGAGGTTTGGACTTGTATGAACATGGAGTGAGGTTCTAGAAGACTGGTTCGAGTCATAACACCTTGGATGTGATAAACTAGTATGAAATCATTGAAACACTATTGCAAGGTTCAAAAACTTTCGATCCTTGGAATATTACACTGAAGTAAATATTTAAGTGTTCACATGTTAGTGATTTAATAATTTTCAAATCTTAATCATAGGAATGATTCATCAAATGAGTATAATATTAACAAGCAATCTATATCATGCAAGAACACACGCAAGTATAAACAATAGTGACACTAGGAGTGAATTAGCTTGTATTTGGAGATCTAGGATGATTATGGCATGGAAACTGACTAGAATAGGTTGGATCTGGAATGAGTAAAAGCTTGTCTAGGAAACTAGAATCTAAAACCCCCATGGAAAGGACCTCCCAGATAAGGACAAGACCACCTAGGCGGCTATTTTTTGAATTGGGTGCTGAGTGTTATGGTAAATGCTCTGGTTCTAATCTTCTTAGGGTCTGAACTTATAGTCTTCCTTTCACTCTTTGTCACCATCTAATTCAATATAGGGTTTCAATGTTACACCCAAACCTACAAAACACATGAGATTCCCTATCCTACTAGATACAAGGCTTAAGAAAATATTAGATGACCTAAAAACCACATACCTATACAAGGCTAAATATTAGATGCCATAATAAATAATGCAAGAAGATCATGCACAGATAGCCAGATTCACAGTGAAAGATCAATAGGATGCAAATGAACACAGAGAGGGTTGAGAATTTTATCCACAGACATGCATTAATTTTCTCGAAAGATTGATACAACACACTGCAAAATGCCAAGAGGCTTTCCGTTGCATTACAAATTCAAATGGGAGGTTTTAACTCCCCAAGTTCACCTGCCAAAGAGAAGAAGGAAGGGGGCAAAACAAAAATGTCCAACTTTTTAAAAGAAACCCCTCCTTAAAATTTATATGGAGAAAAAGAGAGGGAGAAGAGAGGAATTCGAAATCTGCTCCAACCACCTCCAGACTGCCTTAACTCATCTCATTATGCCAGTAGGTGAGACCCCTAACAACCCCAAAAAATGACGAACTGTATTTTACATTTTTGAATAAATTTTTCTCACTCAAATCAAGCACTATCCATTTTCCATAGTTTGGTGAAAGGACAAAATGATTTGTATTTGCTTGCCGAGCTCCGAAAAGTCCAACCTTGCGAGAATCCGAGCTCCCTATGAAAATTTATGGCCATTTGAATATTCCCCAAGTTAGGGTCTGTTTCCGAGTCGGGTTCCCTGTTTCTCCTTAGCATCCGGTGCATCGGGTTTGGAGGGTGCCTCAACATGTTTTTGCCCCATGCTTTCCCGAATCCAAAATGTCCCGAAATCCCTTTTTGTCGGGTTTTTAGACCTCTCCGACATATTTCCTTTGTGTCGGGTTTCTTGACCTCTCCGACATATTTTCCTTTGATGTCGGGTTTCTTGACCTCTCCGACATATTTCCTTTGTGTCGGGTTTTTTGGACTCTCCGACATATTTCCTTTGTGTCTAGGCTTGCAAAAATATGGACCTTTCTGACATATTTCCTTTGTGTCGGGTCTTCTTGACCTCTCCAAAAAACAACAATCTATGGGGGGACCTTTGTGTCGGGATTTTTGGACCTCTCCGAAGTCATCATTTCCTTTGTGCTCGGGTTTCAATGACCTGTTATCATAATTTACTTTGTGGGGTGAATTTTGGATAACAATTTGGTGACTCAGAGGGGGTCACCTTCCTGCTAGGTGAAAAGATCAGTAGCCTTTTAGAAGAGTCCATTGGGCATGGAGTTATAAAACATTCTACCTAGAATCCCAACTGACTATCTAATCCTGTAAGGAGGAAGATGGCAACTATCTCCTGATGAAAGCAAAAGACTGAACTATAGAAATCCAACCTAGGACAACAAAACCTGTGCCAAAGCACTTAGGGAAATTGAAACTAACTACAACAAGACAATGTGCACAAGCACTTAGAGGAATTGAAAATCTAGGCTAATATTTACAAGGTAGTGAACCTTCCCTTTTCAGTAGCAATGTTTGAGATAGATTCCATTGAACCAGAATCTACAGTTCTTCACCATCCAATGTAGACAATTGGAAGGCATTGTTATTCTTACATCCCGTGACCATGTATGGGCCACTCCAAATGGCATCAAACTTTTGAATGCCTTCCTGGTTTTTCTCGATCTGCATCCCATTTCAACACTAGATCTCCAACCTGGAAGGTCCTATCTCTTGGCCTTCCTATCAAAGGTCTTCTTGATCAAGGCTTGATCCTTCTCCATTGTTTGGGATTGCATGTTCTCTGATTTCTTCCAGCTCCATCAACTCTGCATACCTCACCTCCATGGGCTCAAACTCTAGTAACTCCAGCTGCTTCATGAGTTCCAACGTTGGCAACTCAAGTGACATGGGCAAGATTTCCTCTCTTCCATAGACAAGCCTAAATGGAGAGTTACCTGTGGATCTTTTGGGAGTTATCCTATCAGCCCATAAGGCTGATTTCAGTTTGGTATGCCAAGACCTCTGATTCTCATCAAGAGTCCTCCTAATGATCCTCAACAAGTTCTTATTTGTAGACTTGGCCTGGCCATTACCCTAAGGGTAATAGTTTGATGAAGTGCTTAGGTAAATACCATTCTTGACAGCCCACTCAGTCACCCTAGATCTAATGAATGCCAATGCATTATCAGAGATTATTGTAGTAGGTACACCAAATCTAGTCGTTATTCCCTCATAAAAGTCTAAGATGCTAGACTCATTTGCCTCTTTGAGTGCTACTGCTTCTGTCCATTTGGTGAAGTAGTCTGTGGCTGTCAAAATCCATTTGTGCCCTTGGCTTGAAATGGGATTAATGACTCCGATGAAGTCCAAACCCCATTGCATGAATGGCTGGTCAACTGAGATTGGATGCAATGGGAGGGCAGCAAGTCTCTCTTTTCCTGTGAAGAATGCACAATTCTTACACCTCTTGATCCATGCATAGTAATCACTGAAGATTTTAGGCCAATAATAACCAGCCTTCATGATTTTTAGAGCTGTCACTCTTGGTGCAAAATGGCCACCAGCTGGTCCACCATGAAACTCTTCTAACACCCTTTGAATCTGATTTGTGCTAATGCATCTCAGCAACACTCCATTCACATCTTTCTTGAACAAAACTCCATCAACAATGGCATACGGAACAGCCTGCAACCTGAAGTGTCTCCTTTGGGTCTTGTTCATCTCTGGGGGGCACAGGCCTGTACCTAGGAAGTGTATAATGCCTTGGGTCCAGCAAGGAGTGGGGGAAGCATTGTCTTCTTCTTGATTGCCACTTGGCTCATGGCTGTCCTGGACTGTCAAAACAGCCTCTTCTTTGTTGCATACTTCTTTTTGCTTCCCCAAAACCAGCTGCTCACACAGTCCTTTCCCTCTTACCAGCTTGGTGACCTTGATCTCAATGTCATATTCCATGACACGGGTGATCCAACCTGCCCTTTTCTCATTCAAATCCTTGTTGAGGAGGAAGTCCTTAACTCCAGCATGTGAGACCAGCAACTGGACCTTGTTGTTTGAGATTAAATGCTTGAATTTCTTCAAGCTTCTGATTACTGCAAGCACATGCTTCTCAATAAAAGAGTACCTCACCTCATAGTCATCTAGGCTCTGGCTGAAGAAGGCAACCGGCTGCTCATCATTATCTTTGTTCTGCTGTACTAGAATGGCAGAAATAGTGTCATCACCTCCAAATGCATAGAGGATGAAATCCTTGGAGAAGTCTGGGTTGATGAGAGTTGGTGCTTGAGAGATAGCTTCTTTGATTGCTTCAAAACTCTCCTTGCCTTCTGCTGTCCACTTAAAAGCCATGCTCTTCTTTAACATTTTGGTGATGGGCTTGACAAGGGCTGCAAAATCTGGGACAAACCTGCGGACAAAATTGATCCTTCCCAAGAAGCTTTGAAGAGCCTTCTTGTGACTTGGCAATGGTAGTGCTCTTATGGCTTCAACCCTCTCTGGATCAATTGCCAGTCCCTCTTTCGAGACAATATGGCCTAGAAGTTTCCCCTCATGAGCCAGGAATATGCATTTTTTGGGATTCAATGATACCCCAAATCTTCTACACCTCTGAAATACCTACCTCAGATGAAAAAGGTGATCCACTGCATTTTTGGAGAATACAGTGATGTCATCAAGATATATCAAAACTATTTTATTGATCAACCCCTTGAATGCCATATCCATTGCCCTTTGGAAAGTGGCTCCAGCATTTGATAGGCCAAATGGCATCTTCTTGTAGGCATATGTTCCCCATTTGGTTGTGAAGGCTGTCTTGAACTGATCTTCCTCCCTCACCATAATCTGATTGTAGCCTGAGTAGCCATCAAGTAGTGAAAACCTTTCTGAACCAGCTACAACCTGCAATATTTGCTCCATGGAAGGGAGTGGATAATGATCCTTGAGAGAGGCTCTATTCAAATCTCTGAAGTCGACACACAACCTGATCTCTCCATTCTTCTTTCTGACTGGGACTAAGTTGGTGACCCAACTTGAGTGTTTGATGGGGAAGATGATACTGGCCTCAATAAGCTTGCTTAACTCTTTTCTCATGAGAGGTTCAATATGGGGATTCACTGGCCTTTGCTTTTTCCTGACAGGCTTGGATTCCGGATCCAGCTCAATAGTATGTTGTGCCAACTTTGGGTTGAAACCTCTTAGATCTTTGTAAGTCCAAGCAAAGACATCTGGGAACTCTTGAAAAAGCTGAACAAAATCAGATTTCTCTTGTGAGGTACTTACTTTGCCAATCTGCAATGTTTTGCCTTCTTCCACTAAAATAGGCTCTGAATCTTCACCCTTTACTTGAATGTTCACTTTCTCCTTCCGGAACTGATCATTCGGGTTGAAGATTGACTCCAAGGTTATGAGGCCTTTTGGTAATTTGTTAGTTCTCAGCTGCACCACTTGGTCACCATACTGCTGATGCAGCTTGTCTTGATTCCTAGCGGAGAACTCAGCTTCTTCTTGTAGGAAATTAACAATTTGCTGATCATTCTCGAAGACTTGCCAACTTGTATTGTTATCCGGAACAGCTGGTCTCACAACCAATTTGATATGAGGCTGAGATTTCTCACTTTTGATACTTTCTACAACATCAAAGGCAGCCCCAATTGCTGCAAGCCTGTCAGCGGCTTCATTCTTTTTTCTTGGGATGGAATTGATGCTAAAAGCTTCAAAATCTTCAATAAGATCCCATACCTGATTTTTGTAGTTCTTCAACAGATCATTTTTGGCAGCATTTTTTCCTTTGACTTGGTTTACAATCAGCTCACTATCACCAAATACTTGTAAATTCCTGATGCCTTTCTTCTTGATTGCCCAGTGCAATCCATGAATTAAGGCTTCATACTCAGCTGTGTTGTTTGAGCATGAAAACTGAAAACGGAAAGCTGAGTAATACTTTATACCTTGCGGTGAAATGAGCATAGCTCCTCCTCCTGCACCTTGTCTACTCCTTGACCCATCAAAGAACAATTGCCATACTTCATTCTTGTCTTTATGATCCGGCTTGGTGATGCTAGGGAGAGGTTGATTCTCTTCATGTAAACAATAAACTCCTAGCGCAGATTCTTCTACTTCTTGATAGGGATCAAAAGCATGTATCTTGTTTGCCCATTCATCAAGAGTTAGATCTGGGATACTTCCAACCTTGGTGTCAGCCTCATCAGTGCTAGGGTGATCTTCTTGATCAAATGCTGAGCAATTGGCATTAATCTAACTTGGAGTGTAAGGCTCAATATGGAAGTTTGCAATAGGTTCGGATCTGATTGTGGCCTTAGTTCCATATCTTGTTCTGAATAGCATGTGTGACCAATCAGCAGACAAATACCCCCCAATCTTGGCTGTGAAGTCCCTTGACAAGCAAAGGGCAAAGAGTGGTGGAAGGTCTATGATTGATACATCTTGTAAAACAACAACATTTGGACATGCATGCAAGGTAAGACTCAAATTTCTAATCACTCCAACTGTTGCTATTGCTGTCCCATCTAGCTGCACTACCCCTTTAGATGTTATTTCATACTGGAGCCCTAGCTGATCAGCTATCTGTTTAGGCATTACTGAGCTACTTGCCCCGGAGTCTATCATGCAATTATGTACTAGCTGATTTCCAATGATTAATGAAACATAGAAAGGAGGGGGCTTCAACATTTTACCTTGTTGTCCTCCATGACTTCCTTCAGGCTGGGCAGCATTTGTAAGCACTTTGTCTTGCATCTGAACCTGCTGATTCGAAGTTGGCCAATCCTTCATGGCAGCTTGCAGCAGATCTCTTTGGCCTGGGATAGATAGGGATTCCCACATTGATATGTTGACGTTTGTCTTCTTCATCTGATCAATGATACTGAATGGTGATGAAGGATCTCTCTGCTGTCCCTTGGTTTGCACATTTACTCCTTGCACGTGGGCAGCAACAGCTGGCATTTGAGTTGGCCTAGGGGCTGTTCTTGGATGTCCTTGTGCATTTGAAACTGGACTTTGCTTGCCAATAATTTGTGGAGCCATGGAAGGTTGTGGATTGGCTGGGGCTAATGGTTGTTCTTCACCCAAATTTCTCCTCTTTGACCTTGTGTTGGCTACAACACCTTGAGAAACTGCTTGATTCATGCCACAGAAATCTTCTGCTTGCCAGTTCACCAATGTGGTGTCATTTGGGGCTGATTGCTGTTGGAATGTTTCTTGTTGTTGACTGTTTCCTTGACTGCCCTCGCCCTCCACACCAGTAGTTGTCACCATTAGTGCTTGATTGAGAGCACCATTAAAACACATGGATTGGTTATGAGGCTCGTTGCATGGAAAGCACCAATCATATTCCTGAGCAATGTTGTTCTGTGTTGGCACTAATGCCTTAGAGGCAGATATGGCATTTGGATTATAGGGCTGGAATGGTCTATTGGCAGGAGGCCTTGTTTGATTCATATTTGCAGCTGGATTAGGTGGTCTTTGTGGTTGGTATGGCTGTCTATTAGGCTGAGCTTGGGGTTGATAAGAAGGTCTGAAACCTTGGGCTTGTTGCCTCTTGAGAGTAACTAGCTCATTGCCTAGGTTTTGCAATTGCTTCATGACCTCTTGAAGCTCATTTGGGGCACTTGGAGATGAAGTGGAAGCTTCATTTGAACTCTGATTTCTAGGAGTGGGAGAAGGAGCCAAATTAGGTGCTTGACTAGTGTTTGGGCTCTCTAAACTTGGAAACAATGGCATGGGAGGTCTAGGGGCAAGTTTGCCAGCTTGGATTAAACAATTTTCAGCCCTAATGGCAATGCTATAAGCCATAGGGATAGTTATGCCTCCCATGGACTGAATCAACATAGAAATATCAGAATTTAAAGCTTTGAGATAGTATAGAAAAGCACCTTCTGCTGTTGGCCTGACTGCCACTGGAATCCTCTCCCAAGTTTTTTGAAATCTGAAGTTGAAATCGGTCAGCTGCTCATTGGGAGCTCTCTTGATGGTTGTCAGCTGCTCCAAAAGAGACAAGTTGTCTCCCTTCTCTCCAAATTTCTCATGAAGTGCAATACACAGCTGATTCCAGTTTGTGATAGAACCAGCTCCAAGGCTCCTAAACCATTGTAATGCTTTACCCTTGAATGAAGATGCCAGTAACTTGACAGCCACTTGCATTTCATTGATTTCATGAATTGCACAAAGGTTAGCAATATCTTTAACATGATCACCCGGAGTAGTCTGATTTTCTCCAGTGAAGTATGGGAATGTTCTTCAAGGCTGCAATAGGAACTGGATGTTGTGCATTGAGAGCAAGTGGGCTGCTGCCTGTGAAGTTGACGTAGGGATTGTTCTGAGCCATTCTAATTGGTCTTAAAACCCTTGTTGACTGAATGAAAGGCCTACCAGGTGGAGGAGTTGAGAGAGTTCTGTTTGGTGGAGATGGAGACCTTTGAATCCTTCTTCCTCTTTTCCTTCTTCTTGGAGATAATTGCAGGTATTCAAACAACACTTCTTGTTCTCCAACTCTTGACCTTGTGGTGATTCTTCTCATGAGTTTTCAGGCCTGCACTTGAAACCAGTTGATTCTTCCCCTTGGAGTCGCCAGATATGCAAATAATAGCTCTTTTTAAGCAAGAAAAATGCAGCAGATGCACATCAACCCTGCTGCAATAAAAATGAGACCTCTAAGTCCCACCGGGCATGCCAAAACTGTTGTTGCAGGCTCACAGCACCCCTGGATGCAAATCAGGCTTCTAGGTTGATCACTCTAGGCATCCAGTGTGATTGCACAACATGGAAACCTCTCTCCAAGTGTGGGACTTGTGAAACTGAGAGAGGAATCTCCAGATTAGAGGCTGGTTCCTCAAACTCCTCTGATTTAGATCTAATGCTTGCACAACTACAGAGGTTTAGATCCTAATCCTACTCTAACTTGCAAGGAGACAGGGGTAGAAGTGCAAAAATTGAAACTAACTAAAGATGGTGATGCACCAAAAGGAGTGGTGAAACATATTTGTCATGCAAATAGACACAGACCAAAGTTCACAACATAAAACATACACAGACTGATAAGGTATAATTTAGGATCTGAAAATGAAGCAAATAATACAAACAGAGGACTGAAACCCATTCACAGAGCTTGCATTATCATTTCAAGGATGTCAAAAAATACACGCATTACACCCTCAGAGAGGTAAAAAAAACTGTTACAATCTTTGGAGAGGTCTGATCCTTGCATCAATCACTTGCTGGAGGTGAAAGAAGAAGTCTGCAATGCCCAAAAAATGTTCCCCCCTTTTAAATGAGCCAAATCTACCTTTTACATTACATGGGTCGAGCCTAGGAGACAGAAACGTACAAAAAACATGAGAGCCCATTCCTTCTTGACTCCAACCACCTCAAGTGCATTAAAATGGCATGGGGGACCTTACAAACCCATACCCTTTCATTTTGACCGAATACAGGAGAATGCGACCCATTCTGCATTAAATCTGGTCGTTGAAATGTCACTTCTGGCCATGAACATGCGTGTTAGAGCCATTTATCAATTTTCTCTCTCCAAACTACACCAAAATTCAAGATTAACCCCAGAATCATGTAGAGAATTTCATAAGCTTTCCATTGATATAAAGAACGTGCAAATCTGAGCTCTGGATCAAAAGATATGGAGATCTGAAGATTTAGGGCACAAAACAGGCAAAAACGGATTTTTAAATTTCTTCCCGCGCTCTGCCACCTGGATGACACGTGGTATGCATTGATTGGTCGTCAGGGGCGTGGGGGAGACCTTTACTTTTAGCTTTTGGGAAAACTTCTTGCCAAATTCTCTAACTTCTCCCCGAGCTCCGCATTCCTTGCTCCATAGGACACGTGTCCTCTTTTGATTGGCTCGGGCTGACCCCTCAAACCTCGCCCTTTGAATTTTGGACTTTTCTCCTTGTGACACGTGTCATAATTTGGTTGGTCTGTGGGTCCACGTGTCCAGCTCTTTCACGTCCACCACGTCCATTTTTGTCCTGGATGTCCCAGTGTTGCTTTCTGGGACAAAAACTTTTGATCCACCCGAAATGGGCTTCCTTGTTCCTTTTCTGCCAGTGACATGTGGCGTGATATGATTGGCTCTCGGCTTTTTCGGCTATCCGCGTCTTCCACGTCCCTTTGTCCCGGATGTCCCAGTACAAAAATTCCCCATTTTAGCCGAACTAGCCAGTTCGCGTCCTTCATGTCTTCTTGTCCCAAATGTCCCAGAGCAGTCTGGGACAAAAACTTCCGATTAGTCCTTTTCTGCCAGTTCTTTCGGCCGAACCAGCTTTTTCCGTCCTTCGGCCGCACCGCTTGACCTGCGCGTCCCGATGGCCCGGATGTTCCTTTGCTCTGCAGACTGCCTGGCGGCCTTTCGGATGATTCACGCCCAGATGTCCCTCATGTCCCGACTGCTTGCGAGGACTAGGACTTAGCCATTTTTCATGATTTTTCCTGGCCCAAGCTTGCTTTCTGTAACTTTTCACATTTTCTCAGAACTTGCTCTTTTCTTCTTCGGCCAGGGGAGTTAGAAAAAAATCTGAGGGGGACCCTAGAAACATGATTTTTTGCCCTGAATCAATCAATTTTCCTGGGGCTTGAGATTTCAATGCATGTTATCAAAATTTACTCTGGGGGGTGAATTTTGGATAACATTCTGGGAGCTGAGTTTCATGGTCACTCTCATCGAAAAATGGGACTCAGCAACCAATACCTTTCATTTACTGACGGGTGAGATCACAGTCACCCTAGAGGATGTGTACATGATCTTGTGGCTAGATCCTATAGTGGGGACAAAGGTGATTCAATCTTCCTCAGGCTAATTAAATCTGAGGAGTTTATGCTAACCATGTTTGGCGAGGGGCTAACAAAGATGAGGTTCCATAGTGCTAGTATGATCTATGGAGATATGTATCGGGCCCATCTGGAGGAGATAAGGTTGGTAGTGTTGTTGATGGAGGTAGTCTGCTGCTTTACACTACTGGATGTAGAGGCTGGGAGATTCCCATGATCCTTAATGGGGGTTCTGCATGACATGGTTGAGGATAGGACCCATTTTGCATGGGCACCCGTATTCCTGGTTTATTTATAAAGAGAGTTATGGTCTTATGGGTGGTTATGGAGATTTAGCCTATGTTGTACTTTCCTACTCCATTGTTGGGCATATGAGCACATTGTGTGTGTGCATCCATTCGGTATGCCCTGGGCTAATACATTCGAGCCAGTTTTGTTCGAGTGGGCTTCAGGAAATGGGAACCTGTGATTGGGGAGCGTCGAGCTGCTAGAGCTACACACGATGTAGTGATGAGGCCATAAATTACCATTATTTTGTCCTTCCAAGTTACCTTTGAAAGTGGATTTAAATGTAATCGTAGGAACTTATAGTTTTCTTAAGATAGAATATAGGATATATGTCTTGTTCATTATTTAGAAATATTTTGTTATCTATCTTGTTGACTAATCCTATTGATTATTTGGGAAAAGATGCAAAGTCTTATGTATGCAGGCCATAAAGAAAGATAATCCTAGTATTGGAAAAATTGGAATTAATCATGAAAAGTAAATTTAAAATAAAATATTTCATATTCATATTCCTCTCAAAAAATTATACAAGTTCAAAATAATAATCATCTCAATCTGAGGTCGCATGCAAAAGTTATAGTTGTTTTAAGATAGCTACGAAATTTACAGAGTTAGTTCCGGAACTTGTAGGTTTAGTTCCAGAACTCATAGATTTAGTTCTAGAAATTGTATCAATTGAATTATAGTTAGTTTTGAAACTTTCAATTCGTGAAAAATCAGATTTAGTTTCGGAACTTGCATAAAAGGAATGACAACTTTAGTTCTGAAACTTGCATAAAGGGAATGACAGTTTTTGAGGGATTGTGAAAACTTAGAGATTCCAATGGGAAATCTGAGAGAGGTTTTTGTTCACAGAAATGTTTTTAACAAAAACATCTTTCAAATTTAGTACAAGTTTTACCAATGAAGAGAGATCTAACTTTTAGTGAGCTGTAATTTGAGGAAAAGTGTATTAGATGAGCACTAAAAGTTCCATAAACAAAAATAGAAAATTCAAATGGAAAATATGAGAGAGGTTTTTGTTCATAGAAATTTTTTTCACAAAAAATTAATTTAGATTTGTTATAGGTTTTACCAATGAAGATAGATCTAACTTTTAGTGAGTTGCAGTCCGAGGAAATGTGTATCAGACGAGCACTAAAAGTTCCATAAACAGAAACAAAAAATTCAAATGGAAAATATGAGAGAGGTTTTTGTTCATAGAAATGTGTTTAAAAAAAACCTCATTCATATTTGCTACCTAGGTAGGTCTACCTGTAATGATGGAAAAGTGTCATCAAGAGCGCTAAAAGTTCCATAACAGAAATGAAAAGGTCAGTGAACATAGTGTGTTTGAGTCAAGTATTACTGAGGAAAAAAATTTCTAGCTGTATGTTGACAAGCGTCAAAAGTTCCACAATCAAAAACATCAAAGTCAAATGGAAAATCCAAGAAAGGTATTTGGTCAAAATCATATTTTGAGGAAAATAGGGTACTTCCAATAATGTTTTTAATAATAAAATTATTATGATTCTTGTTACCGAAAATAGTGGAGAAGATTTGGGAGCAAATTTCCTGAAATAAGTGAGATAAGATTTGACTTAGTCTGATATCTCTCTCCATATTTTGTGGAGATGACGATCTTAGTTGTTAGGATGGGAATAAAGATAAGATTTAGATTGTATTTCCTAAAATAAGGAGATGGTTGGATGCATGAATTATAAATGTTTAATCTTCCACACTTAGATATGTAATTTTTTTCTCTCAAGAAATAAATATTTGTTCTTTCCTCTCAAATATTTTATAGTTTTAAAACCGGAAGTATGATTTAAATCCTCTTCCAAGAAATGAGCTAGACACTCATTTCAAGGAAGACGGATCTGTGTATTTATGTTTATGTTTAATCATTTTTCTGTAATTCATTTTTTTGTATTTTTTATTTTTGTATTATGAAATTCAGTCTGTTGTGAACCTGCAGGTGTTTTGTTTGATTATGTTTATTTCCAATTCAAGCAATTTCAATTTATGCAGTGTGTTTAAGCATTCTATGATAAGTGTGTTTATATTCCTGCAAGTTTGATTTCCTTCATGCAAGTGTGATTTATTTTATGCAAACTATTTCTGCAAGTGTGTATTTATTTCTACTGTGTGATTTATGTGCAAGTTGGTGGTTGTGTTTAAAGGATTGGTTTTCCAATCAATCTTCATTTCTTAATGCATACATCCATCAGACACCAGCCCTGGATTGACATTATTAATGGTGAGGATTGACGACCCTCATCATGTAGCCTATTACAGGTGATTGCTAGAGGGGTTGTCCAACGTGGACGTCATTTGGAGGCCCTATGTGGGTTTTCCATCATATGGGTGATGACAAGCTATAGCTACTCCGATGGATAGAGGGGTGATGTACCAAAGAGCACGAGATGATACCTTTGGATAGGGTCAGACAGTAGTTTGAGCTGCTTCAAGATATACCATCACCTTTCCCACAGTATAGGAGGGATGATGTGGAGAGGCCTCTACCTCTACCACAACTGACAATGTCGACAGGGTAGGAGGAGCAGGTGAGAGACTGATGAATTGATGATATCGGGGTGACTGATAGATACAGGCGGTGGTAGGCCACACATTTACGAGTTGTACCACCGAGGCCATGGCAGCCGTATTTAGCCACCATCATTGTTCAGAGGGATGCCCTACATGGGCAGGTGGCTACCCTGATTACATAGTTGGGGATAGTATAGGGGCAGCTGACAGGTTTGGAGGCACACATTGCTATGTTGCAGGCACAAGTGGCCACTCTACATGCCAATGTAGCGCAGGGATAGGTACCCGCATAGGGTGGAGATGGGGATGGGGTATAGGTGGCCACCCTATATGCACAGATTACACGTTTGTAGAGCCAGTTGGCCACTACACAGGTGTAGGTTGCGGCCCTTCAGGCCCAAGTATACACAGAAGGAGGGACAGGACATGGCCCAGGGATAGGGACAGGTCACAAGGTACTAGTGGACAAGGTCCCAAGAGACAGGTACAGGGGCAGAGGCCAATGGCACCACCACAGACAATACCAATAGGTAGGTTGAGGGATGCCTTAGGTGAGGTCAGGATATTATTAGGATCATTTGATGGCTGCAAGGGATATATTTTATATCCTATGGAGAGTATAGAGCACAACAGGCCTCGAGTGAGAGGACCAGGTCTCGCACCCACAGTGTGGAGAGTATAGGGGGCCATCGAGCCCTGAGACAGGGTCAGGGTGAGGCCACTAGTTCACAGAGGCCAGCTCCAGGTGAGGTACTAGTAGAGATCCAACCAGGACCGATGGTGGGTGGTGAGATGCTAGCTAGATGTCGTACTGGGGCAGAGGAGGAGGAGATAGGTGAGACAGATATGGAGACTATCTAGTAAGGTGATGTCTGATATCCATATGTACCTCCTAGTTTGTATAGTTGTTTATTTTTAATATATATTGTCCTGCGTGCCGAAGAGAGTGAGAATGTAGATGAGAGTTTTTGTTATTTTTGATCATATACCGGCCTGCGTGCCAAATATGGTGAGGCTGTATATGAGATATTTTTGAGAGATTGTGATTATTATTAGTATATATGTGTACATGTTTTTTATACAAGTTTGACTATCTATGGATTGTATAGATGATGGTGTTTATAGGCATGATGGAGTCAAGTCTGTTTTTAATTGGTTTAGGTTGTTATAGGCATGGATTGAGTCAGATTAGGTGGAAATCAAGTGGATTAGGCATGATAGAGTTAAGGTCATGTAGGCATGGCAGAGTTAGGTATGTTTAGGCATGGATGGAGTCAGGTTGGTTTAGGCATGGATTGAGTTTCTAATTCATTAATTTGTGCAATCAATGATGGTGTGGATCATGTTAAGATGATTTGTAGGAAAATGTATGATTATGGTAAAGAAATTGTAGACAAGATGAAATGAATGTATGAGTTGATGATGGGTAAATATGTTTAGCAATTGTTGTTTGTTTGGTTTAATTTTCAATTATTGATATATAAAGGAAACTAAATAGGGTACAATGTGAATAGGAAATGGAAATAGGGAATTGGTTAGGGTAGAGAGTGGTCGAGCTAACCTCCAAGGGCCCCATGCCCTCGAAGTGCTACCTACATAGTCATGGCAAAAAGGGACCTCAGGCCAATGTAGTTCTCCCATAAGTTAGGGAAGATTATGATGAAGTAGAGGAATGGATTGGTAGGTGTTAGGCACGGGTGAATGTAGGTCATAGGCATGGTTGAGTTTAGGTCATAGGCATGATTGAGTGTCTTAAATATAGGTGTTGATGGGTTGGTCCTGTTATAGGAGAATCAATAGGTGATGAAGAAGGTAGAATGGTAAGAGGTGGTAAAAGAACCACTTAATTGATAAGAACCCTAATGATTCTACCATACCCTAGATGGGCTTATGAACGTAAGACCCTAAAGGCCTTGCATAATGGACTATTCTAAGGGTGAAGAAAGTCACATGATCATGAAATGTCATGGTTGCGGCAAGTCCCTTGAGTAGAGAGGGAATTAGGATAAAAAGGTAAATGAGGTGAGAATAGGAGGTTTAGCATAACTTAGTGTATGACATAGGATGTTTTTCTTAGCAAGAAACCCAGGATCAAAAATAGGCAAGTCCATGACGAAAAATTTCATCTTTTTCCTCATTTTTTTGTTTTTTTTGTTTTGTAATAGACTGATCAATGTGGTAAGTCTAGATGGGATGAATATATTATCTTCTTGAGGTCTTCGTGAAGTTAATTGATGCGGGAAGCTTCTAAATATTTATTTATATTTTTGTAATGACTTTATATAGCTGTCCTTCAAGGGAGCAAGTCTATTTATAGTGGTAGAATATAAAGAAGAGATGTCCCTTTTGAGGGAGTCATCTTTTGCTGGAAGTTTGACTCAAGGAGTTGTATCCCTTTTTGTTTTTAGACATTTAAGTCATGGACAAGACTATAGAGGAAGATTAGGTTCTTGTTTAGAAGACAAGACCATAGTACATAAAGATTAACTATGAAAGAGGTGGTTTTGAGTGATGAACGACCATGGGATTCCATCTTGAAGAAGATGAAAAGTATCCATGAGAATCATGCTATGAGTAGAGCCATGGTACTCATATTGAAGATAAGGCTAAAAGGTGACGGGTAATCACATGATTCTTGTTTAGTCATGGATCCTCAAAATGGGTAATATAGAAGGTGAACAAGTGCTCAAGGGATGAGCGATCAACTGACAGAAAGTGATATAGGACTTGATATCAACAATAGAATGGTCGAAGATGTAAGGCATTAAGGGGCTCAGGTTCGGGTTTACCTTCGAGTGAAGACAAATGATAAGCACCTGATCCATAGGCATGGGTAATGATATAGGGTCCAAGCCAATTAGGAGAAAATTTTCCCCATTTACTTTTCTCCTCTTTGGTTACATGTTGATTTTCCTTCAGGATGAGGTCACTGACCTGAAAGGTTCGTTCATGAACACATTTGTCATAGGCACGTTTGATACATTTTTGGTAGATTTGGAGATGGTCAAGAGCATTGAGATGACGTTCATCTAATAACTCAAGTTGCGCCAAATGATCCTAGTGAAAGTCATCATCGTTGAGCATGTCTTGTAGTGAGATGTGGAGAGATGGAATCTGTACTTCAAGAGGTAAGACAACCTCAGTACCGTAGACCAGAGAAAAGGGGGTAGCAGTAGTCGAAGTGTGAATACTAGTGCGATAAGCCCACAAGGTGAAAGGAATGTGCATATGCCAATCTTTCCCAGTATTGTTAACTACCTTCATAAGAATTTTGTTCAAGGTTTTATTGGTTGATTCTGGCTTGACCATTGGTTTGTGGGTAATAAGGTGATGAGAAACTGAGTTAGATGCCGAAATCATCACATAGTTTATGTAGCGTTTTGTTTTTGAATTAGTTTCTATTATCAGTGATAATGTAGTGAGGGACACCAAAATGACAAATGATGTGATGGTTGATGAATTCACATATTTTCTCAGCTTTTGTAGAAATGAGGGGAATGGCCTCTACCCATTTAGTGTAATATTCAGTAGCGGTTATGATCCATTGGTGGCATTGTGAAGAATGGGGATTGATCTCACCGAAAAGATCCAAACCCCATTGAGAGAAAGGCCAAAGGTCTCGTGTGACCTGTAAGGCATGACTAGGTGTGTGATGAAGATTAGCATGTTGTTGGAATTTCATGTACAATGTTTGACATAATCACAACAGTCATGGTTTAAGGTTGGCCAATAATAGCCTAGGTGAAGAATGTGTTTGTGACAACTAAACCACTAAAGTGACCTCCACAAATTCCATCATGGACTTCCTTAATGGTGTAGGGAATTTCAGAACTTGTAAGGCATCGCAAGAGAATTATATCAAAACTACACTTATAAAGAAGACCACCCATGATGACATAACGGGAGACACTTTTAAGAAAGGAACGTTCTCCATTATAAGTGACATTGGTGGGTAGAATGGAAAGGGAAAGATAGTCTGCATATTGCTTATACCAAAGGTCACGTGGGTCAGGGGAATGTTCCAATGGAGTAAACCTCATGAGGTAAATAAGAGGGTGATTGTAGCCTTTGTATTGTGACAAAGATTTTAGAGTCAGTGGTGAAGCAGGTATCTAAGAAGCCAAGTAGGCCATGGTATCCACAAATTTATTGGTAGAACGTGGGGTGGTTTGAAGTGCGTAATGGTCAAAGGTGGTCAAAAGTATGTCTACGTGATGCTTATACTTTTGAAGTATCTCATTACGACACTGGTATATACCATTGACTTGGTTTATGACCAACTGAGAATCACCAAAGATGTTGATTGACTTAACATCTAAGGCATAAGCAGCCTAGAGACCCAATACGAGTGCTTCGTATTCAGCAATATTGTTTGTACAATCAAAATCGAGTTTGAAAGACAAAGGCATAGGTTCACCATCAAGAGGAATGAGGATAACACCAGCCCCACCCCCATGCTAACACTTGGAGCCATCGAAGAAGAGTGTCATTTGGTAAGCGGGTTCGTCCAGGGAAAGGGTAGCTATAGACTCATCTGGGAAGTCAAAGTTAGAGGGTTGATTCCCAGAAATAGGTGCATTGGCTAATTAGTCGGTGATAGCTTGGCCCTTGATGGACTTTTGATGGATTGAATTCGAGGTCAAGGTCAACCAGAAGCATGAGCCAATGTGCAGCATGTTGATGTTGATAAGGTTTGGCATACATATAGTGTAATGGGTCAGTATTAGTAATGGAAAAGGTTTTGTGGTTGAGTCGGTAATGGCAGAGTTTGGTGGTGATGAAAACTAAGGCTAGGAAAAGTTTTTTGGTGTGGTTATATCTAGTTTCATAGTCAAGAAGGGTAAGGATTATGTAATAAATCACTTTCTCTCTATGTTGGTTGTCATGATGATGAACAGCATGACACCTATAGAATGGGTAGTGGTGGAAATATATAGGTAGAAGGGTTGGTCATCCTTAGGAGGAATGAGCACTGGTGGTTGAAGGAGGTATTTTTTCAAGGCTTCAAAGGCTTTATGGCATTCATCATCCCATTTGAATGAAACATCTTTCTTGAGAAGATGATGGAATGGTTGACAATGGTCAGAAAGCTGCAAGATAAAATGACGAATTGATTGTAACTTTCCTTGTAGGCTGCAAAGTTGACAGAGATTAGTGGGTGGTAGCATTTCAAGAATAGCTTTGACTTTAGCAGGATTGAATTCTATGCCACACATAGAAATGATGAAACCTAGGAGTTTTCCGAAAAGTACCACAAAGACACACTTCTTTGGTTGAAGATGAACACAATACTTGATGAGGTGGTCAAAGATGACTTTAAGGAATGGGTAGGTGTTTAGTTCGATGCTTGGATTTGGCAAGAAGATCATCAACATAATCTTCCAATATGTGATGCATGATGTCATGGAAGATGTAAGTCATGGCTCGCTGATATGTAGCACCAAAATTTTTTAGGCCAAAAGGCATGACTTGATAGCAGAAAGTCCCCAAGGGGTGATGAAGGTAGTCTTGTGTTGATCCTTAGGAGCTAGTAATATTTGATTGTAGCCTGAGAAACCATCCATGAGTGATAACATTTCATGGCCAGCGGTGAGATCAACTAGTTGGTCAATTCCTGGTAGTGGGAAATTATCTTTGGGACAAGTAGGTTGAGGTCACAAAAATCTGTGCAAATGCAGAGTCCCCCTATCACTTTTGTGACAGGAACGATGTTAGAAATCCATTGGGGATAATCAATGGGTAGAATGAAGGAAACTGAGAGAAGGTGCTGAAGCTCTTCTTTGACTAGAAGAGCAATGCGAGGATGCATTTTCCGTAGCTTTTGTTTGATGGGTTTGGCATCAGGAATGGTTACGATATTGTGAACCATGATTTTTGGGTCAATACTGGGCATATCAGCATAGGACTAGGAAAATGCATTGCTATGGTCCTGAAGGAAAGAGGTGAAGGCTTCCTGTTCAGTAGCATCTAAGGATTGGATGATCTTTAGAATGTGTGGGTCATCCTAAGTGTTAATGTTGATTTCGATGGTCGATTCATTCAACATGGTTTACATCTCAGAGGGTAACGACCGATGAATATAAGAATCTTCTGCACCAAGGTAGGTGAGGATGGACTCATCATCCTAACATTGAACAACGTTAATTGAAGGCATATCATCATTGATCATGTTAGGATACAGGAATGGGAGAGAAGAGGGAGCCTCACTATTGCGTTGATAGGTCAGTGGTCCCAGGGAAATGGTGTTTACAAAAAAAAGTTAGGAGCAATAGATTCAGGATTTATGGACTCCGTGGGTGAAGATGGTAATGTGGGTGAATGAGAGGGGGAATATTTCTCATCCTGGATAAGGTTGATGTGAACCTTCTTGGAGGGTGGAGCATCAAAACCAATGCCACTATGGTCATTGTGTTTACAAGAGGTACATGAAATGACAGTATGATGATGTTGTTTATAAAAACCGAAGCCAAATCCTTTCCATGTGCACCGATGGATGAAAGTGTGAGCGAAGCGGTGGTTAGTGAGGTAGTGTAGTTCAAAAGAAAATGGTTGGGTTTGGGATGGAGCTTTAGGTTTATAGGTGGCCATATCGAGTCCCCCATACATTAGATTAGTATGAAGGTGGGGAGGGCAATAAGGAAAAACTTCTCTGATGTGGATGTCATAACTGGGGTGTTGGCAGAGATTCCCATACTCTTGTGGAGTGAGGAAGGTGTCAATATTGTATAGGCAGTATTCCCCCATTGTGAGGCATTGAAAAAAACCTTCTAAGGGATCAGTAGTTAGTATGTCAGTAGTGGGTATAGATGGCTCACTAGATGTTGGGGAAATAAGTGCGTCAACAGTAGAGGCTACAGCTGTAGTGGGGATAACAAACTTAGATGCAGCAGAAGTAGTGGCAATTTTGTTGGATGGGCTCATGGGTGAAGGTGAAGTGGTGACAGTGGAAAATTCCTTAACTGGTACAAGCACATCATTGGGCCGATATAGTATGTTACAGGTCTTGAAAGGTGATGGGTCGACAGAGATGGTGTAATTATGTCCTTCGTGTTTAAATTTGAGGCTTTAATGTAAATTCGAAGGGACACAACCCATGACATGGATCCAAGGTCAGCCAAGCACAAAGTTATATTAGAAATCCCCTTCTAGAACATATAAAATTTTTGGGACAGTACGGGGGCCCACACAGACATGGAGAACAATGATACCCAGGGTAGAGGTCATGGCATCATTGAAGGAGCAAAACATAACAAGGTTATCATGCTTGCAATTGGCAGGTATCTGCATTTGGTTGTATGCATGTGAGGATATGATGTTGATGCTAGCACCACCATCAATCATAACACGTCATATGCATATATTATTGATAAAGACAGAGATGAAAAGAGCGGGGTCAGGGTTGTTAGACTGGAAGAGAGTGATCTCTTCATCTGAAAAGATGAGGGTGGCCACTTGGCGAGTGGGTGGAGGTGTAGAGCAAGGTGAAAACCTAGTGAGAGAGGCTACGTGGTGAGAGGTAATGATGGAGGCTATGGGTGTGGGTTCATTTGGTAAGACTTCAATACATTGAAGGACCTCCATAAGGGCTTGACGATGTGACTCTGAGGTTTGTATGAGGTCATATAACGACATTTTGAGGGGGGATTGGTGTAGTTATTTTAGCATTGTGTGATGTGTGACCCCGTTGGACATAGGCTATGCAAGACCTCGAATGATAACTTTGGGTATGGGTGCAGATGGTATGTTGGGTATAGGGTTGGTTCATGGGCCAATTGCTTTTTCCTTTCCCTTGTCTTTTTTAGCATGGGTGGCAATGTTAATCATGTTAATCTGAGGGGAGGTGGATGAAGAGGGTGTGTCATGGAAGGTATAGTGGCATGAGGGACAAAAATCTAGTGGGGGGTACAATCCTTGTGAAATTAGCAGGTTGCATTGGCATTTTGGTGGTGGTCTGGCCAACTCTCTTATACGAACCATGTTGATCTTGAATCTCGGGGGTGGATAAAAGAGTTGTGGGGGTGGAGATATTGGTCACTGAGTAGGTAATGGAAGAAGATATATGGAAATTGGTGAAGGTGAAATGGGGTCCTCATCAAGAAGATCGTCATTGTCAAAATTTTCTTCGAGAGGAAATAATTAGACAAGAGCAGTTTTTAAAGCCTTATAGTTCTCTACATTGTGTCTTAGCACATGATGGTAGGCAAAAAATTTGGTTTCGTCAAAACCTTTTGGTTTGGGTTTGAGTGGGTCATAAGGTCTAAGAGGTGGGTAATGTGATGACAGATGTTTCGAGGAGATTGGTTAAGATTTTTGCATAGGACCCTGCTAGTGGATCACAATGGGAGGTGAATGTGGGTTTGGGTATAGTTGTACGGCTGATTTTGGAGGAAGAGGCTTTACAGGAGGGGGAATGGGTTGGTTCACTAGTTTGGTGTGTGGGGTGGTATTAGGTCTTGGTTGCATCTTACTTGGGTACGGGCATGGTCGAAGAGTTAGCGATGGAAGGTTTGGTTGGTTTAACTACCTTATTAGAGGGTAGCATATTTTTAGCTTTAGGTTGCATCTTTCTTAGGAAAAGGTGACACATTGGGCATATGATATTTGGAAGGAAAATACAGATGGTGGAAGAGGGACGGGTTACCCATGGGGTAATCAAGGTGCAGTGGAGGTAGGTGGTGTTGGATTGGTTAGAAGGTGTGAAGTGGAAGAGAAGAAAGTGTCATGGGTAGTGAAGAAGTTATGGAATGGTAGTGGTGGTATGGGTGGTAAGAAGGTTATGGGTGAGGGCAGAGGTTGTGTGGGTCACTTGGGTATATTAGAGGTCTGTTGATGAGGAAATGGGCTATGTGTGCATTCTTGGTTTACCAGTGGATAGAAGGTTGTCTTGGCCAGGGTCAAGGGGTGAGGTCCAAGGATGGATGGAAGGGGTGACAGGTGATAGTGGTGTGGTAGGATGAGGTTGGTGTATGATGCCTAGTAGATTGGATCTTCTGTTTTAGGGGGTCAGGGTAAGTTTAGTCATTAGTTTTGGAAGATGTGGCTAAATGTAATTTGATGGATAGGTGAGTAAGGCTAGATGTCGGTATGACCCCCAAGGTAGGGATAGGTTTAGGTAAGGGAGACGATATACGTGCAGGGTAGGTGTTTGGGTGTAGATGTATGTTGGGTTATGGGAAGAGGTGTGAGTTGGGCCAAGGGTGGTGACATGGAAGATGTCGTAATAGTCATGATTGTGTTTGGTTTGGTTTCTGCGAAACACTTTCTGATAGATAGTGGAGGTGTCAGTGAGTGATAGCTGCATTTGTGTTGAAACAGGAAGTAGAAGTTGCATCCCCAAAGTAAGGCTCTATCGACATAGTCTAGGTAAATCATCCAAGTGTGAGAATGGTACTGATGTAGGTGCGGGCCAACGTATGGATCGAGTGGAAATCCCTATAAAATGTGTTTGAGATACTAGGGAAATGGCTAGCCTCGAAACTCTATGGGTAAGAGAGCCGATAGTAGCATACTAGAGGGCTCTTAAAGGTCTGATGGTGAATGGTCATCTAAAGGAAATGGTACTTCCTATAGGTATCCTTTATGGGTAGAGGATAAGATGGGCTAGACAAGGTTGACTCTCCTGTGTGATGTTATAGACTTGTGAACATGTATCTCTTATGAGTAGGAGATGTGCCATTGACAACTGCTCACAAATTTGAGGGGTCAAAGGTGGCATGCTAATTATAGGCTCTTCCACAATTGAAGAAGAAAATGAAGGGGGTATCTCTATGTGAGTGGAGGAGTAGATGAAATGGCAACTCTTATGCATAGGTTGTGGAGCTCGGGCTAAGATTTCATCTATGGAAGGGACATGAGGCACTTGGGAAGTAACTGGTATGTCATCAAAAATAACATGGACCTCACAGACATTGTTATCACTATTTGAAGTTTCACCAGCTTTGTTGGAAGATGGGCCATGATTAGGGAATGGCTTCTTGAATATGTGTAGGTTTTTTTTAGTAGGTACATTCAGGCTATCCAAAACTAGATCGTCCATTGTCTAACATTTCTTGAACGATATTCTTGAAGGTGATGTAGTTATTGTCGCTATGACCTTTGACACGAGTGATAAATGCAAAAGTCATTTTCCTTATACCATGCAGGGCATGGGTTGCTCAGGTTCAAAACTAGTATGTGGTTTTATAGGGGGGAGGGTAATGGCACTAGCCTTAACAAGATTTTCAAAAACATAAGAGTAAGATTCTCCTATCGAAGTGTACTTTCGGTATTCTCGTCTAAACTAGAAAGCTTGGATAGGAGAGAGATTGGAAGGGGGTTTGGTTGGGTTTTTCTGATGAGGGGGACCAGCCTTGAGAACTACAGCATTGGCAGATCCTTTGGGTTTTGAATAGTTTTTTTGGGGTTTCAAAGTTAAAGAAGCATCATTAGATTTGAACACGATGTTCTTGTTACAAAGTTGAATCTTCTTTTCTTCGATAGCATGAATTTCCAAATTCCGTGCCATTGTGAATGCCTCATAAAAAGTGTGAAAGGTTTGCACCTATAGGGTTGGTGAGATGTGTCTAGCACAAGCCCGATTAAATAGCTCTATAAGCTCAATTTGAGGTAGCTAGAATGTAATGATGATTAATTTAACTGCACCAACGAGTGACAAAGTTAGCAATAAAATCATCATCGTACTATCGAGTGGAATAAAGATCATTCATGGTAACCTTCTCGACAATATTAATCGAGAAGTGGTCTAAGAAGGCTCTGAGCTACTTGATTAAATGAGTAGATGGAATGTCTTGGTAGCCCACTATACTAGTCTAATGTAGGTCCTGTCAGGGACATTGGGAAAGACCTCAGAAGTAAAGTGTCATTGGGGGCAATCAGGTAACACCCATGTTTAAAGGACCACAAATGTTGTTATGGGTCCTCTTTGCTATTGAAGCAGTTGAATTTTTGACATTTCTCGTTGTATGGGGTATGGTCGAATAGGAATGGATGGGTGAATAGGGTCATGTCACAAATTTCATCATAGGTGAGGGAATTGCATGAGCCAAAAACCGATGCTTCTAGTGTCTGCATAATTTCCATCATTAACTTGATGAAGTCATTGGTAGGTTGTGGTGGAAGGGTTCCTCCTGTGGCATAAGGGGGATGGTATTGAACATGTGACATGGGTGGTATTCCATTGTATGGTGATGCCGAATAGGGAGGTTTGAGATTAGGGGATCGACATAGAGGGTACGTATCTAGAATGGGTGACAGATGAGATAGGTGGGTTATTGATAGTATGTGTATATAGGCTGGGAAGTATCGTCGTGACTCTAGTAGCGATTGGGGAAAATGTTTTTGGGATGGAGAGGACAAGATTCTGGAATGGAGTAGGGGTCAACGACACCATTAGAGGTTGTGTTGTAATGGGTATTTTTGAGAAAATGGGTGTAGACTGAGCTATGGCCTGGGTGGTCGATGAGGGGACAACAAACACGATAGGCATGAGTGATACTGCAGATGCAACGGTCATGGCCGGTATGGATCCTAGCTACGAAACTACTGGGGGTGAAGCAGGTGAGGGTAACATCACATTATTAGGGGCTGATGTAGAAGCAGGAATAAGGGTAGGTGAAATGGATACATGCATGTCATATATCAACTAACCTGAGGAGTCTTGGGTGGAAGAGTGGGTAGAACTGTAAGGCTGTGGGATTTTGATCAAGGATTCGTGCAGATTCTGATCAAGGATTTGTGTAAATTATTCATCACCTGCAGCAATGGTGGTAGGTAAGGTTGGATCCATGGGTGACAGGAAGGAAGGAGGTGAGGGACTAGGTGGGATTAGTTGACAACTAGTGTGGAATATGAGGGCATTAGTCTGGCTGCGAGTCAGCACCATGTGAACAAGTGATAACCTGGTAAGACTGTATTCTGTAGATGATACAAAAAATAGTAGGAATAGAGAATAATGGGGTATGGAAGGAGAATCTAGTCAATGTATAGAATTGAAAATCAAACATAGGAAATTGATAATGGTCAGGTTGACCGGTGACGGTTGAGGGAAAATTGATGATGGTTACCAGAACTGATACCGGTCATGGTGGAAGAAAATCAGTCTCATAAATGAAACATAGAGGTTGGTGGGTAACTGGGGAAACTGTGTCTGACTTAGTAGCTAAGGGGAGAAATATGATTTGCCCTCATGGCTACGAAATAGAACAAAAGAGTGATGAGCTTTCTAGTTAAGTATTAGAACTCCAGAAGGGGATGTTAGTTAGGCTTAAACTATGACGTCGTGGAACCGCGACAGTCTCTCCTGCCAACATTGGTGGACTTTACATAGAAAAGACATGAAGAATTGGGTTTGTGACTTAATTAGTAAAACCAAACCCAACAACCTTATAAGAGGATATTGGGGGGGCCCTGGAACCTCGAACAGTCATAATACTCCATTCTATGGTGGAGTGTGGCAAGACGAATAAAATGTAGAGTTTTGTCTCACACCCTCCAACACAATTCAAGAAGAAACTAAGAAAAAACACTCCTACAATGATTTTTCTTATGTGTGGTTTAGCTTATGCTATTTAAACGGCCTATTGTGTTAGAATAATTCTTTTGATAGAATGGCGTCCTATGAAGAATGATATCTAAAAGAGGGTTGCATCATTTATGTTATATGGGGTAGGGGGGGCCATCCTCTAAGGAGACCTTTCCAGAGTCAACAAGCTGGGATGATCCCGCCAATCTTATCATGTGGCCCAGACGTGTTCCCAGGTAATATGTTGTTAAGAAAAGGTGTAGATTTTAATTGTTGTGTCGTTTGGTAGACACACAGAGAAGAGAAAATGTGCTTTCTATATTCTTGGGTCACTCATCAACGAGGGAATGAATTCCAACATTGGTTTCCCTCATTTTAATGTATCTAACTGCAACAATCAAAATGGTAATAGCAATCCATTTCTAAGCCAAATCAAATATTATGTTTGTGGACTATGGTCGAATAGGAGAGGTATCTCTTTCTCACTAAAGGCAAAAATCAAGAAGAATGTTGCGTTTTAAAATGCACCTAACCAAAAAAAATTTCATCATTTAAGAAATTAGAAAGAAGAGAATTACCAAGAGAGGTGAATGTTAAATTTTTGAAGGGAACAAACACCAACTTTTACCTAGCGAAATGAAGAAAACCACACAACCCTTGATGTCCCCCGGGTGTGCCGAAAATTTGTTTTAATACCATTTTTTAATACCTTTTGAATTACAAACCAATAAGGTAATGGGCCAGGGAGGTAATTGGTTATGCTGTTTGGTTGATGAGTTTTGCGTTTGTTCAACGTCTCGCCTTTCCTCTCGCTCTAGTGCCATTATGAGATCTTCCTTTTGGCTGGAGAACTAACTTTAATAGTAAACTATCATTAACAGATCGCTAAATGATATATTGACGTGGAGTACCTTACGTTGCTAGTTCCAGGAGTGTGATACGTCTTAATGGTTGTCAATCCACTGTTAAAACAATAATGGCTGCAATCGTAACGTCCATTGTGTTTGAATGATTTAGGTATCTCAGACAATCACCAATAGAAAACATAATATAATAGGCTAGGCATAGTCGATCTGAAGGGTGGTTGGTGATCAAGGATTTGGAACTAAATAACTGTCGTTTTGGTTGTTGCGGTGTCTTTGTAACAGTGTTCTTTTTCCCTCTGTTCTTCGGGCGTATCAACACAGCCCGCTGTCGGTTGGTATAACCGCCGCTGGTTATTGGATAACCGTCGTTGGTAGGGGACAGGTACGTATTCACCGTCAAAATTTCTTCTAAGTATGATGGGTTTGGTTAGGCCGAAAAGGGGATGGAGAGTCTGTGGAATGTTTCATCACACTCAGAGCTTGGACAGGGGCTATGATGGTATCTGATAAACAAGTGGGTGAGGTTTTTTGGTTTTTTACAAATAGGGGCAAGTGGAAGTGGGACATGTTTAATAGAAGAATGGTAACAGATGTGATAACAACCCTATGATATCCTAGGAATGAAAAGATTACTTATAAAACACTACCAATGTTACAGGTCGAATGGTTGTTGGTGGTGATGATCGGTTTGATGGAATGAGCTGGGTCAATAGTGAACTTCTCGGAATGTTTTACCATGATTCCCCAATCTTTTTGGATCTATTCTGTGGTTGGCTATGGTGTCAGATCGTGAAGACGTGGTTTCTGCGTACATGGGGTTCTCTTCTCATCCTCCTCTTAGCTCCAGCAATGTCCACCACCCAAAACTGTGGTTTGGGTGAATAAGGTATCGGTGATGGTTCTGGGTGTGACTGGTGGCGTTTTAGGGTGATTGCAGCGGTTATGCAAAGATTCCCTAGGTTTCCTAAATGGGAAGATCTTTATGATTCTTGGGCCCAAGTGTTATTCTTGCAGATGAGAACTGAGAAGCTTCCCTTCTATGAGTGGGTGTGTCGTTAGAGATATTGTAAGGGATTTATATTAGGGTTAGACCCAATCTTATCTCATATTAACTAAGTAAGACTTAGTTTTGTTAGATCTGACTATTATCCCCAGGGTAATGGGCAAGCTGAATCCAGCAGCAAGAATCTGGTTACTATAATCAGGAAACTAGTGGATGAAAATCAGAGGACATGGCACAAAGCATTGTATGATGCATTGTGGGCTGATCGGATCACTCCAAAGCGAGCCATAGGGATGTCCCCTTTTCAATTGCTATACAGGATTGATGCTGAAATTCCTATCTCAGTAGAATTGTCGGCCTTACAGTTGGCGAAAGCGGTTGAAGATGTAGCTTTTCAGAATTCAATCGAAAAGAGGGTTATGTACCTAACCAAGCTAGAAGAAGAGCGAATCAAGGTGATTGATCGTATAGCAGATCATCAGTGCAGGGTGAAGAAAATATTTTTGATAAAAAATCAAAGCAACGTGACTTCCAGATTGGAGACCTAGTGTTGCTTTGGGATAAAAGAAGAGAACAGAAAGGAATGCATGGAAAATTTGATTCTTTATGGAAAGGACCTTTCAAGATCCACGAGTTGAATGGTGAAAATAGTTTCCTTCTATCATATCTGGATGGAGGGTTACTCCCTTTGCCTTTCAGTGGACAACATCTAAAGCTGTTCCACCATTAATGCAAGATGCTCTCTTGCATTGTACATATTTTGCTTTTGTTGTGTGTTTGCTTTTGGTTTTCTTTCTTTCTTTCTTCGTTTTTTTTTGTTTTAGTTTTCTCCTTGACTCCGTAGCCCATTGGATAAGGCCCTGGTCCCCGAGACCAGAGATTCTGAGTTCTCTTCCTTTGGTATTACAAAGAAAGTCCCCAACTGGAGCCAGCTTTTATCCCCGTTTTGAGTTCACAACGAAACGATCGGATAACCCCTACAAAATTTTTGAATTGATTTTGCATTATGACCTCTTTTAGAGCAAATCGGGTTTTCGGGTGTTACTAACAGCTTGGCATAAGTTTTAACATGCTTTATGTCTTATGACCTCCGAAACCCGAAACCCGCCTTGCAATAAAGACAATCCTTTGTAATCGGGTTTCGGAAGCTCAACGCATCGGAACATACTTAAGTTAAAACGTGCTTTGTGTCATGTGACTTCTGAAACCTGAGACCCGCCTTGTGTTAAGACAATCCTTTGTATTCGGGTTTTCGGAACTCTAAAGCATCGGGACATTCATGTTCCAAAACATGTTTTATGCGCCATGTTCTCCGATTCCTGAAGTCCGCTCAATCCTTTGTAATCAGGTTTTCGGAACTCTAACGCATCGGAACATTCATGATTCAAAACATGTTTTGTGCTCCGTGTTTTCCGAAGCCCGAAACCCGAAATGCACTAAATCTCCTCGTGTCGGGTTTTCGAACTCCTCCAACATGCTGACGTGGCATTCATGCCGAGCGGTTGGTGAGTTGGCACGTGCCGAGCTGAAGTGTATTTATTACTGATTTTCTTATAAATAGATCGTATTTCCACGTCATTTTTACCGTTCATATTTTTAATTCGTGGACTTTTCGCATGCTCTTCCGCTCCCAAAACCCGTAAACTCGCATTACCAGACTGGATCGTTTGTTTTCGATTTTACCTGTCTCGAATTGAAGGTATTTTTCGTTCCTTCTTTGTTCTTGATTTTTCTGGATCGGCTGCGTGTATTTTCTTTCCAATTTCTTGCCAGTTGTCGAGGGTTTTTCTTCCTTCTTCTTGCTGTGTTGTTTTGGAAGGGGTTTTGGGTTTTTAGGGTTTATTTTCTTTTTGAGACTATTGATTGGTGCTGTTCTTTCCAAACTCCAATTACTTGCATAATGTATGGAATATGAATAACAAAAAGAAAGGAAGCTGTGTATTTAGAAATTCAAAGGAAAGACTCTGTTTTTGTTTCCCGGATTTTTGAAGGTTGTGTTGCAGATTCAAAAGTCCGAAGAACATTGGAAGCTCGAAGTAACGGGATTTTCTCAACATTCCGACCTCAACACTAAGTGCCGGGTTTCTCCTAAGTTCCGTCATCAAAAGTGGGTGTCGGGTTTTTTCCTGTTTCCGCCATTGAAAGCAAGTGTCGGGTTTCGCCAAGATTCTGACATATCAGACCTGTCGGGTTCTCAAAGTTTTCCGATATCTTCTTCTGCGTGTTGGGTTCTTCTCTTCTTCCGACGCATTCAGTCAGTCAGGTTTTTCAGTGTGCACAGCATCTCCGGATTTCCGAGCCGTACTCCTTTCAATATTCTTCATGACGGATCCTGGTTCATTACAGGAGAAGGCCGAAAAATCTGGCAGGATGAAATACAAATTTAAGAAACCAGAATCCCCGTCATATATCGACTGTAATTATGATATCAGGGATACAGAAATGGGCAACATAGATATGGACGATTTTTGGAATAGGGTGAAGAGTTCTTCTCAATCCCCATGGATGGAGCTTTAGCTAACAGTGGCTTGCCCCTTGCAGCAGGCTTCCCCCATGTCTGCCCAATGTCCAGAGTTTGTTTTGGCGTGTGCATCCAGCTACGACTCAGCTTCTCGGTCCGTAAGGAATCAGGCTGGTGAAGTAGTTATCAAACTAGATGGGGCTTATTTTGATGATCTCCTGAAACTAACAAATTTTGAAGAGTATGGGGCCCTAGACATTAAGTCAGCTCAGAAGGCCTGGGACAGTAACCAGGAGAATTGCATTAAGGATGTCAATAAGAAGTTCTTGGTCCAGGCCAAACCAGTAATATCTAGATTTCCAAGAACTATCCCTAGATCGGATTTCATACAAGAAATCAACGATATTATCACCCTACTGAGCCGGGTTTTTGGCTTGCCGGAATCAAACTTATTTCATGGATGGATGTACCAATTTATGGTCACCATCAAGAAGAACAAGCAAGGGATTGACTGGGGACCCCTTATCAGCGATGAAATTGATTCCCAGATGGCGACGGTCCTGTCAACCGGAAAGTTTTATATGTTCTCATATGTGGCCTATGCAGCAGCTGGGATGAGAAGCTATCCCGAGCTGGAGACTAAAGGAAGCAGAATGACAAATCCAGTCTATAAGTATTATCCTCAAATAACGAAGAAGGGGTCCAAGAATCATTTTAGGAGGGTAAATGACGCCTTTTTCTACGAGAACATCTGCCAGCTGAATCCAAAGTTGAGAAAGACAAGGGTCTCAGACGAGGCATGGGCTGAAGTATCTAAATGGGGATGTATCTTCTTGCAGTTCAAAAAGTTTACCTACCTTCGAATGGTCATGTACTCTGAGAGAGAGCTTTCCGTCTGCCTCGCTATCCGGGCGATAGATTGATACTAATAGAATTGGTCAGACAGCTATTGGATTTTCACAAATTCCAACAAAGAGCAAGCATAAGGCAGCTGTGTATCCTTCCCAATTTCTATTGGGAGATATACTTGCTCGACAGCGGCAAAGGCTAAAAATGTTGAATGTGAACTCCAGGAGAAATTAAAGAAGCATATGAAGTCTCGGGATGGTTTTGACATCCGAGGAGTACTGAGAACTTATGGAGCCCTACATCTGCACAGACCCGACATTGAGGATATCTGGGTGGATCTACGTGACGAAGTTGCGGTTCGCAGAAAAGATCATTGCAGATTAACTATTGATGAGATTCAGACGCTAGAGATTTCTGATTTTCCAGATGGTACAAGGGACAATGAAAGTGTGTTGGATATGTCCTATGATGGGCTTAATGAAGATCGATACGTTTTCCCGCCTATTGATTGGTATTCTAGCGAAAAAGCCTCTATCACCGATAGGTCAGCCTAATTCTGGCTCGTACAAAGAAATGGCTCTCTTCTTGGGGCATGAATTTTAAAGATGACAAGTTTCCAAAATTGGCTTCTTCTGAGGCGGGCCCTCCAAAAAGAAAAGGACAAGGAATCTACTGGGGGGGGTCTATAAAAATTAAGATTCCCAAGAAGAGGAAAGAAAGACCAATCTCATCAATTGTCTCTCCAGTTCAAACGGTGGATGTGCCAGAATCACCAACACCACCAGAAATAGGAGAAATTAATTTGGAAGAAGGAGGAAGCCAGCTTCTGCCTTCGCCATTTGCTGATTGCTCAACTGGAGAGACCTTATCTCTTGCAGTCAAGGCTTTGGAGACTGAATCTGTGCCTCCCCCTCAACAACCACTTCAGCCTCCTCATTCCCCATCCACTTCTTCAAGCATGGTCAATATTTTCTCCAGGCTCTCACCCCTCTCTACTGGAACCCAAGTGATCACCAACACTCCCCCAACCTGTGCCTCTATTCATTGCACTACTACCACGTTGACTACTGTTCCCCCTTCAATAGTAGAATCTGCTCCCCTTGAGAGTAGAATACCAGTTACTACAACATTGGCAATTTCCTCTGATACTCCACAATGGCTACTTGAGCAAACTCCAAAGAAGAGGAAAGTGATTGTACCCCTACCAGCTTTTGATTTCAGCTCACTCAAGGCTTCTACTGCGAGATCAGCCAAGAAACCCAAAACAGTTTCAAGGGTTTTGGTAGATGCTTCAGGAGATAAGTTCGCAGAGATTGCCACTCCCTCAGCTGACAAAACTAGAGATGATGTAACACAGCTGCTGATTATCAGATCACCAGGTGGCTCTAGGGAAAGTAACAGCAGAAGGAGCGCAACAAGATGCACGGGCTTCTATAGACGTGCTGTGCCAAAAGTTGAAAGAAACAAAGGTCAGCAGAGATGAGTTTAAGGAAAAAGTGGAGCAGTTGACAGAGGTTTTGATCAAACTCTCAAAACCCCTGAATCCATACCACCTTCTTCTGCTTCTGCTTCTGCCGGATTTGATTTCTCATCAGTTCCTACGATTGAGAAGATTGCTAAAAAAGGAAGGGTGGTTGATGAATGGATCCAAAAATTGCTCCAACAAGGGAAGGAAGTAATTCAAGACGTGGTGAAAGTTCATCAGTCCTTGGGGGAGATTCAGAAGGAGAAGTGGAGAGAATCAAGAGATGAATTGATTTGATGGAAAAAGTGATCTGGAAGAAGAATTGCTAATATTTGTCCAAAGGCCTGTCAGTTGGGAACTCAAGTGCCCTAAATCATTGAGATGATCTCTTCAAACAAGTTCAGTTGGGAACTCAGGTATCAAGAGACTGTTCAGCAGCATGAACCTGTAGATGGATTCAACCTTGAAGTCATTGGTCAATTTGTAAGGATTGAGCACACTTTAGAGGCCTTAAAAAGCTCAGCAAAAGATTGAAAAGAAGAAAAACTTCCCGGTACTGCCAGTGATATCCATGAGACTTACGAAATGTGGAATGATGATCATTCCACTGCGCCTGATGAAAATGAAATGCAAGGCATTATTCATTGACTTGGTTTATGACCAACTGAGAATCACCAAAGATGTTGATTGACTTAACATCTAAGGCATAAGCAGCCTAGAGACCCAATACGAGTGCTTCATATTCAACAATATTGTTTATACAATCAAAATCAAGTTTGAAAGACAAAGGCATAGGTTCACCATCAAGAGGAATGAGGATAACACCAGCCCCACCCCCACGCATTGACACTTAGAGCCATCGAAGAAGAGTGTCATTTGGTAAGTGGGTTTATCTAGGGAAAGGGTAGCTATAGATTCATCTAGGAAGTCAAAGTTAGATGGTTGATTCTTAGAAATAGGTGTGTCAGCCAGTTGGTCAGTGATAGCTTAACCCTTGATGGAATTTTTATGAATGAATTCAAGGTCAAGGTCATCCAGAAGCATAATCCAACGTGGCACATTGATTTTGATAAGGTTTGGCATACATATAGTGTAATGGGTCAGTATTAGTAATGATGAAGGTTTTGTGGTTGAGTAGGTAATGGCAGAGTTTGGTGGTGATGAAAACTAAGGCTAGGAAAAGTTTTTCAGCATGGGTATATCTAGTTTTGTAGTCAAGAAGGGTACATCTTATGTAATAAACCACTTTCTCTCAGTGTTGGTCATCCATGATGAGCGAGCATGGCACCTAGAGAATGGTCAGTGGCAAAAATATATAGGTAGAAGGGTTGGTCATCCTTAGGAGGAATGAGCACTGGTGGTTGAAGGAGGTATTGTTTCAAGGCTTCAAAGGCTTTATGGCATTCATCATCCCATTTGAATGAAACGTCTTTCTTGAGAAGATGATGAAATGGTTGACAATGGTCAGAAAGCTAGGAGATAAAACGATGAATTGAATGAAATTTTCCTTGTAGGGTTTAAAGTTGATAGATATTAGTGGGTGGAGGAATTTCCAAAATGGCCTTGACTTCAGTAGGATTGACTTCTATGCCATGCAAAGAAATGATGAAACCTAGGAGTTTTCTAGAAAGTACCACAAAGATGCACTTCTTTGGTTGAAGATGAACACAATACTTGATGAGGTGGTCAAAGATGACTTTAAGAATGGGAAGGTGTTCAGTTCAATGTTTGGATTTGGAAAGCAGATCATCTACATAATCTTCTAATATGTGATGCATGATGTCATGGAAGATGTAATTCATGGCTCGTTGATATGTAGCACCAACATTTTTTAGGCCAAAAGGCATGACTTGATAGCAGAAAGTCCCCCAAGGGGTGATGAAGGTAGTCTTGTGTTGATCTTTTGGAGCTAGTAATATTTGATTGTAGCCTGAGAAACCATCCATGAGCGATAACATTTCATGGCTAGTTGAGATCAACTAGTTAGTCAATGCCTGGTAGTGGGAAATCATCTTTGGGATAGGTGAGGTTGAGGTCATGGAAATCCATGCAAATGTGGAGTCCCCTGTCACTTTTTGACAAGAACGATGTTAGAAATCCATTGGGGATAATCAATGGGTAGAATGAAGGAAACTGAGAGAAGGCATTGAAGCTCTTCTTTGACCAGAAGAGCAATGCAAGGATGCATTTTCTGTAGCTTTTGTTTGATGGGTTTGGCATCAGGAATGGTTACGATATTGTGAACCATGATTTTTGGGTCAATACCAGGCATATCAACATAGGACCAAGAAAATGCGTTGCTATGGTCCCAAAGGAAAGAGGTGAAGGCTTCCTGTTTAGTAGTGTCTAAGGATTGGCCGATCTTTAGAATGTGTGGGTCATCCTGAGTATTAATGTTGATTTTGATGGTCGATTCGTTCAACATGGTTTGTGTCTCAGAGGGTAATGACCGATGAATATAAGAGTCTTCTACACCAAGGTAGGTGAGGATGGACTCATCATCCTGACATTGAATGACATTAATTGAAGGTGTATCATCATCGATCATGTCAGGATACAGGAATGGGAGAGAAGAGGGAGCCTCGCCATCGTGTTGATAGGTCAGTGGTCCCAGGGAAATGGTGTTTACAAAAAAAAAGTTAGGAGGAATAGATTCAGGATCTATGGACTCCATGGGTGAAGATGGTAATGTGGGTGAATGAGAGGGGGAAGATTTCTCATCCTAGATAAGGTCGATGTGAACCTTCTTGGAGGGTGGAGCATCAAAACCAATGCCACTATGGTCATTGTGTTTATGAGAGGTACAGGAAATGATAGTATGGAAGCCTTGTTCATAAAAACTGAAGCCAAATCCTTTCCACATGCACTGGTGGAGGAAAGTGTGAGTGAAGTGATTGTTTGTGAGGGAGTGTAGGTCAAATGAAAATGGTTGGGTTTGGGATGGAGGTTTGGGTTTATAGGTGGCCATATCAAGTCCCCCATATGTTAGATTGGTGCAAGGTGGGGAGGGCCATAAGGAAAAACATCACCGATGTAAATGTCATAACTGGGGTGTTGACGTAGATTCCCATACTCTTGTGGGGTGAGGAAGGTGTCGATATTGTATAGGTAGTATTCCCCCAGAGTGAGGCATTGAAAAAGGTGTACCTTCTAAGGGATCAGTAGTTGGTATGTGTATGTGGGTAAAGCAGGTATAGATGGCTCAGTTAGATGAAGGGGAAACAGGATTGATGGTAGATGGCTATACATCTACTAGTGGGGATATGAGGTTAGACGTACAGAAGTAGTGGCTAGCCTTTTGGACTCTCGTGGGTGAGAGTGAAAGTGGTCAGTGGTGGTCTTGAAGATGCCTTGACTGGTACAAGCACATCATTGGGTCATGGTAGCATGTCTATAGGTCTTGATGGGTAGAGGAGAGGATGGGATGGTGTAATTATGTCTCCTTGTGTTGGTGTAGGTGAGGATCTGATCTTCTAACGTAGGAAGAGGTGCACAACCCATGCATGGAATTTTGAGGTCTAAAGGTGGCAGTGCTATTATAGAACTTCCACTAGTGAAGAAAAAAATTTAGGGGGTTCCTCTGTGGGTGGAGGAGTAGATGAAATAGGTTCTTGTGTAGGTAGGGGAGCATTGAAGGCTAAGATTTCATCTATGGAAGGAACATGAGGCAATTGGGAACGCAACTGGTATGTCATCAAAAATACGCAACATGGACCTCACAGACATTGCTATCATATGTATATTTAAGGTATCACCATATGGGTTGGAAGATGGGGCATGTTTAGGGAATAGATTCTTGAAGATGTGTAGGTTTGGTTAGTGGGTGCATTTGGGCTATCCAAGTCTAGATATCCATTGTATAACATTTCTTGGATGATATTCTTAAAGGTGATCCAGTTATGATCGTTATGACCTTTGACACTTCATGATAGTTGCAAAATTCATGTTCCTTATACCATGTGGGCATGGGGCACTCAGGGTCAAAACCAATATGTGGTTTTATAGGTGGAAGGGTAATGACACCATCCTTAACAAGATTTTCCAAAATAGAAGAATAAGATTCTCCTATGGAAGTGTACTTTTGTTGTTCTCGTCTGAACTAGAAAGCTTGGACAGGAGAGAGATTAGAAGGGGGTTTGGCTGGGTTTGATTGATGAGGGGGACCAGCCTTGAGAACTATGACATTGGTAGATCCTTTGGGTTTTGAATAGTTATTTTGGGGTTTTGAAGATGAAGAAGCATCATTTGATTTGAACGGGATGTTCTTGTTATGAAGTTGAATCTTCTTTTCTTCGATAGCACATGAATTTCCAATTTCCATGCCATGGTGAATGCCTCATCAAAAGTGTGAAAGGTTTAGACCTACAGGGTTGGTGAGATGTGTCTAGCACAAGCCCAAGTAAATATCTCTATGAGTTTAGTTTGAGGTAATTGAAATGTGAGCTGGTTAATTAGGTTGTGCTGCCAGTGAGTGGTGAAGTCAGTGATAGACTCATCATCATACTTGTTGATGTGGAATAAACATTAGTCGTGGTAACCTTCTTAACAATGTTGATGGATAAGTGATCTAGGAAGGCTTGGGCTACTTGATTAAATGAGTAGATGGAGTGTTTTGGTAGCCCACTATATCAGTCCAATGCAGGTATTGTAAGGGACATTGGGAAAGTCCTAGAAGTAAAGTGTCATCATGGGAAATCAGGTAACACCCATGTTTGAAAGACCAAAATGTTGTTGTTCAGTGGGTCTTCTTTACTATTGAAGTATGGTTGAATTTTGGCATTTCCCAATGTACAGGGGTATGGTCGAATAGGAATGGATAGATGAATGGGCTCATTACAAATTTCATCATAGGTGAGAGAATTACGTGAGCCCAAAACTGATGCTTCTAGTGTCTACATCCTTTCCATCATCAACTTGATGAGGTCATTGGTAGGTTGTGGTGGAAGGGCACCTCATATGGCATAAGGGGGATGGTATTGAACCTGTGATGTATGCGGAATTCCATTGTATGGTGATGTCAATAGGGAGGTTGAGAATAGGGGACCGACATAGAGGGCATGTATCCAGAATGGGTGACAGATGAGATAGGGGGTTGTTGATAGTATGTGTATGTAGGTGGGATGGTTCATCGTGACTCTAGTAGTGATTGGGGTAGTGTTTGTGGGATGGAGAGGACAAGATTCTGGAATGGAGTAGGGGTCAAGGATTAGACACCATGGGTGGTTGTGTTGCAATGGGTATTTGTGAGACAATGGGTGTGGACTGGGTATGGCCTGGGTGGTCGATGAGGGGAAAATAGATACGACAGGTGTGAGTGATACTGCAGATGCAACGGTCATGGTGGGTATGGGTCCTAGTTGCGAAACTATTGGGGGTGAAGTAGGTGAGGGTAATGCCGCATTATTAGGGACCGATGTAGAAGTAGAATAAGGGTAGGAGGGATGGATACAGGCATGTCATATATCAACTGACCTGAGGAGTCCCAGGGTGGAAGAGTGGGAAAGGTAGAACTGTAAGGCCGTGGGATTCTGATCAAGGAGTCATGTGAAATTCTTCATTTACCTACAGGAAATGGTGGTAGGTAAGGTTAGGATCCATGGGTGATAGGATGGAAGGGGTGAGGGACTAGGTGGGAGTGGTTGACGACTAGCATGGAATATGAGGGCATTAGTTTGGGTGCGAGTCAGCACCATGTGAACAAGTGCTATATGGTAAGACTATATTCTGTAGATGACACAGAAAATAGTAGAATAGAAAGAATAATGGGGTCTGGGAGGTGAATCTGGTCAATAGATAAAATCAGTTGAAAATTCAAACACAGGGTAACAAACTGATGATGGTTAGGTTGACTGGTGACAGTTGAGGGAAAAATGATGATGGTTACTGAACTGATGAGGTCACTGTGGAAGAAATTAGTTTCAAAAATGAAACAAGAATGTGGGATGTGTACTAGATGAAAACTATGTATGATAGTAGGTATCAATAGAGAGAGAAATATGATGATGCCCTGAGGGCCAGAAACAGAAAAGAAAATGATGAAGGTTATTCTAGGTAAAGTAACTAGAAAGAAAGAAGCCAACACCGGTTAGGGTTTAACTGATGACGGTCGATGTGAACCGGTGACAGGTCATAACTGGACCAACATCGGTTACTATGAAATTAGAAAGAAATGAAGAAAATTGGATTTTGTGAATTAAATTAAGTGAAGAATCAAACCCAGAAAACCTGAGAATGAGGAGATGGGGTCCTGACACACTCAGAAAAAGTCAGAATACTCCAACTATGATGGTGGAGTGTGCAAGGAAGAATGGAAAAATGGAGAATCATAGTCTCACACCTCAAAACACAAGTCAAGAAGAATGCTAAGAAAAAGCATGATCCTAATAGTGATTTTCTTATGTTTGTTTAGCTTATGCTATTTAGAACTGACTGTGTGTATTTAGAATAGAATTTTTTGGTTAGGAAGGCATCCTATGAAGAAGGATATCTAAAAGGAGAGGTTTCAGGTATGTTATGGTGGGGGCGGGCCGTCCTCTGAGATGATGACTCGACAGAGGCAACGAGCTGGGGAGTACCTACCAATCTGATCATGTGATCACTGACAGATGTTCCCAGGTAAGATGTTGTTTAAGAAATATGTGTATATTTCAAATTTGTGCAAGTTTGGTAAGACACAGAGAGAGAGAGAAATGTGCTTTCTACGATTCTTTGTGTCAACCATCAGCTGGGCATGACTTCTAGCATATAGGTTGCCCTCATTTTAATGTGAGATAAATGCAGCAAATAAGAATGTAATGCAACCAATTTTAAGCCCAAATCAAAATGTTATGTTTGATGACAAAAATGATGAATAGGAGAGGGATGCTCTTTCACTAAATGCAAAAAAAGAAAGAAGAATGGTTCTTTTTAAATGCACCAAAAGAAAATGTTCCTTTAGAGTAAATTAGAAAGAAGAGAAGATTACCAAGGAAGAAAATTAATGTGTAAGCTTTTTGAAGGGAAAAAAACACACAAATTTTACCTAGGAATGAAGAAAATGCAATAGAACCCCTGATGGGTCCCACCAGGTGTGCCAAAATGTTTCACCATTTTCTTTACATTTTTGAATGAAGAAATAGATAAGGGTAAGGGCCAAGGAGGAATACCTATTAAATGTTGGTTGGTTGATGGTTGTTGCGTGCATTCTGACTTCTTGATCCAGTGCTGATTGTGAGAGCTTCCTTTTGGCTAGGAGGAACTACCTGTAATAGAAAACAAGACCACAAAAGAGATAGTTAAATGATATATGACAGTGGACTACCTAGCGTATGCTAGTTCCGGAAGTGTGATACTTCCTAGATGGCTGTCAATCCACTGTTTAAAACAAATTAATGCGAGAAATAAGTAAATCCTACTGTAGTTGATATGATTTAGGTATCTCATTCAAGTACAATAAGAAAATCCAATACAACAGGCTAGGCTATAGTTGGATCTGAAGGATTGAGGTGGTGTCAAGGTATTGGGACTGGTTAGGGTCAATTCTGGGTTGTTTAGGTCAACTTTAGGAAGGTTGTTTGGCTCTTTTCTTGGTAAGGTATAAAACACATAGATCGATGTCAGTTTGGGTATAACCGATGACGGTTTAGGGGAACCGACGATGACAGTTATGGGTAACCAGTGTCGGTATGGTAGGGTGATAATAGTTCAGATGAAAAATTTATTGTAGAGTCTGAGGTGAGGGACTGATCTATGGTAGGCTAAAAGGGGGTTGGGTGGTAAAGTGGGAAGGGAGATCTGAGTACACTCAGAGAACAATAGTGAGAATGGGTCATTTGGATAGGTGATGTGATAAAAATGGTGAGGTTTTTGGTAGAAAGAGGCTATGGAGGAATGAGAATGCAAAGTATAAATAATAACAGAAATGATAACAAGCTATGACTATGAATAAAATGGACAATGATTAGGGATATAATACTTACTGTGATGTTACTTGATGGTCTGAATGGAGGTGGTAGTTGATCAAAAGAATGGTGTTTGGTATCAATAGTGATGGCTTCCCAGAATGATTACCATGTGAGTGCAATGCTTCAATATCTGTCCTGGTGATGGCTATGGATGTCTGGATACATGAAAAGATGTTGGTTTTTCTTGCATGCAGCTCTTCTCCCTCTTCTTGCTCTCAGAATGTGCCAACCCAAAAACAAGGTTGTTTAGGTGAATAAATGGTAACCGACGATGGTTCTGGGTTGACCGGCATCGGTTTAGGGGTGACCGACGTCGGTTAAGGTGGGATTCCCTAGGTTTACTAAAATGGGAAGATCTTTCTAATTTCTTGGGCCCAGTTAGTTTTTTCTCATGGATTAGAATGGAAACTTCCCTTCTAATGAGTGGGAATGTGGTTAGAGAGATTTTAGGAATTGATTTTAGGGTTAGACCAAATCTTAGCTCATTAAGGCAAGAAAGACCTAGTTATCGTTAGTTATGGAAACATGCCAAGAATAGGTCTAGGGTGAGGTGGTTGGTGAGTGTCTAGGTGAGGTGGTGGGGTAGAAATTAAGAATAATTAGATAATAAATATTGTGAGGATATATTAATTTAATTTAATTAATTAAATTAATAGTGATGTGGGGTGGAAGGGGCCATGGTTAGATGAGTATGTTTGAGAGTTTTATTTGATAAGGGACCAAGGGGAGTGTGACCCAATTTTGGTGTCTACACAAAAAACGTGAGACTACGGGTTCTAGCAAGGTTTAGCATTTTGGAACACACTTGAAGAAGAAAATAATAAAAAATGCGAGGAAGAAAATATGGTGTTGGGACTTAGCCATATTCAAATCAGTTCCAGACAATCACACGAGGAAAGTGTGACCCATCTAGCATGTGGAGTGGATAAGGTGCCAGCCTGGTAGTTGTAGGATCAAGAATGGAATATTCCATGCATGCGATGGAAGGTTCCAGAAGGACATCATTGCAAAGAGTGGAGAGCTCAGATCAAAGGAGGCATGCTCCATTGGAGGACCACTTGGACACTTGGCAACTGATCTGTTACCTTAGAAGGCATGGCGGTGAAGGAAAAAAGCTATATATAGAGATGCACAGGTAGTAGAAAAGGAGGAATTAGAGATATACATAGAGAGAGAGTAGCAGGTGGTGGAAAAGGAAGAGAAGTGAAGCTCTGCAGAAATATATGGAGGATTCTATGGGTTGGGATTAGAGGAAATATAGGAGTGATGGCATATTTAGAGGGATGGGTCTATGTTTATCCTTGTAATATGAAGGATGTAGTTAGTTTTGATGCATGACCTTACTCTGCATTATTATATTGGTCTGTTATGGCCTCAATGAATGTAATGTGGTTACTGAACTCATTAATATGAATAGAAGGTTATAGTCTAAAGCATATATGTGTTCATGAGCATAATTCTAATGCATTTCCTTTGTGTTATAAATTAGTTCTATATGATGTTTAATAATTCTCTTTTATCTGAATGGATGCATTGATATGATAACTCATCCTAGGTTCTCGGAATGGATGTATGGTTCTTTCCCATTCTTTTGCACTTAATTATATGTCATAGATGATGTATTCTCACAAGACTCACATAAAGGAGGGGCTCCGTGCCCGTGCATGCCTCAGGTGAGTGCCCAACACCCGTTGGGTGATAGGCCAATGTGCATGGGATTAGACTATTGTTCTAAGGGTATAAAAATGACTACATCTTGGTTCCATTGTTAGGACCTCTTTTCAAAGTTGTTGTGAGAAATGACATACATCTTGGTCCCTGTGATGTGTGATGATAGAACGTCTGACCTTGGAAAGTGTTGAAGCATGGTTCAAGAGCACAGAGGATGAGTTTTCTCAAAGATTCAGCACTGGACCTGAGTTTGATGCACGTAGATGGGTAGAAGAGAACCTATACCATGAGTTGTATGAGACATTCTTCTATTGTTTTCCAGTAGAACTATATGAATGGATTTCAACATATGCATCCAGATCAAGCTGGTACTATAGATCATGCATATGGACCCAAGATGATTACCAGAGGCTGTAGGATGTAGATCTAACTTGGACATGTGTTGTTGATCACAGGTGGAAAGGAGTGCTGACCAGTTATACTCTAGAATACACCATTTCTACGTATTCTTTCCCAGAAGTTGCTGAGTTTGAGTTTCTGAGGGAGCCTAGAGGATCATTTTTGTGTGTTATTCCTTTGGCTATGAAGATCTTGGTCATTACCCTAAGTTTAGAGGCATTTCCCATGGCCGGCTAAGCTTCTCTGAGTGTTGGGTGAGGAAGCTAGGGTGGAGGAAGATGGTGGACATTGTGGCTGAAAAGGAAAGGGAGGAGAGATGACTCAAGTATAGTGAAGCTCATGAAAGGGAGATGACTAGACAATGTGAGGTTGCAAGTGTGATGGATCTATGGAGGAAGACATTGTGGGAAGGAGTTGAGGTTCATGCAGAGGACGTGGAACCTGAGTAGTCTATGCTACCCCATCTTGGAAAGTGTGGGAGAGAATCCCCTTCAGATTCTGATGAGAGTTCATCACATGGAGAAAGGAGAGCAATCGGCACGCATCTAAACCCACCTGGTGACCAACCCCTGGCACTTGGTTTTCCAGATCAAGGGAGAAGTATTGTTAACCCAGTTGGTATCAGTGGGAGTAACCAATCTATGCCTAAGAGATATAATTTCTCATTTGGAACATCCATGGTTGTGCAAACCATTCCAGTATTTGGAGGAATTTTTGGACAAGGTGCAAGTACACAAGGTTTGGGTATCACATCTGGGAGTGGCATGAGACACACAACTGGTAGTGGGAAAATATCAGAAACCATCGACATGCAGTTCAGTGGGACATTGGGAACACTAGGCACAACCACTTTAGGCCATTTTTTGGCTACAGGAGGTGGATCTGGTGGTATAGGACCTGGAGGACCTGGTAGACCTAGTGGATTTAGAAGATCTGGTGGGTCAGGAGGAATAGGACCTAGTGGATCTAGTGGATCTGGTGGAGGAGGAAACACCAGAGGAAACCAAGGCTCTGGATCAGGAGGAAAAGGGCCTCAACCACCTCCACAAGTATTTTTTGAGATGTCTTTGCACTTACTAGACTACATGGGTATTGAAGATGCTACAGAGCATGTGCACAAGTGTGAATTACTATGGTGTGCAAAAGGGATCACTACCCTAGAGCGGAAGGCAAGTCAGTTTGCAACAACGTTGCAAGGGCACACACATAGTTGGTATCAGAAGTATGACCCCCATCAAATGGTGGTAGACTACACTGCATTGAAGAATGCCTTCCTAGCAGAATTCCATATCCCAGAATTTGAACAGAAGAGCATCAACGCTCTGAAGGAGATCCAACAAGGAATGGAAGAGAGTGTGCAGGAGTATGACGTGTGTTTCAAGACTCTCTTGTCAAAACTATCCTATGACATTCACCCTTCTCAACATGCTCAATGGTTTGTTGGAGGATTGATAACACCATTTAGAAGGGCATTGTCACACAAGACTTTCACAGACCCACGTGAGGCATTGGAAGCTTCCCTGTGTGTTGAGGCTATTGGGAGCATTGATACTGGTGTTAGCCCTTTTCTGGAGGCTCAAATTGCTGCAATGGCCAAGTAGTTGGAGAAGTTATCTGCAAACTCAGTGCATGAGGTTCATAGTGGGATTTGGTGTATAAAATGTGAAGTGGAAGGGCATGCAAAGGATAGTTTCCCTCAGAAGTCGGTACATGCTATGGTGGTAGACTATGAGATTTTCCATGGGGATCATGATGCAAGTAGGTTCCCTCTACTACAATGCACAATCCATAAGAATGTTTCTTTCTATTGCAAGATCTGTACCTCTACGACCCATGATACCAAGGATTATAGATTGATTGACTAGATTCATGATGTTATTGATCTTGGTGTGCACCAAACTAGTCTTGCAAGTAGTTCCAAGGATGATGATCATCGCTATGAAGGGCACGTAGATGGAGGAGCACATGGAAGAGGTTTTCACAGAGGATTTCATGGTCACAGTAACCATGGTGAGGATGAAGTGAATTCCCATGAGGAACCTGTTATAACTGTGGATCTACAGAGCATTACAAACATGAGTGTCCTGATCTATTACAATGCTCATGGTGTGGAAAGAAACATAAGTACGAAGAGTGTCTAGAGATTTATGAGCATATGAACCAGTAGCACCAGAAAGACAAAGGCACTAGGATGGTAAGCATCAAGAAGGCTGATTCACAGTGGATGCCAAGAGTGGTGTGTGAGTCAGGACTAGAACCTGTATTGGTGATGATGCGAGAAGAGGCCGCACATGCATGCAAGGAGATGCCAAGACAAAGGACACTAGTTTCAAGAGAGGAAGTGGTACATGGAAAGTATCCAGACCCTACTCATCAGAAGGAAGTGTATCAAGAGACTATGGATGTGATTCAGAGTTTGCAAGGGGAGATCTAATGTCTAAAGGAGAAATCAAAGTAGTTGGAGCAAAGGAAGAATGCCAAGGCTCCAAAGGATGACCTGGATGAAGTCAAGGAAGTATGTAGGATGTTAAGGTAAGAGAATATTATTCCCTTGCTAGGAGAATGGCTGAGGGAGAAGGTACCACATGTTGGGGCAGAGCGTGAAAGGTAGGTTTTGCATGCAAACCTTCCTCCTCATAGCCTTGACTATGATAAGGAGATTACATTGAATGCAGTTGTTGATGGGTGGCTTCTGAGTAATATCCTCATCGACATGGGAGTGGAGGTCAATGTTCTTACCTTGGATGCATGGCATCAAATGGGAAGACCCACATTACAACCATCTTTGAATGTGTTGTATATGGAAAACAAGACAAAGGAAATGCCCATTGGAGTCTTGAAGGATGTGGTTATCACTATTCAAGGGGCCAAGTTCACTGGGGACTTTGAAGTCTTGGCACTCACTGAGGCAGATAATTTCCCAGCATTACTTGGGTGCCCTTGGTGTTATAAGAACAATGTTGACCTGTGGTTTAACAAGGGGTATATCAGCTTTGAGAACAAGGAAGAAAGGGTGATTATCCCTTTAACAGATGGGAAGTTAGTGCCCTATACTAAGCCCTTAGGAGAGGAAGTCCTTGATAGAATCTATGTGTGCTCCATCAGAGATCCTGAGATAATTCATCCCACGGGAGAGTTATCCAGTTTGAAGATGCCTCAGTCTTGAGTGATACCACTAGCATGACATGTGATTAATGGGACTTATGAGTTTATTGGGTGGGAGGATTATCCAAGGGTAATGAAAGGTGCACTCAGTCAAGCACCTAGGAGGGAAGAAATTTCCAAGTTACAAGGAGCATACCCTGAAAATTTTCTTGCGAGAAATGGAGGCTCAGTGGAAGAATGAGGACAAGAGAAGGGGAATGCTCAACCATGGGCTACACATCGGGAGAGCCTCCTAGAATGGCATGGTAAGAATCACATTTTCTATAAGGTTCTCTATGAGCAACGTGCCCACTGATCCAAGACTACCATGGTAAAGAGACCACCTCATTTCATGTCCAAGCATGTGAGAAGGCCTATGGGAAAATAAGTTTACCACCTTCACTATGGTTGAATAAGTTGTATTCCACCTTACAAGGTTATGCACACACTTGGTATATTCATTCAAGAGATGCATCATCAAATAGGTAATTGGTAGGAGTTGGCAGCTGATCTCATTCAAGCTTTCGAGTATAGGAGTACAAAGCCATTAGTGGATAAGGCGTTACAAGTAATCAAGTGCCTTACGATGGGAGATAGTGTTATGGTAGAAGATAGGCTACTGGAGTTGCTGGGTGAGCCTTATTTGGAGATGCACCTCAATGAAGAAGAATCAGAGGAAGTACAACTTGAGCACGTGTGCATGGAAAAAGAAAAAGGAAAAATGGTCTATGTAGTAGATGGTGAAGAGATGGAAAGTTTGGATGTTAACCATTTTGAAGGTACGTGTGAAGTCATAGATAGTGTTGATGAGTGAGCACACACCTACCATGAGCCCTTGAAAACAAAGAAGGTTAACATTGGGATAGAGACAAAACCTAAGGAAGCTATCATTGGGGACTATTGGTTGGAAAAAGAAGTTTCAAAGGTCATTGATCTGTTACGCGAGTTCCAGGATTTGTTCCCTCATGGGTACCATGAACTCAAAGGCATCCACCATTCCTTGGGGGAGATGAAGATCAAGTTGAAGGAAGGTGCACACCCAATTTGGAAGAGGCCTTATCAGATGAATCCAAATTTACGCGTATGGGTCAAGGAAGAAATAGAAAAGATGATAGCATCTGGTATCATTGAGGCTGTGGAAGAATCAAAATGGATAAGCCTAATGGTCATCAGTATCAAGAAGGATGGAAGAATAAGGATATGTGTGGACTACAGGGACCTGAATGCAGTATGTGTCATCGATCCTTTTCCAACCCCCTTTATTGAAGAAATTTTGGAGGGAGTAGCCAGGCGTGAAGTCTACTCTTTCACGGATGGGTTCTCAGGGTATCACCAAGTCAGGATTGCAAAGGAAGACCAGAGAAAGAAAAATTTCACCACTGAATGGGGAAGTTTTTCCTACATGGTTATGCCTTTTGGATTGAAGAATGTGCCTATTGTGTTCTCGCGCATCGTGATACAAGAATTTCAGGACTTCATCCATAAATTTCTTCAAGTTTACCTGGATGACTGGACTCTATATGGGTTAGTGAAAGACCATTGTGACAATTTGAGGCTGATGTTTGAGAGATGTCAGCAATTAAGGATATCCCTCAACATTAAGAAATGTGTCTTTGCTACTCCATTTGGAACCCTGTTAGGACATATTATATGTAAAGAAGGCTTACTAGTTGATCCCACAAAGTTGTAATTATTGTGGGATTAGGGGAGCCTACTAGTCAAAGCATAGTGCATGGATTCCTTGGGCATATGGGGTACTACAGGAAATTCATCAAGGGGTATGCCAAGATCTCCACACCCTTGGAGGAATTGCTAAAACACAAGAGTGCCTTTCATTGGGGAGAGGCGCAACAGAAGGCATTTGACACTTTGAAGGATAGGCTTGTCACTGCACCCATACTACATTTTCCTTCTTGGGATAAGCCTTTCCATGTGCATGTTGATGCCTCAGGGACAACCATGGGAGTAGTACTAGCACAACCTAGTGAGGGGATTGTTGATCATCCCTTGTGTTTTTGCAAGTAGAAAGTTGACACCAGCAAAAAATTACACAACTGAGCATGAGGCACTGTCAATGATCTACGAACTACACAAGTTCAGACAGTACCTATTGGAAACACCATTTATATTCTACACGGACCACATGGCATTGAAGTACTTAGTCAACAAGCTTATTTTGCAAGGGTGCATATGTCGTTGGGTCCTATTATTCCAAGAGTTTGAGTTCACAGTGGTTGTAAAACCAGGGAAAAGCAATTCAGGACCTGACCACTTATCAAGGATTAACGTAGGGGAGGACATGTACAAAGAATTGAGGATACCATGCAGATGTGAAACTATTTAGGTTTTAGCATGCACCCTGAGACTTGGAAGATATTGCAGTATTCTTGAAAATAGGTGTGGCACCGAAGGGATGAAGGCTCTGGAGAGGAAGTAGTTAGCAATACATGTCACACCCTATATGTTGATTAGTGAGATATGTATAAGTTAGGATGTGATGAGGTTCTACACTAATGCATGTTGGAACATGAGCATGTGGAATTATGGAGGAAGCACATGGTGGGATTGTAGGAGGACACTATGCAGGAAATGCTACCACACGGAAGATTCTACTAGCAGGGCTTTGGTGGGAAACCATCTACCAGGATTGTATTGAGTTTTGTAAGGCCTGTGACCATTGCTAGCACCTTGGAAAACCTGGAAAGAGGGATGAAATTCCCTTGTGACCAATAGCCAGCACTGAACCATTTGAAAAATGGGCAATCAACTTTGTAGGGCCAATTTTGCCAGCCACACGAAGGACTGGTTCATGGTATATCATTACTTGCACTGATTACTTGACACGATGGGTAGAGGCAGCACCTACAAAGGATTGCACTACAGTGACAACTGCTAGATTTTTATGGGAGAACATAATCAGTAGGTATGGTTGTCCTTTAAGCTTAACAAGTGATAGGGGTACACATTTCCTCAATGAAATGGTCAGGATTCTATTAGCAGAATTTATGGTGGCCCATCACAAGACTACCCCTTATCACCCTCAAGTGAATGGAACTGCTGAGGCATTTAACAAAATACTAAGTCACACATTGACTAAGATCTGTGACATTGGAAGACAAGATTGGGATGACAAAGTATCAGTCATTCTATGGGCATACAGGACAACCTACAAGAGGTTGAACAAGGCCACACCATTTCAATTGGTGTTTGGCACGGAGGCTATTTTTCCAGTTGAATTCATGTTACCATCACTGCATATAGCACATGCAGGAGGATTGGATGATGAACAAGCACTGGAAGAGAGGATTGATAAGTTGATGCAGTTAGACGAAAGGTGATCACTTGCTAGATGGAGTCAGAAGATAGAAAAAGCAAGACAAAAGGCATGGCATGATCATCATATCAAAAACAAGTAGTTTGAGGTTGGGAAGATGGTGTTGTTGTATGATTCCAAGTATCTGCGCCATCCTGGGAAGTTGAAATTCCATTGGTTGGGACCTTACATCATCTCGTACATCCTTGATTCAGGCACTTTCTAGTTACAAGCACTAGATGGGATGAGATTACCAGGTCATTTCAATGGGAGTAGGCTGAAGCCCTACTATAAATAAGTCTTCTTGGTGTTTGTAAATAAGGCAGTATTGCCAGTTAGCTTAGAATTTCCCTTTATTGCTTTTTCTTTTCTTGTGTTTCCCTTTCTCATTGCTTGTTCCTTTCTTTTTGTTTCATTTTGCACCTTGTGCACTGGTAACCACATTATTTTTCTAAGGTTGTGTATGCACAGAGGACCGCACATCTATTTTAGTGTGGGGTGGAGTAATGCAAAGCAAAGTATAAGGCCAGTAGTAAAAGTTGAGTGGCCCAGTAGAAGGAAGCACGTAAGATTGAGAAAGCGCATGGGGAAATGGTGGATAATGAATTATGGTGTCAAGAAGGTTGTAACAAAGACCACATACAAAGGATGAAGAGCATAGGAACAACATGAGGTAGGCGAGGGAAAAAATCAGGTAAAGGACAGAAGAAGTGCCTTCAGCATTGTAGACGCGCACGTAAGAGTCTTCGGTCAGATTGGATTTTTGCACGCCAGAAGGTTGTAGAGGGTTTTTCACATAGGATTGGGCACGTGGGTAAGGGAACTTAATGTCAACCTAGTGGAAAAATTTGCATTTAATGTTAAAGTACATTGGTAGGTGGTATAGCATTTATTGCTGGAGGGGAGAAAAAACTATAAATATGAGGTCAGGAAAGTCATTATTTTACCTTGCTATTACGAAGTTGAAGCGCTCTTGCAAACTAGGGCATCCAGAGAGATTTGTGTGAAGGAAGAAGAATCCTAGAAATCTAAGTGTGTGACTAGAGTAGATCTACAAACCAGGAGGAAGGAGTACATGGGCATGAGAAAAGTTTGTTTGAAGAGCATTGTTTTGTGGAAGGATTTTTGTAGTTAGGGTTTGGCAAGCTAGGGCATGGAGATAGAAGGATTTCTTCCAGGAGTTGAGTTTTGAGATTGAGCAGAGTAGTAGAGTAGAGCAAGGAGTTTTAAATTTTAAACCGAACAAAAGAATGACACCAAAGAAGGTGACCATTTCACCAAAGAAACAAAAGGGAAAGGGAAAAGGAAAACAAACCGCTACCATCGCGAGCTCCAATGAGGAATGGTATGCAGAAATGCAGTACCCAGATGGAGTGTTGCTAGGAAACGAGTGGGTGTCACACTTGAGATAGATGACCATGAGTGATTACAACCATCACACAAGCACTACAGAGAAAGAAATGGCATTGGAGCTGGTTCATCCAACTAACAAGAGGACACCAGATGGAATGCCAATTTACAACGACGAGGTGAAAGTAAAGTTGGAAAAGGAAGGGCTATTGCAACTATATGAGTTGCCTTACTTTGGCAAGCCTGAGTGCCTTTATCAATGGTTGATGTCACATGTGCATGAAGACCATTTCTACTTTGTAGGCCACAAGATGCGCATAACACCACAGTTGATATCCAAGTTCACTGGCCTGAATTGTGAAGGGGAATCCATAGATGATGATTTGAGTGATAAGGAGGCTATCAAGGAAATAGTAGCAACTTATGACTACAAAAAGGGTTCGTGGTACTTTGACATCACAGAAATTCTAGACCCTGTTATGAGGATGGCCACACGCTTGGTCACCAAGCTTAATGATCAAGAAATATGGATGCAAGTGAACAAGGCATGGTTGAATGTATGCCAGAAAATATCAGAAGGGACCATCTATAACTTGTCCACCTTTATTGAGGATGAAATCATAAGCAGCACACAGGAAGGAGAGAAGATACTATTTGTAAATGTCCTCCTCACCATCATCTTTTCAGAGATTGGAGTACCAGATGGGCCAGAAAAGTTTGTTTGGGAGTATCCAGAAGAGAACTCCTCACCCACAAAAAGGTTCAAGAAGTATACTTGTGAAACCATGACGGTCACTCACAAGACGTGCCTAGAGAAGTGGTATAAACAAATGCATGATGCATTCGGGGTAGAGTGGAGGATCCCAGAGTAGTTTCCCACACTCATGGATGGAGAGGTAGAGTTTTAGTTTATCAACATTTCTGCATTGGCAGGTTTACTTTGACAAATGGGACTAAGAGCCCATGGTGCAAGCTACCCTTCTCCTTCACCACACAATACTTCCAAGTAGGGGTCAACCAGTTCAAGGAGGCCAAAAGGCTAAGGTTTGACCTTAGTGAGGTGGACCAAGACCACCATGAGCTGCACCAAAAGCTCATATACCCTAAGAATCATGTGTACATGGAGAAGTATGTCTCCCACGAAGTACAAATGATGAAGCCAATAACGTTGTTGATCACCGAAAGGGTTACAGCAAGGGTGTATCTTCACATAAGGCCTAAGTTTGAGAAAGGTTCCTATCTAGAGAGTGATGTCTCCATTCCAGAAGACCCCACAGGTCAGAAAAAGGCATCACCAAAGAAGAGGGAAAGAGAAGAGGTGCAGGAGAAGAAGGCACCAAGTGTGCAGACCACACAATTGGTGGGCACGCCAGAAGCAGTCATGAAGCCTAGCACTTACACACGTAGAAAGAAGTCCCCAGTCAAGGAAAAGACCCTAGAAGAAGAGGCACCAGAGCATGAAGAGCCCCTCACACATGAAGAATCACCAAAGAAGAGGTCACTATTAAGGAGAAGGAGAAAGAAGAATCTCCTATACTGGAATCACCAGTTAGGAAGAAGCAGAAGGTGGCAGAAGAGGCAGACTCAGAGGAGACAGAAAGCTTAGATGCCTACATTGGTGACAAGGATGATGATGAGCCTGAAGGAGGTGAAGACCATCCAGTGTATGATATACATGACTCAGAGGAGGAGGAAGGTGAAGAGAAGTATAACAAGGAAGATGAAGAGGAGAAGAATGATGAGGAGGAAGTAGAGGATCAAGGCAAGGGGGTGAGCAAAGAGGTAAGCACCAAAAACCAAGGAACCCCAAGCCTCACCAAGGAACAAGTGGAGAAATCCATGGAGAGAGAAGTGGTGGGCATCATGAAGGATTTGGTGGAACAGGAGTTGGAGTGAAGCGCAAATGAAATTTTGAAGGAGATGGAAGAAGAAAGCATTGGGAAAGAATATGGCAGCATGGGTGGGAATCCCAATTTGGTGGTAAGCTTCCCAAAATTTGCATGAATAGGTGGGAAAGGCATAGTGGTGGCACAAGAGAGGGAATGGGATACATTAATGATCCTAGAAAGGTGCTACACGCATGCTTTCCAAAGCACCGTACCAATGGAAAACTCCTGGCTATGTCTTCATTTGATGAAGAAGGTGCATATCCCCAAACCAGGAAGATGCTATCTTGGGCATTCGAGTCCCACATGGATGAACCTGAGTTTGAAGTAAGTCAGAGAGCACTGATGAAGGTGCCAGAAATAAAAGGAGTAAATCCCTTGGTGAATGCTCAACAATTATCAGATGAGCAGGTCTGCAACGTGCTCAACAAAGTTTCAGTTGAGATTGAGGCCAGACTGTTTGGAAGGAATGATAGAGTGAGATTCCTGGAGGAGGAATTAGAGAAGGAGAAGAAGGAGCTCACTGAGAAGAGAAAGGACTTGAAGCAGGAAGAGCTTATCAGTGTAGTTAAGGCATGAACTAAAAGAGGAGAAGGCAAGGGTGCACGAGCTACACAAGAAGATTGAAATGATTATGGGTGCTATTGTTTTAAAGCATCCTGACTTAGCACCACCCGAGAAGAAATATGAATCAACCTTGCAGTGTCTGGAGGATTTGACCCACATCCTCATGATGGAAAGGTGGCCACTTTCCTTAGAGTCTACAGAAGAAGCATTGGCATGCCAAGAGAAAGAAGAGAATATGAAGGTTGTTGAGATTGTTGTTCGATATACTAAACTCCTTGCAGAGGTAAAGGCCACTGCGTATAAGTCACAGAAGCTGCATATGACAACTGCGCTGATAGAGATAGAGTGGCAAGCATCCTGGTCACCACCCATGAAATGGAACTCAAGGAGTTTCAAGAAAATAATAAGGGGAACAGGGAAGAAAGAGATAAAATCCTAGCTGAGGTAGAAAAGAAGTCAGAAGCTATCAAGACCTTGTGAGGCTCGATCAAAATCCAGGCTAAAGGAATTATACCCCCAGATCACCCACAGGATGGATGCACTTGAGGACTTGGGAAAACAATTGGAAAGTATTGTTGAAACAATGAGTGCCAAAGGGGAGGAATTAAGTTTTGAGGAGGTGAGTGCCTTAGTCAGAGACCTCTGTCAGCAAGCACAGAATGAGGTTGATGCTTGGGAAAAGATAGAGGCAGAAATAGGGAAGGATTTCCCTCTCCTCCTTCAAAAATAAGCATTATTTTCATTCATTCTCCCCATTCTTTCATTATTTCTCCCAATTCTTCATTCCTTCATTCTTTTTCCCCTATTCAAAGCCTCCATTCTTTATTCTTTGAAGAGAAGTGTTTCTGAGGATGGAGAATAGGTGTAGTGTGGGGTGATGTTGGGCCCCAGAATATTGGCTAAGTACAAGAAGGCACATGGGCATGTGGGACCTATTTGAAGAAGGGCACGGGTTGAAGGCATGTAGGGCAGGGTTCTAGCAGGGTTTAGTAGAACACATGGCACACATGTAAGACAAGATGGTTTTGGGACTTAGCCATATTCAGAGTTCCAGACAACACATGAGGAAAGCGTGACCCGTCTAGCATGCGGAGTGGATAAGGTGCCAGCCTGGAGCTGTAGGATCAAGAATGGAATATTCCATGCATGTGATGGAAGGATCCAGAAGGACATCATTGCAAAGAGTGGAGAGCTCAGATCAAAGGAGGCATGCTCCATTGGAGGACCACTTGGACACTTGGCAACTGATCTGTTACCTCAGAAGGCATGGCGGTGAAGGAAAAAATCTATATATAGAGATGCGTGGGTGGTAGAAAGAGGGAGTGTGAGAGAGCAGAGGTGTAGTGTGGAAGAGAGGTGAAGCTCTACAGAAATATCATGGAGGATTCTATGGGTTGGGATTAGAGGAAATATAGGAGTGATGGCATATTTAGAGGGATGGGTCTGTGTTTATCCTTGTAATATGAAGGACATAGTATAGTTTCTGATGCATGACCTTGCTCTGCATTATTATATGGGTCTATTATGGCCTCAAGGAATGTAATGTGGTTACTGAACTCATTAATATGAATATAAGGTTTTTTTCTAAAGAATATATGTGTTCATGAGCATAATCCCAAAGCATTTCCTTTATGTTATGAATCATTCTATATGTTTTTTGATACTCCTCTTTTGTTATCTGAATGGATGCATTAACATGATAACTCATCCTAGGTTCTCAGAATGAATGCATGGTTCTTTTTCATTCTTTTGCACTTAAGTATCTGCCATAGATGATATATTCTCACAAAACTCACATAAAGGAGAGGCTCGGTGCCTGCACGTGCCTCGGGTGAGTGCCCAACACCGTTGGGTGATAGGCCGACGTGCATGGGATTAGACTATTGTTCTAAGGGTATAAAAATTCTAGGAAGAAATCAAGGATCATAACAGAATGCAGAATGAATGATTTGGAAGGTGAAAAGTCAATTGCAGCAATAACTTAATCAACACAAATACATCCTGTGATAAATAATTGGGTGACATATATTTATAGTTACGACCCTTTGAGAATGGGAAAAATAAGGACTCGGACATATCATGCGTATGAAACAAATATGACTTCCAATATCTTATCCAGAAGGGTCTGTGAAGAAAAAAATAGTCACGGAGACGACTCATAAATAGTGGAATTCTAATGAGTGCAGGTGATCACCTTGTTTTTATAAAGGTGGAATAAAGGGGCTTGGTCTGATTGGATTCCTATAAAATATTCTCTCCCTAAATACCACTAGAGTTGCCCAAATGAGCTCACTGGAAACATTAAAATCGTATTATCTAGGCATGCCGACTTAGACTTTACCCCTTGATTAAAGCAAACTAGATTTTACTGCCACCTCAATCAATCAAACTAACTGGCAGTCACTTCAAGGATAACCTTGGCTCTAATCTCATGTGTGTACTATCCAAGTAGGTGGGGCTAACATGTTTCATTTCATCATAGTTCCATCAGGACATGTAACTTTAAATGGGTTCCTTGGTATTCATCACAATGATTTTTATTGCTTATGCCCAAGCACTTCCCATAATTACCTACGATACTGACACATTTAGGAGGATCCTTTTTATCTAGACCTATAACTACGAATCATGCCTTAGTAGTTAATTCCCAATTCATTCTTTTAAGAAAAACAAATGTTTTTTTACATTGTTTGTAGATTTAAAATTACAACACATTCACAATTATGAATTCTATTATAACCAAATTGTTATTTTTGTGTGTGTCAGATAATTGCAACCCAGTCACAGTTGTGACTAGCATGTAACCTATTTTTTCCCTTTATTTTTTTATTTTTTGGATTTTTAGACCCACATGCAAGAACCAAATGTTATATCTATAACCATATGTTAGTGACCACATCACTCGGGTAAAAACTTATGACCTAAAAGAAACCATAATTCATAAAAAACTTGTTATATTTAGAAAATAAAAAGAGTTACCCACAACTTGTTGAATGGTCCCACTGTGGTCGCCAAAATGTATGCCTAGATTTGCATCACCCTACAAGAATGGATTAGTTAACATATCGAAAACTCATGAATCAATGTTACTAAAAAAATGGGATTATGATGCCATGGTGAAGGGAGTGAAAATTTTAGTTTTTTTGATTGAATAATATCCCTGGGTAAAAACTCTTTTAGATCTAAATATAAACTTGCACAAAAACACACTTGAAAAATGTTTGTTTTTTTGAAGTGTTAGGGAGCCCAATGGGTTAGTTATATCCCTAAACCTGTATAAGGAGATAAAATACATTTTATTGATTAAAATGAGAAATATACCTAACTCAGATCACAGGATAATTACAATTCCGATTTACCAAAACTCATAATACAATCACAAGCCAATCACAGTTACGTTTTCTCACTTGTGTTGAAATTCTACTAAAACAGTGTTGTAATTAGTTGTATTTTTTCTTTGTGTTTCAACTTTCACTTCTCCAAGACCTAAAAAATTAAGATCATGTGATAAATGAGAGAAAGAAAAATCAATTCTAGCCTAAGTATCAACTAAGAGTTGGGAATTCAAATGGGGGGGGTTAGTGGTCATTGTATAGATTTTGAGTTCATAGGGGAGTGGGATACATATGAGTACAATGAAAACTAGGGTCCACAGTGCATCCAACTCATGCACATGAGTAGGTGGGATGGAGAAAATTAAATATGAGTGAGTGAGGTGTCTTTTATCCCCATTTATCTGTGGGGTTTTATATCATTTAATTTGATTTCCTTGGGATTTTTTAATGTTTTATGATGTTTTTGATTAAGATACCTTATACACAAGCGTTCATTTTTAGTGTCTATCACATTTTAAAAATTAGAATATTTTCACTTGGTTGCTATTTGTGGCACTTTATAGTTTAGTGCATTGATTTCAAATCAGATGCGAGCATGAGTCCTAAAATAGTTAGCCAATCACCATGTAATTGTCATAAAATGTGCAAGTGTGGATACCATAACAACTATCATGTGATCTCAATGAATTAACACCACAACAAGCAATACATAATAAGGAAAAAACAAGAAGGAAGGGAAAAAACTAAGTTTTGTGTGATAAAAAGCTCTCATGTTGCTTTGGAACTCCCTTCCACAAGGTTGTGGTGGATGTGCTCAATAGCTTGCAAGGTTAATAATAATAGCTGAAATTACCAAAACATGACTCCAATGGGAGTTAAAAAACCTCCTAACCAACACCTGGAAAACAAAAGAACCCCTTTACAATGTACACTCGTCAAAAAATGCCCAGGTAACGCTAATTTTTAAATATTTTTTCCAATTTGATTAATTTACCAAGAACGGTTGGATTAAAAAAAAAGGTAATTAAAAATTAACTAACCCCTAAATATGATTATATGACCTAATTAATTTAATTTCCTTCCTTTTAATAAACCTACCCTAGACCTTAGATTAAAAATAAGCTAAGTTATAAGAAAAATAACCTAAGTTTTAAAATTTGGGTAACAAATCTTGTTATGCATAAAAACTACAAGTTTGAAAACAAAGGAGGGAAAATAAGGTTTGAAAGAGTTCAAAGGAATTACATGAATTCCTTAGTGGCACAGGGTGATGGCTTGAAGTCATCAATGAGTCTTGAATCGATGAGTGATTCGGTTGACACCCAATAGTGGTACCTCAGTTAGGTACATGCAACATGAAGAATTCTACCCAGGCACAAGACAGAGCTAAAAAATCATTTATAAAGTAGGGGCCAATGCCAAGTAGGGTCACAGGGTGGAATATCAAATAATACAAGGAACAATTCACCCAAGCCAAAGAAAGAGTGCCCTATAGATAGACTAAATCAAAGTAATCCAAGAGGTCCATGACGAGTATATGTGGTGGACATTTCAATGGTAACGTCATGGGTAAGCCCAATGAGTCTTATGACTAGGGTACAAAAATATGGGGAACCATCAATCAAGTTGTTGTGATAAGCAAGGATATGGGATCAAATGTCAGAGCACAAGTTAATACATTCATGAATTCATAGTCAAGAACTACAGCCCGTCATGACCTATGGCCTTCTCACAATGGGAAGTAAAAATAAAAACCAAACTATAAATCCTTTGGTCAGATCTCAAAAACATCATTCCATCATCAATCCAGGAGAATAGGTTACAAAATGGGTGGAATCAGATGAGTTAACTTCAACTAAAGAAAATTGATCTCGGAGAACTTCATTGGATCAAAGGGTGAGGATCATATGCCAATTTGAGGTAGCCCTCATACACAACATAAACTTGACAATGGAAAATCCTTCAAAAAGCTCACCGATGTTAAGAAAACTTTATGACTCCTTCAACATAAACTTAGCTTTTCATCACCATAGAGTGGTATCCCCAAGAAAATGGAGCAAGTTGAAGCCTTTAAAAAACACTTAACAAAATCCTATGAAAGAAGTCAGATGAAGCAGGCAAAAATTGGCATCTTCAAATCCATGTTCTCTCTAGATTATAAATTAGCATCTATACTCCTATAAGTGTTATGCCCTTCTCACTGGTCCATATCCAAGGTGGTCCTAGCCAGATTGAAGATAAAATCCTCACTTTTGTATCAAACACAATAACAATCCTTGACGAAGACATCGAAAACCCCCAAAAATGATATTAACCCAAATTAGTAGATTAAAAAGGATTAATAAAACTTGAACATCAGAAGCTATTAAGAATCATCAAAATCGGAAGTAATAAACATGTAAAACATGAATTCAACATAGGTGATCTGTTTTAAAGAAAATCAAAATGTCACTACTTTAGAATATGAGTAAGACTGGAAAGAGGATCCCCCAATGGATCCCATCCATAAGGTTATTACTCACAAGTATGAAATGAGAATCACCTAGCCTCCCTTGATGGTACATCTAATAAGGAACCTTTGAATCCTTGCCAAATTGTTCATTTCTACTATTAAATTTTGTCTAGTATTCTCATAGTTTAATCAAATGATTCCAGAGTCAAGTAGGATGTTGTAACTCATGCTTATGATTTGAAATCCCATGTGGATTTAGGAGGTCAATATCCTAGGAATAACTTAAAGATAACTCACCATATGACTCTATGACACATATTTTAAGTATGACAAATTCCTCCTTAGCCAGAATCGTGTCATTACATCCATCTACCCGTAAACCAACCAAATGACATGGCAAGATGACTCGCCATGTGTAAAGTGGAAAACATCCTCTTCCCCTCCTTGAAAGAGTCTATTAGGGTTTTCCCTCACTCAAAAGTCAAAAATGTTATGGATGCTTCTATAGAACCAAAAATAGACTGATCCATATTTAAGGACGTAACCGTATTCAAAAATCAAAATAGATGATAAAAGAAAAATTATAATGATCCCTCAAAGGGTAGCCCCGACGTCAAAATCATACACCAATCCCTCGAAGGATGGCTAATCATAAAAATCAAAGAGGAATATGTAAAATTTTTTATCACTCCCTCAAGGATGGCTACCCATGAAAAAGTCTACATCAATCATCCCAACTCAAATTAAATCCCTAGGAAAATCATCGATCATTTTCCCATCAAAAGAAAACTTCCCGCATCAATCAATTGGTGTCAAAATAAATAAAATGATAGTTTCCTTCATACTTCCCCCATTGAAGAGGGGAGTTAAAAGGATGAACCCTACTTGTAGTGTGAACATCCTAGCATTATGCCAAATATATTCCTATGTCCTATAGAAGGTATACATCTTCACTTCAACATCATGATCTTTGATCATACATCATCTACCGTCATCATGATAATTGTCATGTTAATCATTCATTGTCAAGGATCAAAAGTCAAGTGCATCTTCACATCATCATCACCATCATCGTCATCATCAAATCCACCGTACAATCAATCATTCCGTCATTTTCACCATCACCATCACCGTCATCGTTTAGAATCACCATTTTGATCACCGTAACCATCACATTTTAATTCACCATCACCATCACCATCATCATCACCATCATCATCATCTTAAAATCGTCATCTTCATAAACATCAAACATCAAAATCATCTTCATCTTCATCATCATCATCAACACATAAATCATATACGAATGAATAATAGAACACTGCACACACACACATATATATAATCATGATCAAAGTATAAAATACATCGGCAAGGAGTCCCCTCAATCTCCACACATCAAATTCTATATCATCAAGGCTTCGTATAAGGGTCGTAAACAAATAAAAAAACAATACATATTCATATTTATCCAGATAAACTGGACACCCCCAAGGATACGTGCTAGCACAGAAAAACACTCCCATCACCTCCCATAACACCTCTATCACCACCGTCTCCTCCATCTAGTCCTCGAGGTGGCTGACCCACACTCACCGCACTAACAATAGGATATGATCCTCGATGTTTGCGACAAATGATCAAGCATACTGAAATTACATTGGGAAATCCCCATATCACCAAATCCTCATAATAATCCAACTCTTCTTGTAAATACTGATACTAAGCAAAGCTAATCATGTACCTGGTAGCACCTCATCTAGATTACTCATTTGTGAGTCACGAACTGCCAACTTAGACACCTAATACTAAGGATCCATGTGATCACCAAGAGCCCTTTTTAGGGTTTCTCGGTGTTGTTTACTATCTATCTGTAGTCAGTCCTGATCATATGTGACCTATGCTAGCTGCTATGATAAGTCCATCATGCTCAGCTATAAGAATATCCTTCTCACCAATCAAGATAGCTCTCACTCTAATCAAATTATCCCTCTCAACTTGTAAACTATATCTCTCTATTGTCATTGTGGCCTTCTTGACCATTAACTATGAAATAGTGGCCTCTAAGGCTTCTCTATCTTCATCCACCTCCTCATCACTAACATCCACCACTTGCTAATCTCCCTCTACTCGATCCCACACCCTCATATCTCCTTGAGCTAGGAATGTTGTATCCCATGTAGTATATGCTCCATTCCATCATGCCTTATAGGTTGTTGTCATACCATCATCATTAATAATCAGTCTATCACCATACTCATTAAAACCCATCACCCCCTCCTCCTCCAATATCACATAATGTCATCCCAGTGCTGCCTTAGGGGTATCCATGTCCCCCCATCACAACTATATGGAATAGGATCATCTGGAACATCCTGTATCAATTCAAACTATTTCCTGACATGACTAAACCTCACCAACTCCCACTCTCCAACTTGATGCCCTTGAGTCCAGAACTCCTACTGGGTGGAGTTGAACTCCATATCATAGCCGCGCCACACTAGAAAATCAATATAAGTCATCCATAATATATCCATGACCTATAACCTTATAATAAAGTGATGGTCATGATCTTCACTCTGCATTCCTCCTAATTGACCTGCCTCTACACTCCAATGAACAAAACTAGACATATTCATCACTAAATCAACACCACCCATGGTAGACCTGTTATCCATATTTCACCCCTTGGGAAAAATATTGGATCAGGTGTGACCCCACATGGAAATAATTAGAGAAAACACGTTTAAATCCTACAAACTAGTTGTAGAGGGACTCTACAATGGAATTGTGGGGTCTGTGAAAGTTTAAACGACCCTATGTGAGAAGAAAGAGAAGAAACATCTCTGTCACACGAATATGTGTCTTAAATATATTTGACAGACTCGAGCAGGCTCTAAAATAAAAAATGAGGGGTCATTGAAAGGTCTAAGGATCTGCGGAGGCTAACAAGTGTCAACTCGACAGTCCTCCAAAGGAAAACTTTGAGCTGGACTTTCAAGCAAGCCCAATTTTTGATCTAATCCAGCTACCACATGTCTCATATAAAAAAGGGGACCCATTTTTCAAGTTGCTTTCCCACCCTCCTGTATGAACCCGATACAAACTTTGAATGGGGCATATCTTTCGACTCGGAGCTCAAAATATTACAATTCTTACACTATTGGAAGCGTCTTGACGTCCTCTACACCATGGAAAGATTTAAAAAATCATTTATTTGGGTCTTAGTAGGTGAAAAATGGAGAAAGTGTATTTGAGCCTTTAATACAGGATCTTCTTTCTCTTCAACTTCTAGATCCGATTTGATTCGATCCGTTGGGGAACCAGAAGAAAAATATTGTGGGCATATTTGCAGAAGGCATTGATATTCAGTGGTTTAACTTTCAAAGTGGGATTCGATGCGTATCTCATGGTGATTGGAGAAGGATTTTAATTTTCCCTCTTCTCTCTTTTCTTTCTATATATACTGTAAAACTTCTTATTTGAGAAGGAGAGACATTCTGGGCATAGAGAAACTCTGTCAAATTTGTTTCTTGATGCCATTTTTGAGTATTGAACCTTCTCCCACGCCTGTCAAATGTATTTTTACCTCTATTTCAGAAATGTAATGGTCTATGCACCTTCTAGAGCAATAAAAAATGTGTTTTTGTGGTGTTCTTAAACCCTTTGCATCGTTTTGTTGTTTCTCCATGCCTCTCCCTTTCAGTATTGGTTTTCTGTGCATGTATTTCACATTTATATGTGTAGGATGTTGTGTTTTAGGGAGTTTAATGGATGATTTGTAGATTTGGGCTATGTCACTTCTGTCTGACCTCCTTTATCTCCATTTTTTTCATTTCTTTCTCCCTCAACATAATATCCCGCTTCCTTTGCTAGTGTATCATCTCTTTAGTGTAGGATTTTTTTCCCTCTTTCTCTCTACTTGGTTCCTTGGAAAGGTTAGATTAGGTTAGATTTATTTTTTCTACACTAGAGTAGCTTGTGGCAGGTAGTTTAGGAAGAGGTACCAGCCTTCTCTAGAGGATCATTCCCATTTGCAAGTCCCATAGCTTGGGGAATGATCCAATGTTATGAAAATCACACCAAATGACCCTGATTTAGAAAAGAAGATATATAACTCATTTGGGGGTGCTGTGATTTCAGACTAACAAGACCCAGTGGACAAGTCACAACAATATTCTCAAAATACCAACACTGTAATAGAAAACCAGCACTAAGCCCAAACCTCTTCTGACTACTCCACAATCACAACTCCCTATAGATATGTGCTAGTAAAGTCGGAGCCCAATCAAACATTTGATGATGCTATATCATCTCAGCCAAAACACCTTTCATCATCCAAGGAAATCTCCTGCCACCTGAGTTAAGTAAAGAAAAACAAGAAATTCCCATCATCTTCATGGTAGCACAACCCTTCATGTCTACCTCAAATAAAGGATAATAGTAAAACCCACCAGATGTTAACTTGATATCATCTGTGTCATCCTCATATAACCTCCTCATCACATCCTCTCTCTCTATCTATCTCATCAAATGTAGTACTTCCCCTCTCTTCATACTAGCAACCTGGTGATCATATGTACATTCTATAGGGTGAAGGACATCTCACCCATAGGAAGCCATAAAATACAAGTAGTATGATCCCACCTCTCAATAAAATCCAGCAATAAACCTTGTTATTTATGGATACATCTATAATAATGCATCTCTAAAAACCCGCTACCTCCAGAAGTACCCAATCGTCATCAGACATCTCCTCTCTCACATCTATTAAAGAATTTGGAACTCAATCTCTAATAGTAAACCTGACATTCACTTGCATCCAAAAAATAAAAAAACCAATTAGAACACCTCCACAACAAACTTTTATCAATTTTTTTTATCAAAATACAACAATTGATAAAAATTTGGTATAAATCTCTAGCGATCCAACCCAGTTTATAGAAATTATCCCAATCATCGGCAATCCATCTAATTGATGAAAATCTTGGTGATTTTCATGACATATACCTACCATGATGAACTAAAAAAATGACAAAAACTAAAAAAATGACAAAAACCATGTACATACCTCTACCTGATTGGGCCTCCTCTATCATCTGGATGGTCCCGTTACCACCATTGATCACAAATCACTCTCGAATCACATGCTTAAAGTCTCTCTAAATTGTTAAACTGTCAATCGCTAATGATTCATTTGATAAGAAAAGTGGCTATTTATATCCCCCCAAATTACAAGCATAGGAATCACCGATCATTCCCATAATCATTGATGATTTACCCTAATCACCAATGATTTACCATAATCACTAGTGATCCACCCCATATTATCACAAACCATCTTTTTTCAAAAATTTCAAAACATTTTCAATTACAAAATTCATCCTTCAACAATATTCCTCATCTCGAGGACTCTAAAACTTAAATTGTCCTTCACAAAAAACACTAATAAGCCAATTCACCTTGGCTACCTGCCCAACCTCTAGATCTGATCATAACCTTACCTGTTAGATTATATTTTCTTATTGTATTTGAATGAGATACCTAAATCATATCAACTATAGTAGGATGTTATTTTCTTACGTTATTTCTTGCATTAAATTGTATTAAATAGTGGATTGACAACCATCTAGGAAGTATCACACTTCCCAGATCTAGCATACGCTAGGCAGTCCACTAACATATATTGTTTAATATTCCTCTTGTGGTCTTGTTTTGCATTCACAGGTAGTTCCTCCTAGCAAAAAGGAAGTTCTCGCAATCAGCACTGGATCAGGAAATCAGAACACATGCACTCTACCTTCCACCTTCATTTCACAGGTATTCCTCCTCACCTTTACCTTATCTATTTTGCTCATACGTATGCAACTTATTGGTGAAACATTTTGGCATGCCCAGTGGGACCCTCATTTGTGGGTTCCTTTCTATTCATATAGGTTGCATCTTGTGTGTTTCCTTTCTAAATCATTATTCACTAAATCTTCTTCTCTGGTAATTTTCTCCTTCTTTCTAATTTCTCTAAATGAAACATTTATTTTGGTGCATTTAAAAAGAATCATTCTTCTTTCTTTCTGCATTAGTGAAAATCATCCTCTCTCCTATTCATCATTTTCTACATCAAATATAAATGTCTATTTGGGTTATAAAATTTGTTGCATTTCATCCTTGTATGTTGCATTATTAGCTCACATTTAAAACTGAGGGCAACCTATACACTGGAAGTCATGCCCAACTGATGGTTGACATAATTGAACCATAGAAAGCACTTTCTCTTCTCTCTCTCTTTTCCAAACTGCACAAATCAAAATTCACACATCTTCTTAAACAACACCTTACCTAGAAGAAGTTGTCAACGATCACACAATCAGAGGATTGATAGTGGGCACCCAGCTGGTTTCTCTGTCTAGTCATTATCTCAGAGAAAGGACCACCCCCACCAAAACATAACCTGAAACCTCCCCTTTAGATTTTCCTCTTCATAGGATGCCTTCCCAACCAAAAAAATTTATTCTAAATTCACAAGTCAGTCTCAAATAGCATAAGCTAAAGTAACATAAAATTCACTCATAGGATTACGTGTTTTTCTTAGCTTTCTTCCTGAATTGTGTTTTGAGTTGTGAGGATTACGTTTCTTCATTTTCTTCTTCCTTTCACACTCCACCATCATAGTTGGAGTATTCTGACTGTTTCTGAGTGTGTCAGGGCCTCATATTATCATTCTCAGATTTCTGGATTGATTCTTCATCTGATTTAATTTACAAAATCCATTTTTCTTCACTTCTTCAGATTTCACAGTAACCGGTGTCAGTCCAACGACCATCATCAGTTCCCATCTGACCATCATCGGTTTACCTGACCGGTGTCAGTTACCAGCTCTTTTGGTTATTTTACCCAAAATAACTTTCATCACCTTCTCTTTTCTATTTGTAGTCCTCAGGACATCATCATATTCCCAACATTCTGATATCACTGTCAAGTATAGTTTCCCCATTTCATTTTCATCAGTTCTGCTTCATTTTCTCAAACTGGTGTTTTCCCACAGTAACTGGTATCAGTTACTGTAACCATCATCGGTCCCCTTTAACCATCATCAGTCACCTTAACTGGCATCAGTTTCCCTGTTTTGATTTTTAATTGAAACATTGACCAAGTCCACCTACCAGTATCTGTTCTTTTCCATTCCTGTTGTTTTTGTGTCATTTACAGAATACAGTTAACCTGATACAATGCTAATTCACATGGTGTTGACTCGCAACCAAGCCAACACCCTTATATTTCATGCTAGTCTTCAGCCACTCCCACCTAGCCCATCACCACCTTCCATCCTGTCACCTATGGATCCAACTCAGCCTATCACCATTTCTACCAGTGATGAGGAGTTCACAAGACTCCTTGACCAGAATCCCATGGCCTTACAATACTATCTTTCCCACTCATCTACCCAAGACTCCTCAGGATAACTAGTATACGACATGCCCATATCTATTCCTCCTACCCTCACCCCCACTTCCGTGTCAGCTACCACTAGCTCAACATTTCCTTCATCCACCCTACCCCCTGTGGTATCTCAACTAGGCCCCACATCCACTATAACTGCTGCACCAATGACATCTATTACACCCATGGTGTCAACCATTCCTTCACCAACCACCTTGAGCATGGCCCCATCTACCCCCTTTTCCTCATATATACCAGTTGCATCACAACCACCCTTGGTGTCGGCAACCCACACCCCATTTCAAAACCTAGTCCTTTCCATCCCACAGTCTCTACCACCAATTACCACGAGAGTCGTTACGACTACCCCACCTATTTTCACACATCACCAGTAACCCCCAATCTCATCTATCACTTATTCGGGGTATCTTCCACCTGTATCTATCCCCCCTTCACAATTTTCATATTCAGCACCCCCATGTACTGGGATGCCATCCACATCATACACCCATCATCAACCTCCCTTTACTGCAGGAGGTGCCCATTCCTCACAACCCACCAATGACCTCATTAGGATGATGATGGAAAAGATGCAGACACTAGAAGCATCAGTTTCTGGCTCTCGTAACTCCTTAACTTATGAAAAAATCTGTAATGAGCCTATTCATCCATCTATTCCTATTCACCCATACCCCGTGCATTGGGAAATTCCCAAGTTCAACCATTTCAATAGTAAAGAAGACCCACAACAACACTTGCAGTCATTCAAACATGGGTGCTATCTAATTTCCCATGATGATGCTTTACTCCTACAAACATTCCCCATGTCCCTAACAGGACCTGCCTTAGATTGGTACAGCAGTTTACCTAGACATTCCATCTACTCCTTTAACCAAGTGGCTCAAGCATTCCTGGACCACTTCTCAATCAATGTAGTCAAAAAAATCACCATGACTGACCTATATTCGACATGACAATATGACGAAGAATCTATCATAGATTTTGTTACTCGTTAGTGAAGTCTTATCAACCAATTAACATTCCTGTTACCTCAAGCTGAACTTATAGAGTTGTTCACTAGAGCTTGTGCTAGACACATCTCACCAACTCTGTAGGTACAAACCTTCCATACCTTCGATGAAGCATTCACCATGGCATGAAAGCTAGAAATTTGCCATTGAAGAAAAGAAAATCCAATTGCGAAACAAGAATGCCACGTTCAAATCAAATGATTCTTCTTCATCTTCAAAACCCCAAAACAATTATTCAAAAGCCAAAGGATCTGCCAACATGGTAGTTCTCAAAGCTGGTCCATCTCATCCATCTAATCAAGCCAAACCTTCCTCCAATATTTCCCCTGTTCATACTTTTCAGTTCCGGTGGGAACAATGAAAGTACACTCCAATTGGAGAGCCCTATTCTTCAGTCTTGGAAAATCTTCTTAAAGCTGGAGCCATTGCACTTCCCCCCATAAAACCTCATACTAGTTTTGATCCCACTCGTCCTATGCCTACATGGTATAAGGAACATGACTATTGTAATTATCATCACGTCAAAGGCCATAGTGATGGTAATTGCATAACTTTTAAGAACATTGTCCAGGAAATGTTAGATAATGGAGATCTCATCCTGGACAACCCAAACGCACCAGCAAATCAAAACTTGCATATCTTTAAGAATTCATTCCCTAACCATACACCATCATCTAATCAAAATAGTGAACCTTCAACCAATGACAACAATGTCCATGAAGTCCACACTGTTTTCGATATCATACCAGTCGTTCCTCAATTTCCACCTATTTCATCTATCAAGGAAATTCTGGCACAAGCTCCTCTACCCATGGAGGAGCATACCTCTTCCACTCCTTCACCCTCAGAGGAGTCCCCTTCATCTCCCCCTTCACTCATGGAGGATTCCATGATTTCTGCTGATGTCATTTCACCATCTACCACACAACCTACTAAAAAATCAACAGTATTAACTCTCCCACCCATGGAGAATCATCATCACCTTCTCCTCCACCAAAAGAGAAGTCTACCTCACCCCACCTACCATCTCTCCTACCCATGGGAGATTCTTCAGACACACCACTACCTATTGGGGACAATTCTCCATCAGCATTCTAGGATCTCATTGACCTGGTCTCAGCTCTTTTACCCACAGAGTCCAAGGCTAACCAATTCCCTGTCTCACAGACATATTTTATAGGGATTGCCACTAAACCAACTACATCTCCTCTTACAGTAGTCCCATTTTCATGACTGGCCAATCACTTGGATTACATTGATAATTCCATGCTTTGGGGATGTCTTTGGCTCCCCTTTTCAACTCAAATGCAAATGTTACCTACAGATACCTCCATGATCTATCCAAAGGTATTTCCAGCAACCAGATCGACCCTGACCATGCCTCAAAATGTCCTCTTCTTTGTCACCTTTACCTAAATATGAACTTTTACCCATGACTAAAACCATTCCTATGCCTAAGAACCTACCCACACCTATATCTTCATCCATATCTAGACCCATCACTACCTTGGGTGTCATGCCAATGTCAAGCCTTACCCATCCACCCATCAAATTGGATTTAGCCACATCTTCCCAAACCCACACCAAAATTATTCCTCCACCTAAAAGGAAGACCCAACCTTCTAGGCCACATACACCAGTCTCACCTACCACACCTTTGTCACCTTCACCCCTTCCGTCCATCCTAGGACCTCACCCATCAACCTTGGCCAAACAACCCCCTACCCAAGGCCAATCAAAAGCTAAGCAACCTACCTCATTCATCACGATCCTTTGTTACATCTCATTTACCTACACAACAAACACCCTCACCCTCACCCATACATTTCTTACCACCTATACCTCCACCAGTTACTATAACCCCAACTTTTCCTATACGAATTCAACCCATACCATCCACCCAGCCTCTACCAACCACTTCCACCACAACTCTATTGTCCCCATGGGTAACCCATCCTCTTCCACCATCTACTTTCCCTTCTGCATCACATACTCCCATCTCACCTTTACCCAAGAAGGTGCAATCCAAAGACAAGAACCCACTACCCTCCAACAAGGTAGTTAAACCAACAACACCTTCCATTGCTAGCTCTTCTACCACACCTTTACCCAAGTAGATACCATCAAAACCTAAGACAATACCACCTACCAAACCAGTGGTCCAACCCATTCCCCCTCCTATAACACCTCATCCACCACAATCATCCACACCTTTACCCAAACCCACACTCACTTCCCATTGTGATCTGTTGGCAGGGTCCTACGCCAACATTCTAGCCAACCTCTTAGAGACCTCAGTCATCACATTACCACCACTTCACCTTACAACCCCCTCAAACCCAAACCAAAAGGGTTTGATGAAACTAAAATTTGTGCCTACCATCGTGTGCCAGGACATGATGTAGAAGGTTGTAAGGCTCTCAAAACCATTCTCCTCCAATTATGTCCTCCTGAAGAAAATTTTGATGATGATGATCTTCTTGATGAGGACCATATTCCACCTTCACCTATCACCACACACCATCATCCCTTACTTCTTCAATGACCTACATCTCCACCCCACAACCCTTTTATCCACCTCCAAAATTTGAGATCAACATGGTCTGTATCAGAGAGTTGGCCAAACCACCACCTAAATGCCAGTGTGCCCTACTCATTTCACAAGGTTCTTACCCCGCATTAGGTTTTTTCCCATCATGTCATTACACTACTCATGACATACCTTCTCCATCTACCTCCTTCCCTCAGATTAACATGATCCAAGTTTCCACTCATGCCCAAAAGGAAAAGAAAAAGTAACTAGCCCATCAACCAATCCCATGCCCAATATACCATCTGCACCCACACCCAAAATCACCATTCGAGGACCCACATACCCTATTTCTGATGGGGTCACCCATCGTACAATGATAAAACAATTACATCAATCCCCTCTAAAAATGTCTTTGTACGATCTCATCCAAACCTCTGAATCTCATCAACAAGCCCTTATGGAGGTTTTGCAATCCATCAAGGTTTTACCTAATGACCCCACACCAGTAGCCTCCATTATCACCCCTCATCACGTGGCCTCTCTTACCAAATCATCTCCTTCTTCTACCCCCACATCCACTCATCAAGTAGCCACCCTCAGTTTCTCTGATGAGGAGATTGTACCTCTCCAATCAGATGACCCTGATCCCACCCTTTTCATCTCCATCTATATCGATAATATACATGTATAACACATTATGATCGATGGTGGTGTTAGCATCAACATCATCTCCTCCCACACATAATAAAATGTGCATACCTTCAAATTACATGCATAATAACCCAGTTATGTTGTGCTCCTTCAATGATGCCATCACTTCCACCCTTGGCACCATTATTCTTCACATTCACGTAGGCCCTCGCACTATCCCAGAATTGTTCTACATCTTAGAGGGGGAGTTCCAGTATAACCTGTTGCTTGGCCAACCTTGGATTCACATCATGGGTTGTGTTCCTTCAACTTTACACCGTTGTGTAAAATTTGAACATGAAGGGCATAACTATACCATCCCAGCTGACCCATCACCATTCAAAACTTGTAACATGTTGTACCAACCTAACAATGTCCTTGTACCAGTTAAGGCATCTACCACTACCCCCACTTCTCCTTCACCCACAACCCCATCCACCAATGCTTTGCCACCACCTCTCCCACACCTAACTCTTCTATTCCTACTGATGTCACAGCCTCTGCAGCTGGCCCATCTACTTCCCAACCAACCGATACCCCTCCTACCCAATCACCTAGTAATTCATCTATCCCCGCTACCCACATATCTACTACCGATCCCTTAGAAGGTGTTTTTCAATGCCTCACTCTAGGGGAGTACCACCTCTACAATATCAACACATTCCTCACTCCGCAAGAGTATGGAAACCTACGCCAACATCCTCATTATGACTATCACATAGGAGAGGTTTTCCCTTATGGTCCTCCCCACCTTCACACCAACTTAACATATGGGGGACTTGATACTACCACCTATTCACCCAAACCTCCATCCCAAACATGACCATTTTCATCTGACCTCCAATCTCTCACTAACCACCACTTCACCCACACTTTCCTTCACCGTTGCACATGGAAAGGCTTTGGCTTTGGTTTTTATGAACAAGGTCATCATACCATCATCCCATGTACCACCCATAAACACAAAGATCACAGTGGCATTGGATTTTCCACACCATCTTCCAAGAAGGCCCACATCGACCTCATTGAGGATGAAAAACCTTCTCCACCCCATTCACCAACATCACCACCTTCACCCACGGAGTCCATAGATCCTGAATCTATTCCTCCTAACTTTTTTTCGTGAACACAATTTCCCTGGGACCTCTGACTTATCAACGTGATGGCGAGGCTCCCTCTTCTCTTCCCTTCCTGTATCCTGACATGATCGATGATGATACACCTTCTATTAACATCATTCAATGTCAGGATGATGAGTCTATCCTCACCTACCTTGGTGCGGAAGATTCTTATATTCACCAGTCATTTCCTTCTGAGACACAAACCATGTTGAATGAATCGACCATCGAAATCAACATTAACACTCAGGATGACCCACACATTCTAAAGATAGGCCAATCTTTAGATGCTGCTGAACATGAAGCTTTTACTTCTTTCCTCTGGGATCATAGCAACACTTTTTCTTGGTCCTATGCTGATATGCCCGGTATTGACCCAAACATTGTGGTCCACAATATCGTAACCATTCCTGAAGCCAAACCCATAAAACAAAAGCTGCAGAAAATGCATCCTCACATTTCCCTTCTTGTCAAAGAAGAACTTCAACACCTTCTCTCAGTTTCCTTCATCCTACCCATTGACTATCCCCAATGGATTTCTAATATCATTCCTATCACAAAAGTGATAGGGGGACTTCACATTTGCATGGATTTCCATGACCTCAACTTAGCTTGCCCCAAAGATGACTTTCCTCTACCAGGTATTGACCAACTAGTTGATCTCACCACTGGTCATGAGATGTTATCACTCATGGATGGTTTCTCAGGTTATAATAAAATATTACTCACTCCAGAAGATCAACACAAAACTACCTTCATCACTCCTTGGGGGACCTTCTGCTATCGAGTCATGCCTTTTGGCCTTAAAAATGTTGGTGCTACATATTAGCGAGCTATGACTTATATCTTCCATGACATAATGCATCACATATTGGAAGATTACGTAGATGATCTTCTTGCCAAATCCAAACATCGGGCCAAACACCTTACAGTCCTTAAGGTCATCTTTGACCACCTCATCAAGTATTGTGTTCGCCTTCAACCTAAGAAATGTGTCTTCACTGTGCTTTCAGGAAAGCTCCTTGGTTTCATCATTTCTTTGTGGCATAGAAGTCAATCCTGCTAAAGTAAAGGCTATTCTCAAATGCCTCCACCTACTAATCTTCATCAACTTCAAATTTTGCAAGGTAAGTTGCAATCTATTCATCAGTTTATTTCACAACTTTCTGACCACTGCCAACCATTTCATCATCTCCTCAAAAAGGATGTCTCCTTCAAATGGGATGATGAATGCCACAAAGCCTTTGACACCTTAAAACAATACCTTCTCCAACCACCAGTGCTCATTCCTCCTAAAGATGACCAACCCTTTTACCTATACATTTCTGCTACTGATCATTCCTTAGGTGCCATGCTCACTCATCGCGATGAGAAACACCGGGAGAAAGTGGTTTATTACATAAGTCCATACCCTTTTGGACTACGAAACTAGGTATACCCATGCTAAAAAACTTTTCTTAGCCTTAGTTTTTGTCACCACTAAACTTCATCATTACCTACTCAACCACAAAACCTTTTTCATCACTAACACTGACCCCTTACATTACATGTATGCCAAACCCTACCAACATCAACGTGTTGCACGTTGGCTCATGCTTCTTGCAGACCTTGACCTCAAATTCATCCATCAAAAATATATCAAGGGCCAAACCATCGCTGACCAACTTGCAGATGCACCTCTTTCTGGAGATCAACCCTGCAACTTTGATTTTCTAGATGAATCCATTGCTACCCTCTCTTTGGATGATACCACTTACCAAATGACCTTATTCTTTGATGGTTCCAAATGTCAACGTGGAGGTGGTGCAGGTGTTATCCTCATTCCTCTTGATGGTGAACCTATGCCTTTATCTTTCAAACTAGATTTTGATTGTACTAACAACATCACCGAATATGAAGCACTCATATTAGGCCTTCAAACTGCCATCACCCTAGATGTCAAATCAATTAATATCTTTGGGGACTCTCAAGTGGTTGTAAACCAAGTCAATGGTATATACTAGTGTCATAAAAAATACTCCAAAAGTACAAACACCATGTCGACATACTTTTGACTACCTTTGACCATTACGAACTTCAAACCACCCCACGTTCTACTAATAAATTTGTGGATACCATGTCCTGTCTGGATTCTTAGATACCCACCTCACATGCCGAATCCAAAATATTTGTTACAATACAAAGGTTGCAATCACCTTCTTATTTATCTCGAGATTTCAACTCCATAAGAACCATTTCACCTGACCCACATGACCTTTGGTATAAGAAGTTTGCAGACTACCTTTCCCTTTCCATTCTACCTCCTGATCTTACTCGTAATGGACAACATGCCTTTCTTAAAGGTGTCTCTCACTATGTCATCATGGGTGGTCTTCTTTATAAATGTGGCTTTGATGGTATTCTCTTACGATGCCTTACAAGTTCTGAAATTCCCTACACCATCAAGGAAGTTCACGATGGAATTTGTGGAGGTCACTTTAGTGGCTTAGCTGTCACTAAACACATTCTTCACCTTGGTTATTATTGGCCAACCTAAACCATGACTATTGTGACTATGTCAAACATTGTGTGAAATTCCAGCAACATGCTAATCTTCATCACACACCTAGTCATGCCTTACAGGTCACATGAGACCTTTGGCCTTTCTCTCAATGGGGTTTGGATCTTGTCAGAGAGATCAATCCTCATTCTTCACAATGCCATCAATGGATTATAACCACTACTGAATACTACACTAAATGGGTAGAAGCCATCCCCCTCATTTCTACAAAAGCTGAGAAAATTTGTGAATTCATCAACCATCACATTATTTGTCACTTTGGTGTCCCTCACCGCCTCATCACTGATAACAAAAAATAATTCAAAAACAAAACCCTACAAAATATTTGTGATGCTTTTGGCATTCAACTCAGTTTCTCTTCACCTTACTACCCACAAACAAATGGCCAAGCAGAATCAACCAATAAAACCTTGAACAAAATTCTTATGAAAGTAGTTGACGATACTGGGAAGGATTGGCATACACACATTCCTTTCACCTTGTGGGCTTACCACACTAGTATTCACACTTCAACTGCTGCCACACCTTTCTCTCTAGTCTATGGTACCAAGGTTGTCTTGCCTCTCAAAGTCCAGATTCCATCTCTCCACATCTCACTCCAAGACATGCTCAATGATGATGACTTTCACCATGACCATTTGGCACAACTTGAGTTATTAGATGAACATCATCTCAATGCTCTTGATCATCTCCAAATCTACCAAAAATGTATCAAACATGCCTATGAAAAACATGTCCATGAGTGAACCTTCCAGGTCAGGTGACCTCATCCTGAAGGAAAATCAACATGTAACCAAAGAAGAGAAAAGTAAACGGGGAAAATTTTCTCCTAATTGGCTTGGACCCTATATCGTTACTCATACCTATGGATTAGGTGCTTATCATTTGTCTTCACTCGAAGGTAAACCCAAACCTGAACCCCTCAATGCCTTGCATCTTTGACCATTCTATTGTTGAATCAAATCCTATATCACCTTCTGTCTATTTTAAGCTCATCCCTTGAGCACCATTCACCTTTCATATTACCTATTTTGAGGATCAATGACTAAACAAAAATCATGTGATTACCCATCACCTTTCAGCCTTATCTTCAATATGAGTACCATGGCTCTACTCATGGCATGATTTTCATGGATACTTTTCATCTTTTTCAAGATGGAATCCCATGGTCATTCATCACTTGAAACCATCTCTTTCATAGTTAACCTCTGTGTGCTATGGTTTTGTCTTCTAAACAAGAGCCTAATCTTCCTCTATAGTCTTGTCCATGACTTAAACATCCAAAAAGAAAAATAATTTCAAAAGAAAAATAGGATCCCACTCCTTGAGTCAAACTTCCTATCACAAGATGAATCCCTCAAAAAGGACATCTCTTCTCTCTATCTCACCACTATAAATAGACTGCTCCCTCGAAGGACAACTATACAAAGCTTACCATACTGCACATAGTCTATCATAAAAAGGGACTATCCTTGCAAAAACAAAACAAAATACTCAGAAGCTTCTCGCATTGATCAGCTTCATGAAGACCTCAAGGAGATAATATACTCATCCCACATAGACTTCCCACATCGATCAGTCTATCAAAAACAAAAGAAAAAAGTGAAAATGATAACTTTTTTCATCATGGACTTGCCTATTTTTGATCATGGGTTTCTTGCCAGGTAAACATGTCATCGTACACTAAGTTACGCTAAAACCACCCATTTTCACCTCATTGCCTTTTCACCCTAATTTCCTATCTTCTCAAGGGACTTACCGCAAACAATGACATTTCATGATCATGTGACTTTCTTCACCCTTAGCATAGTCAATCATGCAACGCCTTTAGGGTCTTATGTTCATAAGCCAATATTTGGTATGGTAGAATCGTTATGGTTCTTATCAATTAGGTGGCTCTTTTTGTCACCTCTTACCATTCACCTTCTTCATTACTTATTGATTACCCTATACAGGACCAGACCATCGACATCTACATTTTAAATATTTCCACTTTCACCTAAGACTCAACCATCACCTAAGACTCAACCATGCCTATGACCTAGACTCAACCATGCCTATGACCTAGACTCAATCATGCCTGAAACCTACCAACCCATTCCTCTACCTCATCATATTCTTCCCTAGCTTATGGGAGAACTACATCGGCCTGAGGCCCCTTTTCACCAGGGCTATGTAGGCAGCACTTCGAGGGCATGGGGCCCTTGGAGGTTAGCTCGGCCACTCTTTACCCTAACCCATTTTTCCCACATGTTTTCTATTAACATTCACCCTTAATTAGTTTCCATTTTTCATAACATTTGGAAATTTCTCATTCATACATATCTACCATTTTATCACACCATCAAAACATCTAATCAATCATTCCACATTTCTATAATATCAAAATTTTGGAAATTTACACCATAACATACATATAACTCATCATTTATTTCCCATGTTACCAATAACTTGGAAATTAAATCAAAACCAAAAACATGATCAACCATGCCTAATCGACCTAACACAACCATGCCATAACTGACCTAACTCCACCATGCCTAACCATGACCTAACTCCTACCATGCCTATGCCTAACCACCTAACCTAACTGCCTAACCATGCCTATGCCTACCTAACTCAACCATGCCTAAACTGACCTAACTCCACCATGCCTAAACCGATCTGACTCCACCATGCCTAATCCACCTAGTTTCCATCCATACACAAATAACAATAGAAATTTCAAAACACAAGTACATCATCCATACCATCAATCTCACCATCTATAAATGAAAGTTTGTGTATCCATCAAATATACACTGATACAAAATAATACAAGTATCTCTCAGGTACAACCTCAAAATCTTTGGCACGCAGGCCGGTATAATAATCAACTCACAAAAACTCTCATGTACAACCTCACTATCATCGGCACACAGGCCAGTATATATCAAAAAAATCAAAAAATAATAACCATACAGGTGACTAATCATCACCCCACCTGATATCCATCAGGGCTCATCTGTCTCCTCCTCCTCTCTCCATCTGGCACCCTCCCAACATCTCTCCACCTCCATGGGTCTCGTCTTCCTAGCCTGCAGCTGGGTCTGGCCTCCGTGAACTAGTGGCCTCACCCTGAACCTATCTCTAGGCTCACTGGCACCTTGTACTCTCTGAGCTATGAGTATGGGATCTCATCCCCTCACTACAGGCCTGTTGTGCCCTGTACTCAGCATAGGAGGGGACATCTATCCCTGTGGTCATCATCTAATCTTGGTAATATATGGACTCATTAAGGGCATCCCTGAATCTCACCATCGACACCATCTGTGGTGGTGACATATGTCTCATTGCAACCTATGAGCTCTATCCTGCTAATGATGGCCTCAGGCCCCTATACCTATGAACCCTTCCTCCTCCCTATACCATGGGACCCTATCCCACTGCTACCTATAATATGGGACCCTTTCCATGATCCTGTGAGGGTGCCTGCACTGTGATTTAGGCCTGTAAGGCCACAATATGAGCCTGTGTAGTGGCCAACTGACCCTACAAACCTGTTATCTATGCCTGTAAGGAGGCTACCTATCCCCCAATCACCATCACCACCCTGTGCAGGTACCTCTCCCTATGTAACCTAGGCCTGCAGGGCTACCACCTGTGCCTATAAAGTGGCAACCTGTGCCTCTGATCCTATGAGTTGCCCCTGTAATACTCCAAGCTATGTCAAAAGGGTGGCCACCTACCCCTGTAATGTGTCCCTCTGAACCATAAGAGTGGCTAAGTCAAACTACCATAGCCTCGGTGGTGCTGCCCATAGTTGCACCACCCACCACTGCCTATATCTGTCAGTAACCCCAACATCATCAATCCACCTATCCACCACCTTTTCCTCTTACCCTATCAGCACATTCAATTGTGGTATAGGTATAGGCTTCTCCACGTCATATTTCATGTACTGTGGGAATGGTGGAGGCACATCCTTGGGGCAGCCCAAACTATCATCTGACCCTGTCAATAGGTATCATCTCGTGCTCACCGGCACGATGTCCCTCTATCCACCTGAGCAGTTGTAGCTCATCCAACTCCACTGCCATGTGTCTGTAGGAAGGGAAGCCAACATATGGCCTCCAAATAATGTCAACCCCTGACAATCCCTCTAGCACATGCCTGTAATATGCCACATCATGTGCAGCCCTACTTACCCTGTGCTCTCCCCCAATAGGTACCCAATGCCTGTAACCAACTCAGACCAAGCCCACATCGAATGCATCAAGTCAGGGAAAACCAACTGGATGCACACATACGATGTGCTCATATGCCTAGTAGTGAAGAAGGAAGGTACAACACAAACTAAACCTCCGTAGCCTCCCATAGGCCCACAACTCTCTGTATAACTACACCAAGAATGTTGGTGCCCAGGAAAAATAGGTCCTATCCTCCATCATGTCCTGGAGAACCCCCATCAGTGCTCATGGGAATCTCCCACCCTCCACATCTGGCAATGCAAAACAACACACCGCCTCCATAATCAGGACAACCAACCTCATCTCCTGAGGATAGGCCACGTACATGTCTCCATAGCTCAGGCTCACACTATGGTATCTCAGCTCCACCATCACCTCTCCAAACGCAGCCACTATCAGCTCCTCTGAGGCCTCTGAGGTAATAGAATAGACCTTCTCCCCAACTATCGGTAGCCACAGGATCTTGTATACATCCTCTAGGGTGACAGTAATCTCACCCATCGGTAAATGAAAAGTGTTGGTCACTGAATCCCATCTATCGATGAGTGCAACCATCAAACTAGGATCTCAGCTACATGCTGGTACCATCAGATCCCAATCAGTCCTACATCTATCACATGCCTCCACTCCTCTACATTCACGCTTGACCATATCACCTACAACAGAGGTGGTACTCTGTCCCACATCCATAAGTGCTCTCTCACTTGCACCAATCAAACACAACATTGTTCATCCTTGACCATACCCAACATACCTTTTACCCAACACACCTATTACATGACATAACTATTTCCCACCACACCCTACCCAAACCACAACCCTACCTACCCCTTTTTCCTAGTGTACTATTACACCTATTCTCCCTTATCATCCTTACCCATCTTAGTTCATTTTATACCTATTCTCCCTTATTCTACTTGCCACCCCCACCATCACCCAAATACCCCTTTTACCATATTTTCCCTACATACACCTTCCCTTAGCCCTTCCTTGACTATCTTCCTTCCCCCTACCCATTCCTTACCCCTATTTCTCATCATCCCTAACCAGCACCAGTCACCTTAACCATCACCAGTTTTCCTTGACTGACATCTATTCAATTTCACCGGTGTCAGTCACCTCAGTCTTGACCGATACCGGCCAAGGCCAACCAATGTCAGCCAACCCCTGACCAACGTCGGTCTCTGTCACGACATCAAAAACTGAAAACCCATACCCTCCCTCTAAAAAATTGACAAAAACACCCTAAAACACCTACTCTACCCTACCCAAACCTACCCTAACTTCATTCCCACCCCTATTTACACTATATTGGACCCCCCCTCCCTCATTTCATTCATTTTACCTACAAATGCTAAATTCAATTTCCACCCAAACCCCCTTTAACCCAAACCAATTTAAAACATTATTTTTAAACAAATGCAAAGATGGATTGAATCCTACCTCATCTCGGTGTCCATCTCCATGGGGGCACATATGGCCACTGCACCGGTGGTCCGCCCAAACCTTCTCCCACCTCCACCATCACCAAATCCAACTCCTCACCTCACAACCAATCAAATGGCTCCAATCGATCTCATGGACCCACCTACCAAATGCCAATCACACACTAGTCACTCACCAACTCGGCTCAAACACATCGTACCATCACTTTCTACTCTTACTCCACCACTCTTTCATTTTCCCAAATAGCAACACGTTAAAATGAATCCATAAAATATGGATTTTTATTTTTATTAACCCTAACCCACATGACCAATGTCGGTCATACCAAACTGACATCGGTTACTTTATAACCAGCATCAGTCACCCTGCTATTACCATTTTTACCCCATTTTCCCCATTTTTACCTCAACTCATCCTTTCCTGATACCCTTTGACCTCAACTACACTTATTGCAACCTACCTACAAGCCCAAACTACCCCTACATTTCCTTAGTTGCATCTCAGGATTTGTTATTTTACCTATACCTTGGCCTTACCCATGCCATGACCTATTTACCTAGACCTGACCTACTTGGTGTGACCATTGACCTTGTGTACTCGTTATACCTTGTGATGTTGTTACCCATGTTGTTTTAGCCTAACAACCATACCTTGCCTATTGTCATGCCATTTATCCTGACCAAACCTTTGGTGTACCAGAACATACCTAAACATTCCTGCACCTGACCTACGTTGTGTTTCTGGACCATATCCTATGCCTTGGATACCTGAATCACTTCACCCTTGTTTGGATAAACCTATCGACCTTGGATGATGTAGAGTTTGCAAGCTCTTCAACCTGGTACCATGTTGCAGTCTATACATGTGTGTGCATTTGATTTCCATTACCCATTACCCAATTTGACCCTGGCCTTACCCAATTACCCCATTATTACCATGACCCTTTTTCCCAAGTCAACCATCACCCTTTCCCATAGTACTCATACCCTTCCCCACCTACCTTCACTTCCACCAACTACACATTTATCAAACCACTCACCGATTCCATATAACACCTCATCAGTTCCTAGTTTGAGGGGGATCACCTTCACCCACACCTGGGGAAACCCTGCTCTCACCCACACATGGGGCAATCACTTCCTATTTTTGTCAGCATCACTTACCAATACAAGCTACGTGACAAAAAGGGGCAAAATGTAGACACCAAAATTAGGTCATACCACCCTTATAGCCCCATTAATTAAATAAACCATACCTTACATATTCATATCCCATAGTGCACATGATTAATTAAATTAATTACTTTAATTAATTTAATTAATGTCCCTCACTTGACCACCTCACCTAGCCACATCACCTAGACACCTCATCATGGACCTATTCTTAGCATGTTCATTCTAACTAGGACTCAATCTCTACTTACCATAACTAACTGAGACTTAGTCTAACCCTAACACTAGATGCCTATTCTTTCTCTAACAACATGCCCACTTACTTACATGGAAAATACCATTTTAGACCCAAACCAATGGGAAGAACTGGTAAAAAGATAGCCAAGATCTGTTATTTTGGCAACCTAGGATTTCCCACCTTAATCGACGTCGGTTAACCCTAAACCAATGTCGGTTAACCTAAACCATCATCGGTTACCATATATTCACTTTGGTAACCTTGTTCCAGAGGTTGGAAGAATTATTCAAGTTTGGAGAGAGAGATATCTGCATGCAAGCATGAACCAGAGCCCTCTTGCACATCCAGACACACCCTAGCTGACACCAAGACTGATCTGAAGACATTGGCATTCACGGTAGCATTCTGGGAAGCACTGCCATGGCACTGATCACCAGTTTCACAGATCAACCATCACCTCATCCAACCACCAGGTTTGTAAATACAAGTAAGTACATTTAGATCAGCATCATTCCATACTTATTTAGATCATCATTTCTTTATCTTTCACCTTTAAATCCTATTCTCCTTTGCATCCATCATTCCCACTCCTGTCAATCCACAATCCATCCACCTAACCACCTACAACCTCCCAGCTCTCCATACCCAACTCCAGACATCTCTGAGCATTCTCAGCATCTTTACCAACCTAACCATCATTCTTCCGATTCTCTGTGCAATCACAGAGAATCACCAAAACCAAATTTTATTGAGTTTCTACCAGTCCACCTCTACCGACACCGGTTAACCTAAACCATCATCAGTTTCCCTCTCAACCGGCATCGGTCATACCTTACCAACATCGGTCTCTGTATCTGGTAATTCTTCCTGTAACAACAACCTAATAACCTTCACCCAAATAACCCAAACCATCCAAAACCTGATCCTGACCTGTTCTAGTCACCTTGGCTACCTACCCAACCTCCAGATCTGATCATAACCTTACCTGTTAGATTATATTTTCTTATTGTATTTGAATGAGATACCTAAATCATATCAACTACAGTAGGATGTTATTTTTTACGTTATTTCTTGCATTAAATTGTATTAAACAGTGGATTGACATCCATCTAGGAAGTATCACACTTCCCGGATCTAGCACACGCTAGGCAGTCCACTGACATATATTGTTTAATATTCCTCTTGTGGTCTTGTTTTGCATTCACAGGTAGTTCCTCCTAGCAAAAAGGAAGTTCTTGCAATCAGCACTAGATTGAGAAAGCAGAATGCACACACTCTACCTTCCACCTTCCAACAATTCCTGTCAAAACCTATCTTTTTATCAATTTGTTATTTTACTATCATTTTTATCAATATCTTTGCATTTAACTTGTTCTTTGCAAGTATGGATTTCTCTTAGATGGTATTTCCTCACCATTCTCATCCAATTACAAGCATTTAAAACCTTCATATATTACAACACTCCTTATTTTGGGAACAATACAACATCCTTAATGAGTGGACCTTGTGCGCAATCCGATTTAAAGTCGACGAACAAGATATTGAGAATAATATCAAGTTCCTCTATTACATTCAGCAATAGACTAAGGACTTATGGTATGATACTTTGATTCTATCCATATCACATCCACCATTTCCTAGGCCACCTTCAAAGCTACAAAGGACTTACCTTTCAACCTATAATTCTAGAGCTTCTTATCTGCTATCTATCTATCATTGTCTACTTACATATCTTTATCATTATATTTATCAATCTGTAGTCTTATTTTCTCACTCAACAACCCTAGACGTGCTGAAACATCACTCAGATGGATCTGAGCACTCACCTGAAGCATGCCAAGGTACCAATATCCTCTTTGTTACTATCTTACTAGGATGCTAATGTGCATATTCATAATAACCACATCTCAAAGTGCATATTCCATTCTAACAATTAGATCCATGAACTCAAGTAGGAAACACACATAACAAAGAACATACATATTACATAAATATTAATACCAGATTCATGATATAATAACCAATAATATAGACATCAATAACCAGTAACCTTCCACAATGATCCATCATAGTAATCCACCACAAAACATAGTATATGAATACACCAAAAGTATCAATATAAAGTCATGTGTGCATCATATCAACAACATAACTATGCCAAAATCTAAACACACTTAACCATGTAAATCAATACATATATATGGGGTGGGGACTTTCCCTTCACCGCCCATGCACTCTCAAAATAGGTTGCATGCTCAAAATAGCCATGTGCCACTACAAATGTAACTAAGGAAGAATGCAAGCTTCGCCTAATAATAGATCATCTATTAATAATACTATATATGTATCCTATTATTAGCTCACCTTTGCATGATGCTTGAAATTATTCTCATTCCTAAAATATCCTTATGTGTCCTCCAATTATTCATGTCCTCAATCTAACGCATGCTTTGTACTCCAATCCATTCTTATCCTGTGCATGAAAAATGAATAAGTCCGAAACTCTATATTTTCCCTGTGTGCCCTTTATCTATTGAACTCCCATGCACCTACACACCCCCTTCCTACACACCCTTTTCTCCAGCATCTTTGATACTTAGGCATTAATTTCTCCAATCAAAATTACCCCATACTAATGTCATTTCCTCTCCCAAAAATGGGTACCCATACCTTATCGCTCAAAAGAATAAATAATAATGAATAAAATAATGACTGTACATGAAAGAATACTTCTACATCCTCGGCATTATTCTTCTATAGGAAAATAAATTTAGGTTAATCATTCTTAATATATACTTACAGCTCATTCCAGTCACTGAGCCCATTCTTTGTCTTTTTAGGAATGTCCCCAAGCACTCCATCCATCTCATCCAAGGTCATATCTACATCCTCATTCTTTAGCACTCTAAGAACATTCACCTGACTGGAAACCATTCCATCCATTACATCCATTCTTCTTTCTATTAGTTTTCAAAGTTTCTTTATCTTTTCCTTGTGAGGATCCTGGACTTCTATGAGCACATCATGCTTCTCTACTAGTAATGTTAGCCTCTCCTCTCATCCTAGAGTTTCATTCTTCTTTGCAGCAAGGACCTCATTTTATTTGACCATTTTCCTTGTTTTAATAATCATCTCTAGATCTGTACAAATATTTAGCGTCAAGTCTTCCTTCTTCATTTCATCCTTCAATGCTTGGAGTAGAGAGTCATATCCAACTATTCTATGCGTTATTATTTCCTAGTCCTTTCCTTCTTAGCTTCTTCATCCTCCTTAGTATCTTTCCTCTCCCTTAACTGCTTCTTAATCAATAAGTGAAAATAGTCTTGTAAGAAGTGCAAGGATAAATGATAGGTCTATTCGGTCTGTTCATCAACGTCTAGATGTGCATCGATAACATCCTTCCCTAAATCTACCGTAAAATCTAGAATATCCTTCCACTTTTCCCTATCCATCTTCCACCCCTCAGTCATCTAATCCACTTCTTCCTTCATGCTCTTATTCTCCTCCATCATCATTCTTAGTGCATCCGATTTATCTATATTCCTACATGCTACTTCAACTACCAACTTATTAAAGGCATCACTTGCATGTTCATCAATAAACTTTTTTGCCCTAATGGTCTAGTTCATGGCTTGGTATTTCTTCTTAATTTTTCTCTTTATAAATGCATCCTCCTTCACATCGAACTCTAGTTCATCAATGTGACTTTGCATGTTGCAAGATATTTCTTTCCTCATACATAGGTTCACTACCTCTTAATCCATTAACTCCCACCTATATAGCTTCTCAAGTTTTAGAGTACTTTAAAACATGGTGTGAATGATTTTAGAGGGGTAATCAATGTATCTAAATTCAGGTGTCATCTACATCTCTCCATGTGTCATCTACATCTCTTTATATTTATTCCTCCCAAATTGGTGACCCTTAGGAATGCACACCTCAGTATCAAGTTTCAAACCTTCTCCTGTCTCACCTACATGTGCACCAGAAGGCTCACTAGATGGATCACCCTTATCTTTTTTTTAACATGCACCTATGGCACCACTTACCACTTTATAATCCTCAAATTCCCTTATATCATGTTGTATCTCTTCATCCTGAGGCTCCTATGTGTCTACAGTAATAACATGAGTTTCCTTAATGATATGTATGTTGTCATCGAAATTTTCCCCCTCACTATCCTTAGTGGGAATATAATTGGTCCTCTTCTTCTCTAGTTCATTCTTCACTGGGGAGTTTTGGGTTGATCTCCTAGGTGGTTTTGAGGGTCCCACACTTACATCTTGTGGCCTTTTCCTTCTCAACACCCTCCTTAATTTCTAATCTTCAGTGCCCTTGCCTTTCTCTATCTCTATGGTTCCCATTCCCACTCTTCCTTCTCCACCTTATTCTTATCTCATAGGCATTTCCTCATGCATTCTCTTTTCCCCATAGTTTCTTGCCTCCTTGTGCTATGATCCAGGTTGTCATTGTCTTCATTTATTTCTTCCTCCTCTTCCTCATCTATGTGAGGAGGATTGAGTTCTTCATCTTGTAATGTGCCCATCGTATGCTTTCCTTTAGGCAGTTCAGGAATCCTAAACTCATTCTCCATGTATTTACCTTTTTCCAATTTGGGCTTAAGGTAGATGTATACCTTATTTGTGCCAATTTTCCCAACTATCAAACTCATTAAACCTATATTTATATCATTTGAGACCAACTTTTCTATATAAACAGACATACCCGATTATACGTATGTCTTCCGGAGCATATGATAATCATATTCCACCTTTTCTACATCAAAAATTAACTTGTGTGTGTTTTAAAACATGTGCAGTGAGGCCTAGAAATAATGTGTGGTAAAAGAATATATGAGCTTGTACCAAGGTCTCCACTTTCCATCCTTCATTCCAAACCTACCTATGTAAAAATGTTGATAAACCACAAATTGGGCTTGCTTATCCAATACCGAAGGAATCTCCTTGGGTATTCTCCATTTGTACTCAAAGGCTTCCAACAAGCACTTATACAAGAGTTTGAGCCTTTTCTTGTAAGCTCCACTCATAGATCCATCACATGTGTATATAGCAAATCTGTTTGCAAGGGACTTTTTCTCATAGGGAAATTGCCAAATATTCTCCTTTAGACCATTTAACATGTATCTAATCCACCCCATACTAAAATTATTCATGGTCCTCTACACATTTATTCACTTAGATAGTAATCAGATACTGGCACACAAGTGTTCTTATTACAACAAAACACTGAACTAAATTGACAAAACACAACAACGATGAATGGAAACACATATAAAGAAAATGTGTTAAAGGGAAATCTAATTTAAGTGGCAATATTAACTTATTATAAACACCAAGAAGACTTATTTATAGTAGGGATTCAACCTACTTCCATTGAAGTAACTAGTCAATAAAGTGCCATCCAGTTCCTGTAGTTGGAAAGCACCTAATTCCAATATCTTTGTTACAAAAAAGGGTCCTAACCAGTGAACTTGCAACTTCCCAGGGTGGCGTGAAAACTTTGAATCATACAGAAGAACCATATTTCCAATCTCAAATTCATTATTTCAAATATGTCTATCATGTCATGCCTTCTATCTTTCTTTCTTTATCTTCTAGCTCTATTGAGGAATAATGCGCCACTCATCCAACTACATCAATTTTTTTATACGCTCTTCAATAACTTGTTCATCATCTAAGCCTCCTGCGTGTGCAATACGTAGGGATGGAAACATGAATTCCATAGGAAGTATAAATTTCATGCCAAACACAAATTGAAAGGGTGTGGCCTTGTTCAATCATGTATAAGTAGTCTTATATGCCCAAAGTACATAAGATACTTTATCATCCCATCCCTTTCTTCTAACATCATAGTTTTTTGTCAACGTATGTCCCAATATATTGTTGAAAGCCTCAGAAGTTCCACTGGCCTATGGGTGATAGGGTGTTGTATTATGGTGTGCCATCATAAACTCATAAAATTATATTTTGATAGTCTCATTAAGGAAATGAGTGCCCTTATTACTTTTCAAGCTCAATAGACATCTATACATGCTGATAATGTTTTCCCATATAAATCTTGTTGTTGTAGGTGTCATGCAATCCTTTGTAGGTGCTGATTTTTCCCACCTTGTAAGATAGTTTGTACAAGTTATAATATATCGCATTCTAGTTCTACGCTTCGGTGGGGAAATAGGACCCACAAATTTAGTCGCCCATTTCTCAAAAGGATCAGCACTTGCAATAGGCCTTAGAGGCATCTCATCTCTAGATCTAGGCTTCCTAAGGTGCTGACAATGATCACATGCCTTGATATATTATTTAATATCCTTGTATAAAGTTTCCCACCAAAGGCCAGCCATCAAAATCTTACGTTTGGTATCATCTCTTACATAATGACCTCCTGTAATTCCAGCGTGATTTTCTTCCATTATTGCCTCGTGCTCATGCACCAGTACACACTGGCATAAAACTTCATCATGTCCTAAATTATAAAAATCTTCACCTATCAACTAGTAAAGTGCCACTTATATTGCAATTTATTTCTTCTCTAATGTCTTCATTCCTTTAGGCACTTGGCTAGTGCACAAAAATATTGCAATATCTTCCAACTCATTAGGCATGTGATTCAATCTAAAAAGATGGGCATCTGGCATTGTGTCCTCAATGCTCTATGCATCCTCACCAGAATTTAATCTTGACAAATGATCAGGCCCTGAGTTTATTTTTTACAAGTTTTACAATCATTATAAATTGAATCTCCTAAAATAGTAGTATCCACCTACAAATACACCCTTATAAAATAGGCTTGTTGAATAAATACTTAAGTGTCATATGATCTGTAAAGAAGATAAATAGTGTAGCCAATAATTTTTGTCTAAACTTGTGCAGTATGTAAATCATGGGAAAAGCTTCATGCTCAGTAGTGGTATAGTTTTGTTCAGCTGGTGTCGACTTCCTTCTTATAAAACAAATAGGGCGGTCTATAATTCCTTCACCTGGTTTTGCTATCATGGTGCCAATCGTCATCCTAGAAGCATTAATATGAACATGAAATAGTTTTTCCCATGAAGGAAAATGTAAAATAGGTGCAGTGGTCAACTTCTCCTTCATTGTTTCAAGCACCTGTTGTTGCGCCTCACCTGAATAGAATATTCCCTTAGCCTTTAAAAGTTCCTCCAGGGGTGTGACAATCTTTGCATAACCCTTAATGAATTTCCTATAATATCGTATATGACCAAGAAATCCGTGCACTTCACTTTGATTGTTAGGTTATCCTAATCCCAAGATCACAACGACCTTGGCTAGATCTACCAACAAGTCATCCTTACAAATAATATACCCAAGAAAAGTGCCAAAAGGTTTCACAAAGATACATTTCTTAATATTCAGAGAGATTCTCAGCTACTTGGACATCTCAAACATAAGCCTAAAATCATCACAATGGTCCTTAACTAAACCATACATGGTCCAATCATCAAGATACACCTGTAAAAACTTATGAATAAAGTCATAAAATGCTTACACAAAAATGCACAAAAGACTGTAGGCACATTCTTTAGTCCAAAGGGAATAACTATGTATGTAAAACTTCCCCATTTAGTGGTGACAGTTTTCTTTTCCTAATATTCCTTTGCTATGCACACTTGATAATATCATGAAAATAAACAGTAAAAGATTAGATCCTGTGCCCTACAATTCCTTCCAGGATCTACTCAGTAAATGGGGTAAGAAAAGGATCAATAACACATGAATCATTTAATTATTTGTAATCCACACATATCCTTATCAAACCATATTTATTCATGCTTATTACCATCAAGCTAACCCACTCTGACTCCTCAATGGGCTCTATGATCAGATATTTCAACATCTTATCAATTTCTTCTTTCACCTTAATGCACAGATTAGGATTCATCCTGTAAGATCTCTTCCTAATCAGGTGTGTGCCTTCTTTAAGTTTGATTTGCATTTCACCTAAAGAAGGGTGTAATCCTTTTAATTCTTGATAGCCTTGTGGAAATAAGTCCTGAAAGTCACACAACAACTCAATAATCTTTACAACCTCCTACTCAGACCAATAATCACCAATGATGGCATCTTTAGGCTCTTCATTTGTCCCAAGGTTAACTTTTTTTTTTTTTCATATGCTCATGATACACGTGCACCTTATCATCTTTTGTTTCCATAACTTCGCACTTACCTTTAGTGTGGTTAAAATCCAGGTTGTTTTCCTCATCATCATCATCATATATTGTGCATACCAGTTTACCATTTTCCTTTCCTTCCCAAGCACGGACCATTTCTTCTTTTGTAGTCTCTTCAAGTTCAAGGTGTGCCTCTAAATCCATCTCACTAAACATATCTAACAAAAGTTCTTCAGCCTTTGTGTTGTCTCCTAGAGTAAGATGCTTCATAGTCTAAAGTGCTTCATTGATCAAAGGTTTAGTAGAAAATTAATCAATTGTATGGATCATACCTGAGGTCATCTCTTTCCAATTAATTGTTTCTCATGTCAACTCTACATGGACATACCATTCAAGTGCACAACCTCTTAGGGTGGTGTAGAACTTATTTACTGAGAGTTATGGTGGTAAGGCCTCCTACCCCTCTGTCTAGAGTTTCTCACACTTTTGAATGTGGTGCGAAGTAGAATCCTTCCCATGGAATTTACATATCTATGAAGGTAAATTTATCCTTAGAAACCTAGTAGAAAAGGTGATTCTCACATGCCTTCATTCCAATAGGTTATCTCTCTGTGTAGTCCACCAACGCATTGTTATCCTGCACAGGGTATAAACTAGCATATTTCTTGTCACCCTCATCCTTCCATTTGTCTTCCATGGTGAATAAAAAAACATCAAGGTTCCCTTCACCAGTGTATAGAGGTACCTAGTTATGACTCAAGTGTTGAACAACACACAATCTGATCATGTGAGTAACAATATTCTTGATCTCTCACCCTAATACTTCATGTGTTCCATATGCCTAGTTATCACAGGTAATACTTGTAGTATCACTTAACAAATGAGCAGCATCCCATTGAATCAATCCTTAGATGGATCAACTACCTTAGGATCTCTGATTGTACGCATGTATATCCTGACTTAAAGGCTCAACATACATATAATCCTTTATATATATAAAAGGTATAATGACAGGATATTCTTTGTTCTCAAAGCTAATGTAACCGTTATTGAAGCACATATTTGCATTATTCCCATAACACCAGGGACACTCAAGTAACATTGGGAAACTATCAACCTTTGTGAGATCCAATAATTTAAAATCCCCAGTAAACTTGGCTCCCTGAATCATAATAGTCGTATCTTTCAATACTCCATTAGGATTAGATCTAGTTCTATTCACCATGTACAACAGATTCAAAGAAGGCTACAATGGTGGTCTTCCCTTCCGATTCTAAGAATCCAATGTGAGTACATTAATTTTTCCACTTGTATCTATTATAATGTTTCTCAGAATCCATCCATCAATGACCACATTCAATGTAATCTCTTTATCATAATCATGATTATGGGGAGGCATATTTAGAGGGAGTATCTACCTCTCGCACTCATTACCTACACTCGGTACTCTCTCTCTCTCTCTTAACCACTCTCCCAACAAGGGGATTATATTCTCCTGATGCAACATTTGACACTATATGTACCCAAAATTATAGGGTACTACACCGTTGGAACAACATAACACGTACCCCAATGATGATACATGTCTCCTCATAAGATGTTCGGGATCTAGAAAATCTCCCCAAGTGTGCGTTAACATCCCACATGCCCCACTTAGCCCCCACATGCTTTGTTTTTCTCTTTTTCCCTCTTTTCTTGGCCTTTTGCTCTTCAGTTACGAAACCGCCGCCCTGCCTGGGTGGCGGTCTCGTGACCGCCGCCCTAAGCAGGGTGGCAGTCCTGTAACCGCCACCCTGCTCAGGGCAGTGGTCCTTTACACATTTTCAAGAATTATCTTTTAACACGGATCACATAAATTTCAATGTTTACCATCTTTTTTTCACCGCCATAAACTTGCATTAATGATTTTGGTTCCCTGGAATAGTGTTTTACCATTGTTTATAGTTTAAGAGTTCTATTTGGTTTTTACCTTGGGTAAATGCAAATGCTATAAATAGATGGCTTGTGCTCAAGCAAATGGCCCCTCAAATTTTCCTCTGAATTTCTCATTGCAATAGATTAGTCTTTCATTTTATTTAGAATTCTTAGTTTCTTTCATTGCATGCCTAGTTAGTGTTGTTTTGCTGTTAGGAAGCCACATATCCATCTTGTGCAAATGCTGTTGATATTTCATCCAATCCATTGGAGTAAAATAGTTTGTTTTCAATAGGAATCCATTAAAGTTACAGGTTTTGTTCTTCAAACAGGATAGTTTCAGGTTCTGGATGTTTTATGTTGCATGACTCCCAATAAATCCCGCTAGGAATTGCATAAGCCAAGCTCTGTACTCTTGCGCTATCTCTCTCCTACTCGCATTGTATTCAGTCCGTATCCTAAGCTGCCTTTGTCCCAATATCTACTTCTGTTGATGCTAGCATTACATGCTTTTCTAGATCCAAGTGAACACGAAGGAACGAGGAGATCACACTGAGGGGACATAGCCACACACACCATCGGATTCACCACTATTCTGAAGAATCCAGGTTCTAGCTTTCAAAGTTCTAATTAGAAACATATCAAATAGAGTAGCCAATCACTTTATTTCAGTCAATTTTACTTTCGATATTGCCAGGGAAGCTGTGGAGATTGATAGTTTCTGAGAAACTATGATTCATTTCTCACTTCTGAGGTAGGATCGAGAGTCTTGCAAATAAACTAGATCAATTGTTTCATTATTTAGAATAGGTTCACAGTTGCACAGACAAATAGCTATACTCGGTTATCTTGTTTGTTTTAATTTGTTATTCTAAACTGTCAATTCTAGATATATTAGATAGTTGTTCTTTAAATTCTGTTTAGTAGATAGATATATCAGATTTAGGAATATACATAGACATATTTTTCACAATTAGTTTATTCTGTCATTAGTTAGATTTATATAAATTTCTTTTGTATGACAATCATGGGACCTAGAGAGCCCAGAGAATACGTATTCAAGCCAATCGTGCCCCAACCCAATCTCATCACAACAATAACTGATATAGATCAAAATATCAGGATCCAAGTCTTCCGAACAACAGTAAACTTACAACAAATTGGTTCCCAGTTAAGTGGGTTAAACATAGAAGACGACAAAGCACACACGTTTTGGTCAAATCAACCAAAATAACGATTACCCTAGGTATATATCCACATGACTATAGAGAGGCTTGAAAGAGAGAAAACATTCAGTTGTGACCCTTTGGTCCCACAGCTAGAAGCAGGGGATACTCTCACAGACATAGATACTAGCTTGAGAATTCAGGTTGCACAAATGCCTGTAAGATACTCTAATAAGATCGCACAATTATTAGTTCTGAATATAGAATCTAAGAAAGCATATGATTACTGGATACTATGGATTAGGGACTGATTCTGCACATGACCATAGAAGGACCACAACCACAAATCTATGGTTGTGACCCACAAATCCCTCAACCCAACGAATATGTTGGTCAGTCTGACATTAACGCTGGCTTACGTACACTAGTATTCAGATCTACTCCACTTCCACCTATCATTATTGAATAGTTATCCTTGTTAGACATAGCAGCTAACGAAGCTAGGGAATTCTAGACTAGGCCAGAGAATCACCCATAGAGTCAGATATAGTTACCATCCACCCTATGACCTTATCTGGAAACATACACGAAACTATCCCAGGTCATTTTCCACGTATTCCACAACCCATAGACCGAATCACGCCAGAGCTCGATATTGATTGGAGCCTTCGAGCAGTCATCCTTGCTGATCAATCTATCACACCAGTTCAGGTTAGAAGGGCCTTCTTTGCCTTAGATTCACAATTTCCACTAGTGCGTGTCGAAGACATCAGATTGCCTAACTAGTTTGTCTACATCCCACGCATATTCAATCCCCACCGGCTGTCTCGGCACGACCTCGGGAGGTCGGGTGCGAGGAAGAGTTACTTGTAGATTCCCACGCTCACTTGTCACTTTTCCATCGTACAAAATTGGTGAACCCGACGTGAACCTTTCTACTTTCTGGTCTGGAGTCAAATTTCTACTGGTTCTTTCAAATTAAAAAAATGACTCTTTCATCTTTACTACCTCATTAGCTTTCACCATCACCTTCGCTCCTTCCCATTATTCTACGGGTATTCATATACCCCCCGAATATGTCAGGATTCGATGCATATGGTAGGCCTCTCTTAGGTCTTGAGGCATACTACACTCAACTGAATAGACAGTCATCGCCCTCGCTCTCGGTATGGGGTGACAACTATTCAGATAACCAATTATCAACACAAAATCCATCTCCAAGGATCAGATATAACTCATCTTTCCAAACAGAAGAGTTGGATCAGTTCGCTCAAACACAACAAACAGAGCCTTCAGGCTCGAACAATATGACGCTCACAGGAGAGTCTAGTTCGTCTCCTCAGGTACTACTTAGACCACAAATTAGTAGACAATCAGACTCATACCTAGGTTTAGATGATGAACATTTGGTACGTTATGCCAGGAATGAACAACGTTCTCGAAGTATGTACCCACCTATAGGAGGTTTACAAACACAACCTGAGGTCTCTTTTCAAGGAAATACCTCCATGCCACTACATATAGGAAATGCCCTCGGGGAAACTTGGCAGGGCAGCGATCAATTCATAGCAGGATATCACATGCCTATACAACACCATGATATACAACAAACGCCGCTAAGGCAAAACACCGTGACTTCACCAAATGAAGTCATTTCAACGTTAGTAGAAAAAGTGAGAGGGTTAGAACTTGCTCAGGAAAATCACCACTCTCGACTCATGCAGGCAGGAAATTCCTAATCCTCCACACCATCCTAGCCAAATAGACCTCCTCACAGGATTAGGCATTTAGGCGTGACTCCTCAGTATTCACAACAAACACTGATTAGAACCACCATTTCTAACACTGTTCCAATACCTCCCGGTCTGGTACAAAATAATCCATTCTTGGACAATACCCCTTCATACTTAAACATGTACTCCAAATCACCACAAGGGGATATGTTCTCCTCCCCCGGTATTTTTACTCAACCACAGGGGTTCCCTTATGCTCCTACCAATGCATATGCAATGCCATATCAACAACCCATTCCACCTCCACTCCCTCAACAGGCACCATCAATGGTCGAAACCTATGCGATAGGGACATATTCAGAATACTTGAAAGAGCCCTTAGATTTCACCATACAAAGCATCATGCTTCCAAGACCTCTTCCCAATTTTCCCAAATAAAAAGGTGAGGGAGATCCAAATGCACATATCAAAGCTTACGCTACAGCCATCCGAGAACTACTCCTGTGGGACGGGGTTGTTGCTAAAATATTCCCCAAAACTTTGGAAGGTATCACTCTCGATTAGTATTATAGAATACCTGAGGCTTCCATCCATTTATTCAAGCAACTCGTGTCAGAGTTCATCAAGGCCTTTGACATGAATAAACTATTAAGAACATGAATCAGGGAATTCTTGCACATTAAACAAGAACACAATGAATCTGTCACCCATTTCATCCAGAGGTGGCACATAGTTCTCTATTCTTCGGCAAGTGCTTCAAACATGGATCAGATGGAACTATGTGATTTATTCCTTCATTCTCTCAGCAGAGAGGTAAAGGAAGAAGTCTAGAAGTTTCCACTAAGAACTTACGATGAAGTACTTGAGAGTGCTCTCTGAATAGATCAAGCGGCAATTGATAGTGGTCGCAAGACATATGGAGCAAACGGGAGGTTAATCACCTCCAACCAAAACACTACAACTTATCCTACTATCACGAATGTCAATCAAGGACCTAAAATTCTTAACAAAAATCACGGAGTGACAACGGATGGAGTAACTGATCAGGCTAGAAAGACAAATGTTGTGAATACTCCACCACAAATAAACAATCAACGAAACAACAACTTTACCCCGACAATCAATGCAGTGGATTTTAATCATCCACAGCAACAACAACAACAACAACGGCAAATCCCTACATGGGATTCAAGCCAAAGCTCAACTGGTTATCAAAATCAGAATCAAAATAAAAACAACAAACACAAAACTTTAATAGGCAACGGTTTGATCAAAGTTTTGGGCCACAATATGCACCAAACCAACAAACTAGGAATTACAATCCTAACTCGTATTGTGGTTTCCACAAAATTTGGGGCCATGACACTAGAACGTGCCATGACTACAATAAATTCATGCAACGCTTGCCAGATGAACAAAGACAACTTTTCATAGATATGTTCTTGGCAGATCCTACGTCACCAGCACCGAATACTTTTACAGGGGTAGTTTCCCCTCAAAATGCACCCCTCAAGATCTTCAATGATCCGCTCCCAAATCACAACAATAACAAGTTAAATCCAAGTGGGACAAACAAGGGTGTAATTTCAGGAAACAATGATCATGAAGCTTCAACTTCGCTAAATCCATTAGTTGTGCCACAATTAGGAAGTCAGCCATGACCTAAGATAGTCGGATTAGTGGAGTTAGATGCCGAACTACCCATAGAAGCTGTAACAAGGACACGAGAGTATTCCTCTCAGCCAAGTCCAAGCTACCCGCTAGAAACAGACAATATCCAACAAGTATTAACAAAACCCGTAGGTGCTTATGATTTAATTAATGATCTAACAAAAACCTTCTCGCACATCTCCTTTTTGGACTTACTAAAGAACTCTCCTGCCCACAGGGCTGCTCTTTTAGAAGCATTGGGTTTAGGTCATCTAATTAGCATCACTCCACCTCCCGAAACATAGGTAAACCATATAGACTTTGATATCCATCCTCCGGGGCAGCCGGATAGGGATGTCAAATTCATATTCGAAATAAACAAAATGCCAACAGATGCTGAGATTGCACGCCGAGGTGATCCGGCCTTACACTTGCAAGTGTGGGTTTATAACAATTATGTGAAACGCGTGATGGTTGACGATGGGGCAGCAGTTAACATAGTCCCTTTTTCTTTCCTTCAAAAGTTAGGGTATGGAGAAACCAATTGTTCCACGACTCGAAATACGCTAAGAGGCTATGATAGCCTTAAAGCCACTTCAATTGGAACTATAATATACCGGTCACCTTAGGACCCAAAACCATCCTGACTGAGTTTTATATTATAGATCGGGAAACTAACTATAATATGATCCTCGGCCGACCATGGATACACCGCATGAAGGCAATCCCTTCTACGCTATTTCAAGAAGTAAGGTTTTTACACTTAGGAAAGATATTCGTAGCCAAAGGTGATCCAAAACCATTCGATGTACACCTAGCTGACTTAAAGAAAAGACCAGGCATGCACTCGGAGTTTGAACTCCCAACGAACCAACTTAATAAACCTACCGACGTGAAACCAGAGGAAAAATTGGTACCTACAACAGATCTTGAGACTATGAGTCTAGTCAAGACAACCCCAGCCCCCAAAGATGAGGCTAACACTGTAAAAACAGTATCATTAGGAACTACTGCAAAAATTGTTGAATTACTAGAACAGGATCTACCAATGTTCCTACCATTTGATTCTGTAGGCATGGGGTGCACCCTAGGTGTCGGTTCTCTCCCAGCAGTAGATCTCTGCATGGTAGAGGTAGAAGATGTTAACACAACAAATATCCCAGCACCCATATTCCCAGCTAAGTATTGGACTCTCCATTTCGATGGAGCTAGATGTCATTACGGAGCTGGGGCAGGTGTAATCCTTACTTCTCCTAAGGGAAAAGTCCTACCATTTTCCTTTAAGCTAAAATTCGAATGCACTAACAACAGTGTTGAATACGAAGCCCTCCTCCTTGGCCTCATCTTAGCTAAGAGGATCGGTGCTAATAATATCAGGGTGTTAGGAGACTCACAATTGATAGCAAACCAAGTCGCTGAGGTATATGAAACCAAAGCCGAGCACCTACAGCTCTACAAAATAGTTGTATTGAATTTAAGCAAGGAGTTTGACTTCATATCGATTGAAGCAATCCCATGAGAACAAAATCTCCTTGCTGATTCAATAGCAACGTCAGCGTCACGCTTTACTCCAAACAGTAAGTTAGAGGATACCCGTTTCATGGTATCCCTTCGTGATGAACCATTGATAAAAACAATGTCAAATCCTCTTTTAAATGGAAATGAAAACAAATCTGCTATCCTAGACCACATCGATAGTGATACAACCACTCTTGATTTCTTAAACACCTATGCGGCATTACATCTCACCCATCACGTGGTAGATTTATCTTTGATCCTGCATTCATCTTCTTACTTTGGGAATCCCATGACAGAGCTTCCCCCACAAAAGGAACTCAGCATATACTCAATTGAGAATGGAGATGATTTAGATTTACCTCCAGCCCCGCCTGAGTTTGAAGAAGGTAACGCTTCTTTAATCGAAGAAACAATTGATATTAACATCGGAACGGAAGATGAACCAAGGATATTGAAGTTAGGATCCTCACTAACTCCATTAGAGGTAGAAATACACACTCGGGTCCTCAAGGAACATCAGAAGGATTTTGCATTTAATTATAAAGAAATGACAGGGGTTGCACCACACATTGCGGTGCACAACCTCATCACTAAATCAGATGCAAAACCGATTAAAAAAAATCGAGACCAATGAAACCCAAGGTAGCTCTCATGGTAAAAGAGGAGGTAATAAAGCTCCTCCAAGTAGGATTCATCAAACCAGTCGATTACTCTCAATGGGTATCTAATATCATTCCCGTTCTAAAAAAGAATGGAAAGATACGCATCTGCATAGATTTCTGAGACATTAACAAAGCGTGTCCTAAAGACGACTTCCCGTTGCCATCCATTGATGTCATTGTTGATGCAACAACTGGATTTGAACTTTTGTCTCTCATGGATGGATTCTCGGGATACAATCAAATCAGAATATCTGAACAAGATCAAGCTAAAACCACGTTTATAACTCCTTGGGGAACCTATTGCTACACTGTTATGCCATTCGGTCTCAAGAACGCTGGCGCTACATACCAGCGAGCTATGACATATATATTTCATGATCTTATTCACAAAATTGTGGAATCCTACGTAGATGACTTGTTGGCTAAGGCCAAGAAGCGTTGTGACCATCCAGAAGTACTTCGCATCATTCTTTCACATCTGATAGAATACGGAGTCACGCTAAATCCATAAAAATGTGTCTTTGGTGTGACAGGAGGGAATCTCCTAGGTTATATTATATCATCACGCGGGATCGATGTTGACCCAACCAAAATTAAGGTGTCCTCGAAATGGTCCCACCTTCGGATGAATCTGGAATCAGATCATTTCTCGGAAATCTTGGTGCAATCCGGAGATTCATCCCAGATTTAAGTTTCGCCATTCATCCAATCAACAATCTACTCAAGAAATATTATAGCATTGATTGGACTGAAGATTGCAATGAAGCTTTCAACGCAGTTAAGCATTTCTTGTTATCACCACCTACGCTAATGCCACCTAAGCCAGATCACCCGTTAATTTTATATTCGCGAGCTACCAATGTCTCGCTAGCCTGTATGCTGGCTCAAGAAGATGATGACAAGAGAGAACGTGCGATCTATTTCATTAGTCTGGACATTGCTCGACTATGAAACACGCTACACGCAAGTGGAATGAGAATGCCTTGCCATATTATTTACAACCAAACACTTAAGATATTATATGTTAAATCAAGAAACAAGGGTCATGGTAAAAACGGACCATTTACGAACTTTCCTCACGCAAGGGTCCTTGTCTAAGAAGGCTGGACGTTTTATAACCTTAATGGGAGAATTCAAATTAACATTTGTAAATCAGAAGTCCGTTAAGGGACAAATCATCGTGGATTGGTTAGCTGATAACCCATTAGACGGAGGTGATCTAGTAGACCTAGACTTTCCGGATGAATGCGTATACTACATTGAAACCAGACCTCCTATCTCTGAGTGTCCTTGGTACACTGATATCATTAATTATATCATGGACCATACATATCCAGAAGGTGCTACTTCACAAAAAAGAAGGTGGTTACGCATTATCGTAGCGAAATACATCATTATAGAGCAAGTCCTCTATCAAAAGGCATTTGATGGAGTGCTTCTAAGATGTGTCGACACAGAAGAATCCAAGAAGATTCTCCATGAATCTCACAGTGGAATTTGTGGAGGCCACTTTGGTGGCCATGCCACCGCTTGTAAAATACATCGAATGGGCTATTTCTGGCCCACTCTAGAACATGACGCAGTAGAGTTTGTACGCAGATGTCATAAGTGTCAAGAATTCTCCCACAAGATTCACATGCCAGCACAAGCTCTACAACCAATCGCTACTCCGTGGCCCTTTTCCACATGGGGCCTAGATTTGATAGGGAAATTCTCTCCCTCATCCACAGATGGCCATAATTTTATAATCACGGCCACCGAATATTTTACCAAGTGGGTAGAGGCTATGCCTCTTACTACTGTACCAGGTTCTGTAATCGCCAAGTTCATTTTGAACCAAATCATTTGTAGGTATGGTGTCCCACAAATCATTATCTCAGATAATGGAACTTCTTTTAAGAATGACGAAGTTTGTGAATTGTGCAATAAATTTAAAATAAGCCATCATACGGCTTCATTATATTACCCTCAAGCCAATGGACAGGCTGAGGCGACAAACAAAACATTAAAAGCCATTCTCCTTAAAACGGTGAGAGAAAACAAACGAGATTGGCATTTGAAGTTATATCCGGCCTTATGGGCCCACCGAACCTCAATAAGAACACCAACATGAGTGACTCCTTTCTCACTGGTATTTAGGGCAGAAGTAGTTTTCCTGCTTGAGGTTGAAATACCCAGTCTCCGCATTTCATTACAAGGGATTCTAGATGAAGACGCTTATAGAGAAGCACGTCTCTCCCAACTAGAAAGCCTAGATGAAGCTAGGTTAGATGCTGAACAGTGGCATAGAGTCTATGCTGACCGGATGTGCCGGCAGTATAACAAGAAGGTCTATGAACGTGACATATATGAAGGTGATCTAGTTCTAAGGCTAGACATCCGGATCAATAAAAAGACTGGCGAAGGAAGGAAGTTCCGGCCCAAATGGTTGGGCCCATACCGAGTCATGAAGGACTATGGAAATGGTGCATACCTCTTATGTACGCTAGAAGGTGAGGAATTTGGTGAAATAGTCAATTCCCTACACCTCAAACGATTCTACGCGTAAGCAACTAGCACTACTTATAATTATATCTACATTGCATCTTCATATAGATTAGGATCATTTTGTCCGCTTGTTTCGTACAAAAATTGTGATCAAGGAATTTGTTCTCAAAGCAATTCATTACAAACTCATGATGTTGTTGGCATAAACACTCTAATCGTACTTCTCCATTTCCATGATATCATCAAACTATTTCGGAATCATTTCATCAAATAAAGCTAGATATGACAAAGTCTTAACGGTAACCATGCCAAGATCTGCGGGTTTATTCTCACTTTTGGTTTCTTCTTAGGATGGGTGTCTTGCCTATGGTCTGTTCTAGAAGCTTCATCATGTCACATCTATCCCATATGTATATCTCTTTGGAAATAAGCACATACTGACATTTTACTCAAGTAAACAAGTCAAATATAGATCAAACAGAAAATTTTAAATTTACACATTTCCTTGCCCCACCAACCTTTGGTGATGAGCTTGCGTCTCTTACTAGTGACGTAGGGTTGGGAAAGGATGGAAATGCCCTTACTCACCTATGCCTTGCCTATGGTGATAAACCCACACTTCTTACTAGTAGCATGGGGCAAAGTATAGGGGGTCCTCTTGACAAACAAATGCAAAAGGTCATAGACAAACAATTCAAATCTTGAAGTCTTGAGTCAAAAACAAATGAATCAGATGTTCAAAATTCCAAGAGAGTTAAAAATCCTAAAAAACCCAGATTTTGTCTACCATGTGGCCATCTAAGGATCTAAGTCTAGATAAACCGCAAAGGAAGTTACATCCCAAAAACTATGAAGTCACTCGAGTGAAGTAGGCTTGTGGCATCCTAATTTGGTTCCGCTAAAGCTTTGTCTATCTTTCATCAAATCATTTCAACACATTTCATAACTTGTGCCCTTTTTAGCTCTCGGTGATAAGCCCTCGCATCTTACTAGTTGTGTGGAGTTAGGAGTGGGGCAAGTCTATCTACTCATCATACTAGCTTATCTTCACCACTTTGCCAAAACAAATATGAAATGTTCAAAATTGCTTACAGAAACTAAGATTCAACATCACATTGTATCTACATTACCATATATCAGCATCATGAAATACAAAAAGAAAGTAAACACTTGCATCATTTGTTTTCCATTGCATACATTTTAAAGAGCATATAAGCATAACATCATAATCTACATGAGGAAACTGGAAAGGAAACAAAGCCATAAATGCCAAAGGTTTGATCCAAAGAGAATATAAATATATAGATAATCAAAGTTTCTGTACAATGCCATCATGCGCCAAGCATGGTCAAAACGCTCAAAGAGCCCGGGATATACAAAAGAATATATCATACAAAATCTAGGAGAGCCAAGTGGCTTCTCAACCCCTATGAGACCCCTCCGAAGGTGCACGCCCATGCCTAGGACTCTGGCTACGCTGGTGCTCTGAGTGCATGGAGGGCTCAGGATCCCGAGGGGTAGCCGCAGTCTCGCCACGAGAATGACTCCTCATCAGGTGCTCGGCTGTCCTATACCCCGCTAGCTCCATGTGGAGAGTCGATACCATCCTGGCCACATGCCAGACTGGGGCAAAGATGTCAGTGTGTCTACCAGCTGCTGAGGGCTCCCCAACATCCACAGACAACTCTGCGTGGGTCCTCTCCATGGGGATCATCAGGGTATCGGTGCATACCCTGCGAATCAAGTCCCGCCACTCATCGGCGGTCTCTGCAAACAAAGGAGAAAACAAATTAGAAACAAAACAAGAGATAAAATACAAAATCAAACAAGAGGAGAAATAGTAACTAAGGCAATCCTAATTAAAAACAAGCATTAAAAAGAAGGGTGGTAACTTACTTGGATCACCAGGCCTCCAGGATGGATCTCTAGGGTCAGCACCTACCACAGATGCCGCCGCTGACTGAGGTGCTCCCCCCGTGGCTGGAGCAACGTGGCATCCTACAACGGACTCATCCTCCCCACCATGGCCCTGGGAGAGTGGCTCCTCTGAAACCAGAGTAACTCTCTCTGCACTCTGCTCGGCCCTCTCTGCCTGCATGATATCCTGAGTGTCATGCCACTCAGGATCACTGTCCTCCTCTCCTCCTCTATCTCTCCCCCTGTAAACTCCTTAAACTCGGAGTCTATGTCAATGGGGTCATCGCTGCTATGGGCAGGACCCACAGAAATCTGAAGCAAAGGTGCCTGAGGTGCACCGGCTCTCCCTCGGGCACGTACTACCCTCCTGGCCGCAATAGGAATGCCAGGGGTAACAACTGTCCAACCCCGGCCTCTAGGACCCCCTCTGGCCTCTCGAACTGACCTGTATACTGGCACTACCAGGGGAAGCATGCCCATGTAGGGTAGGCCAAACTGCTGAGGAACTCGGCCAAAGGGGTGTATCTCCACTCGCCCCACTCTGTCAATAAGCTGCCCTGTGGTGGAGCAGGAGATCAAAGTAAGAGCCTCCTCACCCCATATACCTGCCATGGTCTGATATGGTGTGGCCTCCATGTCATCGGTGGTCAGAGAAGCAACTGGCTGATGAGGTGCTCTGAGCACCGACATATCTGTCCATCTAGCTGCCCTCACAGCTCCGAGATCTGTCACCTCTACACCTCTGCCATAGGGGATGAAGTGCTCATAGACCCAACTCATGACCAGGGTCGGGTGGCTCAAAGACTGCCCCTGTAAACGGACTACCCTGTATAAGTCATGGTAGGTAGTCCCAAGTATATCTGCTCCCCAGGCATAAATCCGGCCATGTCCCTCTATCTGTGCAATGATGGGGGACCAGCAGTATAGCAGTGTGTCTCCTCCCTTGTCCCCGATCAGTCTCGAGGCAAGGATCCCCATAATAGCCTGGCGAAGCAAGGGGATGGGCAAACTAGGAATAGATCGAACTCTGACCCCCTTCTTCGAACCCATGGAGATGACTGCATCTCCCATATAAGTGGCCCACTGTGCTATCTGGGCCCGTGAACCTGTTGTCTCAAGGGTAAGACGTCTCCCAATGATCGGGACCCCCAGAATACGATAAACATCCTCTAGTGTGATGGTCCACTCACCTCGGACCCCTGGTAATCGGAAGGTGTTCCGATCAGCATCCCAATAGGAGAATAAGTCACAAAGAATGTGACTGGATGGTGCAACATGTGGAATGCGTGAGATACGTAGTATCCCGGCCCTCTGAAGAGTGTCCTCCTCATCCTGTGAAAGTGCATCTAGTACTGCTGGGAGCCAGTCACACTCTCTCTCTCGGCTCCACCGAATGTACTCCTCTCTCACCTGCATACACCCAAAAACACACAAAACAGAGCAAGTTAGCATCCGAGTAATATTAGAAAAATCATGAAAACACATAGAAATGCTAAAAATGCAAAAACAATCTCAAACAGATGTTCTTTTGGCATTCTGTGCAAAACCGCCGCCCTGAGCAGGGAGGTGGTTTTGTAACCGCCACCTTAAGGGTGGTGGTCATGTAACCGCCACCCTGAATAGGGCGGCGGTCATGTAACCGCCACCCTGGGTAGGGCGGCGGTCATGGTCCCGAAAACCCACGTGGGTTTTATAACCTCAAAAAGCCTAAAAACACAACAAGGGACCATTTTAGCTAAAAACAAGGCCTACCCAGTAGGCGCCCCCCCTAGATGGACCTTTTGAACCTAACATTTTCAAAAATAACCCCCCCATGACAAAGATTTTAGCATTTTAAAATTAAGGGGGTGAAAAGGATAAATTGAAGAAAACTAACCTGTGATCTCGTGGGTCGATGTTCCGCTCGCGGAGGCATGATCACTATCCCGTCATGAACGTTTTGGCTCTACTCGTGCAAGAAACCGTCACCGTGGGTCCCAGAGCTCAGAATCAATCAAATCAACTCACGCAAATGAATAGGAAAATGGGCCCACTTTCATATATATAGCAATCTGACTTGTTTTAAAATACTTTTTTTGTAGGTTTGGAGCGCCGACGGAGGTAAGTTCTTACCCCCGCACAAATGGTACATCCTCATTTCCCATTATTTTAGCGTTTATTTTCTAATCTATCTTGTCTATCTGCACTTGAGTTCTCTTTTCATTTTGCAGGTGAGCGGGAATTTTGGATGGCGTCATTTCGACACACGGACGTATCAGGTATAACTTCTAACTTCCCATTTCGGGACCACCATACTCGGACCCACCATTTTACGCCTCTTCATGGCTAAAACACTTCTCCGAGGGGGCAATATGTATGTACCCAAAATTGTAGGGTACTGCACCAATCGAACAACGTAACACGTACCCCAATGATGATACAAGTCTCCTCGCAAGGTGTTCGGGATCCGGAAAAGCTCCCCAAGTGTGTGTTAACATCCCGCATGCCCCGCTTAGCCCCCGCGTGCTTTGTTTTTTTCTCTTTTTCCCTCTTTTCTTGGCCTTTTGCTCTTCAGTTACGAAACCGCCGCCCTGCCTGGGCGGCGGTCCTGTGACCATTTTCCAGAACCTGCTTCAGGGCGGCGGTCCTGAAATAACATTTTCGCCCTTAATACGCTCACGTAAAATTCAATGATTCACCAGCAGCATGAGCTTGCATTTATGCATTTTCCCTAGAATAGCTTTTTGCTTTTAACATGACTCACGTAATTTCAACGTTTACCAGCTTTCTTTCACCGCCATAAGCTTGCATTTATGATTCTGGTTCCCTAGAATAGTGTTTTGCCATTGTTTATAGTTTAAGAGTTCCATTTGGTTTTTACCTTGGGTAAATGCAAATGCTATAAATAGTTGGCTTGTGCTCAAGAAAATGGCCCCTCAAAATTTGCCTCTTAATTTCTCATTACAATAGATTTAGTTTTCCTTTTGCTTAGAATGCTTAGTTTCTTTCATTGCATGCTTAGTTAGCATTGTTTTACTGTTAGTAAGCCACATATCCATCTTGTGCAAGCACTGCTGTTGGTTTCATCCAATCCTTTGGAGTAGAATAGCTTAGGAATCCATTAAAGTTGCAGGTTTTTCTCCTCAAATAGGATAGTTTCAGGTTCTGGACGCTTTATGTTGCATGACTCGCAATAGATCCCGCTAGGAATTGCATAAGCCAAGCTCTGTACTCTTGCGCTATCCCTCTCCTACTCGCATTGTATTCAGTCAGTGTTTTGAGCTGCCTTTATCCCAATATCTACTTTTGTTGATGCTAGCATTACACGCTTTTCTGGATCCACGTGAACATGAAGGAATGAGGAGATCACACTGAGGGGACAAGATCACACACACCATCGGATTCACCACTGTTCTATAGAATCCAGGTTCTAGCTTTCAAATTTCTAGTTAGAATCATATCAAATAGAGTAGTTAATTGCACTTTATTTCAGTTAATTCTACTCTGGATATTTCCAAGGAAGTTGTGGGGATTGTTAGTTTCTGAGAAACTATGATTCACTCCTCACTTCTGAGGTAGGATCGAGAGTCTTGCAGATAGATTAGATAAGCTATTTCATTGTTTAGAATAGATCTACAAATTGCACAGACAAATAGCTACACTCGGTTATTTTGTTTGTTTTAAATTGATTATTTTAGTTGTCATTTCTAGATATTTTAAATAGCTGCTTTCTTAAATTCGTAAAGCTCATCAAAAAACACAAAAAAATAGAGAAGTTATATATGCTATAGATATACTTCACATAAGTAAATTTTATTTTACTGTAGTTCACTTTACTTTGTTGCTTTTATATGACAATCATGGGACCTAGAGAGCCTAGGGAATACATATTCGAGCCAATCGTGCCTCAGCCCAATCTCATCACAGTGATAACTGATATAGATCAAAATCTTAGGATTCAAGTCTTCCGAACAACGGTAAGCTTACAACAAATCAATTCCCAATTGAGTTGGTTAAACGTAGAAGACGACCAAGCACACACGTTCTGGTCAAATCAACCGAACTACAGATTACACTAGACAACATTCATATGATTGTAGAAGGGTTTGAAAGAGAACAAACCTTTGGTTGTGATCCTTTGGTCCTACAGCCAGATGCAGGAGACACTCTTCTAGATATAGATACCAGCCTAAGAATCCAGGTTGCACGAACGCCTGTAGGGTATTCTGAGAAAATCACACAGTTATTGATCCTAAATATAGAATCTGAGAAAGCATACGATTACTAGATACTAGGGATTAGGACTTGATTTCACGCATGACCATAACAGGACCACAACAACTAAGAATCTATGGTTGTGACCCACAGATCCCACAGCCTAATGAATCCACAGGTGAGAATTAGACATAGACACTGGCCTACGCACACTAGTATTCCAGTCTACTCCACTTCCACCTATCATCATCAAACAATTATCCTTGCTAGATACAACAGCTAACAGAGCTAGGGAATTCTGGACTAGGCCAGAGAATCGTCCATAGAATCAGCTTATATTTACCATCCACCATATGACCCTATCTAGAGAAATACACGAAACTATCCCGGGTCATTTTCCACGTATTCTACAACCTATAGATCGAATCATGCTAGAGCTCGATATTGATTGGAGCCTTTGAGCAGTCATCCTTGTTGATCGATCTATCACACCAGTTCAAGTTAGGAGGGCCTTCTTTGCCTTAGATTCGTAAATTCCACTAGTGCGTATTGAAGACATTAGATTGCCTAACTAGTTTTTCTGCATCTCACACATATTCCATCCCCACCGGCTGTCTCGGCACGACCTCGGGAGGTCGGGTGTGAGGAAGAGTTACTTGTAGATTCCCATGCTCGCATGTCACTTTTCCGTCGTACAGTCCCTTACTATGGTCTCATAACTTTATATTTATAGGGTTCTCTTGATATAATTTCGTAATTAACCTCAAAAATGCCGACCAAAAGAAAAATAAAGATGCCAAATAGTTAGAAAGAGTCCAAAAGTGGCGGGAAAGTGCAAAAAGGACTAGGGTGCCCCATTTAAGGCTAAAATAATGGGATATGGATGAAATAGATTGGGCATGTGGCTGATAAGGGGTGGTAATGAAGAAATAAAATAAAATAAGATGGCCAAAATATGGGGGTTAATAAGTACTTTCTTCACTCAAGAACCTTCTAAATAGTAGTATGAAACGAGGATAAATAAATGTCTAAAGTGCCCCACCTTAGTGCGTGTAGTAGCCAATACCAAGATTATCTTAGGGTCAGGTACTAACTTCAACATCCATTGATCTTCCACAGTGTGTTGTACTCTAACAATTTATGCACCCTTATCCTACTTGTGTTGTTTTCTCATATGCTTGTATAAATATGGGCATTCCTCAAACTTGTGACCCTTTCTGTAGTAGGAGAAAATAATCTTTTGAGGTCATTCGTGCTTATAATTATCAGGGGACCTGCATATATAACATGTTCATTGGGTAAATTCACCTCTTCCACCATGGTGAACTCAGCCTTTGAATCCTCTATGGTAACCTCTACCTATACCACGTCCATCAGAGAGACCTTTATTGTGATTATGATTATGATGTTCACCTTGTTCCTTGGAATTGTTTACAACAATGGTCTAACATACACCAATATCAATGGCATCATGAATATGATAAATCAATCTACAGTTCTCTGTATCATGTGTGGTAGACTTAAAAATGTTATAATAACAAGACACATTCTTCCTTATCGCACGCTACAGCAAGGGGAACCTACTTGAATCATGATCTAAATGATATATCTCACAATCTAGTAACATGGCGCACACTGATTTATGAGGGAAACTATCCTTGGTATGTACTTCCACCTCATAATTCATACACCAAATACTAATGCGTGTCTCATGGGTTGAATTAGCTCATAATTTCTCTAACTATTTTACCATAGATGTAATCTAAGATTCCAAAAATAGGTTAACTCCAGTATTTACGCTCCCAACTTCCTCAGTGCATAGAGCTTCCTCAAGATCCTCACGTGGATCTATAAAAGTCTTGTGTGAGAGCACCCTCCTGAAAGGTTTGATCAAGCCTCCAACAAATCATTAAGCATGCTGACTGGGGTGAATATCATAAGACAATTTCGATAGAAACATTTTAAAATGTGTGTCATACTCCCGTACACTCTTATTCATGACCTGCTTAATATCCTTCATCACACTGATGATCTTTTGTTCAAACTCAGGTATATAGAAGAAAGAATCACGCAGTGTGGTATATTCTACACAAGTCCGGTTCGGATCATACTTCTTGTACCAACTATGCACCTGCCCTTGCAAAGTAGTAGCAAAATGACTTACCTTACACTCAGGAGTTGTAATCCCCTTAGCTTGCTAAATTATCTCACAAACATGTACATTCTCATATGAATCTTCAATTCCTTTGTATTCTAGTAGGTGAATAGACATATCAAAATAAAATTGTTAGGGTTGGTACGGGTCATGCCCACCTGATCCTGGACTTGTATTACCTCATGCATTACTTCCACCTTTAGAATCACTAGATCTACTAGATCCTAAACCACTTGATCCTCCTGATCCCCCTCCTATAGTGTGCACCAAACTATAGGATTTTCTTCCTTGTGTCCAAATAGTTGTGCTAAACTGAATTATTATGGTCCGTTAAGTTGTGCTACTCCCAAATGTGTTGCCAACGTTCTGTGCACCGACATTCTATGCAAATGACGCGCTAGAAATATACCTCCAACCGGACCCGCAAATAAAAAAGATGACATCTGCACTATCATAGATGATTATGTTATCTAATTAACTCCTAAACTTAATGGGGAATGAAATATACCTCTCGTTATTGAAGAACCTACACTATCCTGAATCTCAATAACTGTCTCAGAAACTGGAACACCAAGCGCAAGGGCTAGGTTTCTAGGTGGGATCAGATGCGTGCCCATGGTCCTTAGTCTTTCCTCAGACATGCTATCATATCAATCCAAAGAGGGTTCTCTACTATTCTATCTTAATTGGGGGAGTTCTAGATGCTTCGGCTCCACGTCTTCCATGTGAGCTCCAAATCCTTCATGAGCCATATCTCTTCATAATACCATTCATTTCACAACTGCTTCACCAAGTCCCTCTCATGCGCTTCATTAAACTTAATCTATCTTTCTTCTCTCTACCTCTTCGCCAATAAGTTTGCCATATTACTCCACGCCTACTCTTACTGCCGTGTGTGGTGGGATTTAGCTAGCCATAGGTCAAACCTTTGAATCCGAAGTTATGATCAGGATATTAATCGCTAAATGGATATCATGCAAATAAGATCCTATGGGTTCATGAAATAACTAGAACTCAAAAAACTCTAGACAAGAATAATTAGAACCAACGTACTCTAAGTTTTAACTCTGTAAAACACCACTCCACCAATGATCTACAACACGTGTCCAAGTCAGATCGACATCATGAAAATTATGGTAGTCTTCCTGCGTCCAAATAGGTTCTCTATACCTCTAATTCCTCTTTGATGTGTATGTTACCAGTCACTCGTACAACTCTATAGGGAAATAGGAAAAGAGTGTCTCATAGAGCTCATGATACATATTCTGTTCAACCTACGCGTGTGCATCGAATTCATGTCTAGTGTTAAATCTACGAGCAAATGCTTCCTCTAAATTCTCTACCCAATCCTCAATAATCACCAAAGTCAATTGGTACATCTTCATCATGCAACATCCTTGCAAATATGTTGAAAATATGTCCCAAAAATGGAACCAAAATGTAGTCTTTTATTTTACCAAACAACCCAAGGCATGTTGGCACATCACTCAGACAGATCTGAGCACTCACCTGAAGTGGGTAAGGATACTAGGTCCCTCTTTTATGGAAGATTTTTCAAGGTGTTATCATGATCACACAAGTGTTCCAGATCCATAACAAGTAATCAATTATAGATTAAAACATAAACTAGACATAGATCATAACCATATGCAAGAATGATTAACCAAGAACTAAGATCAGATCTATCATGTAAGATCCAATAATAGATGAATCAAAAACCAATATTCAAACACATAAATCCATTGTATTAATCACTGTAACACACAGAAACTGAATACATACATAAGAGTATCACCATAAGTCATGCACGCTCATAAACTAGTAGCATAACTCTATTACAATACATGCTCAAGATATCCCATTTTGTACAAATCAATACATATTTATAAGTAGTGGGGACTTTCCCTTTTCACATGGACCCATACAACCTCTATAACATCCCATCTTGTATAGTCATATCTAGTCACTGAGACCACCTACTCACACTTAATTAGAATGTGAAATATCCTCCATACGTCATCTAGCCGTGATCATAGATCACACCATTCACCAAATGAACACTATGTTCATATCATATTATTAGATCATCTCCAACACTGATGCTTGCAAGCATCTTCTAGCTCACAAAATTATCCTTGCACTGTACTACTATTTATTATATGCACTCTATAGTAACATGGTGTTTTGCACTCCATATGGATCTTCGCATGTGCATGAAAATTATTCAGCTAAGTCCACACATTTCCCATTCCATTCATTTGTGTCATTGGTTTTTGTTTCTTTAATCTTTCACACTGCATGCCGACTCATACACCCAGGTCCTAGTGCACCCTGTTCACATGAGATCCATTGTCTACTTAGGAAATCACATTTTTCAAGTCAGTTGTATTTGGACACTCATTGCCCAAAAGTGAGCTGAAGATCCTCCAAGGAAGTCCCTATGCGCTTCCTAGAATCATCATTTTCCTAGGCACCTCATGTCATCCATTTATCTAATATCTTTTGTTTAGTGTCTTTGATTGTAGAGTGCTTTCTAAGATAGGAGGATTTGTGCATTCATTTAGAGTTGACAACATCAATCATCCATTGATATCAACATTAGCTATCTCATTGGTACCCGGTCATACCCCGTCGTCAAAATTCAAGTAAGAGATCCCTATATAAACACAACATATTGAGTTACCATTTGATAATGGCGGCCAATTTCTATCAAGGGATATCTATCGTACATGTCAAAGGGACTGTATTTTGGGATTATTACTCTACATACACACTGCATAGGAAGGGAAATTTCATTTTTCCATCCACACATATCCATTCTATCTAGCTATATGTTTGTTATCTTGGCATCATCAGCGTGAGGGAAACTTAATGAGCACTGATTAAACACATATACATCACACGTAGAACTACATTGGAGTCTGAGATTTAGTACAATCACTCAATTCATAAGTTCACTCTATCAGGTTTGATAGATGAGGATAATTCTGACTCCCTCATTTTGCATCTTTCTTTTTTAGGATTTGATGTCTTTTTTAGGGTTTTATAGAAGGATATTATATGTATTACAGATGTTACTATGTAAATTTTGCGAGTCATCTAGTGACATACACAAATGTGATCAACAGGAAAAGGGAAGTGAAACCCTATGGACACCAGTTAAAACTAGATTCTGACTCTTTTTCACAGTCTACAGGTGCCCACCAAAGGTCTAGGGAACCCGTAGGCACCCCTGCATCCTATTCCAGGTGCCCGTGCCCAGTTCATTTCCAGCACCTCTGCAAAATTTATATCTGAGAAGGATTATGATGCAATCTGAGTTTCAGTGTTTGCATCTAGTTTTTCCAGTCCAGACATCTACTTTGGGATAAGAGAAAATTATCTAAGTTCCCTATCTCTCTCATTTGCTTAAATAATTGTATTTTTAGAGTGCTTAGTATTTTGATCTATTGTATCTTATTATAGTAGTGACTCTACAATATCTAGGGTTTAATAATTTAAATTTTATTAAATCAGTGCTGAAGGGAAGGATCAATGGCAAAAGGAAGAAAAAAGAGGAGTTTCTACAACCATCCCAAATGAAATATATCGATGATCATATAAAGGTGTTGCGGGAAAAGTTAAAAAGTACGGTGTTGAGAAAAGACCTCTATGGTTGGGAGTTTATTGACCCTAAAGGAGTGAAGATGTGCATGAAGAAGATATTGTCATGAAACATGCAAACACACATGGAGGATCCCGAGTTTAATATAAATAATGAAACATAAGCTAGAATAAATATGAAGAAGGATCTAGGCATAGTTCTCAATACAATCAAAACCACAGAGATAATGGATGAGCAAGCTAGTAATACAATCAATAAAATGATAGCTGAAGTTGCACGCCAGAATATAGAAAAGGGGGGAATTATCATAGTGTTTTTGGAGTATAAGAGGGATAAAGAGAAAGAGGTATAGCAGCTTACATAGGAGTTGGAAGAACTAAAGAAGAATACTAATTATGCCTATAAAAAATTCACTCATATATTAAATACAATCATAACCGCGCACCCCAATCTGGTAGAGAATGTAAAGGATGAATAATCATCAGAGTTACAATACTTAGAAGACTTGGTGCATATGTTATTACATGATAAGAAGTATATACCAGGGCATTCAAAAGAATATTTGGTTACATAGAAAGAAAATAATAAGGAAGCAATTGTGTGCAAGATAATAAAATATGAGGTGTTGAGCACCATGATCAAGGAAGCCATGAAGAAATTAGGGTGCACATTTAATAACTGTCAAGACCTAAATTCCATCCTTAGTGCACATACCACTCAAGAGGAGGCTCAACATAAGAAAACATAGAATGCTAAGAAATACAACAAGGTCAAGTGTGAGGAAATCATAGTCGAAGTAACGTAAAAGAGGGATTTACCGAAGGTTGTGTGGGATACACTAGATAATAGACTCAAGAAGTTGTGTCCCTTAATTACACATCGGATGGATGCTTTAGATGGAATGGCATTAGGACTTAGTGGAATAATCAGGGAACTAAAAGAGAAAGGTGATGAAATTAACCTCGAAGAAAGAGTCAGATATTTTCAGATTGGTGTCAGTTACAGCTACAGGTCCCTCTTTAGGGTTGTTGTTGCAGGATGTTAGCATGATGAAGACTTAATCATGCAGTTCCATTACTAACACATCATTCTACAGAGCATAATCCAGATCTATATCTAAGGGAGAACATAATTAAGTATTAACCATGATGAAATCAAGAACATACTAGATCAAGATACACACAGAACTAACACTTAGATTCAGCCAATATCCTCCATTATATTAAATGCAGTAAGTACACAGAAGCTTCATTACAATAACAGTAGTATACGCTCATGCGCGTAACAAATTTAGCAGCATAATCTCACTATATCTCCATGTATGCATATATATCTACTACACAGTTTACTACATACTTATAAGGGTGGGGACTTTCCCTTCACCACTTATCTAATCCCAAAATAGGTCGCATGCTATTACTAGCCACGCACCATTACAAAAATAGCCACACATGCAAGTGTGCTAACAATAGACTACTGGTAGTTAACTGACAGTAGTAGATCTATTTCCAGCCTGTGTCCATGCAAAGCACTTCATAGCTAATCCTCCAAAAATAGCCAATGTGTGACGCACAAGTCTCCAATCAGTTTGAGTGCTCCACATGCTATCTCCAAAAATAGATCCTTGTCATGAAAATGGCTAAGTCCCGAACCTATTTTTGTTCCTCACACATGATCCTTTCCGATACTTCCACACCTTTGAATGTGCTCTTCTCTCCCACGTGAACCTTCTGTATTTTCTTTACTAAGTGCTAGGGTTTGACTGATCAACATTACCCCACACTAGTTGTATTGCCACCCCAAAAATGGTTGTCTCCAAAACAAATCAAAGAATATGAATAGAATAGAAAGAATTTGGATGAATGAAAGAATGTTTTTAACCTGCAGTTTCTTCTTCTGCAACCTGAAAAATTAATTCAGGATATTCCTCCTTTATCTCAGCCTCCAAGGTCTGCCACTCAACGAGTGCTTCCTCTACTTTTTCTGGAATGTCCACAGCAATGGACTCCAGTTCATCCTGCACAATCTCTCCTTTCTCATTCTGCAAGACCAACACAATGTTGGACATTGCAGTCATCCTTCCCTCTAGAAAATCCATCTTCTGCGCAATGAGTTTCCCAAGCTCCTCTAGCCAATCCTTGTGTGGTTCTTGGGCTGCTGTCAGGGCCTCACACTTCTGTTAACCATTGCTAATCTTTCTGCGTGGCCCAATGTGTCATCCTTCATCACTTTCTGGACCTCATTGTTCTCCTCCAGGGTTTTTATTTTGATGAGCACCTCTGGAGCTGTACAGATGTTCAAGGCTTGGTCTTCCTTCTTTAGTTCTTCCTACAGTGCTTGCAGCAGTCCTTCATATGATGCAATCTTCCACATCACTGAAGCCTTTTCTCACTCTGCATCTTGTGTTGGATCCTTTGGCACTGGCATGTGCAGAGGTTCATCTTCAAGCACTAAGTCCACCAATGTACTTACATAATGTATTGCCAAAGGAAACGTCTTTGGTACCTTTGGCTCTAAGTGTGGCCTAGCCTTCATGACATTATCACCAATTTCCTCTGTGATGCTGATAAATACAACATTCTTCTTCTGTGCTAAGTCTCTTTCCTACGTTAGGCATGCTATCTCCTCATCCTTAGTTTTGATCTCTTCCCTTAGCACCCTAATTGTGGCAGCTTTGTCCATATTCTGCCTTGCCACCTCTGTTGAGACTTTTACCAATGCATTGCTCACCTGTTCATCTGACATAACAGTAGGCTTTACTATTATGTGTCTAGCCTGAGGTGTCTTTTTCAACCTCCTTGACACACATGACTCCTCACACACATCAAAATCTAGTTCATCCATGTGTGTGTGCATCGACCATGATAATTGCTTCCTTGTGTGCATTGTTGCCATATCTTCATCCATTAATTCCCAGCCATATAACTCCTTTTGTGTCAGTGTGCTTTGGAAATGGGCACATGAAAATTTTACCTATGTCCTCAGCATAACCCATGGTTGGTGGAATGTGCTCCCCACTTGTTCTTCTTGACCTAGGCTGCTTAGGAACTTGAGCTTCCAGATTTGGGACTTGTGTTTCTATGTCCTGAGTAGTCTCAGTTGTTGTCTCATCTGTTCCTTTTTCTTCCTCTTCTCCATCCTTCATTTCTTCATCTTTTTGTTCTTCTACATTCTCTAGAGGTGTAGGAGAATTGGGCATGCTTTCCTCTGACTCTTCCACTTCCTCATTCAATTTTAATTTCCTTCTCCTTTTCTCAGTTGTCTCCTTCTGTGGAGAGAGTCAGGGTGATCTGTGCACTATTTGTGGAGTAGCACCTTGGGTCCTTGTTCTCCTGAAACACTCTCTTGAATCGGTGCTCTCCTTGGACTGCATCCAAGTCCTCATCATCCCCCTCTTGTGGCTGAGGTGGTGTAGTTGCACGCTCAGCTTCATCCTTATTCATAGGATGTCTTCTACCTCTATGTTCCAAACCACCACTATCCTCATGCTCATCCTCCTCATCCTCTACTTCAATTGTCTCTGTGGGCTTAGGCACTGGAATGTTCTCCATGGTATGCTTACCCTTTGGTGGCCCTGGGAGTGTGAACTCATCTTCCACATACTTGTTGTTTTCCAGCTTGGGCTTCAGTTGGAGGTACACAAGTGCTGCTCCAATGTCTCCAACAACCAAACTTACTGGCTTTATGCTCAACACATCTGAGATGAGCCTTTCAATATATGCATTACGTCCTAGATATACATACTTCTTCCTCAGTGTGTGGTAGTCGCAGTCTACCTTGTCTGCATTGAATGTTAGGTGGTGCATCTGAGAACCTATGAACCGATGCCTGAAAATACCTTGTTGTGAAGGCATATGGTAGTTTGCACCATGGGCTCCAAGCCCCATCCTTCATCACAAATCACACGATGCAAAAATGTTGGTATACAGAAAACTGAACTGCCTTACCCACCACCGATGGTAAATCCTTTGGTATGCACCACTCTTCTTCAAATGCCACATGGAGCCTATCGTACCACTTCTCATCCCTCTGCTTGACTTGTTTGGTCATCAATCCTTCACACAAGTACTTGCTGAATCATTCTGCAGGTGACTTGTTCTCCATAGGATACTCCCAGACCTTCTCCTTTGGTCCATCTGGCACCCCGATCTCCATGAATACCAGAGACAACAGAACAGCCCCAAAACTGATCTTTCCTCCTGAACACACTTCTTCGATGATAGTTTCTACAATGTAACCTGAAATGTTATAGATCACTCCTTCAGACATCCTTTTAGCAACGTGCAGCCACATGGTGTTCACTTGTGACCACCTCTCTTGGTCATTTAATTTTGTCACAAGGTGTGTGGCTGCCTGCACAACTGGGTACTTTTTCAGCTTGTCTATGTCCATGCCACGTGGACCCTTGGTGTACCCCAGCTCCCTCCTAGTCTCCAGAATTGTGGCCTTGTCTGTTAAGTCCTCCTTGAGGTCTTCACCTGTAGCCTTCAACCCTGTCACTGTGGAGATCAGCGCGGCTGAAATCCTTACTCTGCATCCTGCAAAGTAGAAGAAGTCTTCATGTACTCTTCTCATGAGCCATTGGTACAAGGGCTCATATTTTCTGAAGTAGGGGAGCTTGTATAACTGATATACTCCAATATTTTTCAATAACTTCTCCCCAGTCATCATAGACCGAACATGTCCTCTTGTCATGTGCTTATTTGTCTTCATGTTCAACAGTGCATCCAACTCCTTGTTTTTTCTATGGTACGATGGTTGTACTCACTTATCTTGCTTCTCTGAATGTGGGAATCCCACTCCTGGCCTACTATAACCCCCTCTGGATATTGCATCTCTGAAAAATTTCTCTCAGGGGTCATTTCTTCTTCCTCCATGACCACCTTCTTCTTTCCCTTAACTCCTACTGCAACTGCCTTCTTTGGTGCCATTTCTACCCTGCAATCCTTTGAAAATACTCATCTTTTGACTTCTACAATGTGCAACTCAAACCCTAGCTCAAATCTCCATGCCCTAGTGGAAATCACATGCCCTAGCTTGGTTGTAACGTGTCTTCTTTGCTCAAACCCTCCTCCTGTGGGAACACAAGCTTCTCCTTTGCACAAACCTCCTTTCCACGTCTGGTTTCACACTCTTCACACCTCAACATGATTTCTCAGCTCTTCACACTTGGCTCTTGTCAAATTCTCTTAATCACAATGGTAAGAATGAACTCGCATCCCATCCTTATATAGATTTTCAAATTTTTGATGCATTTATTGCTCCTTCACCTACCCAATGTCCTCTCATTTATTGACCAATTTTGTTCATTCCACATGGTACATCTTCACACCCCAGTTATAACCTTCTAGCATGCCTTCCTACCCTTTGGTCACAGAATTCTCTTCAGTGCACTTCCTTGCACCTGAGTACCTTGTCACTACACCTTCCACTGGTAGTTGTTATGGCATCCACTTACCTCACGTTATACTGTCCCTTCATCCATCTCCATCTTTGGTCACTTTTTAGAAGCAATCCTTTGACTTGAATAGCACCCATAGCAGCTTATTCCTTTCATCATTTAATTCCAACAGTCTTGTACCTGGATACCAACAATCCACCCCACACTAAAAGTATGTGCAGTCCTCTGCACATAAAAATTCTTCAAATAGTAATTAGCTTCTGGCACGTAAACACACTTATTCCACAACACACCAACTAAATTGACAAAGCATAGCAACAAAGAAGGAAACACATTAAGGGAATGCAGAATTGAAAACCTAATCTAAATGGAAATACTACCTTATTACAAACACCAAGAAGACTTATTTATAGTAGGGCTTCAGCCTACTCCCGTTGAAGTAACTGGGTAGCCGTGTTCCATCAAGTGCTTCTAACTGGAAAGCACCTGTTTCAAGGATGTAAGTGATAACATACGGCCCCAACCAATGTACCTTAAGTTTTCCTGGATGGCACAAGAACTTAGAGTCATAGAGAAGCACCATTTGTCCAATCTCAAACTTCTTGTCCCTTATGTTTATGTCATGCCATGCTTTCTGCCTGGCCTTTTCTTGCTTCTGACTCCAACATGCTATGGCTCATCACTCATCCAACTTAATTATCTTTTCAATCCATTCTTCTAAATATTTCTCATTAGCTAGACCTCCAGCACATGCAATACACAAAGAAGGTAACATAAATTCCATAGGAAGAATGACTTCTGCGCCAAACACTAACTGAAATGGTGTGGCTTTGTTCAACCTTTTATATGTTGTCTGATATGCCCAAAGTACTGCAGATACTTTATCATCCCAATCCTTTCTTCCAACATCACATATTTTTGTCAATGTCTGGCTCAAAATTTTGTTGAAAGCCTCAGCAGTTCCATTTTCCTGAGGATGATAGGGTGTAGTCTTATGGTGTGCAATCATGAACTCATCCAATAAAATTCTGATTGTCTCATTAAGAAAATGTGTGCCCCTATCACTGGTCAAACTTAAAGGACATCCATACCTTGTAATAATATTTTCCCATAGAAATCAGGTTGTTGTAGCCATTGTACAGTCCTTTGTAGGTGTTGCTTCTGCCCACCTTGTCAGATAGTCTGTGCAAGTTATGATGTAGCATGATCCAGTTCTACACACAGATGGTGAAATAGGACCCACAAAATCTATAGCCCATTTCTCAAATGGCTCTGCACTAGTAATAGGTCTCAGAGGCATTTCATCTCATTGACCTGGTTTTCCAAGATGTTGACAATGATCACATGCCTTACAAAATTCCTTACAATCTTTATATAGGGTCTCCCACCATAATCCAGTGAGTAGAATCTTGCACGCAGTGGCATCACCGACATAGTGGCCACCTGCAATACCACCATGAGCCTCTTCCATAATATCTGTGTGCTCATGTTCCAATACACAACGGTGCAATACCTCATCTCAGCCTAATTTGTACAAGTCACCACTGATTAACATATAAGGTGCAACACGTATAGCAAGTTGTTTCTTCTCCAAGGATTTCATTCCTTCTGGTGCCATCCCTATTCATAGAAAGACAACAATGTCCTCTAGTTCTGATGGCACTCATTGTAACCTATATAACTGTGCATCTGGCATGGTATCCTCAATTGCCTGTGCTTCTTCTCCTGACTGTATTCTTGATAGATGGTCTGGTCCAGAATTACTTTTTCCTAGTTTTACCACAACTGTGAAATCAAATTCTTGAAATAAGATCACCCATCGACATATGCACCCTTGTAAAATAGGTTTATTTACCAAATACTTCAATGCCATGTGATCTGTATAAAAGATGAATGGTGTAGCTAGTAGGTACTGGTGGAATTTATGTAGCACATATATCATTGACAAAGCTTCGCACTCTGTAGTTGTGTAATTCTGTTCTGTAGGAGTCAACTTTCTACTATCAAAACAGATAGGATGATCTATAATACCTTCTCCAGGTTGAGCCAACACCACACCAATGGCCATGCCAGAGGCATCAACATGTACATGAAATGGTTGGTCCCATGAAGGAAAATGTAGAATAGGCATGGTAGTAAGTTTCTCCTTCAATGTCTCAAATGCGCGTTGTTGTTGTTCTCCCCAGTAGAACATACCTTTCCCTTTCAGTAACTCTTCCAATGGTGCAGAAACTTTGGCATATCCTTTGATAAAATTTCTGTAATATCCTGTATGACCCAAAAATCCATGCACCTCACTTTGACTGGTAGGCTCCCTTAGGCCTATAATGACTGCAACCTTTGCTGGATCAACCAACAAACCCTCCTTGCAGATTATGTGTCCTAAAAGTATCCCAAATGGTGTAGAAAATATGCACTTCTTGATGTTCAAAGAGATACTCAACTGTCTACACCATTCAAACATTAAGCACCGATTGTCACAGTGATCCTTAACTAATCCATACACCATCCAATCATCTAAATATACCTGTAAGAAGTTGTGAATAAATTCCTTGAACGCTTGGACAACTATGCATGAAAATACAACAGGCACATTTTTCAGACCAAAAGGCATTACAGTATAGGTGAAGCTACCCCATTCAGTAGTAAACATAGTCTTTTCCTGATCCTTTTGGGACAATCTAACCTGATGATACCCAGAGAACCCATCTGTAAACGAATAGATTTCACGCCCTGCAACTCCTTCTAGTATTTCCTCAGTGAATGGCGTAGGAAATGGATCAGTTACACATGCAACATTCAGCTCCCTGTAGTCCATGCATATTCTAATCCATCCATCCTTCTTGATACTGATCACCATTGGACTAACCCATTCTGACTCATCAAGGGGCTTGATAATCCCAGACTTCAACATTTTATCAATCTCTTCTTTGACCTTTTCACGCAAATTGGGGTTCATCCTGTAGGGTCTCTTTCTAACTGGGTGCGTACCCTCTTTAAGTTTTATCTTCATCTCCCCTAACGATTCATGCACACCTTTAAGTTCATGGTACCCCCTAGGAAATAAGTCCTGGTAATCCCTTAGTAACTCTATGATTTTTTCCACTTCAGAGTCTGACCAATAGTCTCCAATTATGGCTTCCTTAGGCTCAGTATCTGTTCCAATATTCACCTTCTTTGTCTTCATAGGTTCATGATAGGCACGCATGGTCTTATCCACACTGTCCAATACCTCACGCCTCCCTGTTGAATGGTTTACATCCAGATTATCTACTTCTTCATCATCCACTAAGTAGACCATTTTTCCTTTCTCTTTCTCAAGGAAAGCACATTGAAGTAATGTTGCATCGGCCTCTGGTTCTTCATCAAGACGCACTCCTGAGTCTTCTTTATCTAATAACTCCTGAAGGAGTTCTTCAGCCTTGGCACTATCCCCCATAGTTAAGCACTTGATAACTTTCAATGCTTCTTCCACCGGAGGCTTTGTAGAGAAGAAGTCAAATGTCTGGGCCATTCCTGCAATTAAATTCTACCAATTTCCAGTTTCTCTATGGAGTTCTGCATATACATACCAAGCACACGTGCAACCTTGTAAAGTGGAATAAAACTTGTGCACCCATAGCAAAGGTGGTAAAGCTTCCTTCCCTTCTGTCCAGAGTCTCTCACACTTCTGAACATGGTGCTGAATAGGTTGATTACCATGATAAGTACTTATTTGAGTAGGTGCATTGCTCCTGAAGAACCTAGTAGTAAGAGCAATCCTAATTTCATTCCATCCTACAAGATTATCCCTTGTCGGCCACCCACCAGCATGTTGTTGTCCCACGTAGTGTATATGCTAGCATATTTCTTCTTTCCAGTGGGTCTATCCACTATTCTTCCATGGCACACAGGAATACCATGGGATCCCCTTCTCCTGTGTAACAAGGTACCGAGTTGTTACCTATCCTCCTGACATAACGTGGTTTTGTGCCTCGAGGAAATATGCTCTTTACTTCATGCCCTACCAACTCATAAGTGTTGTGAGCCCAATTATCACAAGAAACACTTGTAGTATCACTAATAGACTATGCATCCTCCCACTGAATTAGTCCTTCTTTGGTTGGTTCAATTATCTCTGGATCTCAGATGGCGCATACATAAATCCTATTCAGATCTTCTTCACTTAAGGGCTCAACATAGGGCACATATTTTCCATCTGTTAAAGGGATAATAACTCTTTCCTCTTTGTTTTCAAAACTGATATAGCCCTTGTTGAACCAAAGATCAACATTATTTGCATAGCACCAAGGATGCCCCAATAGAGCTGGGAAGCTATCTGACTCTGCCAGCGCTAAAACTTCAAAGTCTCCAGTGAACTTGGCTCCTTGTATGGTAATGGATGCATCTTTCAAAACTCTGATGGGAGTGGCCTTAGTCTGATTAGCCATGAATAATACATTAGAGGATGGCTGCAATGGGGGTCTTCCCATTTGTACCCATGCATCCAAGGTAAGAACATTGACTTCCATGCCTGTATCAATCAGTATATTACTCAATAGCCACCCATCCACAACAACATTCAGAGTGATTTCCTTGTCATAATCTAGGCTATGAGGGGGAAGATTCACATGCAGAATCTGTCATCCAGTCTCAATACTTGCGAGCGAGTGTTTCCTTTTAACCAACTCCCTAATACTGGAATGATATTTTCCTGGCGCAACATTTTACACACTTCCCTCAAGTCATCTATATCAGTTTGGACCATCTCTGATGCTTTATTTTGCTCCATCTTCCATGATTTCTCTTTTAAGTATTGTATCTCACCCTGAAGATTCCTTAGAACTTCCATGGTTTCCTGATAAACCTCCTTCTGATAGGTAGGATCTGGGTACCATGCATGAAGAACTTCCTCTTTAGTGATGGTAGGTTTCTGCTGCAATGCTTCCCTGGCGTGCCGCCTCAGCATGGGTCGTGATCTTCACTTGTAGTGCCTCAGATTCTACCTCCAACTTAGGCATCCATTGATTTTCAACAGCGCGTTGTATCCTAACCATCCCTGCACCTTTGTTTTCTTGTTTATGTTGCTTACTCAGATGCTCATACAAGTTTGGGCACTCCTCATAGCTATGGTTCTTTCCACAGAAAGAACATGTAATATTCTGAGGACATTCATGCCTATAGTGGTCAGGAGATCCACATGTATAACATGTTCCACGAGGGAACTCACTTCTTCCACCACCATGGCCTCATCCTCCAAATCCACCATGGTATCCTCGACCTCTGCCATGACCACCTTCAAAATGCCCTTCATTCCAATCATAGCATGCCTGATTGTGATCCCGGTCCTGATGCTCATTCTTTCCCTTAGAGTTATCTGAAACTCCTGTCTGTCATACACCAATATCTATAGCATCATGGATCTATCCAATCAGCTGGTAGTCTTCCATGTCATGAGTCATGGACCTACAGATTTTACAGTAGCTTGAAACGTTCTTCCTTATCACATTGTAATAATGGGCAACAGCTAGCATCATGGTTTAAATGGCATATTTCACATTCCATCAGCAATGAGCATACTACTGTTCTGTGAGGAAACTATCCTTTGTGTGACCTTCTACTTCACAATCTGTGCACCAAATCCCTGTGCACATCTCATGTGCTGAATTTGCTGATAGTTTCTCCAACTATTTTTCCATAGCTGCTATTTGTGCTTCTAAAAATGGGCTCACCCCAGTATCTATGCTTCCAACTGCCTCAGTGCAAGGCTGCTTCAAGTGCTTCACATAGATCAGTGTATGTCTTATGTGATAATGCCCTCCTAAAAGGGGTAATCAAGCCCCCAATGAACCATTGTGCATGTTGGCTTGCATGTATGTCATAAGAAAGCTTTGATAACAATGTTTTAAACCATGCATCATACTCTCTAACACTTTCAGTAGTGCCTTGCTTAATATCCTTGAGTGCACTTATACTCTTCTACTCAAACTCAGGGATATGAAACTCTTTAAGGAATGCATCCTTTAAAGCTGTATAATCTACGCAAGTCTGATCAGGGTCAAACTTTTGTACCAGCTGTGTGCGCACCCTTGTAACGTAGTAGAAAATTGGCTTTCCCTACACTCAGAAGCCATGATTCCTTTTGTGTGCCACAATATTTCACACATATGCACATGTTCAACAACATCTTCTATGCCCCTATACTCTAGAAGATGAAGAGACATTTCCATGTAAATATTCTGGGGTTGGTGCGGACCTTGCCCACCTGATCCAGAACCTCTTGTGTTTCCCCTACCTCTAGAACCTCCAGATCCACCTGAACCAGAGCTACCTATGCCTCCTGATCCCAAACCTATAGCTGGGGTCAGACCAGAAGATGTACTTCCCTGTGTCCCAATAGTAGAACTGAACTATACCCCGACAGTCTGCGAAGTGTTACTACTCCCAGAAGTTAATCCAAAAATTGGCACGCTTGTATTCTGTGCTGATGATACACCCAAAAAGGTACTCCCATATAACAAAAAATCCATTTGTGCTGCCATCATTGTGCCTCTTATAAGACTCACTCCTACTCTCCCACTGCTTGAACTAGCTTGTTGACTACTTGTTGTACTAGATGCTGGAAAACCAAATGCAAGGGCAAGGTTACCAGGTGGATTCAGATGCACCCATGGCCCAGGTAGTCTCTACTGGCACACTTCTACGTGAGGCCGAGGAAGGATCCCTATCATGCTTTCCAAGATGGGGGAGTTCCTGATGCTCTGGCTCCACGTCTTCTACGTGAGCTTCAAATCCTTCATGAGCCATCTCTCTCCTCAACACCATACTTTCTGCAATGTTACATTGCTTCTCTATCTCCCTCTCACGTGCCTCATTATACTTAAGCCACCTTTCCTCTCTCTACCTTTCTGCCACTAGGTCTGCCATCCTTCACCAAACCTACTCCTACCCCCATGTGTGGTGAGGTTTAGTTAGCCATCAGTTTACTCTCCAAATTCAAAGTTACCATCAGGATCTTGATCACCAGTGGAATGCCTTGTAGGTAAGCTCCCCTTGGATATCGTAAAAACTGGAATTCAGCTACCTCTGGACATGAATAAGTGGAAATTGAGTACTCCAAGATATAACTGTTCAAAACACCATGGAACCATGTATCCACAGCTCGAGTCCAAATCAGATCAGCATCATAAAGGGCCTGAAATTCTTCCTGCATCCAGACAAGTGCATGATACCTCCAATTCCACTTAGATGCATAAGCAATCAGCCACTCGTACAATTCTACTAGAAAGATAGTGAAAAATATCTCATATAAACTGTCATACAGATTCTGTTCCACCCACACACATGCATTAAACTCAGATCCAGTGTTGAACCATCATGCGTATTCTTCTTCCAGATCATGTATCCACTCTTCAACACTTGCTAAGGTCAACCGGTATGTCTTCATCGCGAACCATCCTGAAAACAACTGAAAAAGAGGTCCCGACAATGGAACCAATGATGCAGCCTAGAATTCAGTAATACAAGCCCAATAAGACCCTAGACGTGCTGGCACATCACTCAGCCTAGACTGAGTGCTCACCCAAAGCACACAAAGGTACCAGGTCCCTCTTTAGGGTTGTTGTTGTAGGATGTTAGCATGATGAAGACTTAATCATGCAGTTCTATTACTAACACATCATTCTACAGAGCATAATCAGATCTATATCTAAGGGAGAATAAAAATTAAGTATTAACCATGATGAAATCAAGAACATACTAGATTCAGATACACATGATAACTAACACTTAGATTTAGCCAATATCCTCCATTATATTAAATGCAGTAAGTACACAGAAGCTTCATTACAATAACAATAGTATACACTCATGCATGTAACAGATTTAGCAGCATAATCTCACTATATCTCCATGTATGCATATATATCTACTACACAGTTTACTACATACTTATAAGGGTGGGGACTTTCCCTTCACCACTTATCTAATCCCAAAATAGGTCGCATGCTATTACTAGCCACGCGCCATTACAAAAATAGCCACACATGCAAGTGTGCTAACAATAGACTACTGTTAGTTAACTGACAGTAGTAGATCTATTTCCAGCCTGTGTCCATGCAAAGTGCTTCATAGCTAATCCTCCAAAAATAGCCAATGCATGACACAAGTCTCCAATCAGTTTGAGTGCTCCACACGCTATCTCCAAAAATAGATCCTTGTCATGAAAATGGCTAAGTCCCAAACCTTTTTTGTTCTTCGTGCACGATCCTTTCTGATACTTCCGTGCCTTTGAATGTGACTCTACTCTCCCACTGCGAACCTTCTATATTTTCTTTACTAAGTGCGAACAAGTATTTATGAGGAAGGAAAATATCCCTATTATGGGGTAATGGTTGTTTAAGGAAATGGCTTAGTACTAGTCATGCATAGGAGCTAAGAGTTATGCATAAGGGAATGTGTGCAAGGAAAGGAAGTAACCATAGGATAGTGCATAGAGGTACACATGCCATGGAAAATTAAGTTAGCGTGTAAGGTTGTGTGCGCACATGCAACATTGAGGACTTAGCCGATTTTCCAGATATGGCTAAATATAGAAAAGTAGAAGATGGAGTGCTGCTCAAGAAAGGTCCAAGAATACGTTAAAGTGAGATAAATTTGTGGAAAATCAAAGGAAATAATTCATAAAAAAACACATGTAAATAAAGACAAATGCAGTGCATGATGGATTCCTAAATATAGGAGTTAATTCATACGTAAAGTAGTCTATTTATAGCTTGAACTAATGTATAGTAAAGATAGAAAATCATGTTGGCTATTATTAAAATACACCTATTTTTAGAAAATAAATCATATAAATGGTTAAGGGAAATCCCTCAATGAGTATAAATATAGGTGATGCTTCATTATATTGATAACAATGTGAGTGTAGAGTTTGTTCGAATAGGGTGTTATTCTGAGAGTAATTCTTGGAGTCTAAGTACTTGGTATGGAGTCTGTATGAGAGCGTGCATGGTCCATTGCATGGATGTACTGGGGAATATTGTAATTTATTTAGCTCATTTGTTATGTGATGAACTATGTTTTTAATGGAAAATTATGTATGGATTTCTAAAATCATTATGTATGAACATGGGTTAATTGGTATTCATGTCCTAATAGTTATTGTCTATGAATGATTTCCTTATTATATGTGTTATTGAATCAATATGTTATGATGTATCTTCTTGAATGAATGGTTATTATGGCCATGAACATGAAAATTCATGTTAACATCTTTCTAAGAATAAAAAAGAAGGTAACTAACGGTTTTGCATGCTTCGAGTGAGATTCCAGACTTGTCTGGATGAGGTGTCAGCATGTATAGCTACATTGGGTAATAAAAATACTATATTGTTTACCTACTTATATACATTTTTTTAGATGATTTATTAATTAAAGGAAAAGTTGGAGAGATTATAAGACCCAAAAAATATGAATTTTAAAAAAAAATTGGAGGACATATTGGTCCAAGACTGTACAATTTGGCCAATAGTGAATGTACTATCCTGACTAATCTATACAGCCATGCATAAAGAAGAAAACATGTAAAATTAAATTTGAGACTTGGTATTTGATGTTTTTCTATGGATCTTATGCATTTTTTTTTCATAATTTGGCAACATGTCAATGTGAAAAGATAGAAAAGCTAAACACTAGACCTCATAATATACTATGTAATAATGGGAAAGTTGTATTTATCTTAGGAAGAGTACATTGTCAAAACTAGTAATGTCAAAGAGTGAATATCTTAATTTGAGTGTCTATGATTCTACATCTTACAAAATATTACACATTTCTCATTAGAAATATAAATAAGGATGTAAACATTTAGTGAACATGACTCAAGATTGAATCATCAACCTCATTTCAAACCCTAGTTTCTTTATGATTCCATGTTTGTATTATATACTCTAATCCAAACCTTTTTTGTTTTCATGTTTTCTTCTTGTGGTATTTTTATACATCTTGGTGAGTATATTCAAATTCACCTTACCTATGGAAAAATTCCTTCGCAACTTATAGAATCCATGTAAGTTCCTCTTAATGCACCTTGGGAGTATGTCCACTCTATGTTTGTAGTTATAATTCTTGTTCCTAATGGGAAAGTAATTGTAGCCAATTTTCATCAAGCACATGATTTACATTGTGGCAATTATTATTTTTATGATGCTATTATAAATGACCCTCATCAAATTAAACATAATGGTACATATTCTCCTACTCTATATGATATATACTCTAATTGTGATTACTAGTGTGATGACGCTCTTAGCACTAATCCTAATAACATTGAACATGATGATATTACTTATTCCAGAATACATACTAAAATTCTAATTATTTATCATGAGTTTATCTCTACTACTTTAATTTAATAGGGTAAAATCAATGCAATTCCACATGATACACTTAAACATCCTTTTTTATGGAAAATGTTACAATTGCATACACAATTCAACATGATGACCCTATTTGTGTTACTTTACTAATACATGACGATGCAAACACTAATGACACTAAATATTTTCATTATATTATGATAGAACATATATAATATAATGTACTTTCTTCTCCTATTCTTATTACAATTAATTTACATAATACTAGTGATGGGTCTCTATAGTTGGTGTGCAAACCTTAGTTCACAATGATATATTGTCATCTATATTTAGTGTCTTGTATTTCATGCATATACCTACTCTTGATGCACTGATGGTTCCTATATCTTTGATGGAAACCCATATCCCCCTTCACAATGATCCAATGACTATAAATTTTATCATATTTGGGGTATCTAGACAAAAGATATGGCCATGTTGTGTCATGTACCTTCATTACATTCGACAGTTATAATAATTTCCCCTCCTTTATGATTTTATGTTTTAAATCCTTTGAAAATTGGATAAATTGGTGGTTTTGGGTATAGAGGGCACTAGGGAACTAGGCCTTTTGTTCTCATAATCTTTGCATTGTCTGCAGTGTACTAAACTCTTCACCTTATGTTTGTTTTGTGGGTTGAAGGCCTTTGCAAGGAAATCGATGGTTCATGGAGCTAGTACCCTCACAGTGTTCTCCCGACCGCCTAATCCTCCACATTGTATTGTGGCTAGAGTGGATAATCAGGTCTTAGGTAGAACTTATGAGTTGTTCCACTCGGGACATTAGTGCCTGGAACCCTTATGGATCTTGCGATGAAATTTTCCTTCGTTAACTCCTTACCCTTTTTCCTACAACTTATTCACTTTCATAGGGAATTCATGTTTCCATGGAACCTATCCTACCCCAGCCTCGGTTCTCTACACTTCACTCTTAACCATATTACACTATCCACTTCATCTCATGGCTAAAACACTTACTTGAAGAATTGCTCACTCACGAGAACTTGTTCTATTTGTTCCCCATAAACCTTATTTTTCTGCATAACACTATCTCCTTAGTATTACAGCCCTAAAAAATGTGGGGAACATTAATTCCTGGGGAACTAGTTCCATCTGTAGCCTTAGTGCTCGAAAAACCATTACTAGTATGCAATACATTAGAAAAACTCCATTTTCTCAAATTTCTCTAATTTTTTCTAACTATTGGACCAAGTGAAGAGTTAGGGAGTTGGGAAAGGAAGAGAAGAAGTTCCTCAAAACTACTTTTTCCCATTTTTAACCAAAATTTGGATAATTTATGAACTTCTGAAACCTAGAGGGAAGAAGAAAAATGCTTGAAATAATTCCAAGTTCTCAGAACATGGAAAATAACTTAAATCCTAGATTCTTTATTGAAATCCATGAAGTTTCCCAAGACTAATTTATCCAATTTAGCTAATTTTTCCAGGGGAAAATTGGATAACAGTTTTGGTGACTCAGTAGGGTAATCTTCCTACTAGATTAAACTGATCAGTGGCCTTGAAGCATCCATTAGGCATGGATTCAGCCTAATAATATGAAAACTGATCTAAAACTTGAATACTCCTACCCCTTAAGACCACTTAAAGTGTTGTTTGAACTTGAATCTTATATGTCATTGCTTGAATTGACCATTCACATTGATAAAAATCTTTTGAATTTAAGTGTTTTATGTGAGTGGAAAATTGTTCTGAATCTGAAATTTCACCATGTTTCCCTTTGCAAATGATCTAATTGAGACAAAGAGTAAGCATACTGACAACTATCCCAAAATCTGATTTCTACCAAATATGAAGAACTGAATTAATTCCTTGGCAAAGGATGAAGCACTACAGAGTTCGGATCATATGCTGATTTGTAAATGAAGTGCATACACTTGGAACTTTCCTAAACACCTTCTTTCCACCATGAACACTGCTTCCTTCCAATGAATTGTGCAACAACAATAAAACACTGTAAAAACTATATACAAACATGGAAAATCATACATGTTCCAAGTGGAAACATGAAGAGTGTGCACAAGCACTTCTTTTGCTGAAAACAAACCTACGCCACCCTACTCTAACTAGAGGAAATGGGAAACTCAAAAAAATCCTACAACATTGGAAGGGAGAAGTAGTTTCCTTTCCTCACAAATTAGGACCATGTGAATGATTTGGCACTGGACATGGTCTTAAGATAAGAGTGAAAAACTGATCTTGCAAGTGGTTTTCCACCCTTCTCTCATCAAAGTATACAACTGGAAAAAAAGAAAACACCTCTTTTAGTTTTTCTGTATTTGGATTTGTGAGGCATTGTTACTGACCTTTGGTGCATTGAAGCTCTTCCTTGTGCTCTGAAATGAGCATGACTAGTTGTAACTCTATCATTTAGCTTTAAGAAGCCAAATACCTGATTGGGAAAGGGGATTTAGGGAACCAATGGGATAATCCTTGTGATTTTCCCATATCTTTGAAATCTCAACTCCATGAATGGAGTCATCCTGCTAGAACTTTCTTCCTTTTCCTGAATGAAGTTGTGTTTGCAAGCTGATTTGGAATCTTTCTACTTCTACAAACAACTCTATCTCCTCCAAACTTTTCCTTCTCTATGATGAATTCTGATTTTTCAATGGTGTCATCATCTTCTCTCCTTCCTGAAGCATGAATATTTGGGTAAAGATCAAACTCTTCCATTATTTTCTTCATGAGGACAGATTTCAGCAGGTTCTTCCTTAAATTTTCTCCTCCATGGATGACTCTTGGGAGTTTTTGTAGACCAAGAGGCTCTTTTGTGTTGGAATAAGATGGTGGTATTGAGAAGGTAGTGATTCAATGGGTATCTTCCTCACCAATGCAATCTTCCAAGTCTGATAAGAAAATCAGCCTCTTCATTGTCAAGCTCTGTAGCATACTCACTCTTGGGTATCACATTCTCTTGTGCTCCTCTTCATTGAAGTTAATTTCTCCTCTTCTTCTAATTTTGCAAGATTGGATGAATCAAAAACCTCTGTGAATATGGTGCCAACATGCACACTACATTCAAGAACATAGAGATTGTTTGATCATATTCTTCTTGTGCTTTCTCTTCTACAAAACCAGCCTCCACCTTGTGTTATTCAATCACAACCTTTGTTGAAGGCTTAACCAACAATGGCATCTGATTGGATTAAAAATTTAAATCCCAATCCTTTAATTTTTTAATGAATTTTTATTTATTGGGTTATTCAACTTGCTAGCCTCCTTGAATTATTTTCTATTTTATATCTTTCCAAAATGGGTTTAAGAATGCAAAAGGTGGGGTGGTCTAGGATTCAACTAATTTTTGCAAAGTTTGAGGTGGAAGGTAATGTGTAGAATATTCTTGTGTAGGGGATTGGGGTTTGGAAGAAATAGGGAGAAGAAATTGAAGGTGAGATGGAAGGGAAGAAGATGGAAAAGGGGAATTCTCAATGGGAGACAGGCATAAAGATAAGAACATAGAAACTTAGGCTGAGATGGTATAGGTTGGGGAGGAGGAATGGGAGGGTTTAATATGGTGGTCTAGAGCTCCCCCATCGACAGGGTTTCCCAACACTAGATTGGTAAGCCTCCATTTTTTCAGATCACTTTGTAATTTTGGGCATAATTTCAACCATGAAAGTATCTTATGATGAGGTCTGAACCAGTTTGGTATAGGGCCAACCCATGGATAAGGGACCTAAAACCAATCATGGCTTTCCTTTATTAACATGTAATTCTAGTTTACACCATGCTTGACTCCATTATCTTGAATCTTGCCTCTATGAAAATCAGCATCTATCATGAGATTGCCACCATCACCTGCATAACCTTGTTCTTGAAAATCATTTTGGTTAGATGGGATAACCATATGGGTCAGTGGGGTTTGGGTTATATGCATATTATTCATGATGGGGCTCATAAAACTAATTTGGAAGAGATTATGAAATATGAAGGTGGATGAGTGAACTAGATTTTCTACTACAAATAAGAATTCCATGAAGGGAATGAATTCATGATTACAAAACTTCATGAATGAAAAGAAAATGAAATAATGGAAGGGAAAGGGAAAGGATGAAAGAATTAAAAATGATGGTATGCAACTAAGATAATGGGTTTCTTGAATCAATGGATTCGTCAGATGTGCTTAGAAATTCCTCCAAATACTAGATATCAATAAAAACACATCAAACCTATTGAGATGAAGATGTAAAGATCTCAAAAATTTTCCCACCAAGCGTGCCAAAACTATTGGAGCTCAAAATTGCACCCTACCATGATTCATAGACAACCCAGGATTTTGAGGCAACATGGGAATGTCTCCAAGTTGTGGGACTTGCACGGTGAGACAAACCTCCAGAGAAGGTTGGTTCCTCTACCTATTCCTAATGCTAAACTACTCTAGGAATTAAAATGTAACTATATAACTCTATTCTATCATTCCAAGGGATCAGGGAGAGGAGGAGATGCATAAACATAAATCATAAACTAGAGAGGTGATAACACCAAGAAAAGGGGTGGAGACACTCTCAGATGAGTGCAAATGGAAGAAAAATGAGGAAGGAGAGGGTAGACATGATTGACACAGTCCAAAACAACATTCAAACCACCATTTCCATGGAGCACAACAAATTTGAAACCCTACAATGAGAACAAAGATGCATAATATACCTGCAGATGTAATGAAAGGCAAGAAAATGCAATAGAACACATGCTAGGTAGATATATAGCCACAAAACAAGTATTTTATTGCTTTAAATATGCACAATCCATTAAATTGAAGGATAAAAGGAAAGGATCACCATGTAAGATATTCTAAATCTGAGGCTTGTAACTCACCAGCTACTCTGTAACAATTTTGGCAGAGTTTCTTTACATTTTAGAACACCCCCTACAAATGAGATGTTTTTACAATATATAGAATGAATGTGAGGAAGAAGAAGACGAGGGAAACCAAAAATTCTACTTCACCCACTAAAAACATGCATTAATTCTCTAGAAAATAGTTTGGGTAAGCTTCCAAATCCATTCCCCAATGTCCTTTGCCTTGTGGAGAAGAAAGATGACCATAGTCATTAAATTCGATGGTTGAGACCTAAACTGGTGCTATGTTTTAAATGATGGGGACTATTTTCCTTTTTTCTCTCACCTAATCCTATAAAAATCAAGATTTGAAGGTGCAATGATGTAGTTTGATAGAGACAGATTTCTAATGATATAATTTTATCAAAATTTGGAGAATCTTAGGAAAAGTTATGCCCATGCATATCCATAAGGTGTCGAGGGGTAACACGAGTTCCCTGATTCACTACAATAGTCTCACAATTAAATCATTTTTTCCTTTTCCTTGCGGATATTTCAGTATTTCTGGATAACTGGAGGATTAATGGGGAACTTGTTCCCTGAGGGCTTATTAGTTCTCCTGCACCTCATTTTTTCCACATTCCCCTTCCCCACATTACACTATGCCACTTTACCTTTACTCACCACTTCATCTTGTTTTGCGGGTTAAAGTCCTTCATTGGGGAACTTAGTTCCAGTGGAACTTGTTCTACGTGTAGCCCATTCTCTCAAATCCTCCTTCACATGCACTAAACTACTGCTTAATTTTTTAGGTCGTCCATTAATGTGGGGAACTCGTGCCTCTCGGGAACCGTTCCTTCCAATGTTTCGTTCTCTGCAACCTCATTTCGCTTGCACCCTGCCTTTTTGTATAATAATATCTCCTTTATCTTGCAACCCTTTGTAAAACCCCGTACATGGAACTAAGTCACTCATGGAGAACTATTTCCATCCGTTCCATCTTGCATTCACATTTCCACAATGCACTAACACTATCAAATCCTTTGTATTGTGGCCGAATCAACAAATTGAGGGAACTTAGGGAGCTTTGGAACTAGTTCCATGCATGGGAGTCCCAAAACACTTATCCAGTAAATACACTATAGAAGGCCAATTTCACAAATTTTCCAAAATTTTCTAAATGTTTAGACTATTTTGAGCTAAGTAAAGAGTTAAGGAGTTAGGAAAGGAATAATAGAGTGCCCCAAAAGCCATTTTTCTCCAATTTTACCATTTTCCCCAAATTTTTGGCCAAATGTTGAATCTTTTGAATCCTAGAGGGAGAAGGAGAAATGTGCACCAAAATAATTCCAAGTGTCTAAAATCATGAAAATACATGAATTTCAAATTCATCACTGAAGATCCCATGAAGTTTCCCAAGTCCAATTTGTCCAAGGTTTTCAATTTTGCTAAGGGGAAAAATTGGATAACATCCCCATTATAGCCTTTTCTTCCTCTTTCTAAAACACCTTTATTTATTCCACATGTGGCTAAGCCTTTTGTTTATTTTAATTTCTCCCCTCACACTCTTATTCACCTATCATTTAAGTCACATACTAATTATTCTAGGTATTTAACTCAACCACCTTATACATCTATTGCTTCTCCTAGGTCTTCTTTCCTTAGATTTCCTATGACATGTATTATGGATTCTACACAGATCATACATGAGTATACTTTGTCTCCTCTGCTACTTGAGAGTATTTCCTCCCCTCCACTTACTACACATGGCATGCCTCTTAAAGATGCCCTCATTAGATAGATCTTGTGTTATCCCCTTTCTTGTACATAATTATTTGCAAAAACACTTCAAAAACATTCAAATAATCACATAATGTAAAATTATTCACATATGAGTAAAAAAATGAAATTAAGACGTGTTCTAGTTTTCTTGGCTAGCGTGTTACTTTATACATCAAATTGTTTACATTAATTTGATACATAGCATATCTATTCTTTACATACATGTGTTCGTGAGGCATATTAAGCTTAATGCACAACACTCACATATCATTACATGATGATAAGATCTAGCTTGGTTCCTTGTATTACTCTCTTAGGGGCATCCTTCCACTCTTTATAGGTTCTTTTATTACTTTTCATGTTAATTTACACCTCCCTTATCATTCTTATCTACATATGTAGTGTTTATTACTATATACTAGATCAATAGAACTAAGACATATGTCTTATGTAGTACTAACTTATAATTACCATTTTTATTGTTATTGTTATTAGTTATTACACATTATTATCTATATAGTTTTCATTTCTTGTTTATACAAATACATTTTTTGATTTTTTACTAAATGGAACTAACACATATGTCTTATGTAATATGAAGTTATCATTACTATTTTTATTTTTATTTTTATTTATTATTACACCTTCTTTTCTATATTGTTTTCATTTATTTTTTATACAGATACATTCCTTGATTTCTTACCACATGGATTTATTTGACTACGTTGTTATGATTGTTTTCTTTACATATCTTAAGATCATTTTTTTTCTAGTGACATCGTGGGCATCCCATGTTTGTGGCTTCATGCCCACCTTATGTATATGCACTTTCTTCTCTAACTATGGAGCATTGTGCCTCTTAATATAATTATCACATGACATTGTGGGTGTCCCATGTTTTTGGCTCCATGCATATATCTAACTATGCTTTTATATGTTTTTTCTTTCTTGATTGCACATTATTGTTTCTAGTTTACATTGATGATTACACTATTTATTTTTATATGTCTTATGACATGGTTACTATGGTAAATACACACTTGATTTACCATGGAGTGGGACATTATTTTCATTATATTTTTTTGTTAATACTTGCTTTACACATGAATTCTTATTTTTTTTTATTGTATGTTGTTTATTCTGTATGCCAAGGTTACCAACATGTGTAACCCCTTTTGTAGGTATGAATTATCAATGGTGGCCACCAATTCATCCTCTCATATTCTCCTGCAAATTATCATGTATATATTACATTGGTACACATCTATTATTTTGAGTCATGATGACTCAAATGTTTTATCACATGTGCCTCAAAAGAGGGGGAATTCAACAAGGTATTTCTAAAAATAAAGATAGATTACAGGATATAGCAAGAGATTCATACAAGGCTTGGATCCTCATAAAATTTCATAGATATTGAAATATGGAAGAATTCAAACTTGGTTAAAATTGTATAGGATAGTCAAAATTGTCATACGATCTTGACCTCTCCATATTATAGTGCTCGCCAGTAGACTACTTTATTTCATTGTTGACTCATCATATCCATTGGATTAGTGACAATGATACAATAATATTTTGACATTATATGGTTTTTTCATGGATTATTTTTGTGACACATGGTGTTAATCTATTGTTTTGGTTTTTATTGTTATTTTTAGTGATGTTGTTATGGATATTAACATGATGTGATTTAAATGGATTTTATTTGGTATATGATTGATGTATGTCATTTTGGATAATTATTTTGATTACTAGCTATGGTGGTGATTTTATAGATATTATCGTGATGTGATTTAGATGGATTCTATTTTTAATCTACTATGGATGTATGTTGTTATGGTAAATTATCACATTACATATATTAGTTGATGACATAATTTGTATTATTTACTTATAATTGATTTATTCATTAGATGTATGTGGTATTTTTTTACTTGGTTTATTGTATCAAGTGGGTATGATTACATGTGAATTGAGTGTGTAGATTATAGGTTCACACAGGAGAACATAGGACTCAATGTTTGAACCTCTAATATTACGTAATTGGTCATCTGGGTCGAATCCTCACCCATTTTTTTGATTGCTTTTGTCTTTATTTCCCTTAATTTTGAGTGGATATGAGAAAAACATTCTCCTTGCATATGTTTCGTCATTTAGTACGGGCACCTTGGGTTGTTTCCTCCTTGGACTCATTTTAGTGCTTATTATTTTTACCTCTTGTTTAAATTCAAGGTATAATGATCCCTACTTGTATTAGTGGTGTTTTTTCTAATTAATAGTGTTTACGGAGGTTCGGTACCACCTAAACATGGGTTAGGTAGGCCCCACCACCTCTCAAAGTTTGCCACATTTCCCAAACCCGAATTTGGGCTAAAAGTAGAATTTGTAAGAGGTGTTTTACTTATTAGGGGTCTCATTTACACTAAAATGGACCCCCGAGACCCTATTTATGGGTAGGAGGACCTTTTTCAAGGTTAAAATGGGATTTTCCCTTTCATTTGATCATTTCTTGTCCACATCCAAATTAATGACCTTTTTTTATGATCCACTTTGAAATTCGGAGGGGATTTTGTTTTGTTTATTTTTTATTTTATGGGATATTCCTCCATTAAGTATTTTTTCTTTTGTGTGATGGGTACATATGTATGTCTTTTTTTGAGAAGGATATGGGGGACACATGTCACCTTTTAGTGCATAATTTTGTCCTTTTAAAATCTTTGCACAATTTGTGAAGTTCCCTAAACTGTGTTGAAATAACCTTGCCATTTTATTCATTGTTCCTTTGTTCTACAAATTACTTCGTAGTTCCTTAGTCCTAAAAGTCATATTTGTTTCATACTTCAACCTTATAATGTGGATTTTCATTTACATCTTAACTTTTTCTTTGGTTTTGATGATTCCATAAAGTTACAGTATTCTATGAATTTGAACAATAGTGTTATGTGGATTGAAGAGAATGCAGTCTTAGGCAGGTTTTGCAGCAAAGAAAAGATACCATAGAAGTTAGAGGTTAGTGTAAAAATATTTGAAGGCAATTGAATATTGGAGGAGTAGTTTTAATGGTGACAAGGACAATTTTTAAACCTTAACATTTATATTAAACGTTTGGATTAGAGTTGTCATTTGAAGAGCTTAGTGTTTTGCAGAGTGTGATCAAATTGTAGTATCCCACAGGATCTACAAGGTAAGATATTATGTGGAACAAAGGGGAAGTGAACTTAGTGCGTCAAAGACATGGAGAACATAGAGTTTTTTGGAATTTGTTATTTTTGTGAAACAAAGGATGGAGCATGCTAGGATAAGCCATGATGTAAGAAAAAGGTGCCACAAGGATCCACATAGAAAAGGATAACAATTTAGGATCAAAAAAGTTTGACATCTGTCAAACACTAAGTTAGTTTTCCATGTATTTTATAAGTAAAATCCGTAGAAAAAAGGATAATAGTTGCGAGTGAAAATTGTTACGCAAGAAAGAAGAAAACTTTCATGGCATCAAAAAAATACAAAGACCTTCATGACATTGAGGGAGAGTGTTAAGAAAATTACATATTGCAGTTTGAAAAATTAAAAATTTGTAATTTACAGTTTCACAACCTTGCATCCTTGCAATTTGTAAAATTTTCCTTCACCCCAACAGCTAATCAAAGGTTGACATGTGGTACCTTTTTTTATTGAACTGTAAAATCATTCCCACACATGACACTAGACTAGTTTTTTAGCCATAAAATTTTATCCACATGTCCATTTGACATGATACCAAGTCCATTATAAGTGTCTTTCAGAGACCTTTAAAAATGAAAAACTTGGAGAATAATGGTGGAGATTCTGAGGAGATTTCAATTGCTGAAGTTTGGGGCATTTTTCAGTCACTTTCATAAATCATATGATGCCAAATTTAGTTGGGGATGCTTTGTTTGATCCTTCTTTACCTCATGATGATTTTGGATAACATGTTCCTCTCCTTCCCCCACCAAAACAAAGGATAATGATTAGAATAAAAATAATTAGACATTTGGTAGTTTCCTCCATTCATATCCCAGATTGCATGGGTAGCCATTGATTTCTATTTTGAATTTATCCTTGTAAAATATGTAATGGTTCCTTGTAATTAAAGGCACCTCCATGGACATGTTTCATAATTATAGTGCTTCATAGGGAATGTTGGGGATAATCTTTTGGGAAAACTGTTTGTATAAAAGTGAAGTTTTGTCTTCAATTTTTGTGGTTCTATGGTTATCTAAATTTGGGGGTTATTCCAAGGTGATTGCATATGTAAAGTCATTAACAAGATTTGAGATCATGTTCATGTATCCCTTGTCAAGAAAACATAGTATCATTCTTCCATGCTTGAATATGCTTGTTTTTTTAGATAAGGTAAATAAAATTTGGTTTTTAAGCGACCAAAAAACCCTTTACAAAAAGATAATCATGGTCATACAAGCCAACCAAAAGAGATCCAAGGGAACCATGTCAAATAGACTTAATAGGAGGGAAATCCCCAAACAAATCCAAAATCTACATAGTCTGTAGTATTAAGCTAACAATTTTTTTATAATAAACAGAGATACGAAAAAAAATAACCTTGGTAAAAGTAACAAACAAGAAAAGCGTATAAAAAGACCAAAAGGTCAGCCAAAATCCCGTCATTATTTCTCCTTAGTAGTAGGATCCTTGCTGCGATTACTAAAACTCGGCCCACTATCCTTCGATCCTGCAACCTTTATGACCACCCTCTTAGGCCTTTTATTAGCTTTGTCTTTGATCTCTGTCTCCAAGTTCTCTTCACTGTCAGAGATACTCATAACGAACCTCATCTTTTACTTACTACCCTCAGCCTTGGAAACTTGATCCTGCAGAATAGATATCCTCTTCTCTTGCATAAAAAACTCAACATGCATGCCACCAATCATATTATTTTGGACATCAGTTTTGTGGTGACAATATCTAACCTTCCAAACTAGATTCTTGTTAACAATGAGGATTATGTCAGTAATCTACTCCACTCTCATTAACCTGGCTTCCCAATCAACCAAATCTCTCTCTCTCTCTCTCTCTCTCTCTCTCTCTCTCTGCTACTAGAACCCTCTCCCCTTTTATGGAACCCTTTTTTTTAGGTTACACATGAAATCTACAATTCCGTCTATGACATCTATAATTCCCTCTATATTATTTCCTAATACATTTCATGGAAGTCGTAAAGGTTTCATTATCCAAATTAGTATCACTGGTAGTCACTAATGGGACAGGGATAAGAGGTTTTCCATTTTGAAAAAGTAAAAGAATCAAAATCTTATGAAGGGGAGAAATAATTCTCTTATTCTTAAATTTGAAAATGGAGGAAGTCAAGAACCTGAAAAGGAAAAATGCTAAGCTCATTTATAATCCTTTCACAAGTAATTCAGGATTAAAAGTCGATAAGAGAATATCTTCTTGAATTTTCCCTCCATCGTCAAATACTTCATCACCATAAGACAAACATATTCCCAATGTTTAGGAAGATAGGTGTGAGAAATGCCATCATCATACAAAATAATACATTCACTAGGGCCAAAAAAATTAGCAAGTTCATGTTTACGCCTAGTTTTGTCTTTGAAATTTTTGAGACCCTCCATAGTTAACCTAGAAACCTCAACAATAGACTCCTCAATAACCCTTTTTTGAACCCCCCTCAGATTAAATCCCCCCTCAACCCAGGAATTACCAAATTCCACAGAGAGTTAAGGGTCATTACCTTTTAAATGTTGAATGTACTTAGAGAACCCGTGGAGTAATTTTTGAGGTGGAGGAATGAAGATGGCTCTATTCTGACCCTATCTCCACCCATACTTATCCAAAAACCCTGTCTACCTTTTGGAAAAACAAAAATGGAGTTTTTAATGCAAAAAAGCATAATATGTATTCTTTCCCAAAAATGAAGAACCTTCTTAAAATACTAAACGTGAGAAACTCAGGTGCCATCATTACATAGCCTCCAATATCACATCATCATTTACCAAGTTTAAAATATTCTACCAAGGTATGAGTTCCCATGGCCATGTCACATATCATTCATATTGTTACTATGATTGGAAAGCCTGTCGGTAGGTTTATTACTTAACATCTAGGTATGTTGAATTTTCACTTTGTCAAATGATTCCAACAATTTCTTGACCTCCTTGAATATGTTGTTTAGTCTCCACCCGTAGTTTCTTTGTTCTTTGAGGGATTTTATAACACATAATGAGTCACCCTCAATGATTATGGATTTTATATTGAAGGCTATGTATTTTTTTATGCCCCAGAGCATTTTCCATGCCTTCGTATGATTATTGTTATGATTTCCTAGGGGACCTAAAAAATATCCTAGACATCTCCCATAATGATCATGAACAAGGCCACCGCCCCCACAAGAACCCTACATCAGCTTATCTGAACTATCAAAGTTGAGTTTAAAACATCCTTTGGGAGGTCTAGACCACTTAACTCTATTTTTTAAATATCCATATTAACCTCAGGGATTTTGGGGTTGAGGTTCATACTTTAAATAATGCTTCTTTCCAAGACCATGTAAGACTTGGAAGATTTAATCTTAATGATCTGAGAATTATCTTTAAAATCATGTCCTACCTTCTCGATGAAATTTTTTATACTTTAAGATTGATTCCTAAATATTCGACTATTTATCTCAAGCCAGATGCCCCAAATAGTATGTGGAAAAACCAATTTCCAAATATCTTTAGTAAATTCATGTTGGAAATTAAAAATTTATTGTTATGGGAGTAAAGAGACATCCCCAGGATGAACCATTTTTATCCTGAAGAAACCAAGTATTGTAGAAAAGACTTGAAAGGAAAAGGTGCATTCCAAAAAAAGATGATTAATCATCTCTTCTTGTAGTTTGCACAAACTACACCTATTAGTAATGATCATACCTCTCTTTCTTAGCTTATCCATGATAATAATATTTTTGTAAAAACCCTCCCAGAAGAATTTTTTTTATTAGAGGTAAAATTTAGGGTTGAGGGGACCCTACCCCCTTACAAAGAGTTACCATTTACTTACATATTGGCCAAAGTATTTACCTTCAAAGGCCAGTCATGATCCAAAATATCAAAAACAAAAACACCAGTATATGATATCCATTATATATGTTATACATTATATAGCAGTCCCAAGGATAATACTAACAGCAAAAGGTAAACAAGCAGCAGATTCCAAACCATAACATTTCATTTCTCTTTGACCAGATCATCCACCATCTCCATGCATCCATTCCATTCTTTGACCAGTGTTGCTATAGTCTCCTTCCAGTACTTGTAGTTAGGTTCTTTGATCACCACCTTCGGGCCTGTGCCATCCATTTCTTTTTCTTTTGCCAATTCCATTGACTGTATCATTTCAGCCAGTAGTTTGAGATGGAAAATAGTACTCTTCACATTAAGGACATGAGCATCTCTGATTTGCATAATGATTCCTTTCATTTTCAACATCTCTTTCTCCATTTCCATTCTATTGGCATTTGCATTTTTGAAGTTTTCACTGAGGATGAGGGTAGACATTTTATCAACTTTTTCTCATCGCTCCTTAATGTCCATGGTGAGAAAACTGATTTTGTTGATGTTGATGTCATTGTTCAGTTTGTAGTTCTCAAAATCTCTCATGAAGGCATGAGTTTTGACAGTAGATTCCTGGGCCGAGAAAAGCTCCATCTGAGCCATTTTCAAATTGTGAAGACAGTGGATAGCTTCCTCAGTATTCTTGGAAGACTCCTGTTCTTTTAAGCTAGCAACATCCTCACTACTCTCTTCTTCCCCTTCCACTTTCTCTTGAGAGGATTCCTTCTGTGAAGGGGTTTCACCAGGGCATTCATCAGAAACATAGGTGATGTTATCCTCCTCAGCCCGACCCGAATACTAAACTTTCCTGAACTGAGACATGTCTCCCCCTTTACCCTTGCTTGATCTGGTATGTTTGGCCACCAGATTCCCCTGACCAGTTTCATCACAGCTATCATCCTTAGGTTCCATACTCCCTGTCCTTTTACCCAATGAAATGTTTGAAGCCGAAGCCCCAAATTTGTCATTTTTTCCCAACAGGGGAGTGCTCAGCCGGATGATAGTTTTTATCAGACCCTGGTGTAAGGGGAAAATGAAAGTGCCTTTCTTCACCATAGTTATAGATTTTTCCAGAGAAGAGAATAAGTAGAAAGGAAAGTTATACGGTTTGGCATTGCGAATATGGTTTAACATTGGAAAATGGTAACCATATATTACTTTATATCTACCTTCTAATGTGATATAAGACATGATCAGTTTGGTAATTTCATCAAATGGAGAAGGCAACTGACACTTAGCATAGCCATTATGAAGAGAAATAGGTTCCCCTTTTCCTTGGAAAAAATAGTCAATCTCAAGACTGTAATCAGATTTAGGTTTAAAAATGCTTCTACCTTCCAGTGCAAGACCAGTCACTTTAGCAATGAGCTTGGGAGAAATTGTAAGGGAACAATTACCAACCTAGACTTTTCCCTCGTTCCAAGTTTTTGCAACCACTTCGCTCAGGCTTTCATCATGGCCCTTGAAATTTTTGAAAAAATACAGCAATCCCACCTTTTCGAGGAGAACTTCAGCCTCCTTGGATATCTCTAGACACCTAGAAGGTTCTGTGCATACCAAGCCTCCTCCCATCCTTCTGTGCATAGAAAATCTCTTACAAATCAAACAGGCTTGAAAATCAGTTGTTTCTTTTTTCAGCTTCTCTAAATCCAAAAAGGCTCAACTTCCCATGTGAACAAAGGTATCCAACTCACAAAAGTAAGATAAAATCATGAGAGGTTACTGGCACAAGTGGGAGAGTTAGCAAAATTATTAAAGGCTCCCTCCCTTTTCATGATTTCAATGAAATTTGCATTCATTCCAACAAGTTGCTCGACAATATGGAGACCATTAGAGATAACCCCAAGATTAGCAACAAAGTCAGCACCATTATTGCCTTCCCTATACACATGGTTAAAAGAAATATTCACAAAAGAATTTTAAAAAGACTTAGTTTTACAGATAAAATCTTCAATAGATATGGAAGGATTAGAAGAACCCTTCATACAAGAAATAATGTACAGCGAATCTCCTTCCACTTCCAGGAGATTGAAACCTTTTTCTTTTGCAATCTTCACCCCCCAGAATAAAGCAGCTGCCTCTGCCACATTGTTAGATTGTTTTCCAAGGTCAAAGAAGTAAGCAAGAATAAATCGACCTAAAGAGTCCCTTATGACTCCTCCTCCCCCTGCTTTCCCCGGGTTCCCTTTTGCTGCACCATCAAAGTTAAGTTTTAGAGAACCTTCACAAGGAGGATTCCACTTAATCCCCAATCTAGGATTAGGTCTATTTGATTGAGGAATCCCTGAAACATTCCAATTCTCTAAGAAATGTTGTTCATAATCCAATATTTCCAATTCTTTTTTCCATAGGATAGAGAAATTGTTTCTAACTGCCTGAAAAAGATTTTTTATTGACAGTTTGATAGGGAGACTCTTGTCCTTGAAAATCCTTCTGTTTCTTTCCTTCCAGATTTCCCACCATAGATGGCTTAAGCTTATGATCCATAGATTTTTTAGCCCTTGACTATGAAAAGGGCATTCCCATTGGTTCCAAGCTTCCTTTATATCTTTGGGGATAACCCAATTAACCGAGAAGCCAGTCAAAATAGAAGAGAACAGTTGATGTGCATACGTGCATTCCAGAAACATATGGTTTACAGATTCCATTTTTCTTTTGCATAGCACACATCTATTAACCCATTGGAAGCCTCTTTTTTCTAGATTATCAACCGTGAGGATTTTGTTTCCAAAAGTGAGCCAGCTGAACACATTTACCTTAGGTGTTATATTCTTGTTCCAAATCTTTCCAGCCATTAAATCTTCTTCTCCAGTTTGACCCTCAAAAAAGAGACCATAGGCTGATTTGACAGTGAAATTTCCACATGGTTCCTTATCCCAGATGATTCTATCTTGGTCTTTGCTATTATATGATACATAATTTTGTAAAAACTCATTGATCCCTCTCATTTGATCATTTAGATCTTGTCTATCCATTTCCAAAGTTTTCCATGTCTGAAAACTCTCTTCCTTAGCCATGTAGTTGTTTACCTTTTCTCCATATTTAGCTTCCATTAATGCAGAGATTTGTGGAAATTTATCTTGAAGGGTAAAATCACCTACCCATTTGTCTTTCCAAAAATCTATCTCATTGCCTCTTCCTATTTTCCATCTATTGCCCTTGTTCAGAATTTCTTTGGCCTAGTTAATGGCTTTCCATATGCATGAGCCATTGAAAGTCACCTATTTAAACATCCATCTTTTGTCATTATTATCCTGCCAATATTTTCTCTTAAGGATTCTGGCCCAAACTCCATTTTCCTTTGTTAGTCTCCATCCAATCTTAGCAAGTAGAGCTTTATTCATTTTGGACCAGTTAAGACCAAGTCCCCCAAGATTCTTGGGTCTACACACTCTGCTCCATGCAACTAAAGGCGACTTATATGATTTACTTTCTGTACCACTCTAAAAACCTGTTGATGGTGAATCACAAACACCCCTGAATGTCTGCAGTTGAGACTCTTATTGCATAACATGGAGCTTTTCCCAAGTGTGGGACCTTGCGAAATCATTCTCCGGATGCTTCCATTCAGATGACACATAAAAATGCAGAGGGTTTATTAAATCTAACTTGCCAAGGAGATTCTATCTTTAAACCTAAAACTTGATAGCACTCCAGGAATAAAACACCTTTTCTTGCCAATAAACACAAACCATGCAATGCAAGATCATGCACAGATTTCCTTTGAGTTTGCTTTTCCACCATTGAGAATCATCCACATCATGCATTATTGTTCGGAAGCCAGAGGTAAATATTACAGTTTTAACATGGGAGGTTTGAACTGACAAATTCACCTCCAAAGAGAAGAAGGGAGGGGGATCAAAACAAGAATACCAACCTTTAGAAAGAAGCCCAATCTGAAGAATGAGAGAACCAAGACATTGGAAATGCAAGACTCTGTCTCATTTTGTAGAGAGCTGATAGAAGAGCCGAATTCTTTGGCCTTTGATAGTGACCTTAATGGCTTTAACAAAGCCCATATAAAATGAGCTTTCCAAACTGCTAATTTCCTATTTTCAGCGTCTGAAATCTTTTAGTTCCTTGGCGCATATCAATTACACTGTAAAATTTCATTGCAGAACATGAGAGGGACTGTCCTATCTCCAAGGAATTCCTAAATATATAGAAAATTCCACTTCCTCCATGTTTCCTTATAGGGAAAACCTGTTGTAGTTAGAGCACATTCAATCCAAATCTTAGCAGTAGATCTTTATTTAACATTTTGGATACATGTCTTTCCTTTAGCTATGGTTCAAGAAATTAGCTTCAGTCCCCCAATCTTCCTTGGGTCTGCATGATATACTCCATGTTGACACAGTATTCTTTGGAACCTCTCTGACCTGTCTGCCTTCTTTTGGAAATATCTATCTTTTCACTTTCATTTGTAACATCCATAATTTTTTGTCTTTTATGAGGTCATTCAATCTTTCCCATATAATCATGTGAAGACAAAAAGTTGGTATAGTGACTCTGGCATACACAAGGAGGCTTTGGAGAGAGCTAATCAGAAGAGTAATTTTTCCCAGCTTGGGATAAAAAGATTAGCTTTCCAAACTGCTAATTTCCTGATCAAAACCTTTCAATTAGAAAGTTCCATTCAGAATAGGAGGGCCTCATATCCCTAAGAGGAATGCCTAAATATAAGATGGGGAAGGGTTTGTAGGTACATTCAAAAATTTCAGTAATCTTCTTGCAGCAGCTGTCCATAGTGTTCAGGAAAAAAAGAGAACTTTTTTTGAAGTTAATCAGCTTCCCGAGACATCTATATAATCATCGAGAATGCTTTTGAGTTTTCTAGCTTCTGGAACAGTAGCTTCCACCACCAAAAAAGTGAACAAATTGTTGATGAGAAACTTTATCCATCTCAAGTGCCGAAGAAATCCCTTTGATGAAGCCTTTTTCTGTTTCAACATTGAGTCTTTTACTGAGAGATTCTGCCATTAAAATGAAGAGGAAAGGGGAGAGGGGATCCCCTTGTTGTAATCCTTGTGTGCTAGGAAAGAACCCAATAGGACTACCATTCATGAGAATAGAAAACCAAACATTGGAAATGCAAGCCTGAACCATATGTCTCAGATCAATGTCAAAGCCAAACTTGTCAAGGATTTTGTCTAGAAAGCTCCACAAAACCCTGTCATAAGCTTTTTCCATATCCAGTTTTAAGAATAAAGCCGAATTCTTACTAATTTTTTCCATATGAATAGTCTCTTTGATAATAATTATCCCATCCTGTATTTTTCTACCTATAACAAAGCCCCCTTGTTGTTCCAAAATGATATTAGGTAGGATCATCTGAAGCCTGAGTGCCAAAATTTTCATGCATATTTAATAGGAGGTGTTACAAAGACTTATAGGTATGAAGTCTTTTAGTTCTATAGCATTACTACACTTTAGAACCAGAGTCAGAAAGGTGTAGTTCATATCCTTTAACATGACCCTAAATCTTCGATCTAGAGCTCAGATTCCCTCACGTTCTTTATATCAATGGAAAGCTGATGAAATTCTCTGACACGATATCTAGGGTCAATATTGAATTTTGGTTCAGTTTTGAGAGATAAAAGGCTAGGAAATCCATCTCTGGCGCGTAGGTAAGGGCCTTGAACTAGACATTTCAACAACTAGTTTTACATGCAGAATGGGTCGCACTTCTTCTCCATGCACGGAATCGCAAAAATGTCAGGGCATGGCTTCTGTAAGGACGCCCATGCTGTTTTAATGCATCTAGCATTCAATGAAGGAATGGCTCCCACGTTCTTTCACGAGATTATGATCTCTGACTAGGCTTGACCCAGTACATTGTGAAAGAAAGCCATATTTGCCTCACTTTGTTGAAAGTGGTTCATCTTCTTCAGCTCATGACACCCTCCCTCCTTTCTGATTCTCCCAGGTTGAAAATGGAGTTTGAACCTCTCTCCCCTACTCTGGATAAGTGGAAGAATCTAGTGTTTTTCCTTCTCCTTCCTATTGACCAAGTGATATTCTGTGTAAACTTGCCTGATAGCAACAAAAACATGTTTACCCAGTGATGCATCTGTGGTAGTCCTTGCTCTTTTTTGCTTGATATTTCTTCTTGCCTGGTCTTCATTGATCACTCTCAATAACCTGACTCATTACAGTACTTCTTTGGATAATTTGAAGTTCCTCTCTGATTTCCTTGGGCCTTCTTTTGGAAAATATTCCCAAAGCTTTTTTTATTCCATTCTTTAAGGTGAACTTTTACATTCTGAAGTTTTTTAGAAAGTCTAAACATCATTGTTCCTTTAACCTTTAGTTTCCACCATTATCTCCTGATGAGATCATTCAGCTCCTCATTTTGGAGCCACATCTTCTCAAAACTGAAAGGGAGTTCTTCTTCGAGAAGGATTCTTAATTTGAAGGAGAATGGGGTTATGGTCGGAGATCCTTTATCCGATTTCTGAAGTGAAAAAAGGAGATAAGTCTTGGTTTAACCATTCCTCTGAAACCATAGCCCTGTCCAATCTAACTTGAATATGTTGAGAGCCAGATGCTTCTGTTTGACCAAGTAAAGCTGATACCTTTTAGATCTATGTCATGGAGTTGGGAAGAAGTTATGAACATGTTAAAATCCTCCATGCCAACAGAGAAATCCTTAGAACCTCCTTTTTTCCCCTAGGATTCCTTGGGGTATTGAAGTCCCGCATAACAATTCAGCTAGAACCTTTGATAGAGTGATTTAAGGAAAGGAGATGGTGCCAAAGTTGTTTCCTTTCTTTGTGATGGGTAGGAGCATAAATATTTGAAATAACCCATATAACTTCTATTTTCAAGATCTTTCATCATCACAGCCATATGGTTATCTCTCTTAACCAACAGAGTACCCTCAAACTTATTCGGGTTCCAAACCACAGCTAAACCTCTGGAAGCTCCTTTCGAGCTCACAGCAAAGGCTTTAGAATTTTTCCAGCATAATTTACAAGAGGATAGGAAGGATTATTATTTCATTTTAGTTTCTTGCACAACAAGCAAATCAGTTTTTTGTCTTTCAATCATATCCTTCAGGATTCTCCACTCTCACAGGACTATTCAGTCCTCCCCATTCCATGATATGCAGTTCATTTTCTTAGGTTGGGTTTATTTTTCCTAAAGACCTTCTAGTCCAAGCACATCTGTTTCCCTGAATCTATCTCCTTTTGGGTTAGTTTTTTCATTGATTCCAATTTATTCAGTCTTCCTTGTTTTTTATTTATAGATTCCACATTAATAGGGTTCTCTTCCTCCAGGAGAGGGGTAGAACATGAAGAGTCCCCCTTTTTTCCTTTTGGATCTTTTTTCTTTTTTCTGGATATTAATTTTTCCCCAGTAGGGTTTTTTAATCGAAAACTAGGGTCTTCTTTCTTATCCTCAGGCTCCTTGATTAGGGTCAAGAGATCCTTAATAGAAGGAAAAATCTCCATCCCTTCAATGAAATTTAGATCCATATTCTAGTCCTGGGAGGCATCTAAATCTATTTTCTCCTCAGCCAATTCCGCACTCTTATTAACCTCCTTTTCCTTTATTGTCTTTGAGATTAGATCATTCCTGACTGATTCGGTGCAAATCCCTTCTTTCACTTTAAAATTACCAATCTCAATCTTCCTACCTTTCATAAGATCCATCAAATTTTCCTCCTCTTTTTATTTTACCTTAGATTCTGACTTTGACAAAAATTTAGATTTCCTTCTGTTGGTCACCAGAGTGAAACCATCCTCATCCTTTTCCTTTGCTTCTTTTGAACAAGGGCTTTCTTCCACCGTGTTTTCCTTTATGCGAAGAGGAGAGAAAACTTCCGGCATGATTTTAGAAAAATCTTTTTTGTAATCCTCCGCACTTTGTATAATGCCTTTCCCCTTTTCCTCATTACCCTCCTTAGCAGTGACCGGGATAAACACTTTAGAAACTTTAAACTTATAGCTCTGAGAGGAGTGACCCCACCCATTTCATTTAGAGCATTTATTTGGAGAGATTTCCATTTCAATCCTTTGATCCCATATCCCAAGTTTAGATTTAAGTTTTATACTACTCGGGATTTCTCTATCCGCAATAGTGTAGATGCAAAAATGAGCACAGATAAGGTGGGACATTTGTCTTGTGGCATCATCAATAATAACAAAGGTTCCTAGCATATTAGCTATACCTTTAACAATATCCTCATGCCAGAATTCTAGAGGGAGGTTTGGAAGGTGGATCCAGACTAGAAATTGGTTCAGATTTTATTTTTCCAGATTAAAAGAAGGTTCCCATTTCCGTAAATACCAACCTGAATTTCCCCAGAACCAGGGACCTTCTTCCAAAGCCTTTTGTATATCTTCTTGAAGGTTAAAATGAAAAAGGAAAAAACCATTTGAAAGAGCACATGCCTCTAAATTCCCTTTAGGGGACCACTTCAGTTTTTTCCATCTTCTGACTACATCAATATTAGGCCTCCCTCCCATCAGCTTCCTAACTAAAGCCTCATTCAAGTTTTCTGATGTAGAATGAAGAAGCTGGTCAGGAATTTCTAGAATGTAACCAGAGCTTTCCTTGGTCGCTTGAAGAAAAAACCTTTTGTTTTTCAGAGACGAATCATCATTTTTGACTACATTAGACCAAGTTTCTTTGGGTTTCGAAACTGTATTCCTTTCACTGATAACTGAAACTTCTATTTCTCCTTCCTCCCGTATTGCATCATGTTCCTCTGGTCTAGGCAAGATTTCCCTTCCATCGTTTTCCCTCCCAAACAGTTTCAGAAAATATTCTTCACACTCCATCGAAATAAGAAAAAATTATTTTGGGTATAAGGGTACTATTCCATATCTTCTTCCAATAGCTATTTGATTCAATTTTCTCAAATTTCAGTAGATAACCGGATTTAACCTCATACTCTCTTGAGTCCATGTTCCTCCATATAAATTCATATTAGGCCCTACTATGGGGTAAGTGAAAATCCTTGAGAATCTGGTTAAGATCATCAAAGGGTTGTTGAGGTCCCAAATAGTTAGGGAGTGGAAGAATCTGAACCCATCTTCTCTCCTCATTCTAATAGTTACAAACCAGCTCCCCAGATTCTAGAATAAAAAATGTCTTAGGTGACTCCATGGATCTTCAATTTTTAGGGATTTATCCTTGATCCATGAAACATCCCAAAAATTAATATTTGTTCCATCCCCAAGTTTTCATTTTCTCCCTTTAACCAGCAACTTCCTAGTGTGACAAAGATTGCAAAAAAATTGATCCCCTAGGTAGCTCATGTTCAGAGAAAAAAACCAAATTTCCACCAAAGTGCCATAAATATTTCACTTTCAAAATATTTTTCTAGGTTCCCTCTTCTCTGTATAATCTCCATCCCACCTTAGCTATTAGTGCTTGATTCATAAGTTGAAGGTTCTTCAAACCCAAATCCCCCATCCTTGGGCTAAGTGACCTTTTCCCAAGCTATTAAAGGGATTCTTGTCTTATCTTTTGAACATGTCCATAAGAACCTCTTTTGGATGATTTAAATAGCTTTTCTGACTCTCATAGGGATGATGAAAATGGACATAACATAAACAACTCCCTACAAACAAATTTGAAGAAGCCAATATTTTCTAGCATCTGAAAACAAATAGCCTTTCTAGGATGCAAGTTTTTTTTATGAAACCTCTCTATCAATTTTCTGCATCCCCCTTCTTCTAATTTTTTCCCACATAACAGAATCCCAAGGTAGGTATCCAGAAGGGTTTTTAAACTACATTATAGAATACTAGCAAGCCTAATATTTTGCTCCTCCTTAACATTGATGAAGATAAAAAAGATCTTACGAAAGTTAACATGTTTCCCTGTTACTTCATTTAATTTGGTGATATTCTTGAAGGTACGAGCCTCCTGGACAGAAGATTTCCCAAGGAGTATCATATCATCCACAAATTGCTGCTGGATTTGGTTAACAACCCCATTAGCAACTTTGATACCCTCAAGTCTTCCTTCATTTTGAGCTTTAGAACATAACCTGCTCAAAGCTTTAGAACAATAATGTAGAGAAAAGGGGAAAGAGGGTCCCCCTACCTAATACCCCTTTCCGAGTTGAAAAATCCATTTGGTTTCCCATTTATAATGACTGAAAAACTGGGGGCATAAGTACATGCTTGGATCATTTTGATGAAATGAGGGTGAAACCCCAGTTTATGTAAAAGGGGAAACATGAAATTCCAAGATATACGATCATAGGCCTTTTACATGTCGAGCTTAACAATCATAGCCTCTCTATTGGATTGTTCCACTGAATGTATCATCTCATGGATGGTTATGATAATGTCAAGGATTTGTCTACTCGGCACAAAGGCCCCCTGATTTAGAGATATAAAATTACTAAGCACTTCCCTCATTCTGAAATCCATAATTTTAGAAATGAGTTTGTACATTGTATTACAAAGACTTATGGGTCTAAAATCCCCCAAATTCTTAGCACCTAGATTTTTGGGTATGAGAGCAATAAAGGTGTGGTTGATTTGATTTAGTAGGCTACCCAAATGAAAATTAATCCTGAATAGTTGTAACAACCTCTTTTTTAACTATATCCCAATACATCTAGAAAAAAATTAGGGAAGTCATCTCGCCCAGGAGTTTTGTCCCCCTCCATTTCAGATAAAATAGATTTTAATTCTTCCTCCAAGGGTATAACAATGAGTTCTCTATTTTCCTCATGGTTGATGATAGCTCAAAGAGATTTAGAGTTTCAGCAATAGAGATCTTTGAAGGGAGCTGACCTTTAGCAAACAAGTTTTTGAAGAAAGAGACAATGGTATTTGAGATATCCTTATCATCTGTAACCAGATCACCATTTTATTTTTTAATTTCTTGGATCCTTCCTTTATTTTCTTTAATAGTGGTAGAGATGTGGAAAAAAAATTTGGTCACCCTCTTTAAGCCAATTTATTCTGGATTTTTGCTTCCAGTAAATCTCTTCTCTGCTTAGGATGTTGTGGTATTCCGCTAGAAGAAGATATTTTTCCTTATCTTTATCTTCATTTCTCCATCCCCATTGTTCCATTATTTCTTCCAATTCCTAGAGTTCTTCAAAAAAATTAATGTTTTGTAGGAAAATGTTGCCAAAGATTTCTTTGTTCCAAGTCTTGATTTTTTATTTAACATTTTTTAGTTTTGTTGATACCTGGAACATGTTGTTTCCCTTGACTTCAATGTTCCACCATTCTTCTATCATCCTCTCCAGGTCTGGGTGTGTAGTCCACATTTTTTCAAACCTGAAAGGTCTACCTTTAGTTTTCCCCCTTTCACTAAAGTTGAGGATGATTGGGTTATGATCTGAGCCAATGCGAGCTAAAGAGGAGAGAGAGAGATGCAAGCTAAAGGGGAGAGAGAGTATTGTTGTTCCTAAATCCATTGAAAATTAACTAGGAAACAATCCAACCTTATTTGAATCAGGTTCTCCCCTTCATGTCTATTGGTCTAGGTGTATTTAGAACCATGCTGAGTTCTAAATCAAGTAACCCATTCCAATTGATGAATTTTTCTAAATCTTCCATGCTCTCAGTATAAAAATTGACTCCTCCTTTCTTCTCTGAGGGAATAAAATTTGTGTTGAAGTCTCCCCCAATAATCCATCTTGATTCATTGAACATCCTTATGAAAGTATTCAGCTCTTCCCATAGCACCCTTATACCCGTTATGGTATTAGGGGCATAGAAATTTGAGAGAGTAAAGTGTTTTCTAAAACTAATTGAAGTAAAATTGATGGCTATATGATGTTGGCTATTGAATAGATGATATACCTTCCAAAACATTCTTATTCCACATGCATAGTAGTCCCCCCGAGGCTCCCACTGAAGCTTGATAATGGAAACTCCACGAATCTTTCCAAAAAATTATATGAAAGTCTTCCATCCTCTCCTGATTCATCTTCATCTCCTGAATCATCATGATGTCTAGTTTCTTGCTACTCCTAATATAGAAAATCCTATGTTTACCGGGGTTATTTAAACCCCTTAAATTCCATTACATAATAATATTTAAAAGTAGTTATTTAGACAACCACCAGTGGTCACTGTCATCCTTCCATTATTTCCCTTTTGGTGGCTCTTTCCTTTTTTTCCATTTCATACGGTCTCATTGGAGAGGCTTTGTTAGCCCCCACATCTGCCTTATTAGAAGCTCCTCTAGTTTTGGGAGTCACTTTTTTTTTGGTGAAGGTCTGGGGATTTTCTTTACTTCCACTGATATCAGAACAGGGGATCCCAGTTCTTTGATATCCTCATTTCCTTCTTCCTTTAAGCTTGCTAATAATTTTTCCTTGGGATCTTCAAATTGAGACCCTTCTAAAATTTCAGGGCTCTTGTTTGTCTCTAAAATACTCTTTATATCCTCTTCCACTGTGGGAATATCCTCCAGGTTGATATCCAACACATTAAACATGTTACTGGTTACTCACAAAGCTTCCTCAGGTCTTTGAGAAAGTAAACTAGCATCCATTGTGTCTGACATACTAGATCCAATGATGTTGTCTTCCTGTAATTCTTCAACTACCACTAAATCCTCCATTTTTCTGTATCTAGCTCAGCTACCTCATTGCTGACCTTTTCTTGACCTTCATCCTCAACAAATTCCTCTAAAATCGGTGCTAACTCTTTGATTCTTTGGTCCTTAACCTCTGAAGGTTTATTCACTTCCATCCACGTGGGGCTTGTCTTTGAGGGTTCACTGGCATTTTGATTCATGATTCCTTTTCCTTTTGATTCTTCCCTTGCATTTCCTTTGTTCTTTTTGAGTTGGGATTTCAGATAAGCCTCTTCCTTGGCCTTTGGACACACTTTCACATTATGACCCACTTTGAAACATGAGAAGCATAAAAAGGGTGTGAACTCGTAATTGATTTTCTAATTATGAAATCCCCATGATGCTTTAAGTTCAATTCTCCTAGGTAGGGTAGCCTTTGGAGCCACATTGACAGATAAATAAGAAAAAATGAGTCAGGATTTAGTACATGTAACTTATTCTATGATAACCAAAGCACCAATAGCTTTAGATATCCCCTGTAAGATGTTCATATCCCAATATTATAAGGGAAACCCCAGAAGTCTAACCCAAATGGGATATTCCTTGATAATTGTCTCCAGTAAGTTAAAACCTGGCTGCCACTTTTGAACCAAAATTACAGCTGTACCAATGAACCATGGCCCTCCAGCTATAATCTTTAAAAAATCCTCTTCGAGGGACATAGATACCAAAAAAAAGGAATTAGCATAAGAAACTATCTCCATTGAACCTTTGGGCATCCACTTCCTGTTAGCCCATTTTTGAAACTCATCAATATTTGGTCGGCTACCTGGGATATTTTCCAGGATAATGTTACTCATTGAAGCTCAAACAAGTTTAGCAACCTGGTTTGGGATGAGAGAATATATTCTCATTACAAACAGGTCTAAGGTTGAAAAGAGGTACCTATTTTTGTTTGTTCCCTGTCACCATCTTCACCCACATGATTGCAGACCCCTTTCCAGATCCACCTTGTCCCTTTCTATTGTGAATTTTTCATCTTTCCTATCATCTAGTAGATTATCCTCCTATTCCCTACAACTTTCTCTCCTCTTTTTTTCCACTCATTCTTGGATTAAAAAACCTCGCTCCTTTTTTTCTTATTACTAGTGTAATTTAAGATCGTGTCATTTTTTTTGTAAATATTTCTTTTGTCATGTTAATAAACTATAGAGATGCATGTTTCAGTTCATTGTCTAGATTGGGTATTGAGTGAATGTTTCCTTATAGTGTTACATTGCAACATTTGTTTCAATTGTAAACTTCCTTTCTATGATTTTCATGAATCAATATTTTCTACCTTAGGGTATCCTTGGGTTTTAGGGTTTTGAAATGGTAAATGCATGAAGCTTTGGCCTTAAGTGTTTTTGCTAAATTTTTAGGGATTGTATTGTATCATTTGCATAGATTGGGTGTCCATGAAGGAAAATAACCTTTGAAGGGTCATAGTATCTTAATTTCAGATTTGACTACATTATAGGATCATCATATCAAGATGGTGAATGTTTTGATTTCTTCCCATTCGATTCCTTGTACCATTTAAATTGTATTCATCAAATTTCTATCCACTTTAATTATAATGCATTATCCTACCCCTGTAGATTCCATCATCCTTGCATATTCAACATGTTTTCTACTAGAAAACCACATCACCTTTTCATATTTTGAGTGAATTTTCCCCGATTCATAAAATGTATCATCTTAAACATCATTTTACTCCAAGTTGTTAACAATACCCTCTTAATGGTGTTTATGATCATATTATATCTCTTTTTAGTATCTTGTGTCTAATGTTGAGTATGTGCATTACTTGTGTGACAAATCCTTTAAGTGAGATTTGTATTTATGGCTATAATTTATTTTGATTAAATTTCTAATAATTGAAATGGATATTGAATCATATTATCCCTCCCCCCTCAAGCTACTATTTGGGTCCTCTCACTATGGTTTAGGCAGAGCCAAAAGTAGCAAGGGATTAGCCACTTCCTTTATGTGTGCCTCTCAGTCATTTCCAAGACATGGTCATGGAAGAATGTTAGCTATTTCCATGGCTAAAAATGACACATTTCAAGCATCTATCATTATTATTTCAGTTCCTAATCTGAATTGTAGTTGAGTCTCTAGTGTGTAAAATTGGGAACCAACACAAAAGTGGTAGCGCTTCTAGGGACTTGAAGTAGGATTTATTAGTTCCTAAGGTTTAAGAATTGAATTATGTGTGCCATGATTTTATTTATTTAGGGTTTATCAATTCATCACCATTTTTTTTATTTAGAGAATTTTCAGGTTGATCTATCATGTCTAGAGTGCAATCTCTAGTGGTGACTCCATTATGAGTTCTAGGTTTGACCAGTGTTATATTATTTATCGTATTTTATTGGTAAGTTCACATTTGTAAAGTTGGAAGCATTGATATATTCATTCAGATCAAACCCTTATAAATATCTAATTTCTAAGTATGTGTGCACAACATCAAATAACATGCATTCAATTAACCATGAACAAGAGAGACAACACCATAACACAAGATATAAGTGGGAAACCCTCAAGGGGAAGAAAACCCACTAAAACTTCTGATTATATTACTCAAATAAAAAAATTAAGTGAATACCAACTTCACAAGGAGCACCAACCCCTAGTTTAGTAGAGCAACCAACCCTACAAGGAGCACCAACCCCTAGTTTTGTGAAGCACTAACTCCACAAGGAGGAAAAAACCCCCAAAGATGATCAAGAACCCATTCAACAACATTTTTATAATATATATGATGTCTTTGTTTCTTCCACAACTGATTGAGATCACTTATTCAGCTCACTCACCTTGAAACCCTTGTTCAAACCCTAGCTTCTCAAACTTGCTCTATCTTTCACTTTCTTCACTTCTCTTTTCTTCAAACCCTTACACACACTCTTGAAAAATTATTCAACCTATCATACACTCTCTCATATCTAAAAACATTCCTTGGTACCTGCAAATCACTCTCTCACATAGGTCACACTTTTCACCTCTTTGCTCAACTAGTTCAAATTTGAATTCATAACATCACTTTTATATCCTTCTCTTGATTCAAAATAACAAAAGGTCAGTTTAGCCTTTTTTTCAACCAATAAAACTTTAAAAAATCCCAATTTAATCATTAAAACATTCACATATGACCCATATAGGTCGGCCATGCCCAAAACCATCTCATCTTGCACCAAAAACCTCAAAACCCCATCACTAGGATGAGTAAAATCCACAAACACAAAAACATGATTATTCAAGATCTAAAATTCATCACACATGTGTAATATATACATATAAAAACATCATCCATATGGTCACAATTTTCTTGGACCAATCAAATAATTCATAACATGGGCCAAAAGGCTCATATCCTTCACAAAACAGTTGTTTCCAACACCCTGTTTCACCTTTGGGCCTCAAGAAACCACCCAAAAAAACCTCAAATATGGATGTAACCACTATATGGAATCCTCATGACCTTTATAAAACATCCATGTAATTTATATCTCATGAAACATCCATTTGTTCAAACCACATCTACTTTCCTCTTCACCAAATCATGTTGCCCAGAAAATAGTTTTGTAAAACTCAACTAGTTTGCACCATTTACGCCACTTTCAAGACCTCAAAATTCCTTCAATAGGATTAAAATTCATCCCTCTTCACTTTCTAGGTGATATAAAGAATAAAATCATCCATCTCATGCCTCATTCACTTCATTCTTTCAGCCTAAGAAATCTTGTACTGAAAACCAAGAAACCTTCTTCTCCAAAACTGACCTGAAATACCCATAAATCAAATCACCATGAGAAAAAAATTATACCAATGGAAATACATCTAAATCCTTTTTCAATAACATATTGGAACTCCTTCCAACTCCAAGTGGAAGGCCTTCAACCAAGCCCATCTTTGCAAACTGCCTGAAACTGCCCCAAAACTGCCCTTTGACTAGTCTTCACAAATAGGGCACACTTTTCCATTTAGATGCATCACCATGACCTAAAACCACCATGGACATAAATAAAAACTCACATACTAAAAACAATTTCCATTTATTTTGCAACTCCTTTGGACAACCTTGTCCCAAACTGAACTTCTTCAGAAACAGCCTATTTGAGTGAGGTCCACTCAACACCACATACACAACCATACCTTTTATAGAAACCTGGAGGAGTCCTCTACATCTTATAATCATCATACTTGCACTAGAAATCCATTCTAGGAACTTATGATCATTATCTCTCCTACCACTTTTGAGCTAGGGTTTCAAACACACAAAAAGTTGTTTACCTTCTTAACATTCATTCATAAAAATGTGACAATGAAATGACCTCATTATTTTTTTAAAACCTTATAGAATCAATGTAGAAACATACCTAAAATCCACAAGGTCCCATGCAAATCACACAATTCAGGGTGAGCATCAGAAGGTGCAATTCGAGCTAGAAAACACCCTTTCTTGGACCTTGTTTCACTAAAACTGACTTATCTTGCAAAATTCTCTTCAGAATGACTCCAATTTTTTTTCACACCTCTAGGAAACCTATTTTCATCATCTCCAATCATCATCATGTCTCAAATAGCTCTCTAACTTCTCATCCCATCTCATTTGCATGACTAGCCCTTAGGATTTTGCATAGTTTAGGCTAGGGTCAACTGAAATAACATCATAACTCACCATGAAACCTCTCCAAAAGGTCCTAACATACCTAAACCATCATGTATGACATCCTACATGCTTCCATGAGCTCACATAGCTCTACATCTCAACCTCATGCCTCCTAGCACCTAGACCTGGTCTAGATGAGCACCTGAAACTTGGTCTTCAACCTGTATCTGCACCCCTGAAACTCATGTGAGTTCCTAAACACTCCCAAAACATTCTCTCCATGTTTCCAACATGATCCTCAAGCCACCAAAGAATCTCCAACCATCATGCACCATCACCTAGGCTAGTTAGGTCACCTGATTAGGCTTGCTAGACAAAGCCATTCTCACTGAATCAACTCATGTCACCACGAACACACCTGAAACTCCATGTCATCATCATATTGAGCATCCTATGACTCTACTCCATCATCCTCTTTGTCATTAATGGGATTTTACATCAATGACAACACCTAAAACACAACATGCCAACAATCTCCCCCTTTGTCATTGATGGAAAACCTCCTGAACTTCTCCCCCTTTTTACATTAATGAAAAATCATACCTATACCTACATTATCTTCACCTTCCTCAACTTCATAGGATCATATTTTTGTTAGAAACATCAACCAAAGTCTTCATTCTAGCTCACAAACTTGATTTCTCACAAAAATCTGATTTTTCCTTCTTTCTAAGCATTCTTGAAACATTGTACTCCCCCTAGGAAAAGCATACACAACCCATATACATGCCAAAAAATAATGAAATAACATCATTTTACCTTTAATTTGAGGAATATCATCATCAAACCACCATATTAAGCATGCAAAAACTTGACATTTCATCACCTCCCAATACCCTGTTTTGACCTTCTTTCAAAGCAAAAGACACATTGTAGCAAACCTAAAACTAAAGCATATACCTTGTGAATCATGCCAAAAATGATGTTAAGAACTTAAAATTACTTTAATTCTTACCTTCATTTTGAGCTTATTCATCATACAAGACCTCATTTGGACAGGAAGAACTTGTTTTTCTTCACACTTATACCTTATTTTAACCTCTTTCAACCTTGGAGAGCACTGTAACAGTCCCTAAATAAAGCACACATCATATGTCATTTATAATATGAATAATGGAAATTCTAAATAAATCAAAGGATCATGAACATTCAACTTTTTATCAACTTAATTTTCTGGCATCTTACTAGGCTCAATTCTTCCATTCTTCTTAGAAAAATTTTCACTACTTTTCATATTGAAGCATTGCCTTGAAGACATGAACCTCTTCAATGACAATTCAAGACCAAATTTGACAGTTTTACAATAGAACACTAGGATACCTAATTTTGTAAATTCTCACCACTCCCTATGGAACATATTACCATCTCAAATATAGTAGAGAGAATAAAAATTTGACTTTACCTTTCTTGTATTTCCTTGGAGAACACAAACCACTTAGACATAGTCCTAAAGCATTTTAAGTAGTCCTTGCAATCATATTTGGATGAGATTATGCATACTTGAATCTCATAATTACTTGAACACGGAGTAAGTAAATTCAACATACCTTTCATAGCTTATAGGCATCATGGACACCTTCAATAAGTACAAAACATGCTCCCCCTGTCTTGATCACCATCTACATTCCTGAGCTCCATTTTTTTGTTCATCATATAACATTGCCTCATCATATCAAACCTATTGTGTGCTTTGAAAATCATTTTGACCTAAGTAAGACTAATAAGCATAGTTTATCACTTTTCAACTGTCATACAATTTATTTTCATTTGATTAGCAATCAAAGCACCTTGTATCTTACAAAGATCATGACTTTACCCATTTTCATTACATAGAGACTTCTAATGCAATTTTAGAGTAAGATATCATCTACAACATCACACTTAGATCTCATAACTCATTATTTAGACATACATGTTCTTAAACATCATGATTACAGTTAAGTCACCTCATAGTTACATAGCATCTCAATCCTTCATTCACTTATGAAACAAGCATCTAAACCTATTGATTACAATTTAACATTTTTCAACACTAAAGTCATAATTTCATCATTTCTTGAACTTAAAAACATCATACTTACCTTCCAAGTATTCAAGTTCATCTATAACCTATCACTATAACACCATTATCAAACCTATTGAATGGAACTTTAGACACATCATATTCCTAATATTAGACTAACTTCAAGCTATAGTAGCCACATCTAACATTTTCAATTCACTTCTCCACTATCATTTACAACATCCTTAAGCATCCAAAGACCTTATCATCCTTCAACTAAACATATGACATAAAGAATCACACATATTTAACTTTCACAAGACTTCTCTACACATCAATTTTAGATGAAACACATCACTTTACCTATCAAGAGCAAAAATTAGACTACCTTTGTACTTTATTACCTAGTATCATGTTAACCCTTTGGATACTCAATAAGATACCTATGCCTATGAAACACACATGTATAACTCATCCACTTAATTTATTGGCAATATAAATTTTTCATATTTGTAGATTCATCAATCTCATCAGTCATACTCAAACCTAATTATCAAATTATCCACATACATTCCTAGCTCCAATTTTTTTCTTCAATCTTTTACCTCCTTGACCTATTAGACTTTTCTTCACCTATTTCAGATTAATAACCATTTTATATGTTGACAAAAGCATAGTTTAACTTTTAAGACCCCATATGCACCATTTATTCAAACTGACATTCATTAATGATCATTACACCTTATATTTTAACCTTCAAGAGATTTTAGACACCAATGGTCATAATTTACTAGCACATGATTTAGAAGCCTTAAATTTCACTTCTCTATTCAATTTTGAATGCATTAATCACTTGATGAGCTCTGAGATCCATCACCTTATTTCACCATACCATTTTATGCTCATATTATCTGCACACATTACTAGCCCTGGATCAATGACCTTTAATTGACACCTAGATTTTGATGCATTCACACTTTCATTAGATAAAACCTTCACCATGTTTGGAGTACTATTTTGCCATATTAGTCACCTTCATGAACCTTGAAGCATAATACCAAAAAACATTTCCTGCAATCTTGTAATTCAATTACCTTCCTTGAATTAGGTCTCTAATCAACTTCTCACTCTCAAGAATTTCTGAACATGTCACAATTTCATGAATTTGATATTTAACCACTTCATAGCATCTTGTAGAACTTGATGTTTTTTTCAAATTTTATCTGCCTTAATGCAATTTTACCTCATGATTAATTCATAACTCCTTCTTAAGATTCCATATTTGAACTCAAATACCCATGTCAAGACCTTTCTTATAGAACACCTATATTAAGATAAAATCAATTCAAGAATCTCACAATTTTATGGTTTCAAGGTCTCAAATTTTTCTCAACATCATCAATTGATCCTCTATTATCAAGCATCTTTCTTTGATTCAAAAACCATCAAACACTATAAGACTTACATTACTTGAACCCACCTTATTTTTCACATCAATTCCTTCAAGAACACTGCCACAATCTTCTTTAATGATGGTCTGATCAAGTCATCATATTTGATGACTCATTTCCATTTCATATCTCTTTTTGATGTATGAAACTTATTTGGCCTCCATTTCATGACACATGAAACCTAATCAACCTAATGACAGTGGATAACTATTTTGACTCATAAACCTAGACACCTTTATGATTTGACAATACCCATGATATGACTCAACATTAAATACTCTTGATTTCATTTATTAACTCATGCACATAGACTCAATATTCATTGGAGTAGTCATACTTTGTCAATTAGGTCTATTTTGAACATAGTATAACTAGTCAAAGACTTGACTTGACAATTGACTTAGACCATATTTATGAGGTAACACAGACCTTTATTCATGCTCATCAACTTAATCACTGACTCAGACTAAGGAATGACTTTTGAATTTCATGACTCATAATACACCTCCTTAGAGACACCAACATGACCCTTACACAAATTGATTCATCCCAAATTGACACCACATCATGATAGGACAGACACAGACTTGAGAACACAATCATACACACTCTAGAGACACTAAGACAATGACCTATATCATTTTCACATCTTGAAAAACCAATGGAGAACCATCAAAACATGCTTAGAATCTTAAGACAACATACCTTTACACCTTAAAGGAGACATACTAGACAGCTCCCCCTCACTCCAATGCTTCATATGAACTAATATACCTCTAAGAAGCCTAGTAGAGGCATATGAACACCATGATCACCTAAAAAAGGTCTTGAAGAGGTCCCAAGCCCTCTTAGACACCTGAAAAATCACCTCCTTCACCTTGTTTCTATTTGATCTAAAGACATGCCTAGCTTTCCATCAACACCTCTCTTATGATACACAATTATCCTTCTAGGCTCCCAAATCCTCCTTGACTATTATCATGCATCCTAGACCTCTGAAATCTTCTTTCTTGTACACTTAGGTCCCTAAAAACTCTTGATTTTTCCTTGAGTAACCATAGTGACACTCTCTAGCAACATGAACAACTTCATTGTAACTGAAACACACCATTGAACTCTTCCCTTTGTAGCCCTCAACTTGTCTAGGTGGATCATTCAAAAAAAATCTAGCAACATGACCTCTCTCATTGCAATTATAGCATACCACATTCTTAGAATGCTCACTCCTACTATCTCTCCATGGATGATCATCTATAGTATACCTTCTACACTCTTTTTCCCTATGAACAAATCCATTACAAGTAAAACAATAACCATTGAAATATATTTCATACCTTGAGGCATTAGGCTACCTAATTGACTTTGTCTTCACATTGTCTTTGATGAGAGTCTCCTTCTTTTCTTCCTTGATGCTTGGTTCACCTACTTCCTTTCTTGAAACAAGAACCTCTTGCTTCATTTCCTTTCCTTTAGAGGCCTCTTTGAAACCCAAACCAGCTCTATCACCTGTTGATTTCTATTTGCCAAGAATATCATCAAGATATTTGGAAATTTTCTCAAATTTCTAAAAATACATAGTTTTCTTTCCAACCTCTAACAATTCTACCCTTAGGAAATCTATATATTCTTCAAATTTGGTGCACATTTTCTCCTTATCTTGCAAACTTGAGACAAGAAACTTTAAATTTTCCTCTAGCAATTTGATTGACACATTGAGCTTGTTTATTTTAGACTTATGCTTTTCTTCTAGAATATGAATCTTATTTTCATATTCTTTGACCTGAAAAATCAGCTTCTTGTTCTTCTTTTCAGCATGCCTTAACTCACTTTGGATGCACTCAAGATCACCTTTAACATCCTCTTCATCCTCATCAGAGTAACTACAATAACCTGATATGAAATCACCTAATAAAGAAGAACCATCACTAGAAGACCTCATTACATCTTTAGTCATGAACAATACCTCATTTCCAACATCTTCATGATCAAATTCAAACTCAGAATCTGAAACACCACTACTAGCATCAGATAAATAATCATCTTCCTTTGAATAAAAACTTCTTTTTCCCTTCTTCTTGTAGTCAAATCTCTTAAAGTTATTCTTACCTTTGTTGAACTTATGATTCTTCTTATTATGATCATCCTCATGATTTTCATCTCCTTCCTTTTCATGCCTATGAGGACACTTAGCATAAAAATGACCTACTTCACCACAATTGAAACACTTAAATGGAATTTTACCTCTGTACTTACCAGATCCAACATTCAATCTTCTAGCCACCATTGTAAAGAGTTCTTCATCATCAATTTCAGGAGCAACATCATCATCTTTGGCCTTCTTGTACCCTAAAAATACATACATATTCCCACTTCTATCTAATTAGAATTAATTAAATTAATTCTATCTCAATTAGAATTAATTAAATTAATTCCGCAATACACCCCTTTGGAATTAATTAAATTAATTTCATCATTCAAATATTCCCCTTTAGAATTAATTAAAATTAATTCTATTACCTAAGCTATATTCCTACCCATTGGAATTAAATAATTTAATTCTAACATGCCTTTGGAATTAATTAAATTAATTCCTACACCCTCTTAGCTAATATAATTAAACATTTAATTATTTAAATGGTTAATTATCTCCTCACAATTAAATTAATTTAATTATACCATTCTCTTGGAATTAATTAAATTAATTCCTAACACCTTCTAGCTAATATAATTAAACATTTATTTATTTAAATGGTTAATTATCTCCTCACAATTAAATACTAATTAAATTTAGTTATTTAATTCCACCTATTTCAGTCAACAACCACTTGGACTCCACTTGTACTCCACATCCTCATCCTAGTTAACTACACTTCTAGAATCCTAGAAAGGTGGGGGCAATTGAATTGCACGTACAACCACCTTCCCAGATGCAACTTCTGCAATTAAATCCATTACTGCCCCTAAATGCCCCGACACTACTGTAACTTCCTCCAATGCTATTTTTAGCATGTGCATTCAACCATGTTCAACCAACTTCCAACCACTTTTGCTTCTATAAATTGCAAGCTTACTCTCTTACAAATCCTCCTGAATTGTTTGCAAATAAACTCTGTCAATTTGCAATCTGAAGCTTTCCAAAGTATCTGTGTTTGTAGCATTTGCACTCACATTTGGAGAATATTCAAGAGCACCCACATCCATTTGCAAGGTTCCACAGACAAGTCTCCACAACCTTACTGAGGTTTGCATTGAAGGATTACTGGAAGGTTTGCATTGTTTATCTTTCATTACTGTGATTTTTCTCTACATACATTTTGGCACGCCCAGTGGGACTCCCCACATTTTTTTTCTTTCATTTTAGTTAATCATTTTGTGATCTAACTCTTTCTTTATGTTTATTGTTCTTTTTTAACCTTGCTGTCAAAATTTTAGCTTCTCAGGTGAAGTACAGAAGTCAGAAAATAAAAATAAAAACCAGCTGTCGGGGTATTTTTCTCACATTCAAATTTTTCACTGAGAGTGCTACCGTAGCCCATCTTCCGGAAGCCATAAATTTTTCTCCCAAACTCAGAATGACTTCATTTTTTTTTACAGAAAGGTATTGAAAAGATCTATGCAATGGAAAATTAATTTTATGATTTGGACTTACAGAAAATTTATGGTTTCATTTCTTCTAACACTTGTCTTTTTTTCAAAAAAATAAAAAATTGTAGTTTTTTTTAAAACTTTATTTTTTTTTTAACGTAACAACCTCACGCGTATGCTCTTTCCTCGCACTTTCAAAGTGATCTTGGAAATCAGAAACATGATTGTTTCTTTTGTTTTGGGAATTAACCTTTTTTTTTTTTTAATCAAAGCTTGTTTTACGTGTATGCTCTTTCCTCGCGCTTTTTAAGCGATCTTGGAAATCAAAAGCGTGAACTTGCTTCTTTTGTTTTATCCTCTACCTACCTTCAGGTGAACTTTCTAATCCTTTATTATAGGACCCGCTCTCAAAAAGGTGGATAAAACACTCAAAAACTACTAACTGCAGGTTGTCAAAGGAGTACAATCAAACCACAACTAAATCAAAAGATAAAAAAACACCACATTCAAAACACTTGTATTTGCAGGTTCGGTTAAGAGCTACGGCTCGACCACTTAACTAGAACATAACCCCCTTGGCATAAGCCTTAAGCTACAACAAAGGGGGTGGTTCTAGGAACCCCAAAGTAGTCCACACCTTGAGGGAACTGGTGGACGAAATGGGAACCTTTTTATCCTACCTGACTAGTAAAGCCTTTGTGAGTTAGAGTCACAATATCCTTAGTGGTGACCCCAGTGTGATTCATTCTGAGAAAGGTCTTTTCTCAGGGTTTCAAAGGGGGTAAAGTAAATCCATCAGCTAGCAATAGTGTCATGCTCACTCAGATATTTTGCTGACACCTAGTTGAGAGAGCCACCTAGGAAGCCACGCCTTGTCCAAGCCAATCTAAGGTAGAGGCCACAACTTTCACTTCACCACTTTTCATTTTTCTCACATGTTACACACTTTTGTTTCACTTTCTTCATTCATGTTTTCTCTCTCATCCATCTTGTCACTTTTACAAATGTCTAAGTCTTGGGTTGTGGACATCCATATTCACACTTAAGCACTTTCATTTTCATCTAAGTCTTGATGTTGGATACTCACTTTATCACAGTCAAGCACTCTCTTGATCACCTTGATCTTTCATTATCGTAAGTCTTAAGTTTAACGTTATTTTGTTGAACTCTAAGCATTCCCCATTCTTACATCATCACATTTCACATTTACTTTCTCGACTTATTGACATTCTTCATTATCATTCTCTACTCACGTTTACGTCATCGTAATTCACATCCACTTTGTTGATTTGGACTCTTTTTTTCACTCCTATCATCTTACGTTGTCATACTTCACAATCATTTTGTTGCATTGTCGACATCCTCATTATTTCTTCACTTCTCTCATTAAAGCATTCACTTTGTTTTAATTTGAGATCACTAATCCATCACTTCCCCCTTGTCTCTTATCTCCATTTTTTGTGAGATTCAGACCTTTTTATCATCATTTATTCACTTCTTATGATGACCTTTACCTTTTCATTCTTTTAGTGCTTTCACTTCCTTGTCATGTCTTATCTTTTAACACACTTTTTGTTAAGAGTTGACATTGATCATCATCTTCTTAAGTCTCCCCTTTTACCATTCATCTTGTTAAAAGTTGAGAAAATCCATCATTTTCTTTCCTAAGTCTCTTCACTTAACATATTTTTGTTGAGAATATTTCATCATGTTTTAAGTCTCCTCTTGTCACACTTACAATTGTCACAAGTTGAGCACACTAACCTTTCATCTCTCCCCTCTTTACGTTCACTTTTGTAAAGGATCGTAAAATCATTTCAAACCTCTTCATATTTCTTAACACTCACTTTGTTAAGAATCATCTAAACTAACATTTCAACCCATCTTCCACCTTAACATCACTCATTTTTGTTAGGTGTTGTGAAGTCCCCTCTTTTCGTCACTCTTATCACACATTTTGTTAAGAGTTGATCGCCTTCATCTTGTTAAGTCTTGTCTCCCTTGACATTCATTTTGTTAAGTGTCGAGCACGTTTCACTTGTCCCCCCTTTGTCATTTCTCTTAACACTTACCATGTTAGGAGTTAACCTTTTTACATTTCTTCATCACTCTTATCATTCATTTTGATTACGAGTTGATCACGTTCACCTTGTCTAGTCTCTCTTCCTTTAACACTCATTTTTGTTACGGAATAGAGCACATCTAACTTCTTGTCATCCCTTTTTCTCTTTACTATCATTTTGTTAAGAGACAGGGCACTCAACTAACCTTTTTTTACAGGGTTGAAATTTTTCTTCCCCTCTTAGCACTCATTTTTCTATGGGTCAAACTTTTTCCATATTCTTCCCTCTTCCATCTTAGCATTCACTTTGCTAGGATTCAAGGTTATCAAACATTTTTCATCACTTCCATATTAGCATTCACTTTGCTAAGGGTTGCATTATTCATCATACCTTTCTTCATTCTACCTCATTTCTCATTACAATGGTGGATTTATACAATTCATCCTTTTCCCAAGAATGGAAAATGATGAAAGACACCATTGCGGGTTTGCAAAAACAACACAAACAATTCAATTTTGATGAATTGTGTCCATACCCTTTTAACATGGACATCTTACGCATACCCTTCCCACAGTCTTTTGAGACACCCAAATTCAAAAAATACAAGGGAAAAACTGATCCAAGACAACATATCAAAGAATTTTCCATAGCATGCCACGAAGTGGCATATAACGATAGCTTTCTCTTGTGCCTTTTTCCTAGAAGTCTAGGAGGAAAAGCTTTGGATTGGTTCTTACACCTTCCAAAGGGATCTATTACCACCTTCACGGACCTCTCAGAGAAGTTCGTCAAACATTTTTCTTTCAACCTCACTCGCAATAATCACCATACTAGAACTTCTCATGATGAATCTTGGTACATCAATCACAACCACAATGTCATCACTTTTGGTGTCATGGATAATCACAATATGGCCAACATACATGACCAATCAATCAAAAATCCAATCATACAACCTAGCCAAGACACTACACCACATGCAAAGTTAAACGTAAGTTTACACCCCTCGGTGAAAGTCTCTCTAGTGTCTTTCATCAACTCAAAGTGGCTAGGATGATAAAATATCCCCTTACAAGACCTTGGATTGAAGGAGAACCTAAGCCATATTGGTACAAACCTCATGCATATTGTGATTTTCATCACATTGATGGCCACTCAACTGATAAATGTACACATTTTAAGAACTATGTCCAAGACTTAATTGACGACAGAGAGATCTTTGTAGATCTTGACGATGAAGCTCTTGCAACTGATGACATGTCAACTTCCACACCTTCAAATGAAGAGTTGACTGTTATTCCCACTTCTATTCATACTGACATTCCACGAGATCATGACGAAGGTCAAGTATCTCCCCCTTCAAACCAATCCATTTCTTCTACATATTTTCTTCCTATAGTCCAAACAGACATTGAACCTGTTTTGGACAACAATCTTCTAACACCTAACGAGAACTTGAATTTTCTTCAAGACTCTCTTTCAACCCTTGACATGACAGAAGAGGGTCCTTCATCAAGCACCATTGAGCTTCATTCTATTCTTCCCATTCCAGCTCCTATGCCTAACATCTCTAGTCTTGTTGTCGAAATACAACCACAACAAGTTTGGACACTTGCTTCAACACAACCTTCTATGTCCATTATACCTCACATGATCCATCCTGTAGGAATCTCATCAACGATGATTCCTACTTGTCAAGATATCTACATGCACACATTCTTTGAGGTACGTATACCCAGGAATATCCTTATTCAACCATTTCAAGCTTTAATTGCAAATATTTTGTCAAATCAACTAATTCACAACCTAGAAGGAGAAACATTGACTATTTCCTCTCTATGGCTTACAAGGAACCCTGAGTCTACATCTAGAGATTTATCCTTCTTTCCTCATGCTCTTTCACTCACAGGTGAATATGTATCTCAACATCTTCCCCGCATCAACAATCTTCTTCTAACATCACATATGTCTTTCGATCTCATCGAAGACTTATCTAATCACACATCCTTTGACTTGGATCCTGTCCACCCAAGTCTAGTACTTCAGGACCCATTGGATCAAATACTTCATGACCCATCGAATCATTTGATTCAATATTTTGACTTGGATCCTATCCACCCAAGTCTCATATTACAGGACTTATCAAAACTTTGGTTTCACTCCTTTGACTTGGCTCATGTCCATCCAAGTCTCATATTTCAGGACTTATCGAATCTTTTGATTCTCCCTCTTGACTTGCATTTCATCTACACAAGTCTTGTATCTCAGGACCATTCAACTTCAATAAACATGGACATCTTTCTTGGTGAGTCCATTTCAATTTCTCATCCACCAAAATTCAGAAAACTCAAAAATCACAAAAAGAGAATAAAACTTTGTATTAGAGCATTGTTTGCCAATCGGAAATGGAAAAGTGTGTACAAATAATGTTAGGCATTCCATCTATTGGTAGATACCTTAATCATACCATTATCATATACTCACCTTCTTCACCTATTATGACACATGTTAACCTTGTTCCTCTTGGGCATTGTGTGTCTCATCTTTGTTATGGTTTCTACCATTTCAGATCTTTTTACCTATGGTTTTGTCTTGAAGCTTACTGATGGAAAAATCCTCCTTTCAAATAAGCTCTCTCTTTAATAGAAAGCACTAAACTTCTTTACCCGGTCCTTTTTGACCGCCCATCTCAATCTACGGTGTTGAACCCTTGCGTCCTACTAGTCACATGAGGCTGAGACTTGGGGGCAGAATGTTCCTTCCCAACAAGCACACTATCAACATACAAGGAAAATTTAATCAATATAAAAAATACAAAAAATTTATAAAATCAATACACCTTTCATCCTTCACAGTCTTTGGTGATAAGCCCATACTTCTTACTGGCAGTATGAGACTGGGAATGGAGAAAGCCCTTACTCACCTACATTTTTTCTTCAGTGTTGAGCCCTTGCCTTTTACTGATGGCATGGGGCAACATGTAGGGGGTCCTTCACAAAAATCAATAAATAATCATTCAATAAAGCCTTTATGAAATCTTAATCAAAGTGCTTAATCAAAAACATCCCAAGAAGTAATTTAGCTGCTCATGTTAAGAGAGACACCAATTCCTTCAATAAGATTTTTCCAATCAGTAGGCCATCAATGGATCTAAGTCAAGTCAAAACCTATAAAGTGGAATCATCTTGTAATCGGTCAGATAATCTTGACTGGAGATGAGTTACATTTTTCTCATATGGATCATTGTTACACCTTGTGTCTTCACATCCATTATCTTCACTTTCATATCAATATTCACCTCATTTTCACGTCCTTCTTGGCTCTTGGTGATGAGCCCTCACATCTTCCTAGTTGCATGGAGCCACGAGCGGAGTGAAACACCCTATCATTTTATCATCTACATTTCTACCAATGGAATGGAATGCTTTTAATTATTTGCACCTACTTTCAAGCAGTGTACCTTTTTACCGAGTTGTACTATACAAAAAAAATTCAAAAAATGTCTCACAAAACTTCAAAAATAAAAAAATAAAATTGTTCAAAAACACAAAAACAATATAAAATTGTCCAAAACTCCAAAAATAGTTTCAAACTGTCATAATCAAAACATTCAGATAATGTTTGACAAAATTTCAGCAACTGGATAACACAGTTCAACAATTTCACCATTTGATGGCGCTCCTCATGATTGTTCCAGAACATACTCATCTTTATTTCCCGTGGTGTATATCTATTCTCGAGGAAATCATTTACCCTTTCACAATATAACTTTTCTTGGGGCACACTTGGATTTTACATTTTAATCCAATACAGATCAAACTTCAATGGGATCTGACAAGAGTATCTTTTGGAGTATCTAAGTATCACTCCACTCTTCACCCTGATCCAATCCTCTCGCATGCTAAGCTATCACTTGGGGGCATTCAAATTTGTCTAGTTCTTCAATGTGGAACACATTCAGAGTGTCATTAGATGTCATTTTTGCACGTTGTATTGTACTGTTGCAGTTTGTCAACATTGTGACAATGTTTTTTATTCTTTCAGTTTATTATTTTTTTTTACTTTGTTTATCTTTACTGTAGACCAATTGCAGGAAATTTATTTTCATCCTAGTTCACATATAACTTTGGTGTGGTTCCTTCCTGTTCATATTGGGTTTGTTTCTATTACTTTTTTTTATATCTTTTTGTCATTTGCCTGTATTGTCTTTTCCTCTTGGTTTTTTTAAGCCATGGAATGTCTTCATTTTTGTTTCATGCATTTTGTATTCCAAAACTTGCAAAATCCAAAAAAATCAAATATTGCAAAATCCAAAAAAAAATCAAATATTTCAAAAATCCAAAAAAAAAAAAAAAATTTACAAAATTTCGAATAAACATTCACTTATCATAGAAATCCTACAATTGGAAAACACTTAAAGTGAATCATTCAACATCTCAATACAATCTTGATAAACATCATACCTTTATCTATTACCCTAGTGATCATGCCAATCTTACAACTATCACTTTCTTCCCTTTGCATGATATGCTAACTCTGCTTGGGGCAAGTCACAAATTGTTTTTCCTTCATGATATAACTTCACCTGGGGAAATTTCAACTTTGATCATTTGCACAATGGATTCAACAAGAGTGTCATAAGGAGTCACTTTAACTCCGCTCTTCCAGTCTGATCCTATTCCCACTTGGGAGCATTTGTATCTACTTAATCATCATTGTGGCACACATTAGGGGCATAGTTGATTGTCTTCTTTTTCAACTTTGTGTTGCATTGTTGATGTTTACTCTTTTTGGACCACTTACAAGTAGTGTGATTACATCTTGGTTCCTTTATAACCCTGATGTCGACACCTACTTTGTATATTGGGTTTGTTTTCCTTTTTATCTTTTCTTTGTTGTGTGTGTTTGTTTACGCGCATCTGGGTTAACCATCTTGATTCTTTCATAATCATGGTGACAAATCTATTGTGCAACAACAAAAATAAGGTTGCTCTAAAAAATTATTCTCCAAATAACACTCATGCTACGAGCACAGTCCTTTACCATCCTTGTTCTAATCCCTTGTTTTCCTTCCTATCAAGCAATTGTCTACCGCCTTTCTGCATCATCCACCCACTTGAGGGGGAATTCCTTTACCATTTTGCTTGCTTGGGGCATCTTGATGCTTCACAATTTTCCGCTCGTTGATCTGCATGTGTCTACTATCTTTAAAAGCACTATTACTTCGCAATAGCACTTTAAAGAGGGGCAAAATGTAGACACCCTAAAAATACATACATATTCTATCCCACTTCTATCTAATTAGAATTAATTAAATTAATTCTATCTCACCGCAATACACCCCTTTGGAATTAATTAAATTAATTCCATCATTCAAATATTCCCCTTTAGAATTAATTAAAATTAATTCTATTACCTAAGCTATATTCCTACCCATTGGAATTAAATAATTTAATTCTAACATGCCTTTGGAATTAATTAAATTAATTCCTACACCCTCTTAGCTAATATAATTAAACATTTATTTATTTAAATGGTTAATTATCTCCTCACAATTAAATTAATTTAATTATACCATTCTCTTGGAACTAATTAAATTAATTCCTAACACCTTCTAGCTAATATAATTAAACATTTATTTATTTAAATGGTTAATTATCTCCTCACAATTAAATACTAATTAAATTTAGTTATTTAATTCCACCTATTTCAGTCAACAGCCACTTGGACTCCACTTGTACTCCACATCCTCATCCTAGTTAACTACACTTCTAGAATCCTAGAAAGGTGGGGGCAATTGAATTGCACGTACAACCACCTTCCCGGATGCAACTTCTGCAATTAAATCCATTACTGCCCCTAAATGCCCCTGACACTACTGTAACTTCCTCCAATGCTATTTTTAGCATGTGCATTCAACCGTGTTCAACCAAATTCCAACCACTTTTGCTTCTATAAATTGCAAGCTTACTCTCTTACAAATCCTCCTGAATTGTTTGCAAATAAACTCTGTCAATTTACAATCTGAAGCTTTCCAAAATATTTGTGTTTGTAGCATTTTTACTCACATTTGGAGAATATTCAAGAGCACCCACATCCAGTTGCAAGAAATTTTGATATCTAGAGTTGTTTCTATGTACTTATTATGTGTCTTCATGTAATTATCATAATAAACTGCCCTCTCTTTTGAGGCGCGTGTTATAACTAGAATTTAAACGTGTGGCACAAAAGAATAGATGTGTTCCTATTTGTTGTATGTTTGATAATATATAGGATAATGTCAAATTTTGAAATGGTGGCCACCTTTGAGAACCTGTACAATGGAAAAAGGGGCTATGCATGGTTGTAACCATGGGCACACAAAGAGCTCAAACAACTATAGAAACAAGATAATAAATAGTAGTGATAACAACAAGAATAATTTCACAATTGGGCAATAAAGGCCACTTAGGATGCATTAAACCTAGAAATAATTTCACATAAGAAGGCATAAATCATAAAAATAGGGAAACCTAGTACATGTCACAAGACAAGAAAGGAACTCAGGCCGCATTGTCATATGTTCAAAAAACATCTAATTTACCTAAGCTTCTACCAAATCATGTTGCCCAAAAAATTTCTAGCAAACTCAAATAGTTTTGCACCATTATTTACACTTTAAATACCTCTAAATTAATTAAATAGTATTGTAAATTGATCCCTATGTCACTTTTGGATTTGATATAATAGCATCAAGATCAAACATCTCATGCTCAAACAAGATATGTCATTCTTTCAGCCATGTGCTAGTATTGTCCTAGTTAAAAAATGAAATCTTATGTTCATGATATATGTAATCAAGCATAATGAGGAAGTAAGAAGGAACTCATAATGTAGATAATAACACATGTATACCACTTGGAGGGATGCCCTCTAAGATATATTTCCATGTGAGCAGTTACTGTAACTCCTTCCATTATCATACAATGTTTTGTGAATGTCATGCAATCAAGCTCATCCCTATAAACTCAAGAAACTACCCATGTGTGTAAAGAGTAGAAAATAATATGTTATTTAATCATAACCATAATGTGAAACAACATATGTAATGTAGAGTGTTGGCATAATGCAAGTTAATGTGTCCATTTAGGTCCTAGTTTTTGTACAACCTTGTCCCAAACTGAACTTCTGGGTCATACCCAACAAAAGTTTTTATCATGGAACTGCAAATGGTATGGTGTAAGGTCCACTCATCACAACAGATGAGTCATAACTAGACCTATAAATTTATATCCTAGGAGAACATTATGAAATGCATAATCCATGCACTATAAGTAATTCTTAGAACATAGGGTCAATTGATATCTCCTATTTCTTTTGAGTTATGAGTTTCAAACACATAAAAAGTTATGACCTTCTTAACATTCGTTGAGTAGAAATGTGACGATGAAATGAATCATTATTTTTTACGAAACCTTATAGAGGGTGCAATTTAGTTAAATAACCTTAAATCCAAAAAATTAACAAGTCTAAAGGACACAATTCATGGTGAGCATTATGAAGATTGAATATGAGTATAGAATGTGATGTTTTCTATGACCATGTTTCATCAAAACTAATCTTATATTGAAAAATCATCACCATGTAAGTATGAAAATGGGATCATATCATCTATGAAACTTCCTATTTGATGCATTTGACAATCATAAGGACATGTCATCAAGTATGACTCCACATGGCATTCCATCACAGGATTTGCATGTGATGGCCAATTAGGAAGTTTTTCAATAAGTTTATGCTAGGATGAACTGAAAGCACAACATCTACAACTCAGTGAACCTCTTATTCAAATTAGGCCCTAACATACCTTGAGTTTACATGTATGAATCATTTCATGTTCCATTAATCACATATTAATACATTCAAAACTCAATTCACACAACCTAAGCACACTATGACATAGTCTAAGTGAGAACCTGAAATGATGAAATTCAATAGTATCTAAAAGCTATTCTTCAAATAGGATGTGAGTGCCTGAGAAACTCCTTCAAACTATGAAAGTTGTTCATGCTCCAACATATTCTACAAAATCACCATTAATATATACACACTAGTACACCATAGCACCTAGGCTAGCTAGGTCATATGATTCATAGGCTTGCTAAAAATGGCATTTAGTAGGTGAAAAATTCATGGGAACCGAGAAACACATCTCAGAAACTCCTGTCACCATATATGAGTCATGTTATGACTCATACTAATTTATCACACATATTAATATCATTAATGGATCTTATATAACATGATTTATCAATTTCCTTGCATCCACAGGGACATTCATGTCAAATTATTTGAAGAAAACACATCTCAAAAACAAACACGTATGCCTCTGCATACTTTTAGAACTGTTGTTTGGATCTGCACATGACCATCCATTCAAAGTGAATCCCTCACCAGATTTTCAGATCAATAAAGAAGTCAGACATTCAGAGAATCTCAGCATGTTAGAGGATCGATGCAGTCAGCTTCCCTCTTATACAACTATTCTCAACATCTGCAATAAATATTCTCTTAATTCTAAAACTTTAACAGGGAATGAATACCTTGTTTTATTGTCTGAACACACCACTAATAGCAAAAAATTGATCATAGTATAAAATGGTGACACTAAAGTGTTGTATGTGACCTCGTCATTGGTGACTGCAGTATGAGAGGCTATTGATCGCCCTCCATCCTAAGAATATTCATTGCCTCTAACCTCTAAGAAAGAACATTCTGCTAAATTGGATGGATGAATTTTTTACGCTCAATGATTTCCACATTCTTTATTGATTTCCCTCACATGTGGAATCCTTTATTTCTGATAGTGATCATTTTTACAAACTCTTAAAGATACATGCTAGAAAGGCACATTTTTTTATTTTTCATGGGACTGTAGATTCCATGACTTTTGGCTGACAACATCATAAAATTCAATAACACCGAAAATACATCTGTAAGAATCAGATAAGAATGACTTTTGTCGACAACTCAAATTTTAAAAAATCAATAAAATGTAGCATAGAAATTTGTGTAATATTGTCAATTACTATGAAATTTGACAATTTGACATGACAATACCATTAAAAAAGAAGTTTCGACTCTTTTAGATGACCTTGATTCTTTTAACGACATCCTATGACAAAAATAATACAAGGACCCTATATAAATTGAGGAAATATTTTATGTCATGGACTTTCATCCAAATTGAAATTGACAATATTAAGGATGCTAGTATTCTCACCTAATGATTAGAAGGGGTCAAACTTTAGAATCTTGAGAAGCAACAAGATGATACATCATCAAATTTGGAATAGGTAGTAAATTCTTTAGCATGTGCAATCAAGTATATCTCCTAAAAGTTGAATATACTCACTAATAACACCTTTAAATGTGGCCCTCAAAATCAAAATTAGAACTGTTTTACACCTCATGCAAGATGAGATGATAGAGGAAATATACCTATGTTGGGAGAGCCACGTCAGATTATGATAGAAGTATGTACACATACTTGTAGATGCTATATCAGTCGGTGAGAGCAATAATACGAAGGGCATGTTGATCCCTAATAATGAGGATATATTTTCATGGGTCGATGCGAATAATGAATCATATGCATAGAGAAGCTAGTAATGCACATTGCTTTAGAAATGATGAGTGAGGTGCATGGATCAACTTTTAATGCTAATGCGTGAAGAACCACACCCTGTGTGACTTAAATTGGTGTGAGAGCATGAAATTTTCCTTATGGAACGTTTCATGGTAAAGAAAACTCCAAGTGGATTGTACACCATATCAATAACTGAAACTATAAATTCCACTTCTAGTCGAGGATAAATAGACCTAGCCAGACCAAGAATTCCTGTGAGACTGACAGTGCATGCACATAACAAGATTTAATCTTACCATAATCTATATTGAGGATTGCATGCTGATAGTGGATTTATTCCAAGTTCTTATTTCATTATTGTGGAATCCCCAGGTAGGCACATAGTCAGAAACAAATTTATTGGGGAAAGATCCTCAAACATGTGTTGAATAGACTATCATTGATTTGCATCCTCCAATAATGACTTGAGATAAAGCTCATCATAGGACTCTCATAACTGATGGAAACTATGAGATCACTCTGATATTGATTCAAAAAATATAACTTTTTTTAGAATGCTAAATATAAATTTTTATGTAATGGTATCTATAAACATGTAGTATAGAATGTGATAAGGTAACCAGGTTGAATATCTTGCAAACCCTAGTTCGTCAAAGGTCGATAGATTTAAAATCCAGACAAGGTTGAAGTGGTTCATATGTAAAGGTATTGTGTCAAGATAGAAGTCCTGAAACAGTTAAGGAGAATGTGCAACCACATGATGGGAAATGAGGTCCTTTGGGGTCCTTGGGCACTAGGTTAGAGGTTGAGACCAAAAATCAATTCTCTGGGCACAAGGTCTGCTGCAAAACCTTAGAAAGGCTAAACAACATGAGTTCATGAGCATTTCACATGCAGCTATAACTAGTAATTGAATTATTATGTCACTAAAAGTGGGACCTCGTTGTTTCACCTGATTTAGGAAACAAACATTAGGTAAGGCCAAAATACATAAATCGTAAAAATATGATGCAAATGATTTTGAGGCTGGAATGTATAGTAATAATTTCATTAGACTGAGTGAACTTACGATGGGTGAATGCACTACATGTTAGGACTCCATGGGTTTATGTGTGTGTGTTGATAATGCCCCATAGGTGGCTCCATGTCGTACGAGTGTTGCACTATGATAGCCCTTACAAATAAGGGGATGTAGAACAATGTAGTTAGATGTAAGCATGGAAAAATAACTTCCCCTTATGAAGTGTATGCAAAAAATGCAGTCCCTTATCCCTTGAATGCATGTTGAGATGGTTGTTTTATGCTCTTGAGTTTATCCTTGAATGTAACCTTAGGTGATGAAATAGTAGATGCTTAAGTGTTGGTCCTTTATTATGATCACATAAGCTTTATATTTAAATGATTCCCTTGTTAAATTTCTGTAATTAACCACAAAAAGGATGACCTAGTAAAAATAATAGGACCAAAATGGATGAAAAAGGACCCAAAAGATGTGAGTAAAGATACCCAAAGATCTTAGGGGAGCACTTATAAGGGATGGGGGTTACCTAGGGCACTAGCATCCTTTTGGGCATGTCTGGTGTCCAGACTAAAAAGGAAGAAGTGATCAAAGGTTTTTTAGCGTAACTAAGAAAAGGTGTGTAAGCCAAAATACCCAAAAAAAAGAAAGGAAAGAGGCATGAAATACAAGGTGATTCAATTAGTACTTTTCTTTTTACTTAGGAATCATATGAATAGTAGTATGTGAAGTCAAGGGACTAGAATGTACCCAAAGTGCATGTGATTTAGTGTCTACAATTTTCCCCCATTTTATGTTGTTGAGAGAATAGTCTTGATAGCATAAATAGATAAGAGATGTGTACCTGATAACCATGTAGATCAATGGAGAAAAGCATGTCGATGAGACAAGAAAAGTGTGGACTGATAAAAAGTGAAGTGTGAAGCTAGAGAAGAGAAAAAGTGAATGTGATGACCCTAGGGGTGAAAAAATATGTGTAGATGTCATGTTACTACATATTTTTGATGTTAGCTCATTGATGTTTGATGATGTTTGACTACTGCTTCCCATAAGGATGGACCTGACAAAAGAGAAGAGCTAAATGAAGTATTCAAATATGTGTATATGAAAAATGTGTGATCCAAATATGTAAAAAGTGTGTAAAAAGTATGTGAAAATGTGAAAAAGGAACATGTGCACTGATTTGTATGAGTCAAAGTGATAGAAAGGATCCTAAAATTGTTGTAAAATGAATTTTTTAGGTGATCTCACGCTGCCAATTGCGTAAGTGGAAGTGTGAGTTTTTGGGGACGATCTCATGCCTATAGAAAAGGTGTAGGGAGAAAAGTCTATTGTTATTCCTCTAACCTTTGACTACCCTTCCAAAGTATATCACCACTGCAAATGGTGTTGTAAAATCCTACCTTCAAAGATTAAGCTATTGATCCAATGCAAAAATAGAAAATGAAGGTGTAATGCATGCATGTCGAGTGAAAAGATTATTTTCTATTTATAAAATCCAGATTTTGTTAAGTCTTGTTGAATAGTGTTCCTAAAAAAATGAGGTGCTAAATAATTGAATGTGTTTGTTCACAAGTGCATCCATTTATCATAGGCACCCAAGCATATTATTTCCTAGTAGGTTTGAAGGTGTCTATGTTAATGTTGAGGACCCTAAGTCATATTTTGTGCCTTGGTTTGATGAAAAATGATCATGTTTAAGCAGGTACTGAACTTTGTGTAGAAATACAATTCCTAGATAATTTATGGGGTGACTGATTCATTAAAGAATGATCCCCCCTCATTTTTGGTTCTGTAACATCAATAGGAGTATGTGTGGTAGTAGTTGAGGTGTGATTGTTAGTGTGAAAGAATACCCTAAGGAAAGATGGAATGTGCTTTAAAAATTTAAGGCATCATTTTAAACCAAAGTGGCTGTTAGAAATAATTGTTAGTGTTTTACAAAAATCATGTATATGAAGCTAGAAACAAACATTGTAAGCTAGATGTCGTAAATGATAATAAGGTGAAGAAGACAACTGATACCATGAATGTTTCAAACATGGGCCCCTAATTTATTGGCTAAGTACAAAGAAGTGCGTAGGGCAAAAAACCTACTTAAAGAAGGGTGTGCACAGGAGAAAGTACGTAAGGAAGGGTTCTAGGAATGTTTTAGTAGAAAAAGTTGGCGCAATAGCACAAGGCTTTTGGAACTTAGACATATTTTTCATATCAGGAAGCACATGAGAAAAGCGTTACCTGACTGTGCATGCGAAGTGGATAAGGTGCCATCCTGGTGACTATAGGCCTAAAAAGGAATATACCTTATGCGATGGAAGTGGATTCTAGAAGGCCATCATTACAAAGAGTGGAGAGCTCTGTGCCAGAAGAAGCATGCTCCATGTTTACCACCTTGGACACTTGATCACTAATTTGAAACTTTTAGAAGCCATGAAGGTGTTGATGAAAGGCTATAAATACAAGCATTGGTAGAAGAAAAAAGAGAGATGTAAAGAAACATAAAAAATTAGAGAGAGAAGATGAGAGGTGAAGCTCTAAATCTTATAATGAAGAGATTTATGGACTGGGCTAGGAGATCTATAGGAAGAATGATGTATCTTAAGGGATGGGTACTGTATTCAAACCTATTTTACCATTGTAAGGGACGTAAGTTCAATCTTGCTACATGGTTCTAATCTACACTATCATGAGGGTCTGTTATGACTCAATGGAGATGTAATGTGATTACTGGACATGTTCAAATATGAATATATCTAGTTCTTGTAGTTCCCCCTACATATCTCTTTTTTTATGTCATTTTGTTTCCTATGAATGAGTAATCATTATGCATCCCTTTTTGCCTCATGGTTCAGATCTATCTTTTGTCAATGTGCTTCTTTTCTGGATACATTAGTGTAGCATCTACTCCTAGTTAGAGTTGAATAATGAGTTTCTTTTCTAAACTTTCAAATGATTACTAGATGTGCATCTATGCTATGCATTCTACAACTCACATAAAATAGAGACTCAGTGCATGCGCATGCCTCGAGTGAGCACCCAACACCCACTGGGTGATAGGCCAGCATGGGATTGTCCTTATTTGTTAAGGGGTATAAAAATTAACTACATCTTGGTTCCGTTGTTAGGACCTCTTTTTGAAGTTGTTGATTAAGAAATGACATGCATATTTGTATTTGATTGTGTGATGATAGAGTGTTTGACCTTGGAAAGTGTTGAAACATGGTTCAATCAGCACTGAGGATGAGTTTTTTGAGAGATTCAACACTGGACCTGAGTTTGATGCACTTGATGGGTAGAAGAGAACCTCTACTATGAGTTGTATGAAAATTTCTTCTATTTGTTTTCAAGTAGAGTTGTATGAATGGCTTTCAGCATATGAATCTAGATAAGATGATTGGTACTATAGACCACCATATGGACCCAAGATGATTACTAGAGGCTGCAAGATTTAGATTTAACATGGACTCATGTTATTGGATCATTGGTGGAAATAGTGTTGGCTAGCTACACTCTATGAATATGCCATTTCATACGTATTATTGTCCTAGAAGTTGTGAGTTTGAGTTTTTAAGGGAAAAGGATCATTTTTACATGTTATTCCTTTGGCTATGAAGATCTTATTCATTACTTTGAGTTTAGAGATTTCCAATGGCCAATAAACCCTTAAATTGAGTTTTAGGGAGGAAGCTAGGGTGGAGGAAGATGGAAGACATTACAGCTGAAAAGGAAAGGGAGGAGAGATGACTCAAGTATAGTGAAGCGTGTGAAAGGGAGATTTTAGAATTAATGAAGGTTGCAAGTGTGATGGATCTATGGAGGAAGACATGTTGTGAGGAAGGATTTGAGGTTCATTTGTAGAGGATGTGGAACCTAAGTAGTCTATACTACCCCATCTTGGTTCAGGGAGAGAGACCCCTTCAGATTGATGAGATTTCATCATGGGATAAAGGGAGTCGTTGTGCGCATCTAAACCCACCTAGTGACCAAACCTTAGCGGTTGGTTTTCCGGATCAAGGGAAAAGTGTTGCTAACCCAAGTTTGTATTGGTGGGAGTGACCAATCTATGCCAGGAGATATAACCTCATTTGAAACTTCTATGGCTGCACATACCATTCCATATGTTTAGAGGAATTTTTGGGAAAGAGTAAATACACAAGGTTTGGGAAATGCATCCCAAGTGGCACATGACACACATTGGCATTGGAATGATCTCACACACCATTGGCATGTAGTTTAGTTCAGGACAATGGCGAACACAAGGTGCAACCACTTTAGGCCCATTAGTAACTATAGGAGGGGATCTGGAGGTGGAACTAGTGGATCAAGAGGCACAAACCTGTGGATGGATCACAGAGGAAACCAAGGCTCTATATTAGGAAACAAGGGCCTCAACCACCTCCTTGAAGTAATCTTTGAAATGTCTTTACACTTGTGAGATGACCAAGGGTATAAAATATGTTGTGGAGCATGTGCACAAGTGTGAGTTGCTATGGCATGCGAAAGGGATCACAACCTCAAAACAGAAGGCCAGTCAATTTACAATGATGTTGCAAGGGTGTGCACATAGCTGGTATAGGAAGTATGACCCCCATTAGATGGTGGACAGACTACACTGTGTGAAAAATTTCTTTGTAGTCAGAATTCCACATCCCTGAGTTTGAGTAGAAGAGCATCAATTCTCTAAAGGAGATTCAACAGGGAATGGCAAGAGAGTGTGCGAGTATGATGCATGGTTTAAAACTCTCTTGTCAAAGTTTTCATATGACATTCACCTTTCACAGCATGCTCAATGGTTTGTTGGAGGGTTGATAACACCATTTAGGAGGGCATTGTCACATAAGACATTTCACAACCCATGCGAGGCTTAGAAGCTTGCCTCATGCGCTAGAAGTTAGTTGGGAGTGTTGATACTGGTGTTAGTCCTTTTCTGGAGGATCAAATCACTACTATGGCTAAGGAGCTAGAAAATTTATCTACAACTTAGCCCATGAGAATCACAATGGAATGTGGTGTACAAATTGTGAAGTGGAAGGGCATGCACAAAGTATAGTTTCCCTAGAAATTCGGTACGCAGCTATAGCGGTGGACTGTATAAGATTTTTCATGGGGACCATGATGCAAGTAGGTGTCCCTCTATTACAACATGCAATCCATAAGAATGTTCTTGCTACTTACATATTAAGGATCACCTCTATGACCCATGATACTAGGAAATGTAGAATTGATTAATAGATCCATGAAGTATTGATCATGGTGTAAGCAAACTAGTCTTGCAATAGTTAAAGGATGATGATCACCATTATGAATAAGATGGATAGCAGCATGGAATTTGTTTGATTTGGAGATTTTTGTGGTCATGGTAACCACAAAGGAGGAAGAAGTGAGTTCCCTATGAGGAACCTTGTTAATTGCAGATCTACAGAACACTACAAGCGTGAATGCTTTTTATTGCAGTGCTCTTGGTGCGGAAAGAAGAACAAGTATGAGGAGTTCTCTGAGTTTTTCTGAGTACATGAGCCAACAACATTGGAAAGACAATGGGCACCATGATGGTGAGCATAAAGAATGTCTTGACACAGTGGATGCCATTTGTGGCTATGTTAGTCAGGATTAGAACCTATTTTAGGTGACAACAAGCAGAAGTATACGTGCGCAAAGGAAGTACCAAGGAAAGAACATCTAGTTTCAAGGGAGGAATGTGGTACATGGGAAATTATTCGGAATTTTCCATCACTAGAAGGAAGTTTATCAAGAGACACATGGATGTCATTCAGGAAGTTTACAGGGAGAAATCTAATGTCTGAAGGAGCAGTCCCAGGTAGCATGTGAGCAAAGGAAGGAATGCTGAGGCCATGTAGAAGGACCTGGATGAGGTCAAGGAAGTATGTAAAATGTTAATCTAAAGAGAATATTATTCCCTTACTGTAGAATGATTTGGCTAACCCAAACAATGCCCCCCTCATTTGGGGTGCATGTGTAGGTTCTTTATGAAACCTTCCCTCCTCACAACCTTGACTATGATAAAGAAATCACCTTGAATGATCATTGATATTTGGATTCTGGTAGATATCCTCATTGATATGGGAGTAGGAGGAATGTTCTCGACATGGATAGCCTAACCAAGGAACATGGGAAAAAAAGAGAATAGTAACCATGTGTTAGTAATAAAAGTGTTGCTAGCATGCAAAAGAAGACAATGTAAAAAGCAAGTGTGAAAACGATAGACTGTGAAAAGATGCAGTTTCACCATTCATGGGGAAGTATCTACATAATGTCACAATAAAAGTCAAGGCTAAAGAGGCCAAAATTTTCATATAATACAAAAAAGACACATGGGCTATTAAACATAAATGCTAACCTTCAGGGATCAACAAATAATAGTAAGTAAGCAGGAAAGGGTGATAGATACCACAGTTGTGATATTTAATGCCTACAAGGAAAATGCTAGACATGAAGCACCTTAGTTAGCATGTTGTGAATGATATCCTGAGGGAAAGTATGTCAAAGCATGTACAGATCAAGAAAAAGGAAAGTAACTGTACTCCGCGTACCCGACCTCCCGAGGTCGTGCCGAGACAGCCGGTGGGGGTAGAATATGCGTGGGATGCAGACAAACTAGTTAGGCAGTCTAATGTCTTCGACACGCACTAATGGAATTTGTGAATCTAAGGCAAAGAAGGCCCTTCTAACTTCGATTGGTGTGATAGATCGATCGGCAAGGATGACTGCTCGAAGGCTCCAATCAATATCGAGCTCTGGCGTGATTCGATCTATGGGTTGTGGAATACGTGGAAAATGACCCGGTATAGTTTCGTATCTTTCTCCGGATAGGGTCATATGGTGAATGGTAAATATAATTGACTCTATGGACGATTCTCTGGCCTAGTCCAGAATTCTCTAGCTTCGTTAGCCGCTATATCTAGTAAGGACAATTGTTCGATGATAATAGGTGGAAGTGGAGTGGACTGAAATACTAGTGTGCGTAGGCCAGTGTCTATATCTAATTCTCTTATGGATTCGTTGGGTTGCGGGATTTGTGGATCACAACCGTAGGTTCGTGTTTGTTGTGGGCCAGCTATGGTCATACGTAGAATCAAGTCCTGATTCCTAGTATCCAATAATCATACGCTTTCTCAGCTTCTATGTTTAGAACCAACAGTTGTGCAATCTTCTCAGAATACCTCACAGGCGTTCTCGCAACCTGGATTCTTAAGCTGGTATCTATATCTACGAGGGTGTCTCCAGCGTCTGGCTGTGGAACTAAAGGATCACACCCGAATGTTTGTTCTCTTTCAAACCCTTCTACAGTCATGTGGATGTTTTTCTAGGGTAATCTGTAGTTTGGCTGACTTGACCAAAATGCATGTGCCTGGTCGTCTTCTATGTTTAATCCTCTTAACTGAGATCTGACCTGTTGGAAGTCTGCTGTTGTTTGGAAGACCCGGATTCTAAGATTCTGGTCAATATCAGTTATTGCTGTTGTGAGATTGGGTTGAGGCACGATTGGCTCGAAAATGTATTCTCTGGGCTCCCTAGGTCCCGTAATAGTCATACGAAAGCAATAATATAGACAAACTGCAATAAAGTGAACTCTAAGTATATGAAACGTATTTATAGCATATATGACTTCTTTTTGTATTTTCTGATGATTTATATGAATTTAAGAAAGCAGCTATTTAAAATATTTAGAATTTGACAACTAAACTAATAATTTAAAACAAACAAAATAGCCGAGTGTAGCTATTTGTCTGTGTAATTTGTATATCTATTCTAAACAATGAAATAACTAATCTATTTGCAAGATTCTCGATCCTACCTCAGAAGTGAGGAATGAATCATAGTTTCTCAGAAACTATCAATCCCCACAGCTTCCCTGGCAATATCGAGAATAGAATTTACTGAAATAAAGTGATTAACTACTCTATTTGATATGATTCTAACTAGAACTTTGAAAGCTAGAACCTGGATTCCGCAGAACAGTGGCGAATCCGATGGTATGCGTGATCTTGTCCCCTCAGTATGATCTCTTCGTTCTTTGTGCTCACGTAGATCCAGAAAAGCGTGTAATGCTTGCATCAACAGGAATAGGTGTTGGAACAAGGGAAAACCTTCAGAATGCAGACAGAATAGAACGCGGATAGGAGAGGGATAGCGCAAGAGTACAGAGCTTGGCTTATGCAATTCCTAGCGGGATCTATTGCGAATCATGCAACATAATGCGTCCAGAACCTGAAACTATCCTGTTTGAAGAGCAAAACCTGCAACTTTAATGGCTTCCTAAGCTATTCTACTCTAATGGATTAGATAAAACAGCAACACTGTTTGCACAAGCTGGATATGTGGCTTACCAACAGCTGGACAATGCTAACCAAGCATGAAATGAATTATACTATCAATCCTAAGCAAACTAACAGACCAAGTGGCTTACCAAACCACTGAAAATGAGAAGACTCTAACAAGGAAATGGTGGCCATTTGCCTCAGCACAAGCTATGCATTTATAGGAATTCAATCACCCAAAGATCAAAACCAAACTGAACTCCTAAACAATAAACAAAGGAAAAACACTATTCCAGGGGACCAAAAACATAAATGCATGCTCAAGTCGGCAAGGAAAAGCTGGTGAATCGTGATATTTCACGCGAGTCACGTCAAAAGAACGTTCTGGAAAACGCGCACAGGACCGCCGCTCTGAGCAGGGCGGCGGTTACAGGACCGCCGCCCTGATCAGGGCGGCGGTCACAGACCGCCGCCCTGCAGGGCGGCGGTTTCGTCACTGAAGATCAAAGGCCAAGGAAAGAGGGAAAAAGGGGAAAACAAAGGGCGCGGGGGCTAAGCGGGGCATGCGGGATGTTAACGCATACTCCGAGGGCTTTTCTGGATCCCGAACACCTTGCGAGGAGACCTGTATCATCATTGGGGCACTTATTACGCTGTTCCGCAGTACAGTACCTTACAATTTTGGGTACGTACATATTGCCCCCTCGGAGAAGCGTTTTAGCCATGAAGAGGCATAAAACGGTGGGTCCGAGTATGGCAGTCCCGAAATGGGGAGTTAGAAGTTATACCTTACACGTCCGTGTGTTGAAATTACGCCATCCAAAATTCCCGCTATCTGCAAGACGAAAGTAGAACTCAAGTGCAGATAGATACAATAATTTGGAAAATAAACGCTAAAATAATAGGGAATGAGAACGTACCATTCGTGCGGGGATAGAAACTTACCTCCATCAGCGCTCCAAACCTGTGAAAAGTCATTTTAAAATGAAACAGAGTGATATATATATGAAAGTGGGCCCATTTTCCTATTCATTTGTGCGAGTTGATTTGATTGTTTTTGAGCTCTGGGACCCACGGCGACGGTTTCTTGCGTGAGTATAGTCAAAACGTCCGCAGTGAGATTGTGATCATGCCTCCACGCGCGGAACTTCGCCCTGCTAGATCACAGGTTGGTTTTCTTCAATTTTGTGTTTTTCCCCCTTTAAATTTGAAATGTTAAATTTGTCGTAATGGGGGGGTTATTTTTGAAAATGTTAGGTTCAAAAGGTCCACCTAGGGGGGGCGCCTACTGGGTAGGCTCCATTTTTAGGTTAAATGGTCTTTTTTTACTTATTTTGGGCTTTTTGGGATTAGAAACCCGCGCGGGTTTTCGGACCGCGACCGCCGCCCTGGCCAAGGCGGCGGTTACGCGACCGCCGCCCTGTTCAGGGCGGCGGTTACACGACCGCCGCCTTTAAGGCGGCGGTTACAAAACCGCCTCCCTGCTCAGGCGGCGGTTTTGCACAGAATGCAAAAGAACTTATTTTTGAGATTATGCTTGTACATTTTTGCACTTCTACGCATTTTTATGACTCTCTCGGTATTGTTCAGATACTAACTTGCTCTGTTTTGTGTGTTTTTGGGTGTATGCAGGCGAGGGAGGAATACATCAGATGGAGCCGAGAGAGAGAGTGTGACTGGCTGTCAGGGGTACTGGATGCCCTCTCACCAGACGAGGAGGACACACTACAGAGGGCCGGTATACTGCGCATATCGCGCGTCCCACATGTCACACCATCTAGTCACATCCTTTGTGACTTATTTTCATATTGGGACGCAGATCGGAACACTTTCCGACTGCCAGGGGTCCGCGGTGAGTGGACTATCACGTTGGAGGATGTCTACCGTATTTTGGGGGTCCCGATCATCGGGAGGAGACTCACATTAGAGACGGCAGGCTCACGGGCACAGATTGCACAGTGGGCAGGTTACATGGGAGATGCAGCTATCTCCACGGGGTCGAAGAAGGGAGTGAGAGTTCGATCCATCCCTTCTTTGCCTATCCCCATATTTCGACAGGCCATCATGGGGATCCTTGCCTCGAGATTGATCGGGGACAAGGGAGGGGACACTTTGTTATACTGCTGGGCCCCCATCATTGCACAGATAGAGGGGCATGGCCGGATATACGCCTGGGGTGCAGACATTCTGGGGACCACCTACCATGATTTATATAGGGTGGTCCGTTTACAGGGACAGTCATTGAGCCACCCAACTCTAGTCATGAGTTGGGTGTATGAGCATTTTATTCCCTATGGCAGAGGCGTAGAGGTGGCAGATCCTGGGGCTGTGAGGGCAGCCAGATGGTCAGATATGTCGGTGCTTAGAGCACCTCACCAGCCAGTTGCCTCCCTTACCACAGCAGATATGGAGGCGACACCGTACCAGCTTATGGCCGGCATATGGGGCGAGGAGACCCTTACATTGATCTCTTGCTCCACCACAGGGCAGCTCATCGACCGCGTGGGACGGGTGGAGGTACATCCTTTTGGCAGAGTTCCTCAGCAGTTTGGCCTTCCATATGCGGGCATGCTTCCCCCAGTGGCACCAGTTTACAGATCAGTTCGCGAGGCCAGAGGGGGGCCTAGAGGCCGAGGTTGGACAGTGGTCACTCCTGGCATTCCCATTGCAGCCAGGAGGATAGTTCGGGCCAGAGGGAGAGCCGGTGCGCCTCGGGCACCTTTGCTTCAGATTGCTGCGGGTCCTGCTCATAGCAGCGATGACCCTATAGACATTGACTCCGATTCTGAGGAGCTTACAGAGGGAGGGTCGGAGGAGCAGACTGATGATAGCGATCCTGAGTGGCATGACACTCAGGATATTATGCAGGCAGAGAGGGCCGAGGAGAGCGCAGAGAGGGACACTCTAGTTTCAGAGGAGCCACTCTCCCAGAGCCATGGTGGAGAGGATGAGTCCGTTGTGGGGCGTCATGTTGCTCCTACTACAGGAGCAGCCCCTCAGTCGGCAGCGGCATCCGCGGCGGGTGCTGGCCCTAGTGACCCATCTTGGAGGCCCGGTGATCCGAGTAAGTTATCCTTTCTTCCTTTCAATGTTTGTTTAATTTAGGATTTGTTATCTCTCCTTGTGTTTTTATCTTGTATATTTTAGCCTCTTTCCTAGTTTCTAATTCTTTTTTCTCCTTTGTTTGCAGAGACTGTCGATGAGTGGCGGGATCTGATCCGCAGGGTATGCACTGATTCCCTGATGATCCCCATGGATAAGACCCGTGCGGAGCTATCTGTAGATGCCGGGGAGCCTTCAGCAGCCGGCAGGCATACCGACGTCTTCGCTCCCATTTGGCACGTGGCCAGGATGGTGTCGACTCTCCGTACAGAGTTGGCGGGCTATAGGACAGCTGAGCGTCTTATGAGGAGCCACTCTCATGGTGAGACCGCGGCTGCTCCTCGGGACCCTGAGCCCTCCGTTCATTCAGAGCGTCAGCGTAGCCGGAGTCCTAGGCGAGGGCGCGCACCTTCGGAGGGGTCGCGTAGGGGTTGAGAGGCCACTTGGCCCTTGTGTATTTGGTACTATAGATTCTTTTGTATATCACGGGCTCTTTGAGCGTTTTGACCATGCCTAGTGCATGATGGCATTGTATATAAACATTGATTATTTATATATATGCATTCATTTTTGGATCAAAAGCTTGTCACTCATGTTTTCCCTTTCTATTTCCAGTTTCCTTGTGTATACTACGATGTATGGTTTATATGCTTTCTAGAATGTATGCAATGGAAAACAGATGATGCAAATGTTTGCTTTCTTTTTGTGTTTCATGATGCTGATACATGATATTGTAGATATATTGTGATCTTGAATCTTAGCTTCTGTGAGCAATTTGGATACCTCATGTTTGTTTTGGCAAAGTGATGAAAATAACCAGTATGATGAACAGATTAACTTGCCCCACTCCTAACTCCACGCAACTAGTAAGATGCGAGGGCTTATCACCAAGAGCCAAGAAGGGTGCAAGTTATGAAATATGGTGAAATGACAGTGATGAAAGACAGACAAAGCTTTGGCGGAACCAAATTGGAAGCTACAAGCCGACTCCACCCGAGTGACTTCATAGTTTTGGATGCAACTTGCTTTGCGGTTTATCTAGACTTAGACCCGTAGATGGCCACATAGTAGACAAAATCTGGGTTTTTAGGATTTTAACTCTCTTGGGATTTTGAACATCTGATTCATTCGTTTTTGACTCAAAGTTTGAATTTGAATTTTTGCATATGACCATTTGTAACGTTTATTTGTCAAGAGGACCCCCTACACTTTGCCCCACGCTACTAGTAAGAAGCGTGGGTTTATCACCGTGGGCAAAGCATAGGTGAGTAAGGGCATTTCCATCCTTTCCCAACCCTACGTCACTAGTAAGAGACGCAAGCTCATCACCGAAGGTTGGTGGGGCAAGGAAATGTGTAAAAATAAAATTTTCTGTTTAATCACTTTTTGATTTGTTTATTTGAGTAAAATGTCAGTATGTGCTTATTCCCAAAGAGATGTGTATATGGGATAGATGTGACACCATGAAGCTTCTAGAAGAGACCATAGGCAAGACACCTATCCTAAGAAGAAATCAAAGCGAGAATAAACTTGCAGATCTTGGTATGGTTACCGTTAAGACTTCGTCATGTCTGATTTTATTTGATAAAAGATTCTGAGATGATTCGATGATTCATGAAAATGGAGAGATATGATTAGAAAGTTTTATGCCAACAACATCATGAGTTTGTAATGAATTGCTTTGAGAATAGATTCCTTGATCACAATTTATGTAAGAAACAAGTGGACAAAATGATCTTAATCTATATGAAAATGCAATGTAGATAGTTATATAAGTAGCGTTAGCTGCTTATGCGTAGAAACGTTTGAGGTGCAGGGAATTGACTGTTTCGCCAAACTCCTCACCTTCTAGCATACATAAGAGGTATGCACCATTTCCATAGTCCTTCATGACTCGGTATGGGCCCAACCATTTGGGCCGGAATTTCCTTCCTTCGCCGGTCTTCTTGTCGATCCGGTTGTCCAGTCTTAGAACGGGATCACCTTTCATATATGTCACATTCATAGACCTTCTTGTTATACTGCCGGCACATCCGGTCAGCATAAGCTCTATGCCGCTGTTCAGCATCTAACCTAGTTTCATCTAGGCTTTCTAGTTGGGAAAGACGTGCTTCTCTGTAAGCGTCTTCATCCAGAATCCCTTGTAGTGAAATGCGGAGACTGGGTATTTCGACCTCAAGTGGGAGAACTGCTTCTGCCCCAAATACCAGCGAGAAAGGAGTTGCTCCCGTTGGTGTTCTTATTGAGGTTCGGTGGGCCCACAAGGCCAGATATAACTTCAAATGCCAATCTCGTTTGTTTTCTTTCACCGTTTTAAGGAGAATGGCTTTCAGTGTCTTGTTTGTTGCTTCAGCCTGCCCGTTGGCTTGGGGATAATACAAGGAAGCCGTATGATGGCTTATTTTAAATTTATTGCATAGCTCATGAACCTCTTCATTCTTAAAAGAAGTTCCATTATCAGAGATAATGATTTGTGGGATACCGTACCTGCAAATGATTTGGTTCAAAATGAACTTGGCAATCACAGAACCAGGTACAGTAGTAAGAGGCATGGCCTCCACCCATTTGGTAAAATATTCAGTGGCCGTGATTATAAAATTATGGCCGTCTGTGGATGAGGGAGAGAATTTCCCTATTAAGTCTAGACCCCATGTAGAAAAGGGCCATGGAGTTGCGATTGGTTGTAGAGCTTGTGCTGGCATGTGGATCTCGTGGGAGAATTCTTGGCACTTATGACACCTGCGTACAAACTCTGTCACGTCATGTTCCAGAGTGGGCCAAAAATAGCCCATTCGATGTATTTTTCGAGCGGTGGCATGGCCACCGAAGTGGCCTCCACATATACCGCTGTGAGATTCATGGAGAATCCTCTTGGACTCTTCTGTGTCAACACACCTTAAGAGCATTCCATCGAATGCTTTTCGATAGAGCACCTGCTCTATAATGACATATTTAGCTACGATTATGCGTAACCGCCTTCTTTGTTACGGTGTAACTGCCTCCGGGTACGTATGGTCTATGATATAATTAATGATATCAGTGTACCAAGGACACTCAGAGATAGCGGGTCGAGTTTTGATGTAGTATACGCATTCATCTGGAAAGTCTAAATCTACTAAATCACCTCCGTCTAATGGGTTGTCAGCTAACCAATCCGCAATGATTTGTCCTTTAACCGACTTCTGATTTACAAATGTTAATTCGAACTCTCCCATTAAGGTTATAAAACATCCAGCCTTTTTAGACAAGGACCCTTGTGTGAGAAAAGTCCGTAAATGGTCCGTTTTTACCATGACCTTCGTTTCTTGATTCAGCATATAATGTCTTAGGCGTTTAGTAGCAAAGACTATGGCAAGGCATTCTCGTTCTTGCCTGTGTATAGCGTGTTTCATAGTCGAGCAGCGTTCGGCTAATGAAATAAATCACACGTTCTCTCTTGTTATCGTCTTCTTGGGCCAACATACAGGCCAGCGAGACATTGGTAGCTCGTGAATATAGAATTAACGGGTGATCTAGCTTAGGTGGCATTAGCGTAGGTGGCGATAAAAGGAAACGCTTAACTGCATCAAAAGCTTCATTGCAATCTTCGGTCCAATCAAGGCTATAGTCTTTCTTGAGTAAATTGTTGATTGGATGAACGGCGAAGCTTAAGTCCGGGATAAATCTCCGGATTGCACCTAGCTTTCCGAGAAATGATCTGATTCCAGATTCACTGGAAGGTGGGACCATTTTGAGGACAGCCTGAATTTTGGTTGGATCAACATCAATTCCTCGTGACGATATGATGTAACCTAGGAGCTTTCCTCCTGTTACACCAAAGACGCATTTCTCTAGATTTAGCGTGACTCCGTATTCTATTAGACGTGAAAGAATGACGCGGAGTACTTCGGGATGGTCACAACGCTTCTTGGCTTTAGCCAATAAGTCATCTACGTAAGATTCCACGATTTTATGAATTAGATCATGAAATATGTATGTCATGGCCCGCTGGTACGTAGCACCGGCGTTCTTGAGACCGAATGGCATAACAGCGTAGCAATAGGTTCCCCAAGGAGTTATAAACGTGGTTTTAGCTTGATCTTGCTCAGATATTCTGATTTGATTGTATCCCGAGAATCCATCCATAAGAGACAAGAGTTCAAAACCAGCTGTTGCATCAACAATAACATCTATGGATGGTAATGGGAAGTCGTCCTTAGGACACACTTTGTTGATATCTCGAAAATCTATGCAGATGCGTATCTTTCCATTCTTCTTGAGAACGGGAACGATGTTAGATACCCATTGGGAGTAGTCAACTGGCTTGATGAATCCTACCTGAAGGAGTTTTATTACCTCCTCTTTTACCATGAGAGCTACTTTGGGTTTCATAGGTCTTCATTTTTGTTTAACTGGATTTGCATCTGATTTAGTGACGAGGTTGTGCACCGCAATATGGGGTGCGACTCCTGTCATCTCCTTATAATTAAATGCAAACACCTTCTGATGTTCTTTGAGAATCTGAGTATGTATTTCCACTTCTTCTGGCGTTAATGAAGATCCTAGTTTTAAAATTCTTGGCTCATCTTCCATTCCGATGTTGACATCGATTGTTTCTTCGATCAAAGAGGCGTTACCCTCTTCGAACTCAGGTGGTGCTGGAGGTAAATCTAAATCATCCCCATTTTCTACTGCGTATATGCTAGGTTCCATTTGTGAGGGAAGATCCATTACGGGATTTCCGAAGTAGGAAGACGAATGTGGAATCAAGGATAAATCTAGCATGTGATAGGAGAGATGTAGTGCTGCATAGGCATTTAAGTAATCCAAGGTGGCCATATCACTATCAATATGGTCTAGGACGGTAGATTCACTTCCGCTTGAAAGAGGATTTGTCATTATTTTTATCAATGGTTCGTCACGAATGGACACTGTGAAGTGGGTATCTTCTAACTCATTGCTTGGAGTAAAACGTGATGCTGAAGTTGCTATTGAGTCGGCGAGAAGATTTTTCTCTCGCGGGATTGCTTCAATAGATATGAAGTTGAATGCCTTACTTAAATCTAATACGGCATTTTTGTAAAGCTGCAAGTGTTCGGCTTTAGTTTCATATACTTCAGAAACTTGATTTGTCACTAATTGCGAGTCTCCCAAGACTCTGATGTTATCAATACCAATTCTTTTGGCTAAGGTAAGGCCAAGGAGGAGGGCTTCGTACTCAGCGCCGTTGTTTGTGCATTCAAAGTTTAATTTAAAAGCGAATGGGAGGACTTTCTCCTCGGGTGAAGTAAGAATTATACCTGCCCCCGCTCCATAACGGCATTTAGCTCCATCGAAATGGAGAGTCCAATACTTAGCCGGGAGTATAGATGTTGGGGTATCTGCTGCGTTTGCGCACTCTACTTCTACCATACAGAGGTCCTCTGCTGGAAAGGAACCAACACCTAGGGAAAATCCTATGCCTACTGAATCAAATGGTAAGAACATTGGTGAATCTTGTTCTATCAACTCAACGATTTTCACAGTAGTCCCTAATGATACTGTTTCTTTAGTTTTATCTTTAGGGGTTGGAATTGTTTTGGCTATGCTGGTAGTTTCAAGATCCGTCGTAGGTACCAAATTTTCCTCTGGTTTTGGGTCAGTGGGTTTATTAAGTTGGTTTGTTGGCAGTTCAAATTCTGAGTGCACCCCTGGTCTTTTCTTTAAATCAGCTAGGTGCAAATCAAAAGGTTTTGGATCGCCTTTGGCTACAAATACCTTTCCTAGATGCAAGAATCTTACTTCTTGAAATAGCGTAGAAGGGATTGCCTTCATGCGGTGTATCCATGGTCGGCCGAGGATCATATTATAATTAGTTTCCCGATCTATAATATAAAACTCAGTCAGGATTGTTTTGGGTCCTAAGGTGACCGGCAGTATTATAGTTCCTATCGAAGTGGCTTTAAGGCTATCATAGCCTCTCAATGTATTTCGAGTAGTGGAACAATTTGTTTCCCCATATCCCAGTTTTTGGAGGAAAGAGAAAGGGACTATGTTAACTGTGGCCCCATCGTCAACCATTGCCCATTTTACATAGTTATTATAAACCCATACTTGTAAGTGTAAGGCTGGATCACCTCGGCGTGCGATCTCAGCATCTGTGGGCATTTTACTTATTTCGAATATGAATTCGACATCCTTGTCCGGCTGCCCCGGAGGGTGGATATCAAAATCTACGTGATTTACTTGTGTTTCAGGAGGTGGAGTGATGTTAATTAGATGGCCTAGACCTAATGCTTCTAAAAGAGCAGCTCTGTGAGGGGGAGAGTTCTTTAGTAAGTCCAAAAATGAAATGTGTGAGAAGGTCTTTGTTAGGTCGCTAATTAAATCATAGGCACCTACGGGTTTTTCTACTATTTGCTGACTCTTATCTGTTTCTGGTAGAGGACTTGGGCTCGGTTGAGAGAAATACTCTCGTGTTCTTGTTATAGCTTCGATAGGTAGTTCAGCGTCTAATTCTACCAAACTAACTATCTTGGGTCTCGATTGAGCTCCTAACTGTGGCGCAACTGATGGATTTAATGAAGTCGAGGCTTCATGATCATTGTTTCCCGTCATTGCACCTTTGTTTGTTCCAGTTGGATTCAGCCTATTGCTATCATGATTTGGGAGTGGATCGTTAAAGATCTTGAGGGGAGCATTCTGAGGGGAAACTACCCCTGCGAGCGTATTTGGTGATGATGAGACGGGATCTACCAAAAACAAATCTGTGAAGAACTGTCTTTGTTCTTCTGGCAAGCGTTGCATAAATTTATTGTAGTCACAGCACATGTTCTAGTATCGTGACCCCAAATTTTATGGAAACCACAATAAGAATTGGGATTGTAATTCCTATTTTGTTGGTTAGGTGTGTATTGTGGCCTAAAATTCTGATCAAACTGTTGCCTATTAGGACTAAAATTTTGGAATTGTTGTTTCTAGTTTTGACTTTGGTTTTGATAACCAAATGAGTTTTGGCTTGGCCCTTGTATGGGATTTCACCATTGTTGTTGTTGTTGTGGATGGTTAAAATCCACTGTATTGATCGTCGGGGTAAAGTTGTTGTTTCGTTGGTTGTTTGTTTGTGACGGAGTATTAACAACATTTACCCTCTTGGGCTGGTCGGTTACCCCATCCGTTGTTACCCCACGATTTTTGTTAAGGATTTTGGGTCCTTGATTGACATTTGTGATAGTTGTAGTGTTTTGAGTGGAGGTGATTAACCTCCCGTTTGTTCCATATGTCTTACGGCCACTATCTATCGCTGCTTGGTCTATTCGAAGAGCGCTCTCAAGTACTTCATCGTAAGTTCTTAGCGGGAACTTCTAGACTTCTTCCTTCACCTCCTTGCTGAGAGAATGAAGGAATAAATCACATAGTTCCATCTGATCCATGTTTGGAGCACTTGCTGAAGAATAAAGAACTGTACGCCACCTCTGGATGAAATGGGCGACAGATTCGTTGTGTTCTTGTTTGATGTGCAAGAATTCCCTGATTCCTGTTCTCAACAGTTTGTTCATGTCAAAGGCTTTGATGAACTCTGACACGAGTTGTTTAAATGAATGTATGGAAGCCTCAGGTATTCTATAATACCAATCGAGAGCAATGCCTTCCAAAGTTTTGGGAAATATTTTAGCAACAACCCCATCCCAAGGGAGTAATTCTCGTATGGCTGTAGCGTAAGCTTTGATATGTGCATTTGGATCTCCCTCACCCTTGAACTTGGGTAGATCAGGAAGAGGTCTTGGAAGCATGACGCTTCGTATGGTGAAGTCTAAGGGTTCCTTTAGATATTTTGAATAAGTCCCTATCGCATAGCTTTCGACCATTGATGGTGGTTGCTGAGGGAGTGATGGTGGGATAGGTTGTTGATACGGTGCAGCGTATGCGTTGGCAGGGGCATAAGGAGGTCCCTGCGTTTGAGCAAACATGCCAGGAGAGGAGAAAATATCTCCTTGTGGTGATTTGGAGTACATGTTTAAGTATGACGGGGTATTGTCAAGGAATGGATTGTTTGACACTAGACCGGGAGGAATAGTGTTAGAGATGATGGGCCTTGTTGGCGTTTGTTGTGGATAGTGAGGCGGCATGCCTAATGTGCCTACTCCTGTGAGGAGATCTACTTGGCCAGAGTGGTATGGAGGATTGGAACTTCCTGTTTGTATGAACGGAGAATTTTGACTTGCTTGAGCCAGTTCTAACCCTCTCACTTTTTCTACTAACGTTGAAATGACTTCATTTGGTGAAGTCACGGTGTTTTGTCTGAGCGGCATTTGTTGTATACCCTGGTGTTGTATAGGTACGTGATATCCTATCATAAACTGATCGCTATCTTGCCAAGTTTCTCCGAGAGTATTTCCTATATGCAGTGGTATAGAGGTATTTTCTTGAAAAGAGATCTCAGGTTGTATTTGTAAACCTCCTATAGGTGGGTACATACCCTGAGAATGTTGTTCACTCCTAGGATAACGTATTGACTGTCCATCATCTAAGACCAGGTATGGATCTGATTGTCTACTAATTTGTGGTCTAAGTAGCATTTGAGGAGATGAACCAGATTCTCCAGTAAACGTCATATTGTTTGAGCCTGAAGGCTCTGTTTGTTGCATTCGAGGGGGTTGATCTAACTCCTCAGTTTGAAAAGACGAACTATATCTAATTCTTGGGGTTTGTGTTGACAACTGATTAGTTGAATAGTTGTCACCCCATACTGAGAGCGAGGGTGATGATTGCCTATTCTGTTGGGCGTAGTATGCCTCAAGACCCAAGAGGGGTCTACCATATGCATCGAATCCCGACATATTCGGGGGGTATATGAATACCCGTAGAATAATGGGAAGGAGTGAAGGTGATTGAAATGAGATGAAACTTCTCAAAGAGAAGGTGAAACAGTTGTTTGTTTCACGTTGGGTTCACCAATTTTGTATGCCAGAAAAGTGACAGGCGAGCGTGAGAATCTACAAGTAACTCTTCCGCGTACCCGACCTCTCGAGGTCGTGCCGAGACAGCCGGTGGGGGTAGAATATGCATGGGATGCAGACAAACTAGTTAGGCAGTCTAATGTCTTCGACACGCACTAGTGGAATTTGTGAATCTAAGGCAAAGAAGGCCCTTCTAACTTGGACTGGTGTGATAGATCGATCGGCAAGGATGACTGCTCGAAGGCTCCAATCAATATCGAGCTCTGGCGTGATTCGATCTATGGGTTGTGGAATACATGGAAAATGACCCGGTATAGTTTCGTATCTTTCTCCGGATAGGGTCATATGGTGAATGGTAAATATAATTGACTCTATGGACGATTCTCTGGCCTAGTCCAGAATTCTCTAGCTTTGTTAGCAGCTATATCTAGTAAGGACAATTATTCGATGATAATAGGTGGAAGTGGAGTGGACTGAAATACTAGTGTGCATAGGCCAGTGTCTATATCTAATTCTCTTATGGATTCGTTGGGTTGCGGGATTTGTGGATCACAACCGTAGGTTCGTGTTTGTTGTGGGCCAGCTATGGTCATACGTAGAATCAAGTCCTGATTCCTAGTATCCAATAATCATACGCTTTCTCAGCTTCTATGTTTAGAACCAACAGTTGTGCAATCTTCTTAGAATACCTCACAGGCGTTCTCGCAACCTGGATTCTTAAGCTGGTATCTATATCTACGAGGGTGTCTCCAGCGTCTGGCTGTGGAACTAAAGGATGACACCTGAATGTTTGTTCTCTTTCAAACCCTTCTACAGTCATGTAGATGTTTTTCTAGGGTGATCTGTAGTTTGGCTGACTTGACCAAAATGCATATGCCTGGTCCTCTTCTATGTTTAATCCTCTTAACTGAGATCTGACCTGTTGGAAGTCTGTTGTTGTTTGGAAGACCCGGATTCTAAGATTCTGGTCAATATCAGTTATTGTTGTTGTGAGATTGGGTTGAGGCATGATTGGCTCGAAAATGTATTCTCTGGGCTCCCTAGGTCCCGTAATAGTCATACGAAAGAAATAATATAGACAAACTGCAATAAAGTGAACTCTAAGTATATGAAACGTATTTATAGCATATATGACTTCTTTTTGTATTTTCTGATGATTTATATGAATTTAAGAAAGCAGCTATTTAAAATATTTAGAATTTGACAACTAAACTAATAATTTAAAACAAAAAAAATAGCCGAGTGTAGCTATTTGTCTGTGCAATTTGTATATCTATTCTAAACAATGAAATAACTAATCTATTTGCAAGATTCTCGATCCTACCTCAGAAGTGGGGAATGAATTATAGTTTCTTAGAAACTATCAATCCCCATAGGTTCCTTGGCAATATCAAGAATAGAATTTACTGAAATAAAGTGATTAACTACTCTATTTGATATGATTCTAACTAGAACTTTGAAAGCTAGAACCTGGATTCCACAGAACAGTGGCGAATCCGATGGTGTGTGTGATCTTGTCCCCTCAGTATGATCTCTTCGTTCTTTGTGCTCACGTAGATCCAGAAAAGCGTGTAATGCTTGCATCAACAGGAATAGGTGTTGGAACAAGGGACAACCTTCAGAATGCAGACATAATAGAATGCGGATAGGAGAGGGATAGCGCAAGAGTACAGAGCTTGGCTTATGCAATTCCTAGCGGGATCTATTGCGAATCATGCAACATAATGCATCCAGAACCTGAAACTATCCTGTCTGAAGAGCAAAACCTGCAACTTTAATGGCTTCCTAAGCTATTCTGTTCCAATGGATTGGATAAAATAACGACACTGTTTGCACAAGTTGGATATGTGGCTTACCAACAGCTGGACAATGCTAACCAAGCATATAATGAACTGAACTAAGAACTCTAAGCAACAATAAAATTAAATCTACACCAAAGAGAAATTCAGAGGCAAGCTTTAAGGCCGATTGGATGAAATGACATCACTGCCTGCACAAGATGGGTATGTGGCTTACCAACAGTTGAGCAATCTAACTAAAGATGCAAGTGAATTCAAGCTATGACTTCTAAACAAGATAACAAGCTAAAATACTAAAATGAGGAGAGCAAAGATCAATCTTCAAAATCCAGCCAAACTTCAGACCCTTTTCTTGTGCACAAACCATGCATTTATAGGAATTCAATCACCGAAAAATCAAAACCAAATTGAACTCCTAAACAATAAACAAAGGAAAAACACTATTCCAGGGGACCAAAAACATAAATGCAAGCTTAAGTCGGCAAAGAAAGCTGGTGAAACATGATATTTCATGCAAGTCACGTCAAAAGAACGTTCTGGAAAACACGCACAGGACCACCGCTCTGAGCAGGGCAGCGGTTACAGGACCGCCGCCCTAATCAGGGTGGCGGTCACGTCACTGAAGATCAAGAGGCCAAAGAAAGAGGGAGAAAGTGGAAAACAAAGGGCACGGGGGCTAAGCGGGGCATGCGAGATGTTAACGCATACTTCGAGAGCTTTCCTGGATCCCGAACACCTTGCGAAGAGACCTGTATCATCATTGGGGCACTTATTACGCTGTTCCACAGTACAGTACCTTATAATTTTGGGTACGTACAGACACCACCAGTATAGTTTAGGGATGCTCAGTCCATGAGCGACACCACCAGTAATTAAGAGGGTTAGTAACTAGGGTAACTAAGGAATGTTCAGTATGGTGCCTAAGAGGGAAAAAGTTACCAGGTTACTCTAGAGGGGCCAGTATTGATTATTTCTTGTGGGAAATGGAGGCCCAATGGAGAAATGGGAAGGAAAGAAGAGAGATGATCAACTACAACCTACTCAGGACTTTTGCATGCTGGTGGACTACACATTAGGAGAACCTATTAGAATGATGTGAGGTGAGAATTTCCTTTTCTGTAAGGTTTTACAGGAGCAACGCACCCACGACTATAAAATACTACCATGGTAGAGAGACCATTTCATTCTATATCCAAGCATGTGAGACGACCTAGATGGGAAGTGTAGAAGCATTATCAGCTTCATTATGGGTTCACAAGTTATATTCCACCCTGCAAGGTTGTGTGCACGCATGGTAAATACACTCAAAGATGCGTCATCAAACTGGTAATTGGAAAGAATTGACGGCTGATTTCATTCAAATGTTTGAGTATCGAAGTACAAATCCATCAATGGATAAAGCATTACAGGTTGTCAAGAACCTTATAATAGGGGATAGTGTTGTGGTGAAGGATAAAATACAAGAGTTACTAGGAGAACCTGGCTTGGAGGTGTGCTTTGAGGAAGAAGAATCAAAAGAGATACAACTTGAGCATATGTGCATGGAAAAAGAAAAAGGGAAGATGGTGTATGTAATTTATGGGGAGAAAGTAGAAATCTTGGATGTTAACCATTCTGTAGGGATGTGTGAAGTGATAGATAGTGCTGATGAATGGGCGTGTGCCTACCATGAACCATTAAAGACAAAAAAGTTTAACATTGGTAAAAAAGAGGAGCCTAGGGAGGCCATCATAAGGGATTATTGGTCAGAGAAGGATGTCTCTAAGATCATTGATCTGTTACGTGAGTTCCAAGATTTATTCCCTTGTGGGTATCATGAAATCAAAGGCGTTCACCGTTCCTTGGGGGAAATGAGGATCAATTTGAAGGAGGGTGCGTGCCCGGTTTGAAAGATACCATACTGAATGAATCCTAACCTGCACGTGAAGGTTAAGGAAGAAATAGATAAGATGATAGCGTCAGGTATTATTGAAGCTATTAAAGAGTCAGAGTGGATAATTCCAATGGTCATTAGTATCAAAAAGTATGGAAGGATAAGGATCAATTTATACTATAGGGAGTTGAATGGAATTTGTGTCATCAATCATTTTCCAACCCCCTTCACTGAATAAAATTTGGAAGGAGTGGCCGGACAAGAAGTCTATTCCTTTACGGATGCATTTTTAGGGTACCACTAGGTTCAGATCACAAAGGAGGACCATGAGAAGACAAATTTCACCACTGAGTGGGGAATATTTTCCTATACGGTCATTCCCTTTGGGTTGAAGAATGCACCTATTGTGTTCTCACACATTATAGTACTAGCATTTCAAGACTTTATCCACAAATTTCTTCAAGTCTATCTAGATGATTGGATAGTGTATGGGCTAGTTAAGGACCACTATGATAACTTAAGATTAATGTTTGAGAGATGTCAACAGTTGAGGATATCACTCAACATTAAGAAATGTGTCCTTACGACCACATTTGGAACATTATTGGGGCGTATCATATGTAGGTAGGGCTTACTAATAGATCCTACCAAATTTGTTATCATTGTAGGGTTGGGGGAGCCTACTAGCCAAAGCATAGTGCATGGATTCCTTGGGCATACAAAGTATTATAAGAATTTCATTTCTTGGGATAAGCCTTTCCATGTTCATGTTGATGCCTTAGGCACAACGATTAGAGCAGTACTGACACAACCTAGTGAAGGGATTGTTAATCATCCCTTTTGTTTTTCCATCAAAAATTTAACACTAGTAGAGAAAAACTACACAACTATTGAGTGCAACGCATTATCCATGATCTATGCACTACATAAGTTTAGGTAGTATCTGTTGGCAGCACCCTTTATATTCTACATAGACCACATGGCATTAAAATACTTAGTAAATAAGCTTGTTCTTCAAGGGTGCATATGTCGGTGGGTCTTGCTATTTCAAGAATTCAAGTTCATAATTCTGGACCTGATCATCTGTCTAGGATTAACTCAGGGGAGGACTCATAGAGCATTGAGGAGACTATGCATGACACACAACTATTTAGGTTACAGCGCATGCCCTCAGATTTGGAGGACATTGCAGTATTTCTTAAGATAGGTGTGGTGCCAAAAGGAATGAAGGCCTTGGAGAGGAAATAATTCACCATATGTTCCATACCTTACATGCTACTTAGCGGAGATCTATACAAATTGGGTTGCGATGAGGTTCTGTGTCGATGTGTGCTAGAACATGAGCACATTACCATTATGGAAGAAGTGCATGGTGGGATTGCAAGAGGACACTATGCAGGAAATACAACTGTGTGGAATATTATTCTCACATGGATTTGGTGGGAAACCATTTACCAAGATTGTATTGAGTTTTGCAAGGCCAGTGACCATTTCCAGCACCTTGGTAAACTTGGAAAGAGGGATGAAATGACCTTAAAACTAATAGCCAGCACGGAACCATTTGAGAAATGAGCTATCAACTTTGTAGGACCAATCTCACTAGCAACGCGAAGGACTGGACCATGCTATATCATCACTTGCACTGATTATTTAACATGGTGGGTAGAGGTAGCACCTACAAAGGATTGTAAAATGGCTACAACTGCTAGATTTTTATGGGAAAATATAACTAGCAGGTATAGATGCACATTTATTTTGACAAGTGATAGAGGCATGCACTTTCTCAATGAGACAGTCAGGATTTTGTTATCAGAATTTATGGTGGCCCATCACAAGACTACCCCCTATCACCCTCAAGCAAATGGAATTGCTGAGGCATTTAAAAAAACACTGAGTCACACATTAACTAAGATCTATGATGTTGGTAGATAAGATTGGGATGACAAAGTATCATTTGTTCTTTGGGTATACAAAATAACCTACAAGAGGTTAAATAAGGCCACACCATTTCAATTGGTGTTTGGCGCGGAGGTTGTCCTACTAGTTGAATTCATGTTACCTTCTCTGTGTATGGCGCATGCAAGAGGATTAGCTGATGAGCAAGTGTTGGAAGAAAGGATTGACAAATTAATGTAGTTGGAAGAAATACGATCACTCGCCAGGTGGAGCTAGAAGACTGAAAAATCAAAACAAAAGGCATGACATGATTGTGACATCAAGAAAAAGAATTTTGAGGTTGGGAAGATGGTTTTTCTATATGATTCCAAGTTTTTGCACCTTCCTGGGAAGCTAAAAGTCCATTGGTTGGGCCCTTACATCATCTCGTACATCCTTGATTCAGGCGCGTGCTAGTTGCAAGCACTGGATGGGATGAGATTACTAGGACACTTCAATGGGAGTAGGTTGAAGCCCTACTATAAATAAGTCTTCTTAGTGTTTGTAAATAAGGTAGTGCTGCCAATTATAATAGACTTTCCTTTAATGCATTTTATTTTCTTATGTTTCCCTTTGTCGTTGTTCATTCCTTTCTATTATTTTGTTTTGCACTGTGTGCACCGGTAGCCACATTACATTTGGGAGGTTTTGTATGCACAGAGGACCACGCATCAGTTTAGTGTGGGATGGAGTGAAAGGAAGTATAGGGCTGTAATACAAGTGTGTGTTGGCAATAAAAGTTGCGGTGAATGGCCCAGCTAAAGGACTAAAGGTGTGTAGAGAAGAGATGGATGTAAATGGTTGGTGTCAAGAAAGCCTCTAAGAAACCATGTATAGGAAAAGGGAAGAGTGCAGGAACAATATGGGGTAGGCGAGGGAAAAAATAGGGAAAAATATGGAAGAAGTGCCTTCGGCGCTATGAATGTGCGCGTAAGAGTCTTTAGTCGGGTTGGATTTTTGCACGCCAAAAGGTTATAAAGGGGTTTTTGCGCAAGATGTGGCATGTGGTAAAAGGCACTTAAGACCAGATTATTGGAAAAATACACATTTAAGGTTAAAGTATGGTGGTAGGTGAGAGAGCATTTAATGCTAGGAAAAGGGAAAAAATATAAATAAGAGGTCGAGCACTTCATTATTTACATTGTGATTATGAAGGGAAGAAATTTCTTGCAAACTAGGGCATCCAAAGCAAGATCTTTACAATGAAGGAAGCATTTGAGAGATCTAAAGTGCATAGCTAGGGTAAATTTGTAAACTAGTAGGAAAGGAGTACACGGGTGTGGAGAATTTAAGTAAGCAAGTGTTGTCCTGTGGAAGGCTTTTTCTAGTTAGGGTTTGGCAACTAGGGCACGGAGTTAGAAGGATTTTTCAGTGAAGATCGAGATTAGAGATGGATAGAGTGGTAAAGCAGAGTAAGAGGAAGAAGTTATAAGTATTAAAACCAGTCAAAAATATGGCACCCAGAAAACCAACCATCTCACCAAAGAAGTAGAAACAAAATGGCAAGGGAAAACAAATAACATCCGTTGAGAGCAAAAATGAAGAATGGTATACAGAGATGCAGTACCCAGATGGGTGTTGCTGGGAAAAGAATGGGCATCGCACCTAAGGAAGATGACGGTGAGAAATTATAACCATCACACAACTACAATAGAGAAGGAGATGGCCTTGGAATTGGTGCGCCTAACCAACAAGAGAATGCCAAAAGGCATGCCCATTTATAGCAACGAGGTAAAGGTTAAGATGGAGAAGATAGGGTTGTTGCAACTTTATGAACTATCATACTTCATAAATCTTGAGTGCCTCTACCAGTGGCTGATGTCACGTGTGCATGAAGATCATTTCTATTTTGTAGGACACAAGATGTGGATAACTCCCCAGTTAATTTCAAATTTCATAGGCCTTACCTATGAGGGAAAGAGTCTAGATGATGACTTGAGCGACAAAGAGGCCATCAAGGATACAATAGCTGCGTATACCTACAAGAAAGGGTCACAATACTTTGACATCGCTGAAATTGTAACACTCTGATTTTGTATGTTAACTTGGTGAATGTTTTACATACTGTTATAGCTGCTGAAATGAAAGCAAACATGTTAAGATATGTTTTGATCTTAAGAGAATGTGTTGCTAATTTGGATTCTTGCATACTGTGATTTATTACATGGGACAACAAATATTGTACTTGTGTGTTTGCTGATTTGACGACAAATTGTCGTATACTTGCTAGCTCTTGTTGCTGATTGACAGCATACCCTGAATCAATTCCATTGATTCAAGTATGCTGAGGTCCTCTTGTGATTTCTGTGTCGATTCACACTTGAACCGGACTGAGATTGTTATGAGCGTGCAGCGCCTGTTTGCAGGTGTGAACAGCTAGCACGAAAAAGCCAACGACAGGGGTTCGATTCTTGAACCCTGTACTGTCAAATTTGGGACCTCGTGAGGCAAGAAATGCCTGGACACGAGTGGCCTTGGCATGCAATCTGAAGGACGGAACGTCCTGCTCTGCATTAACGTGAATGTTAGTAAGGAGGCTGGATGGAAGTTGTTAGTGTTAGTGGTTAGTGTGAATTAAACCTAAACTAACCCTAAAGCCTAACATACATCCTACACTACTATCCTAAGTGGATTTTTAAATTCAAAAAAAAAAGGGGAAATAAACCTAAGTTCTAAAACCTAAGGTTAAACTAAGACCTAGGTTGAATGCTATGTGCAACCTAAACTAATCCTAAACTAAGGGGTACGCAGACCCTTGGGAGGAAAGGGATAAGGATGGAAAGGGCATTCATTGGCATTTAATAAACTGTCCCTACGTGGACAGCGCCAGTTTTGGCGGGGCAGGTAAGGAAGTAGAGGCATCTATTTAGAAATAGTCAAATTCAGTTTGCATGGAAATTTTGAAATTTAGAGTTTGCCAACCCAAGTGGCGGTGGCATGGAAAATAAGGAAAAAGGTAGAGCCTTAATTGCATTAATTGTTTCGGTCCTCGCGACCAGCTCGCCTTGGAAACAGCATGAGGGAATTTGATTTTTCATTGTTTCGATTTGGTTTTGGCAAAGTTGCTCTGCATTTGGTTTTTTTTCCGACTTGGTTCAGTCGAACCAGCTCTTAGCATTTGACATTTTTCTTGGAGTTTGGAGGCTGTTGTTAAGCCTGAAGAAGGAAGGAAGTGTTGGAAAGTTTGTGCTGTCGCTGTGGAAGGAAAAACGCGGCAAACGGATCTTTCTTCGAGTTTTGGAAGAGAGAATACAGGCATGTTAAGCCCTTCTCTTTAAAAATCTTTGCTTTGATTAAGTGTATCATTAAAACAACCCTGCTCTTGGGTTTTGATTTTGTGACTGTTGTCAAGTCTGTTCGATTTGGGTTTTTATCGATTCTTACTTCTCTTTTGCTTGGAAAATGATATGAAGAATTGTTTCTAGTTGCTTGGTCTTGATTTGTTTCTGTATGAATCAAGTTGGAAATAGACATTTTCGTCTCAGTACATGTTGTATGAATTGGAACAAGCTGTTTAAGCATTTCCTTATAGTGTAAACGTTTTCTTCGCTGATTGGGCTTGGAACTGCCTTGGCATGAAAAGAGGAAACGGAATTACAGTCGTGTTATATCGCTGTCATTTTGGAAATAATATGAATTATTGTTATTGGTCGCTGAGTTCGACTGTCCTAGTATTCACGAATGAACTGCTTCCTGTCGTGTTGTTCGTTTAACAGTTTAGCAATAGCTGGTTTAAGCTGTTCTTATTAAAACTTATAAGGAAATAGATCCTCTTCCTTTCACTGTTACGGATTTTAATGAAAATGGTATTTGGGTTTTCTATGAGTATCTGATTTCGTTTTGAATGAAGTAATTGCAATATTTTCTTTGTTGTGCCTTTCTTGAATAGGAAATAAACAGATACGTATTGGGTATTTGTGGAATAGGAAAAGTTAACTGTTTTCCTCTTAAACATATTAATGGACTGTGTTTCCCTCACTTTGAGGATAAGATGGTTTCATTGTGTTCATTGATGCTTCTCGGTCTTCTTGTTCGGACTGTAGATGCAATTATAAATTGGTTTTGTATTCTGTGTAAGGAATGATTAAATATTTTCTTCTTACTGTAATGGAAAAATTGGTTCCATTGCGTCTTATAGTTGAGGTTTGACCTTCTGTTTGAACTATCTGGAGAATGCTGTTTTGGAGTTAACGGTTGATCGAGATAGAACTCGAATTGGATATTTATTGTTGTGGCATGTTGGATTGAAACTGTACAGGCATGTGAGTTGCTTTTCAATGAGAATAAATGTTTTGTTATCTTCATAAGTTGAGCTGTCATGCTAAGATAAACACGAATTGAGTGTTTTTATTTCATTCGGAACAAATGATTGTTTCTTAGTGAAATTAAAGGGAATTGAATTCGTTTTCTGTTGCTGTTCTAACTTGATGAAATTCATAGGCATGTGGATATTGGACTTGCTGTAGGTAACAGCAATGAATAAATGTTATTCTGAATGGGATACGTTCCTAGAATTAGATAATCATGTGATTAACTGACTGCATGATTGAAATATTGTTTCTGTTTAGCATGCAGCGAAAGAAATATGGTTTCTTTTATTATGGAAAATATATGGTATGCAGCCTTATATTGTTTGATCTTGGATGTACCTAATGTTGTACTAATCTGTTTCGGATCTTTATATGAGTCTGATTCAAATGAAGTATGGATATGGATGATGAATTCTTCCCTGTTTTCATTTAAAGCTGATTATAAATGAAATTATCCCTGCTGCCGGAAAGTGAATTCCGAATGGATTTTGTAAGTTTCACTCTGAACTGTTATCTTGAATTGTCTTTCGTTTGGATTCCACTGTTAGGACAGACATGTGAAAGAAATAGAGATATGAATGAATGACTTGGAAAAATGATCTTTTCTTCTTTCATTTAGTTGGAAACCTGGAATTCGTGAATAATGAATTTTATAGTGCTTAGATGGGAACAACTATATGCATTGCTGTTCGCTTTCTTGTCTGTACTTGAATGCTTTGAATTTAATATGATTCATGAACGGAAAGGCAAGTAATGAATTTATATTTCAGTTAGTTTCATCCTTTGCATTTGTTATTAATGAAAGGCGTGGAAGGGATAACTGTATGCTATAGGCAGCAAGCTACTTGTATTCCTAACTTTACAAATATTGTGAATTGATACTTGCAATGATTATGTGGAAACGGGACAGCAGTTCCTTGGCTGATTGTGATGATATTTTTGATAGTTCAGTTGTTATGCTGATCTTTCTTCTGTGCCTATTTCGTGATTAATGTTTAACTGTCGTTTCATAAAAGCAGGGTTCTTTTATTGAAACAGTTAGTTGAAGCACCCTATTTTAAGGATAAGTGCTTAATATGCTCAGTTCATTGAACTGACCCGTGCAATTCATTTTGCAGATGGAATTGGATTAGAATGAAGACTTGGCTGTTTTCTGATGCTTTTTTATTTGATAATGAATTGTAATTGTTGATTTTATTCCTCTTCGAGGAATTGTGAAAAGAAGAAAATATATTCTTATGTCCATGAGTTGTATGGATGTTTTGTATAAACTCTGCCCAACCCGCTGGATTGGCAAATGTACAAATTATGACTTGAAATATTGAATACAATTACAAGTGTGATATTTTCAATAATTATATCAGTTTGATACTATTGTTTAAATTGGGAATATGATGTTATTTCTTGATTTGGAATTGTTTCATTGTCCTTGGATGGATGCTGAATTGAAACTGATGTCTATTCTTACTTAAATGCAACTTTTAAGTGGAAAATGCAATTAATTCATACTTGGGTAAAGATGAATTTTTAATTGACATTAAAAAGGATTAAGAAGAGTATGATTCCATAATCAGAAGGTATTCAGGATTAGCTTAGGAGCTAAGGAATATCAATTCAACTTCGGAGTAATCGAACTTCGCTTTCGAACTCCATTAATGATCCCGTTTGATAAAATTCAGAATAAAGGATATAGGATAAATATATCCATAACTAATGGACCTTAACTATATAACGTTAAGGAGAACAAATGAATTCATTTCTCGAAGTTTAGACCTCGTTTGAATGACGTCTAATAAGTTAACATTCTGAAATTAGTTGCAGTTGGAAAAATCTTGGCTAAGTTTAATAGGTTAAACTTATCACGTCCGTCGGTACGGACTGCTTAATCCAATGATTAAGAAATAAACCAAGTAAGGAATTGTAGCCCTTCGATACGAAGGTGAAGATACATAACAAACTAATGGATGGTTTAGTCCCTCTTAGTTATATACAACTGCAACGGAAACGAGGATCAAGGGATCAGCACGAATGCTGAAAGTTGATTTTAATTATTAACTCGTGGCTAAGTCACTTGAGCAGGATGTGTATTCTCGATGGGTGGATTCTGCAGGACATTGGCATACGCCAGCTACAGCAAGGTGTCTTCATGAAGATGGGGTCTTCATGACGACACAATGTTGCAGCTGACATATAGCAATGCCCTCCCGAATTAAAACATCTAGAATATATAGGCTGAATGTGTAGATCTTAGCAGGGGATAGGGTATGATCTGGTATACGGAGTGACTCCGGAATACTAAAGATAAATAGACACACGGAGTCGTGGGGTAACGACACCGTATGTCTGCGTATCTTTAGTTACCAGGAGTGCCTTCCTATACCCGTTCATATTACTAGCTGGAATTGAAAGTTTAAAACTGACCTTAAACGATGAGGACTGGTAGGAGCCAGGAAAGACCATTCTAGATAACAGGTGAAGTGAAGTGAAGGACGTATTCTGTAGATGTGTATCACATCCAGGAATATGATCATGCAAAGCATGTGAAAATCTTTGGCCAAAGTATCGCAATTGCTGGTTGCGTTGTCCTTATCACTTAATTTAAGATGCAGGATGTCAGATGAATATCAGTAACAGATATTTAGATAGGCTTCTTAAATGGATCACTTCGATAACCAGGGAAGGTTATGAGAACAAGTATATATACTATGCATAAACAAACATGAAGGATCGGTTGTTGCCGAGTCATGAACATGAAGGATCGGTTGTTGCCGAGTCATGAAATGAAGGATCGTTGAAACTCCGAGCCATGAAAATGGAAGATCGGCAGTTCATCGAGTCATTTACAGCAGCATATAGAATCTGTTATAAGATTGAATGGCATTGAATGTGTGTTCCATATTGTAAATATGCGAACAGGGAACATTCGTTTTTAAAAAGAAATTGTGTGATCCAAACTGTGTTGTTTGGGCAGAGAACAATTATTAAAACTTGAACGTGTGTTTGAATTTCATAATTCATAACAGTGAACGTTATCAAAAAAAAAAAAAAAAATTTCCCTTGTTCTGGTGTTTTGAAATGAGGATGTTACATCTTGGTATCAGAGCTGAAGGTTACAGCTCTTGGACCTAATGAGTCCACGATATTAATAAAGTTTACATTTTCTTATTGAACAGAAAATGGTCAGGACAAGAGGGAATGCTGCGAATAACCCGTTGCAGGGTGGAGAAGCAGCAACTGCCCAAAAGCTGGATGAAATCCTTGCTGCCCTACTTGAAACGAGGGATCGTTTGACTGTACTGGAACAGCAGTCAATGGGCAATGAAGAGGAGGGGAATGAAGCTGAAATAAATGATCAGCTGCCTCCTGTGGACAACATCAACGGAGGGAATCCGGGTGTTGATGATAATAATGTAATTGCTCCTAATCCCCCTGAAAATAAGAGGGCAAGATTAGCAGCTGAACTTACAAATGATATAAAGAGAATAAGTCCTCCAAAGTTTGATGGAACAACTCTTGGGGACGGAGCTGAGAACTGGCTCAGTGAAATGGAGAAATACTTTGCAATAAGAAACTTCTCCGAAGAGACTAAAGCGATATGGGGAGCATATCAGCTTTCTCACGAAGCATCATCCTGGTGGGACAACCGCAAGGTTGAGTTGAATATTGTCGAATCAGACATAACTTGGGATCAATTTAAGGGTTATTTTAGGCAACGATGGCTGCCTCAACTCTATTTTGATAGGAAAATGACTGAATTTCAGAACTGGTCGCAAGGAAGGCTGTCGGTAACGGAATACTGGGAAGGGTTTACTAAACTCCTCAAGTATGTGCCGCAGTACCAAGCTAACGAGAAGTTCAGAATACAGAAATTCATAATGGGACTGAATCCCATCATTGGTGGCGAAGTGGATGTCCACGGCCCAACCACCATGGATGGAGTTGTCGAAAAGGTAATCAGACAGGAACAGAAATTGAGAGCAATATCTGCTCACAGGGAAGAGATAAGGAAGAAGATTCCCAATCCTTCTTCGTCTCTTGCACCAAAAAGGGGACCTTGGAAAAGGTTTGGTGTGAAAAATAAAATTGTTGTAGATAACAACAAGAAACCTGTGATGAACAGACCTGTAAATAGCGTGCGGAACAGCTTCCCAAAAGTTAATGGCATTGGACAGAAGTCCTATGGAAGCCAGAATGATAACTTTAAGGCTGGTAATAAATTTGAGCCTAGAAAAGGGCCAGCTGGAGGATGCTTCAACTGTGGAAAGGACCACTATGCGAATCATTGTCCTCTGAAGAAGGACGATCGCGGATAGCAGCATAGGATACATGCTGCAGTGGCTAACAGACAAGCTGAAAAGCAAGTGACGCCCACAGAAGTTGCGGGTAAGTTATTCGGTAAACCTGTAGTTGTACTTTTTGATACTGGAGCTACAGAATGTTTTATTTCTGCTAAAATTGCCTTGAAATTAAAAAGAAAGGCTGCAAGAATGGATAAAACATGGGCAGTGCATTATGGGAATAATGTTGTCCATACCGTCGAAATGTGCCTTTTTGGGGCAATTCTTGATCTGCCTGGTTTCTCCACCGAAGTTGATTTGTATGTCACTCCTCTAGGATCGTATGATATCATTATTGGAGTTAACTGGTTGGCTGAACATAAGGCAAAGGTTGACTGTTATGAAAAACAAATCTGTTGCCTTGATGATCTGCAGAAAGCAGCAGTCATTCAAGGTGTAAAACGGGAAGTTGCAGTCAGGAAACTGACGGCTATGCAACTAAAGAGGGCTAAAAACAGAGGCTGCACCTTGTATGCGGTAAAAATGACAGAAAATACAAAAGAAGATAATGATTTCATGGAAAGATATCCATTGTTGAGGGATTTTCGTGATGTATTTCCGGAGGAATTGCCGGGTCTTCCGCCCAAACGTGAGTTTGACTTCGCTATAGAGATCAAGCCAGGAACGGAACCCATATCTAAGGCACCTTATAGAATGACTACCATTGAGTTGGTAGAGCTGAAGGCTCAGTTACAAGAACTCCTGACTAAGGGGCTGATCAGACCGAGCGTCTCACCTTGGGGAGCGCCGGTAATTTTCGTAAAGAAAAAGGATGGCACCTTGAGGCTGTGCATTGATTACAGAATGCTGAACAAAGCAACCATTAAAAATTGATACCCACTTCCTAGGATTGATGATCTGTTTGATCAGATGCGAGGAGCATCAGTCTATTCAAAAATAGACCTACGATCAGGGTACCATCAGCTGAGAATAAAAGAGGAAGATATTCATAAAACAGCTTTTAGAACAAGGTATGGGCATTATGAGTTCACGGTGTTGCCTTTTGGGCTGACTAATGCACCTGCCGCCTTCATGAATCTAATGAATAACATTTTTCAAGAATACTTAGACAAGTTTGTGCTTGTATTCTTAGACGACATTCTTATATACTCTAAAAATGTCGAAGAGCACCAAGAACATCTCGGGATAGTGCTGGAAATCTTAAGAAAGAGGAAGTTGTATGGCAAACTGTCCAAATGTTCCTTTTATGATGCAGAGGTGCATTATTTGGGACACGTTATAAGCAAAGACGGGATAGCTGTTGACCCTTCAAAGATCACAGCTATAACTGAGTGGCCTGCGCCTAAGAACGTGCACGAAGTGAGGAGCTTCATGGGCTTGGCTGGATATTATCGAAAGTTCGTCAAGGACTTTTCAAAAATTGCTGCCCCAATCACTTCGTTGCAAAAGAAAGAAAAGAAATTTGTCTGGACAGACAAATGTGAATCTGCCTTTAAAAAGTTAAAGGAACAGTTAACTACAGCACCTATTTTGACTGTACCTGATCCAAATGGATATTTTATGGTTGTAACGGACGCCTCAGGAGAAGGCCTTGGAGGTATTCTGTTACAGAATAACCATGTTATCGCTTATGAAAGCAGAAAGCTTAAGTTACATGAACAGAACTATGCTCCACACGATCTTGAGCTCGTTGCCATTGTTCATGCGCTTCAAATATGGAGGCATTACCTTCTTGGCAAGCCCTTTGAATTAAAAACAGACCATCTGGGGCTGAAGTATATTTTTACTCAGCCAAATCTGAATGCAAGGCAGCGAAGATGGTTAGAATTTCTGTCTCAGTATGATTTTGATATAAGCTACATTAAGGGCAAGGAAAATAGAGTAGCAGATGCTCTGAGTCGAAGGAAGCATATCTCTGCTCTTATAACGTTAAGAACTCAGTTTAAGGATGAGGTAAAAGATGCCTTGGAATCAGATCCTTATTTCCAGCAAGTCAAATCAGCACTTGCTGCAGAACCGCAGGACATCAGGTATAAAAGATTCCGTTTTGATAACGAAGGAGTTCTGAGGTTCGAAAATAGGGTATATGTACCTGTGGAAAATGACTTAAGAGAGAAATTGTTAACTGAATTCCATAATTCACCTTTTTCTGGACACCATGGCATTACAAAAATGCTCGCTGATCTTAAGCAGCAATATTTTTGGAAGGGGATGAAAAAGGATGTGGTAGAGTTTGTAACACACTGCTTGGAATGTCAGCGTGTTAAAGCGGAACATATGCACCCTGCTGGATTATTGTATCCCCACAGCATTCCGCAGTATAAATGGCAAGTGATAACGATGGATTTCGTTCAAGGATTGCCTATGTCAAGAAATAAACATGACATTATCCTGGTTGTAGTCGACAAATTGACCAAAGTGGCACACTTCATTGCTGGTAATTTGAAGGACGATGCACCAGTGCTAGCAAGAAGATTTGTACATGAAATCTTCAGATTGCATGGAATACCGGAATTAATCATATCGGACAGAGATCCGAGGATGACATCAAGGTTTTGGCAAATGCTTAATGCAGCCTTGGGAACTAAATTAAACTTCAGTTCTGCATATCATCCAGAAACGGATGGACAGACTGAGAGAGTTAATCAAGTTTTAGAGGACATGCTAAGGATGTATTGCATGGACCAGTAGTATAAATGGGAGGAATACCTTCCGCTGGTAGAATTTTCTTACAATAACACCTACCATGCCTCTTTAAAAATGGCGCCCTTTGAAGCATTGTATGGAAGAAAATGCAGAACCCCTGTCAGCTGGGACAGCGTTGAAGACAGAGAGGTAATTGGGCCAGAAATCCTTATGGAAATGGAACAACAAATCAAAATGATTCGAGAACATCTAAAGGAGGCTGCCAATAGGCAAAAGAGTTATGCAGACTTGAAGCGGGTTGACAGGCATTATAAACTGGAGAGAAGGTCTTTCTTCGGGTGAAGCCGAAAAAGAGCTCAATAACTTTTGGCAAGGCTGCCAAGTTGTCGCCACGTTACGTGGGACCTTTTGAAATTATTGAAATAATCAACCCTGTAGCTTATCATCTAGCATTACCTCCTGCTTTGTCTCAAATGCATGATGTTTTTCATATTTCTTTGCTTAAGAAATACGTGACAGATTTATCCCATGTGCTAAATTGGAATTCCTTGCAGGTCCAAGACCCAGGAATAATCGTGGTTAAGCCCATTCGAGTGCTGGGAACTCGCCAGTTGTACTTGAGAAATCGCAAAGTGAACCAATGTAAGGTCCAGTGGGACCAGTTCAGCGAAGAAAGTGCAACTTGGGAGAATCTCGAAGAAATGAGATCTACTTTTCCACACCTGTTTAACTGAATTTGAAATTCAGAGAACTGATAATTTTACCAAATTTAGACAATTATTAGTCTATTGTACAGTTGTCTTAAAACGCTGTTTTTAAGAGAGAATCTGTTTTTGGTATGAACTTATGAACGAAAGGACAATAACTGAACTTTGTCCTAGGAACTCCTTGATTTGTTAATCTGATCATCGGGACGATGATTCTTTAAGGAGGGAAGAATGTAACACTCTTATTTTGTATGTTAACTTGGTGAATGTTTTACATACTGTTATAGTTGTTGAAATGAAAGCAAACATGTTAAGATATGTTTTGACCTTAAGAGAATGTGTTGCTAATTTGGATTCTTGCATACTGTGATTTATTACATGGGACAACAAACATTGTACTTGTGTGTTTGCTGATGTGACGACAAATTGTCGTATACTTGCTAGCTCTTGTTGCTGATTGACAGCATACCCTGAATCAATTCCATTGATTCAAGTATGCTGAGGTCCTCTTGTGATTTCTGTGTCGATTCACACTTGAACCGGACTGAGATTGTTATGAGTGTGCAGCGCCTGTTTGCAGGTGTGAACAGCTAGCACAAAAAAGCCAACGACAGGGGTTCGATTCTTGAACCCTGTACTGTCGAATTTGGGACCTCGTAAGGCAAGAAATGCCTGGACACGAGTGGCCTTGGCACGTAATCTGAAGGACGGAACGTCCTGCTCTGCATTAACGTGTATGTTAGTAAGGAGGCTAGATGGAAGTTGTTAGTGTTAGTGGTTAGTGTGAATTAAACCTAAACTAACCCTAAAGCCTAACATACATCCTACACTACTATCCTAAGTGGATTTTTAAATTAAAAAAAAAAAGGGGAAATAAACCTAAGTTCTAAAACCTAAGGCTAAACTAAGACCTAGGTTGAATGATTTATGCAACCTAAACTAATCCTAAACTAAGGGGTACGCAGACCCTTGGGAGGAAAGGGATAAGGATGGAAAGGGCATTCATTGGCATTTAATAAACTGTCCCTACGTGGAAAGCGCCAGTTTTGGTGGGGTAGGTAAGGGATTAGAGGCATCTATTTAGAAATAGAGCCAAATTCAGTTTGCATGGAAATTTGAAATTTACAAGCTCGCCAACTCAAGTGGCGGTGGCGTGGAAAATAAGGAAAAAGGTAGAGCCTTAATTGCATTAATTGTTTCGGTCCTCGCGACCAGCTCGCCTTGGAAACAGTATGAGGGAATTTGATCTTTTCATTGTTTTGATTTGGTTTTGGCAAAGTTGCTCTGCATTTGGTTTTTTTTCCGACTTGGTTCAGTCGAACCAGCTCTTAGCATTTGACATTTTTCTTGGAGTTTGGAGGCTGTTGTTAAGCCTGAAGAAGGAAGGAAGTGTTGGAAAGTTTGTGCTGTCGCTGTGGAAGGAAAAACGCAGCAAACGGATCTTTCTTCGAGTTTTGGAAGAGAGAATACAGGCATGTTAAGCCCTTCTCTTTAAAAATCTTTGCTTTGATTAAGTGTATCATTAAAACAACCCTGCTCTTGGGTTTTGATTTCGTGACTGTTGTCAAGTCTGTTCGATTTGGGTTTTTATCGATTCTTACTTCTCTTTTGCTTGGAAAATGATATGAAGAATTGTTTCTAGTTGCTTTGTCTTGATTTGTTTCTGTATGAATCAAGTTGGAAATAGACATTTTCGCCTCTGTACATGTTGTATGAATTGGAACAAGCTGTTTAAGCATTTCTTTATAGTGTAAACGTTTTCTTCGCTGATTGGGCTTGGAACTGCCTTGGCATGAAAAGAGGAAACGGAATTATAGTCATGTTATATCGCTGTCATTTTGGAAATAATATGAATTATTGTTATTGGTCGCTGTGTTCGACTGCCCTAGTATTCATGAATGAACTGCTTCCTGTCGTGTTGTTCGTTTAACAGTTTAGCAATAGCTGGTTTAAGCTGTTCTTATTAAAACTTATAAGGAAATAGATCCTCTTCCTTTCACTGTTACGGATTTTAATGAAAATGGTATTTGGGTTTTCTATGAGTATCTGATTTCGTTTTGAATGAAGTAATTGCAATATTTTCTTTGTTGTGCCTTTCTTGAATAGGAAATAAACAGATACATATTGGGTATTTGTGGAATAGGAAAAGTTAACTGTTTTCCTCTTAAACATATTAATGGACTGTGTTTCCCTCACTTTGAGGATAAGATGGTTTCATTGTGTTCATTGATGCTTCTCGGTCTTCTTGTTCGGACTGTAGATGCAATTATAAATTGGTTTTGTATTCTGTGTAAGGAATGATTAAATATTTTATTCTTACTGTAATGGAAAAATTGGTTCCATTGCGTCTTATAGTTGAGGTTTGACCTTCTGTTTGAACTATCTGGAGAATGTTGTTTTGGAGTTAACGGTTGATCGAGATAGAACTCGAATTGGATATTTATAATTGTGGCATGTTGGATTGAAACTGTACAGGCATGTGATTTGCTTTTCAATGAGAATAAATGTTTTGTTATCTTCATAAGTTGAGCTGTCATGCTAAGATAAACACGAATTGAGTGTTTTTATTTCATTCGGAACAAATGATTGTTTCTTAGTGAAATTAAAGGGAATTGAATTCGTTTTCTGTTGCTGTTCTAACTTGATGAAATTCATAGGCATGTGGATATTGGACTTGCTGTAGGTAACAACAATGAATAAATGTTATTCTGAACGGGATAAGTTCCTAGAATTAGATAATCATGTGATTAACTGACTGCATGATTGAAATACTGTTTCTGTTTAGCATGCAGCGAAAGAAATATGGTTTCTTTCATTATGGAAAATATATGGTATGTAGCCTTATATTGTTTGATCTTGGATGTACCTAATGTTTTACTAATCTGTTTCAGATCTTTATACGAGTCTGATTCAAATGAAGTATGGATATGGCTGATGAATTCTTCCCTGTTTTCATTTAAAGCTGATTATAAATGAAATTATCCCTGCTGCCGGAAAGTGAATTCCGAATGGATTTTGTAAGTTTCACTCTGAACTGTTATCTTGAATTGTCTTTCGTTTGGATTCCACTGTTAGGACAGACATGTGAAAGAAATAGAGATATGAATGAATGACTTGGAAAAATGATCTTTTCTTCTTTCATTTAGTTGGAAACCTGGAATTTGTGAATAATGAATTTTATAGTGCTTAGATGGGAACAACTATATGCATTGCTGTTCGCTTTCTTGTCTGTACTTGAATGCTTTGAATTTAATATGCTTCATGAACGGAAAGGCAAGTAATGAATTTATATTCAGTTAGTTTCATCCTTTGCATTTGTTATTAATGAAAGGTGTGGAAGGGATAACTGTATGCTATAGGCAGCAAGCTACTTGTATTCCTAACTTTACAAATATTGTGAATTGATACTTGCAATGATTATGTGGAAACGGGACAGCAGTTCCTTGGCTGATTGTGATGATATTTTTGATAGTTCAGTTGTTATGCTGATCTTTCTTCTGTGCCTATTTCGTGATTAATGTTTAACTGTCGTTTCATAAAAGCAGGGTTCTTTTATTGAAACAGTTAGTTGAAGCACCCTATTTTAAGGATAAGTGCTTAATATGCTCAGTTCATTGAACTGACCCGTGCAATTCATTTTGCAGATGGAATTGGATTAGAATGAAGACTTGGCTGTTTTCTGATGCTTTTTGATTTGATAATGAATTGTAATTGTTGCTTTTATTCCTCTTCGAGGAATTGTGAAAAGAAGAAAATATATTCTTCTGTCCATGAGTTGTATGGATGTTTTGTATAAACTATGCCCAACCCGCTGGATTGGCAAATGTACAAATTATGACTTGAAATATTGAATACAATTACAAGTGTGATATTTTCAATAATTATATCAGTTTGATATTTGTTTAAATTGGAAATATGATGTTATTTCTTGATTTGGAATTGTTTCATTGTCCTTGGATGGATGCTGAATTGAAACTGATGTCTATTCTTACTTAAATGCAACTTTTAAGTTGAAAATGCAATTAATTCATACTTGGGTAAAGATGAATTTTTAATTGACATTAAAAAGGATTAAGAAGAGTATGATTCCATAATCAGAAGGTATTCAGGATTAGCTTAGGAGCTAAGGAATATCAATTCAACTTCGGAGTAATCGAACTTCGCTTTCGAACTCCATTAATGATCCCGTTTGATAAAATTCAGAATAAAGGTTATAGGATAAATATATCCATAACTAATGGACCTTAACTATATAACGTTAAGGAGAACAAATGAATTCATTTCTCGAAGTTTAGACCTCATTTGAATGACGTCTAATAAGTTAATATTCTGAAATTAGTTGCAGTTGGAAAAATCTTGGCTAAGTTTAATAGGTTAAACTTATCACGTCCATTGGTACGGACTGCTTAATCCAATGATTAAGAAATAAACCAAGTAAGGAATTGTAGCCCTTCGATACGAAGGTGAAGATACATAACAAACTAATGGACGGTTTAGTCCCTCTTAGTTATATACAACTGCAACGGAAACGAGGATCAAGGGATCAGCACGAATGCTGAAAGTTGATTTTAATTATTAACTCGTGGCTAAGTCACTTGAGCAGGATGTGTATTCTCGATGGGTGGATTCTGCAGGACATTGGCATACGCCAGCTACAGCAAGGTGTCTTCATGAAGACGGGGTCTTCATGACGACACAATGTTGCAGCTGACATATAGCAATGCCCTCCCGAATTAAAACATCTAGAATATATAGGCTGAATGTGTAGATCTTAGCAGGGGATAGGGTATGATCTGGTATACGGAGTGACTCCGGAACACTAAAGACAAATAGACACACGGATTCGTGGGGTAACGACACCGTATGTCTGCGTATCTTTAGTTACCAAGAGTGCCTTCCTATACCCGTTCATATTACTAGCTGGAATTGAAAGTTTAAAACTGACCTTAAACGATGAGGACTGGTAGGAGCCAGGAAAGACCATTCTAGATAACAGGTGAAGTGAAGTGAAGGACGTATTCCGTAGATGTGTATCACATCCAGGAATATGATCATGCAAAGCATGTGAAAATCTTTGGCCAAAGTATCGCAATTGCTGGTTGCGTTGTCCTTATCACTTAATTTAAGATGCAGGATGTCAGATGAATATCAGTAACAGATATTCAGATAGGCTTCTTAAATGGATCACTTCGATAACCGGGAAAGGTTATGAGAATAGGTATATATAATATACTATGCATAAACAAACATGAAGGATCGGTTGTTGCCGAGTCATGAACATGAAGGATCGGTTGTTGCCGAGTCATGAAATGAAGGATCGTTGAAACTCCGAGCCATGAAAATGGAAGATCGGCAGTTCATCGAGTCATTTACAGCAGCATATAGAATCTGTTATAAGATTGAATGGCATTGAATGTGTGTTCCATATTGTAAATATGCGAACAGGGAACATTCGTTTTTAAAAAGAAATTGTGTGATCCAAACTGTGTTGTTTGGGCAGAGAACAATTATTAAAACTTGAACGTGTGTTTGAATTTTATAATTCATAACAGTGAACGTTATCAAAAAAAAAAAAAAAAAAAATTTCCCTTGTTCTGGTGTTTTGAAATGAGGATGTTACAGTGGTACAAGTGCATGCGGGATGTGTTCAAGGTGAAGTGGAGAATTCCATAGAAAATACCAGCACTCTTGGATGAATAAGTAGAGTTTGCATTACACCAACACTTTTGTATTAGCATATTCAAATTGGTAGATGAAACTATGAGCCCCTTGTGTAAACTCCCCTTCTCCTTCACCACGCAATATTTTCAAGCAGGGGTGAACAGGTTTAAAAAGGTGAAGATACTAAAGTTTGACCTTAGTGAAGTAGATCAAGACCACAGAGAGCTACGTAGATAGCTCTTATACCCTAAGAAGTGCACATACGTGGAGAAGTATATCTCCCATGAGGTCCAAATGACAAATTCCTTGACTTTACCAATTGTAGGAAGAACCGTGGTGAGGGTGTATCTGCGCATAAGGCTAAAGTTTGAAAAGGGCGCATACATGGAATGTGATCTCTCCATTCCTGAAGACCCTATGGGAAGAAGGAAGCTCATGTTGACAAAGAGAGAAAGAGAAGAAGTGCAAGGGAAAAAGGCATCAAGTGTCCAAAGTGTACCAAAAGTGGGCACTCAGAGATGAGCGGTAAGCCTAGCACTTACACACGTAGGAAGAAGTTCCCAGTCAGAGAAAAGATGCCAGAACAGGAAAACCCTATCATGAAGGAGAATTCTCCAGATAAGGAAGAAGAGAGAGAAACATATCCCATACGAGAGTCCCCAGTTAGGAAGAAATAGAAGGTGATGGAGAAAGCTGATTCAGAGAATACGGAGAGATTGGAGGCCTACAGAGGAAAAAGGGATGATGATGAAGATGATGAACCTGAGGGAGATTAATGCTAATATTTTTTGAGGTGCATGATTTAGAGGAAGAGGGAGAGGAAGAGAAGAATCACTACCTCTTTGTTCGGAGGAAGGGTAGCCAAGAGGAGGAAGGTGCTCAAGGAAAAGGAGGGAGTGAGGAAGTAAGTACAAGGAATTAGAGGACCCCAAGCCTCACAAAGGAGTAGATAAACGAGGCCATAGAAAAGGAAGCGGAAAATATAATTGATACCTTGGTAGAACAAGATTTGGAGCGAAGCGCGGAGATATTTATGAAGGAGGATGAAGAAGAAAGTGTCAGAAAATATACGATAATGTAGTAGGAGGCCCCAGATTGATGGTGAGCTTTCCTAAGGCCACACATATAGGGAGAACAAGTACAGAGGCATTGAAGGTTCATAGGATGAGCTATATTGATGACTGTATGCACCTAGAATTACATGTGCTACATTATCAGGAAAATGGTTACAGGAATCCCCAATGATGATTCAAAATCCTTTCAAGAAGATGTTTGAGCTCTAAAACCCATTCACATTGTATATTTGTAGCCTAGATAGCCCTTAATTAACTTTTCCATGCATTTTTCCATCTCCCTGCTTCTTTCTGTGCTTGTTTTGGCCTTCAGTGCGAAGACCATCGCCTTGTGGGCAGGGAAACCACCGCCTTGCGCATGGCAGTCCTGCTCGCTTTTTCCAAATTCTTCACGCGTGTTTAAAACATGTGTCAGTTCACTTAACTTTGCTTTTTGCATGCATCCGTGAGCCGAATTGTCTAAAATTAGCTTTGTTTGCTTAGTTCTCCTTCCTCCTATTTTTAAATAGATTTAATTAGTTGGAATTACCTCTTCTTGCCTTGTGCATGAAGTAACCTCCTAACCTCCATTCCTATATATTCCATGCTTGTATTCAAGCAAAGGGCCTGAGAATTTTGTGTATCTTGTATTGTTTTGCTGCCATAATCTTGTTAGGAATTGCATAGCCAAGCTCATATCTCTTGTGTTATCTCTCTTCTACTTGAATTATGTCCAGATTGCTTCCAAGTTGTCATTGCTCAAGCTCCATCCTCTTGTTGTTTTTATTTGCATTCCCAATCCCTTGGACTCACATGAACACTCAGATAAAGAAAGGAAAGAACTGAGGGGATACATACTGATACTACTAGATTTGCCAAGGTTTTTTCTCTTCCAGGTTGGAGTTGTGTATTTGTTTGCTTTGTTTATCAAATTGTCAATTACGAATTGTTAATTTCAATTTCATATCAAATAGAGTAGAGAAACTATCCATTTCAATTATCTAAATAATCTCAAGTAGATCAAATAAATAGGAAGTTTTCTCTTCAACATTACCAGGGAAGTTGTGGGGAACAATAGCTCTGTTAGGGTTATGATTTGTTCTTCACTTCTGAGGTAGGGTTGGAAGGATTTTGATTCAATTAGAATATATTTTAGATTTAGATTCACACATCTGCACAAATAGTTAGCTACATCTGGCTAATTGTTTGTATTTAATTTGTTTATTAGATTAGATGCATTGTCTAAAAAGTTAGAAAAGAACAAAAACATTTACTTTCCATAGATTAGCTTGTTTTACTGCTTTGTTTCAATATATTGAGAAAACACCAAAAACTTAGGTTAGATTTCCTTTTATAGATAGTTTATTTATCGAAAGCAAATCAATTCATCTTGCATGACCATCAATGGTCCACAATAGGAAAATACTTACAGTTGTGATCCCCTAGTCCCACAACCCAACGGGCTACGGAGCTAATAACTGACATTGACACAAGTTTGTGTTTAACAATCTTATGCACACCTACAACATACATTGAGAAAATAGGACAGTTAGATACACTGAATATTGTTGCTAATCAAGCCTACGAATTTTGGACTGCTCCTAGAAATAGGGTTTGATTGCATGCATGACCATACAAGGGCCTCAGCCTCAACAAGTCTTTGGTTGTGATCCATAGGTCCCGTAACCCAACGAGCATACTAAGTCAGCTAGATATTGACACTAGTTTAAGCACATTGGTATTCATATCTTCACCACTTCCACCCAATATTATTACATAGCTTTCATTGTTGAACATAGCAGCTGATCAGGCTAAGACTTTCTGGACAAGACCAGAAAATCACCCATAGTTCCTACAGCTTCACTACACCTCTTGCCTTCACTTCCATGACCTTTTCTGGAAACCCATAAGAGGTACCTGCAGGTTACTTTCCATGTATTCTGTAACCAATCAATAGAATCTCAGTAGAACTAGACATCGATTGGAGTCTCTGAGTAGCTATCATAAAAGACTGTACCATCACACCCCTTTAGGTTAGGATAGAATTCTTTTCCTTAGATTAGTAGATTCCAGTATTACATGTCAAAGACATAAGATTTCCCAATTAGCTTGATCACCACCATCACTCTCACTTCCATTTAAATTCCACACCAGCTTGTCTCTGGCACGACTCGAGGAGGTCAGGTGCGAAGAAGGTCACGTGTTGATTTTCTATCATACAAAATTGGTGAACCTGACGTGAAGAGCTAGTCTCTAAAATTTTCCACTTTCTTTGTCCATCCTTTATTCTGTGGGTATTCTTATACCCCCCAAATATGTCGGGATATGACGAGTATGGTCATCCCATCCCGGGTTTTGACATGTACCATTACCAATCAAGTATACCACAACAATCACCTTCACTTTCAACATGGGCGGAATAACCGCTCATCCACTCAAAACCCTCTGCTTCAGGGAACCAATGTCAGTTTTTTTGTACGCATTGAAGAACTTGATCAGGTCACTCAGACCTATCCCCTCGAACAATCAAGTTCAAATAACATGACATTCACTGGTGAAGCAAGTTCATCTCCTTGGGTATTGTTTTGGCATCCCATTACTATGCAATCTGATCAAATCCCCCATCTAGATGAGGAGTATTTAGCATGGTATGCTAGGAGTGAACAACACTTCCAAACATGAACCAATCTTCGATAGGTTGCAAGGACAAGGTGATGTCCTACTTCAAAACAATAACACTACCCCATGCCACCAACTGACAATACAACTAATGAGGGGTGGCAACATCATGAACAATTAATAGTTAGGATATCATACTCCTCAAAAAACTCCAAGGGTTCAATAAAAGGTACCTAAGAAAGACACCACCCCGTCAATAGGCGATGTCATTTCAGCTTTGGTAGACAAGGTCAAAGAGTTAGAGCTTACCCAGAAAATGTAGATTCATACGCAGGGAAAATTCGAACTCCATCCTACCCACAGAACTATGGGAAAATACCGACTACACAGAATCCTCTAGTCTACATGAATATTCAAAACCCTGGGGATTTATTAACTGGGACGGGTACCTTGGGTATGCCTCCTCAAGCCACATATGGATACCTACAACAAGAACCAACTGGAAGTGCATTCTCAAACTATACTAGCCAGAAATGTGATGTTCCCTGGCTTCACACCTTCAGCTCCATATCAAATTGGCCAACCCCCCTATATGCACACGTACTCTAAAATGCCACAATGAGATGTGTACACCTATCAGGGTCCTTATGGTTATCTGCAAGGGGTGTCATATGCCTCGACAAATTCCTACGCCATGTCGTTTCAGCAACCAATACAACCTTTATTTCCCCAACAAGTACCTTCAATGGTTGAAACGTAATCAATGGGGACTTACTCTAAGTACCTAAAGGAGCCCCTAGACTTTTCCATCTGGATAGTCATGCTCCTAAGGCCATTTCCCAATCTTCCAAAGTTTAAAGGGGAAGGCGACCCAAATGCTCATATCAAATCCTACACAACAGGCATTCGAGAGTTACTCCTGTGGGATGGAGTTGTTGGAAAAATATTCCCTAAGACTTTAGAAGGAATCGCTCTTAACTGGTATTATAGAATACCAGAGGCTTCCATACACTCTTTTAAGCAAACTCGTTTCAGATTTCATTAAGGATTTTTATATGAATAAGCTGCTAAGAATAGGGATCAGATAATTCTTGCACATCAAACAAGAACATAATGAATCTGCAACCCACTTCATTCAAAGGTGGCGACAGGTTATTTATGCTTCTGCAAGTTCTCCAAACATGGATCAAACAAAACTTTGTGATTTATTCCTCCACTCTCTCAATAGAGAGACAAAGGAAGAGGTTCAAAAGTTCCCACTTAGGAGCTATGAGGAAGTGCTAGAAGCCGCTCTTCGAATTGACCAAGCGGCCATTGATAGTGGTCGTAAGACCTATGGGGAAAATGGGAAGTTAGTCACTCCTTCTCAAAATTCTCCCAACTACTCCAACAACATGAACAAAAATCAAGGACCAAAGATCCTTAATAAGAATCTTGGAGTCACAACCGATGGTGTGACTGACCAACCCAAAAATCCTAATGTGGTTAATCCTACCAATACTGATGTTACAAATAACAACAACAATAATGGTAATAATAAGAGAAACAACAATTTCTCACCCTCAGTAAACACTGTGGATTTTAATCATCCTCAACAATAGTAATAATCTCAGCAACAAAAGAAAATGCCGACCCCAAGCCCTAGTTAATACCCCAACCAATTCTTGAACTAAGGGAAAGGGTTTCAAAATTTTAACCACAATATTCAACAACCAAACAGTAATCGTAACTTTGGGCCATAACAAGGAATGAATCAAAGGCCAAAAGATTATGACCCAGATTTATACTGCAGTTTCCATAGGGTTCACAGGCATGATGCAAGAACATACCGTGATTGCAATAAGTTTCTACAGAGCTTTCCAGAGGACCAAAGACGGTTATTTATTGACATGTTTTTTGCAAACCCAATTGCACCCAAGTCAAAATGCCTATATGGGACCAGTGTCTCCGCACATAACACACCGTTAGGATCTTTAAAGATCCTCTCCCGACGCGTCTAAAGGACGGTAGAATAGATCCCAACGGTTTGAATAAGGGTAATGTAATAGGGACTCATGATCATGAAGCTTCAACTTCATCAAACCCACAAGTGGCACCTCCTCTGGACGATCACCAATAAACCAAAATTGTGGGCCTGGTTGAGTTAGACATTGAACCCCAAATCAACACTGCAACAAGAGCTAGGGATTATTCTTCGCAATCAATCCTGATTTATCCAGATGTGTCAGGAAATATTCATGATACGCTAAGCAAGCTGGTAGGGGCTTATGATCTAATCAGTGATTTAACCAAGACCTTTTCACATATTTCCTTCTTGGATCTACTGAAGAATTCCCCTGTTCATCAGGTCACTCTGTTAGAAGAACTAGGGCTGGCCATTTGACTAATGTTACCCCTCCGCTAGAGGCACAAATAAATCATATAGAATTTGACATTTTCCCTCTAGGGAAACCCGAAAGGGGACATTAGGTGCATGTTTGACATAATTAAGATTCCTAAAGATGTTGAAATAGCTTGTAGAGGTGATCCTACCTTGTTTTTACAAGTTTTGATCTACAACAACTACATGAAACATGTAATGAGTCGATGATGGGGAAGTGGTTAACATAGTCCCCTTATCTTTTCTTCAGAAGTTAGGGTATGGGGAGACCAATTTCTCCTCGACAAGAAACACACTTAGGGGCTATTAAAACCTCAAGGAAACCTCGATCGGAACCATTGTATTACCAGTTACTTTCGGGCCCAAGACAATACTCATTGAGTTTTATATTATAGATGGGGAAACTAATTATAACATGATCCTTGGCCGTCCTTGGATTCACTGCATGAAGGAAATCCCCTCCACTTTATTCCAAGAGGTCAGATTCTTGCATTTAGGGAATTTATTTGTGGCACAAGGTGATCCAAAACCATTTGATATACATTTGGCCAACTTAAAGAAAATTCCAGGGGTCCACTCTAAATTCGAGCTCCCCATTAATTATTTAAACAAACCTACAAGCGCAATACCAAAAGAAAAACTAGTTCCTACAATGGAGTTAGAGGTCACAGGTTTGATCGAAGGAATTTCAATGATCAAGGATGAGAATGTTATTGTAGAGATAGTGTTGCTAGGAACTACCACCAAGATTGTCGAGCTTCTAGAGAAGGATTTTCCTATTCTCCTCCCCTTTGATTCTATGAGTGTATGGACGACATGACCTGGAAGGAATTCATGAGCATCGAATAGTTGCACTTCACCAAAGTGTAGGAGTTGCCAAGATTAAAGAAAGCAAGCTTTGTAAAGCAATGTGCATGCATAAGAGAGCTCAAGATTCTGAAAAGTGGAGTGGAATGGAATCCATTTTAGCTTGGGCTTAGCCATAGATCAAAAGAGATGGTGTACATATAGGGGAGTGAATGTGTAACTCCCATGTAAGAGAAGATTCCTCCATAATGGAGAAGAGGAGTTACTTTCCCAAATGGGAATGTAACTCCTATGACACAATACTTACACATATGAACAGATTCTGTAAGAGAATCTGTCATAACTAAGATGACACCTAGATCCATGTCCACCTAAGTGAGATGGACTCACCTGGTGACTCACCTAATAAATTAAGTGATAGGTTGAAAAATAACACACACCAACACCCCCCCTTTCATCAAAACTTAGGATGAGGTGGCAAGTCAGAAAGTGAGAAATGGGTCCTAGACACAAGGCCTGATGAGGTACCCATGTACAAGAAGAAGTCCCAAGCAGTGAAGGAAAACCCAGTGGGAAAAACATCCACCACAAGAGAAAAAAACACTCTCTAATCTAAGAAAGATGCCAAAAATGGGTCCCAGCCATAGATGAGCTTGAAAAGGTACCCATGTACAAAGAGGCAATCTCTCAGAAAGAAGAAGAAGAGAAAAGAAGAGGGAGATGAGAGGAATGCAGAAGATTTCATGGATGGATTTGAACTCTACAACTCTAAGAAGTCTCCCAGAAGAATGTCGATGACGAGATCCTCTGCCTCTGGACTGAAGAAGAGCCACCCACATCGAACTGTGTGCCTTCCCTTACGAAGGACAAAAATGATGTGCTGGAAGTCCACCCACTCCACAAAGGAAACTGAAGGTAGCAACACGAAGAACTCTGAGTCTGGTGCACAGAAGTGTGACATAGGTCTAGCAATATAGTGCCAAGGAACCGAAGGTAATGCCACATGTGTAGAACTATCAAAGTGAAGAAGAGGAACACCCTCAAGAAAGGATGTCCAACTGATGTGAAGGGAACAAAACATCCTCCACAACATAAAAAGGGATCCACAATTAAGGGTGGATCAATGAAGGTCTCTGAAAAAGTGGAAGTGGTAAGAGTCCCAGAAGGGGCACTCCCAACAATGGAGATAATGAACTCCTCTGAAACACCTGTAGATGGATGAGGGACCTGTAGTGCATCACAAGTGTACTCTATGAAAATAAGACTAAGGTCAGGAAATACTCGTCCCAATGAGGGGGCTCAACAAATAGAAGAGCGATGTCAGATAGGTATGAGTCATCCAATGAAGGTAGAGGAGTGAAAGATGTAGGCCTCACACACTGGAAGTGGAAAGGAGGCAGGTGTGATGACTGTATGAGATTTAGTAGGAGACTGCTTGATATCTGATGAGATGTGGGGGGTGACAACACTGTCTGGAATAGTGAGAGAAAGAGGAGAAGAGTCCTATGTAGTACTCTCGACATCAGAACTGGGTGCACAATCCTCATCATCAGAAGTAGAACCAAGTGAGTCTGTGTCAGTGGAACTGTCATCACATGAAGAAATAGAGGAGACAACTGAATCAGTAACAACAACAATGGTGGCAGTATGTGAAGGGTCTCCATAGAAGGACTGAAGAATGCTCTAGACACGGTGAGGTGGATCTGAGTCTGCCACGTGAAACTAGAGAGAACAGGAGACATGCATCATCATGTGACCAAAGACATGGTCACAAGTGTCAAGGAAGTCCTCTAGATGACGATCATCAGTGGGTGTAGGAATTAAACAGGAACTGGCCCAATGTAAGAAGTTGTAGAAAGACCCTCATGGGTGAAAGTAACGTTCCATGGAAGCACGCCAAGCTGAATAGGTCTCTCTCCCTAGTGAGAAGTGGTGGAGGTTGTAAGGTGATCCTACGGATGCTCAAGTCTGGAAAGAGCACTCTCCATGATGAAAAAATGCAAGATGCAAGGGTGCACGAAAGCAAGATGTCGGACTCGGCCGATAATGCGTCTGCGTGTGTAGGCCCAAGAGTACAAGCAACCCCCCAGAATGCGGCACTTTATAAAAGTAGTGTTTACAAAATTGGCAATTCCATCATGTAGTGTGTGAAAAATCATGCAACTTTGACTAAGGAAGCACTAAAAAACGAGCAGCGAGTCAAAAGTTATAGCATTAAAATAATTCCCGCAACTGATGGAAAAAATGCACTATGAACACTGCAAACACATTAAAAAAGTGCACAAAATGGGTGCAAAGGGTGTCGTGTGGGTACTCGTTGGAAAAAACATCAAATTTTAGCAAGGGTTTTTTTTGCTTTTGAGGGGGGATTATCCTCATGCCAACCCCGGACCTCACCCTCCGTCTTTGACACATGAATGAAGGACATAATACAAGCCAAAAAACAGCCTTAAAAATTATTACAATGCCGTTAAGAATGAATGTTTTTCATCCTTAAAACATTAAAAAATTGATTGTTTTGACACTTAAAATAATTTTAAAAGAAAGGAATGAGCTAGTGACTTCAATGGCAAGGGGCCCATGTACCTAACAGGTAGTGACTGATTATATGGTAGATTTATGAAGTTGGAGCTACTAGACTGTGTCAAGCTGACAAGGTGTTACAGGTCAGCTGTTGAGTTGTCTAGAATCTCCACAATCCTCTACCAATGAGCCATGTGAAAAGTGTTGATGTGCAGCTGTTTAGCATCCATTGGGAATGACAGCACGGCTTTTGGGAAATGACATAGGGCAGAGTGATTTGTGGCAGTACTATTTTGCAACCAAGCTGTCTGAGCTGGAGTTGAGCAGGATCCATTCGTAGGCTGAGAACAACGAAACTACCTAACCAAATGAAGATTCGCACATGGATAATTGGAAAGAGTCCAATATGAGCTCTTGTTCATAGTACAGATCTCCTCAAGATAGAACCAAATTGTCAAATAACCAATCCTAAGTCCCCGGAACTATCCTTTCTGGTTCTATCTATGTACAATGAGGTTCGAAGCGAAAACCATTTGAATCGTGAAGAAGGTAGATTAATTCACAATAGAATGGAGGAGGTGATGTCTTCGAGGCAGGTGTTGGATAAACCACGTGTCCAGACAGGTTGTGTGCCAACTAGACAACTCAATGTTCCAAGGTTAACAGAGCCATGTGTTGGATCATGCAGTTGTTCCAGAAGGTCACCAGTTCGAAAGGTATCTGCGATCCTTTCGAGCAGATAACCCAAGTGTACAAAATAGGTTCTACAAGCTCATGGTTGAAAGTAACACAACTCAATCTTAGTGGAAGATGAAATTTTTAAGGTGTTATCCATCTCTCAGACTAATGACCAAAAATGAGTAGGAAAATGGCTGCCAGTTAGATTTCATCCCTGAGCTAGATTCAAATGCGACAACACATTAGATGTAGATCTGTAACCAAGGACTGAGAGGTTGAACTCCAGGTTAAAGTGCTCAACTATTCTATGTAGAGCAGATGCTCAATCGGGAGCACATGCACCGAGATCCACACATGGGAGACATTGAGATTTGAAAGACCAACTCTCAAACCTACGTTGATGAACGAGTCGTGATAAGGCTCAGTTAATTACTTCAACATCTCTTTCAATCTAATGAACCAATAATTTCATAATGTCTGTGGGTCAACACTTTTGATCCTATAACAATATTGTATCAAAAACCTTTGCAAAATGCACACAAATCACAAAAATTCGTCTTTATGCAGTGAGCACAAGCAAAAGAGGATCTTGAAGCAAGCAACTTTCATGGTGGAGAATGACAATGGTGAACAACGATGATTCACGGAATCCCCTCTGAATCTTCTCATTCCATCCGAAGGATGTTGATCAGAGCCTTAAGAATTGTAAGCTGCATCTGAAAGTTTTCACCTCAAAACCGATCTTAGGAGTTGCAAGAGTTTAAATCACTAAACTTTGTAAAGCAATGTGCATGCATATGAAAAACTCAAAAAATGGCTTAAAATGGAACCACGAACATCCGAACATTGGCTTCCATAGATGCAAAAAGGTGGTGTACATATAGGGGAGTGAATGTGTAACTCCCATGTAAGAGAAGATTCCTCCATAATGGAGAAGAGGAGTTACTTTCCCAAATGTGGAATGTAACTCCTTGTTGATCACAATACTTACACATATGAAGATTCTGTAAGAGAATCTAATCATAACTAAGATGGACACCTAGATCCATGTCCACCTAAGTAAGATGACTCACCTGCGTGAGGTGGGAAGTAATCCTATTTGCTAAATAAGTGCATGAAGGAAAGATCACACTACACCAACATGGGCCCCTTCAGTAACCTAGGATGAGCCTTAAGTCAGAAAATATCTCCTCTAGTCTGGATAGATCGGCACAAGGCCTGATGAGAGTAACAGGATTTTGTGTGTTGAAAGATATTTTCCCAAGTGCTACAATCTATAAAACTTGTGTAAAATCATCCACCACAAGGGAGTCTACATCTCCTAATCTAATAAAGATGTTACAAAAATGGGTCCCCGGCCATAGACTTTCATGGTGAAAGAAGAAGTAATGAAACTTCTCTAGTTAGGATTCATCAAGCCAGTTCGATTACTCACAATGGGTATCTAATATCGTCCCCATTCTAAAAAAGAATGGAAAGATCTGTATTTTCATAGACTTTCGGGACATTAACAAAGCTTGCCCCAAAGATGATTTCCCATTACCATCCATCGATGTTATTGTTGATGCAACAACTGGATTTGAATTTTTGTCTCTCATGGATGGGTTTTTAAGATATAATCAAATCAAAATATCCAAAGAGGATCAAGCCAAAACTATGTTTATAACTCCTTGGGGAACCTACTCTTATGTTTTCATGTCATTCGGTCTTAAGAATGCTGACACTACATACCAATGAGAAATGACCTACATATTCCATGATCTTATTCATAAGATTGTGGAATCCTATGTAGATGACCTGTTGGCTAAGGCCAAGAAGTGTTGTGATCACCCAGAGGTGCTTCAAATCATCCTTTTTGCACTTAATTGAGTACGGTGTCACATTAAATCCAGAGAAATGTGTTTTTGGTGTAACATGGGGTAAAATTTTGGGATATATTATATCTTCACGAGGGATTGATGTCCGACCCAGCCAAAATCCAGGGTTGTATTGGAAATGGTGCCACCATCAAATGAGTCTGATATTAGGTATTTCCTTGGGAAACTCAGTGTAATCTGAAGGTTTGTCCCTAACTTGACCTTTTCTATTCATCCGATCAACAATTTGTTGAAAAAGGATTATAGCATCGATTGGATGGAGGAATGCAACGAGGCCTTTGAGGTCAGTTAAACAATTCTTATTATCCCCTCCCATGCTCATGCTACCTAGATCATATTGTCCCTTGATCCTGTATTCACGAGCTACTGATGTTTCATTAGCTTGCATGTTGGCTCAAGAGGATGATGATAAATGAGAACGTGTAGTTTATTTCATTAGTTAGAATGTTGCTTGATTATGAGACACATTACACACAGGCAGAGAAGGAATTCCTTGCCATAGTCTTTGCAACAAAACACTTAAGGCATTATATGCTTGAATCAAGAAACAAGGGTTATTGTTAAGACAGATCACTTACGTAGACATTCCTCACACAAGGATCCTTGTCTAAAAAGGCGGGATGTTTCATAACCTTAATGGGTGAGTTTGAACTAACATTTGTAAATCAAAAATTTGTTAAGGGACAAATCATTGCTGATTGGTTAGCTGACAATCCATTGGATGGAGGTGATTTAGTAGATTTAGACTTTCCTGATGAGTGTGTGTACTTTTTCAAAACCAGACCCTCAATCTTTGCATGTCCTTGGTATACTGACATTGCCAACTTCATTATGGATCATACCTACCCAGAAGGGGCAACATCACAGCAAAGAAGGTAGTTACATGTCATCGCCGCTAAGTATGTTATTTGGGAACAAGTGCTCTACTACAGAGCCTTCGATGGAATGTTGTTGAGATGTGTTGACGTAGAAGAATTTGAAAAGATTCTTTATGAATCACATAGCGGGGTATGTGGAGGTCACTTCGGTGGCCATGCCACTACTCAGAAAATACATCGGATGGGCTACTTCTGGCCCACGCTAGAGCATGATGCAGTAGAATTTGTGTAGATGCCATAAATGTCAGGAGTTCTCCCATGAGATCCACATACCGACACAAGCTCTACAACTATTGTAACACCATGGACCTTTTCCACATGGGGCCTAGATTTGATAGGGAAATTCTCTCCCTCATCGACTGATGGCCATAACTTCATAATCACGGCCACATAATACTTTACCAAGTGGGTAGAAGCCATGCCCCTTACCACCGTACCTGGCTCTGTAATCACTAAGTTCATCTTGAACCAGATCATTTGTAGGTACGGGGTGCCACAAGTCATTATTTCTGATAATGGAACGTCTTTCAAAAATGATGAGGTGCGTGAGTTGTGTAAAAAGTTCAAGATAAGTCATCATACGACTTCTCTCTATTATCCTTAGGCTAATGGACAAGCTGAGGCTACCAATAAGACTTTAAAGTCCATTCTCCTAAAAAATCGTTAAGGAGAATAAATGAGAGTGGCACCTAAAGCTTTTTCCGTCCTTATGAGCCTACCAAACGTCAGTTAGAACACCAATGGGGAAACCCCCTTTTCTTTACTGTTTGGTGCTGAAGTGGTTCTGCCACTCAAATTTGAAATACCTAGTCTCTGTATTTCACTACAAGGGATCCTGGGAGAAGAGGGCTATCGAGAAGCATGACTCTCTCAGTTAGAAAGTCTCGATGAGGCTAGACTGAATGTTGTGCACAATGACATAATGTTTACGCTGACTGGATGGCTTCGAAATATAACAAGAAAGTTTACGAATGTGAGATATATGAAGGAGATTTGGTATTAAGACTTGATAGCTAGATAGACAAAAATACCGGAGAGGGAAGGAAATTCAGACCTAGGTGGTTAGGTCCATATCGAGTAGTAGAAGACTACAAAAATGGGGCATTTCACTTGTGTACACTAGAAGGTGAGGAGTTTAGTGAATCTGTAAACTCTCTTCACCTAAAGAGATACTACGCATGATCCATCAACATTTTCATATGTACATTATTGCATCTGCATTGCATTTTCATATGTCCATTCATTTTGTAAAAATTGTGATCAAGGAGCTTATTCTTATAGCAATTCCTAAAAACTTCTGAAAACATTGACAAAACATTCAAATCATGTCTCTTCAAACCTTCATAGTATCATCAACTATTTCTGAATCATTTATCAATCTAAACAAGATAAGACAAAGTTTTGACGGTAACCATACCAAGGCCTGCATACTTGGTTCTACTTTTGGTCTCTTCCTAGGTTAGGTGTCTTTGCCCATGGTCTGTTCTAGAAGCTTCATGGTGTCACATCTATCCCATATACATCTCCTTGGAAATAAGAGCATTCTAAACATTTTTCCCAAATAAGTAAGTCAAATGTAAATCCACAAGAAAATTTTAGTTTTACACATTTCTTTTCCCTACCAACCTTCGGTGTTGAGCCTGCATCTCTTACTAGTGATGTAGGGTTGGGAAAGGAGGGAAATGCCCTTACTCATCTATGCCTTGTCCATGGTGATGAGCCCATGCTTCCTACTGGTAGCATGGGGCAAGGTGTAGGGGGTCTCTTTGATAAACTTGAAAGTTACAAATTAGTCAAACATTGTGAAATCATAAATAAAAAACAAAGTGAGTTAGATGTCCAAAATTCCAAGAGAGTTTAAAACCCCAAAACCAGATTTTGTCAACCAAGTTGCCATCTACGGATCCAAGTCTAGATAAACTGCAAAGCAATTCACATTCTAAACTATGAAGTAGCTTGAGTAGAGTAAGGTTGTAGCATCCAATTTGGTTCTATCAAACCTCTGTCTTTCTCTCATCACTACCATTCAACAAATTTTCATAACTTGTGCCCTTTCTAACTCTTGGTGTTGAGCCCTCACATCTTACTAGTTGTGTGGGGTTAGGAGTGGGGAAAGTACATCTATTTATCATATCATTGTATCATCACATTTTATCAAGACAATATGAAGTACCAAAGATTGCAAAAGAAACTAAGTTTAAGATCACATTGTATTTGCATCATCATATATCAGCATCATAAAATACAAAAAGAAATCATTTTGTTTATCATTCACATCCATTGCATACATTCTGAAAAGCATTGAAAAGTGGAAATTCTAAACATCTAGAGTACACATGAGAGATAAGCCAAAAGAGAGTCAACTCAGATACAATGGAATACCGAACCAAAAATAGAGTCTGTATATATCATAGTAGATCAAGTTTGTATACAATGTCATCATGCACTAGGCATGGTCAAAACACTCACAATGAGCCCGAAATATACAAAAAAATCATATAATATCAAAATGGTATCAAAGCAATAAAGGCTCAATGGCCTATCAATCCCTATGGGATCCCTCAGATGGTGTGTGACCACGTCTAGGGCTCCTGCTATGCTGTGATGGCACTGAGAATGGACTGAATGGTGTGAATGCTCATGGTGGCACCCACTCCCATAGCCTCACTATGAGAGTGGCTCTGCCTCATCAGGCACTCAACAGTCTCGTATCCAGCTACCTGGGTATGAAGGGAGGTCACTATCTCTGCCACCTTCCAGATAGGAGTGAACACGTCAGTATGTCAGCCGGTGGCTAAGGGTTGTCCTGAATCCACAGTCAACTCGACCTAGGTCTTCCCCGAGGGGATCAATAGGGTGTCCACACATACCCGATGAATGAGTTCTCACCACTCATGTGTAGACACTGCAAAAAAATAACAAAAAGAGAGAGAGATAATGAGCTAGAAAATCACAGAACACAAATCAAAAGGAGAATGCTAAGCTAAACATACAAAAATCAATAGAAAAAATCAAGAAAGGAGTATCAAACATACTCGGGTCTCTGAGCATCCATGTGGGATCAGTGGCTACTGCTACAGGTGCTGCTGGTGGCTGCGGAGCCTCACCAAATCTAGAGGCATGACATTGTCCAATCACAGACTCATCATCCTCTCCAAGTGTCTCCTCTGAGACTAGTGTCTCTCTCTCTGCACTCACCTCCTCGTGCACTGCTCTGAGGATCTCCTGAGTGTCATGCCACTCAGGGTCACTCTCCTCTCCCTCTGAAGGGGCTACCCCCTCATCCTCCTCCCTAGTCTCCTCTCTGATAGACTCCCCCTCCGTATCATCTCCTGTATCCTCCTCAGAGTCAGAGTCCAAATCAATCGGCTCATCCTCCTCCCCACTATGAGCAGGAACAGCCACAATCTGAAGTAAGGGTGCTCAAGGGGCACCAGCTTCCCACCGAGCCTAGACCACATTCCTAACTACAATAGGCATGCCAGGAGTAACCACTATCCAACCAGGATCCCCTCTAGGACCCCTCCAAGCCTCCTGAATAGTCCTATAAACAGGATCACTGGAGGAAGCATGACAGGGTATGGAAGGCCAAACTGCTGAGGTACCCGGTCAAATGGGTGAATCTCTAATCTCCCAGCTCTGTCAACTAACTGGCTCATGGAAGAGCAAGCCACCATCATCATAACCTCCTCACCCCATATCCCTGCCATGTCCTGGTAGGGTGTGGCAGTCATGTCTGTTGTAGTCAGGGAAGCCACTGACTGATGTGGTGTCTGGAGCACTGACATACCTATCCATCTAGCTACCTGAACAGCCCCTGGGTCTGATACTAGTACCCCCTACCATAGGGGATGAAACAGCTCATAAACCCAACTCATAACAAGAGTGGGGTGGCTCAAAGACTGGCCCTGTAATCTAACCACTCTATACAAATCATGGTATGTAGTCCCCAGAATATCTACCCGCTAGGCATACTTACGACCATGAGCCTCGATCTATGCAATGATGGGGGCCCAACAGTATAAGAGTGTATCTCCTCCCTTGTCCCCAATCAGTCTCGAGGACAGGATACCCATGATGGCTCTCCGAAGGATAGGAATGGGAGTAGTAGCAATGGACCAAACCTTCATTCCCTTCTTTGAGCCAGATGAGACAATGACGTCTCCCATATATGTGGCCCACTATGTCATCACTAGGCCCTGGACCCCACTGTCTCTCAATGTCAGTCTCCTCCCAAGTATCAGGAGTCCAAGGATGTGGTATACATCCTCCAGAGTGATAGTCCACTCACCCCTAACACCTGGAAACTGGAAGGTGTTCCGGTCTGCATCCCAATAAGAGAATAAGTCACACAGAATGTGACTGGAAGGAGTGACATGGGGCACCCGTGCTATCCACCAGATGCCCACACACTGTAATAAATCCATATCATCCTGGGTCAGCTGATCTAGAATCCCAGGGAGCCAATCACACTCTCTCTCTCTCTCTGCTCCAGCGTATGTACTCCTCCTTCTTCTGCATTCACCAAAACATGAGAAAAGAGCAAGTTAGTAATGCACATCACATGATAAGCTCATCAAAAACATAGCAAAATATTGAAAATGCAAAAAAAATCAAGTTAAGGTGCATTTTAGACATTCTGTTCAGAACCGCCACCCAGTGCAGGGTGGCGGTTCCAGGACCGCCGCCCTGCCTTGGGCAGATGGTCCCATCCTGACCCCTGAATTTCCCAAAATGTGCCCTTAACCCCAAAAATGCCCAAAAATGAAAAAATTGACCATTTCTAGCAAAATAAAAGAATGCCCTATGGGCGACCCCCCCTAAGGACTCATTTGAAACAAGAAAATTTGAAAATGTCCCCCCTAGGTGAACTTTTCAACATTTTAACATCTAGGGCACAAAAAGACAAAAGAGGAAATAACTAACCTGAGAACATGCCGGTTGATTTCCCACTCATGGAGGCATGATCACTATCTCGTAACAGTATTCACGTCAGAAACGGTCAACGTGGGTCCAGAGCTCCAAATTCACCAAATCAACAATGCACAAATGAATTGAAAAATGAGTTTGTTTCGATATATATATATATATTTTAAACTCATTTTGAGTGTATGTGTTTACAGGGCTGGAGCATTGGCGCAGGTATATTTCTACATCCCCGCACAAATGGTAAGTCCTCTTGTCATTTTGATTTAGTGTTTATTTTTCGATATTTTATCTATCTGCACTTGAGTCTTTTCTTCTTCTTGCAGGTAGCAGGAGTTTGGATGATGACATTTTGACACACGGGCATGTCAGGTATAGCTTCTAACTCCCCATTTTGGGAATGCCATACTCAGACTCTACGTTTTACACCTTTTCATGGCTAAGATGCTTCTCTGAGGGGGAAATATGTACGCACCCAAAATTACACGTGCTACATTGTCAGGAAAATGGTTACAAGAATCCCCAATGATGATTCAAAATCCTTTCAAGAAGGTGTTCGAGCTCCAAAACCCATTCACAGTGTATATTTGTAGCCTAGATGGCCTTACTTAACTTTTCCATGCATTTTTCCATCTCCCCACCTCTTTCTGTGCTTGTTTTGGCCTTCAGTGCCAGGACCGCCACCCTGCCTGGGTGCGGTTCTAAAACCACCACCCTGCCTGGGCAGGGTGGCGGTCCTGAAACCACCACCCTGCACAGGGTGGCGGTCCTACCCACTTTTTCCAGATTCTTCATGCATGTTTTAAACATGTGATGGTTCACTTAAGTTTTCTTTTTGCATGCATCCGTGAGCCAAATTGTCTAAAAATAGCTTTGTTTTCTTGGTTCTCCTTGCTCCTTCTATTTTAAATAAGATTTAATTAGTTGGAACTGCCTCTTCTTGCCTTGTGCATGAAGTAACCTCCTAGCCTCCATTCCTATATATTCCATACTTGTATTCAAGAAAAAGGGCCTGAGAATTTTGTGTATCTTGTATTGTTTTGCTGCCATAATCTTGCTAGGAATTGCATAGCCAAGCTCAGATCTCTTGTGCTATCTCTCTTCTACTTGCATTGCATCCCAGATTGATTCCAAGCTTCCATTGCTCAAGCGCCATCCTCTTGTTGTTGTTCTTTGCATTCCCAATCCCTTGGACTCACATGAACACTCAGAGAAAGAAAGGAAAGAACTGAGGGGACAGATACTGATACTACTGGATTTTCCAAGGTTCTTGCTCTTCCAGGTTGGAGTTGTGTATTTGTTTTCTTTGTTTATCAAATTGTCAATTACGAATTGTTAATTTCAATTGCATATCAAATAGAGTAGAGAAATAATTCATTTCAATTAGCTAGATAATCTCAAGTAGATCAAATCAATAGGAAGTTTTCTCTTCAACATTACCAGGGAAGCTGTGGGGAACAATAGCTCTGTTAGGGTTATGATTTGTTCTTCACTTCTGAGGTAGGGTTGGAAGGATTTTGATTGAATTAGAATAGATTTTAGATTTAGATTCACACATCTGCACAAATAGTTAGCTACATCTGGCTAATTGTTTGTATTTAATTTGTTTATTAGATTAGATGCATTGTCTGAAAAGTTAGAAAAGAACAAAAACATTTACTTTCCATAGATTAGCTTGTTTTACTGCTTTGTTCTGATATATTGAGAAAACACCAAAAACATAGGTTAGATTTCCTTTGATAGATAGTTTATTTACTGAAAGCAAATCAATTCATCTTGCATGACCATCAATGGTCCACAACAGGAAAAGACTTACAGTTGTGATCCCCTGGTCCCACAACCCAACGGGCCAGAGCTAATAACTGACATTGACACAAGTTTGTGTTTAACAGTCTTACGCACACCTGCAACATACACTGAGAAAATAGGACAGTTAGATACACTGAATATCACTGCTAATCAAGCCTACGACTTTTGGACTGCTCCTGGAAATAGGGTTTGATTGCATGCATGACCATACAAGGGCCTCAACCTCAACGAGTCTTTGGTTGTGATCCACAGGTCCCGCAACCCAACGGGCCTACTAGTCAGCTAGATATTGACACTAGTTTACACACATTGGTATTCATATCTTCACCACTTCCACCCGATATTATTACACAACTTTCATTGTTGAATATAGCAGCCGATCAGGCTAAGAATTTCTGGACAAGACCAGAAAATCACCCATAGTTCCTGCAGCTCCACTACACCTCTTGTCTCCACTTCCATGACCTTGTCTGGAAACCCATATGAGGCACCTGAAGGTTACTTTCCACGTATTCCACAACCAATCAATAGAATCTCGGTAGAACTAGACATCGATTGGAGTCTCTGAGTAGCTATCATATCAGACTGTACCATCACACCCCTTCAGGTTAGGAGAGCATTCTTTGCCTTAGATTCATAGATTCCAGTATTGCATGTCGAAGACATAAGGTTGCCCAATTAGCTTGATCACCACCATCACTTTCACTTCCATTTCCATTCCACACCAGCTGTCTCGGCACGACCTCGAGAGGTCGGGTGTAAAGTGCAAACTTTCAAAGCACCATACCAACAGAGAAAATATTGGCTATGGCATCATTTGATGAGGAAGGTGCATACCCTTGGACAAGGAAAATTCTTTCTCTGGCATTTGAGTCCCACATCGATGAACTAGAGTTTTAAGTGAGCCAAGGAGCATTGATGCAAGTGCCAAAATCAAAAGGGACCAACCCCTTTATGAATGCTCAATAGTTGTCTGATGAAAAATTTTGCAATGCATTGAACAAAGTCTCAATTGAGATTGAATCTAGACTCTTCAGGAGGAATGACAGAGTGAAGTTTCTAGAGGTAGAGTTGGAGAAGAAGGAAGAAGAGCTCCTAGAAAGGACTAAGGAGTTAAAACATGAGGAACTATTCAGCACTCAGCTAAGGCGTGAATTAAAGGAAGAGAAGGAAAGGGTACGTAAAGTATCCAAGAAGGTGGAGATGATCAAAAGTGCCATTATCTTGAAGTATCCAAACTTGACACCACCAGCACATAAATATGAATCAATCTTGCAATGCCTAGAGGACTTAACTCACATTCTCACCATGGAGAGGAAACCACTGGAATTAGAGTTTATGGAATAAGTGTTGGCACTAAAGGAAAAGGATGATAAGATGAAGGTTATGGCCATTATGGCCCAATATAATAAAGTCCTCATAGATGTAAAGATTGTCGCACTGATAACAAAGGCTGCCTATGACAACTGCACTGATAGAGATAGAGTGGCGAGCATTATGGTCTCTACCTATGAAGCAGAGCTCAAGGAGTTCTAGGAGAAGAACAAGGGGAATAGGGTGGAACGTGAAAAAATTATAGCTAAGGTTGAGAAGAAATTAAAGGCTATTGAGACCTTGTGGGGCTCAATTAAGAACAATCTTAAAGAATTATATCCCCAAATCACTCGTAGGATGGACGCACTTGACGATATGAGCAAGCAATTGGAAGAGGTTATGGAAACCATGAGTGCAAAGGGAGAAGGGCTAAGCTTTGAATAGGTAAGTGCCCTAGTCAGTGACCTTTTTCACCAGGCATAGAGCGAAGTCAATACCTGTAATAAGTTGGAGGAAGACTTGATGAAATATTTCCCTCTCCTCTTGTAGAAATAATCATAGTTCCCCATTCTCTCATTCTTCCCCAAAATTCTTCATTCCTTTATTATTTCTCCAAACTATTCAAGGAAAATAATTCTTTATTCTTTGGGAAAATGTTCCCATGGACGGAGAACAGGCATAGTGTGGGATGATGTTGGGCCCCTAATTTATTGGCTAAGTACAAAGAAGCACATGGGTGCGCAGGACCTACTTAAATAAGGGTGTGCAAGGAGAAAGCATGCAGGATAACGTTCTAGGAGGTCTTAGTAGAAAAAGTGGCATATACTCAAGGCAGAGAAAAGGTTTTGGGACTTATCCATATTTGGTGTATTAAACAAAACATGAGAAAAATGTGACCCGATTACGCATGTAGAGTGGATAAGGTGTCAGCCTGGCAACAGGCTGGCCTAGGAAGAAATATACCTTACGATGGAAGATTCTATAAGGCCATCATTGCAAATATTGGAGATCTCAAGTCTGAAGAACCATTCTCCCATGGAGGACCACCTTGAACACTTGGCAATTGATCTGTAACTCCCGTAAAGGCTTGAAGATGTTGAGAAAGGCTATAAATACAAGCGCTTGATAAAGGAAAAAAGGAGAGAAAAAAGAGATCAGATGAGAGGCGAAGCTCTGTAAAAATACATGGAGAGATTTAAGGGTTGGGATAGGAGATCTTTAGGAAGAATGATGTATCAAGGGATGGGTACATGTTTTTCTTTTGCATTGTAAGGGATGTAATTCTAGTCTTGCTAAATGGTTCTAAGCTGCACTATCATTTTGGTCTGTAATGACCCTGATAGATATAATGTGATTACTGGACATGTTCAAATATGATTATATGTGGTTCATGGCTCATACATATCTATTTTTTTTATGTTCAGTTCATTTCTTATGAATGAGTATAATCATTATGCATCCTCTTTCCCTCATGGTTCAGATTTATCTTTTGTCAATGTGCTTCTTGTCTGAATGAATACATTAGTGTAGCATTTACTTGAAGTTCTCAGTTGAATAATGAGTTTCTTCTATCTTTCTATTATGCATCCATGCTACTTTATTTCACAACTCACATAAAATAGGGGCTCGGCACCCGCGTGTGCCTCGGTGAGTGCCCAGCACCCGCTGGGTGATAGGTCGATGCACATGGGATTGTCCTTATTTGTTAAGGGGTATAAAAATTGACTACAATGGGTTACAAACATGGGACATCACTCACAATTTCACAATATAATTGAGTTCGACATGTATAAAATCATACAGTGTGCACACAAGATAAAGGGCATAGCTCGCAAACAATGGAAAACAATAACAAGCAATGATAAACAGTGAAAAGAATGATATCATCAAAGAGTTCCTACAAGGAAAATTTTGCACATGAAGCACCCATTAGAATGTTAGAAAGATAAAGTGTATGTCAAAACATGTATGATCCGATATAATGTAGTGTGCTAGTATGAATAAAAAGTAATATAAATAGAAACAATAACACCTGAAGTATGTATGAAAGTGGATGCTCTCAGGAGCCTGTATTGGGGCTGGTGATAGGTACAGTGTCAAGCATCCATGCTACATGTAATAATCTATATAAATTATGTGATCATAACTAGAAATAAATTGATCGAGCATGTGTATATAGACAAGATAATGACATAGAAAATATCCATCTAACATAGTAAGTAAAGTGTAACATGTGAGTTTAAGTAAGCGAGAACAATGTACAACCAAGATATATAGTATGTTCTGGATGAGAGAGATGGAATGGAATGAAAATTGAATGTGATAGGAATCATGTGCCCCCTACATGAATGTGAATGAGTATGCATGAAATGAGGTTCATTTATAAATGCTCCCTTAGCAGTCAAGAATGAACCATAGAACAAGAGTACGTCATCAGGAAATGGTTTGAACTGTGCTCTAGAAAGATAGGATCATCAAAGTGTAAAGTGTAGTAATTGTGTTAGTATGGTGAGGCTCATTTTATATTGATACCCTTAGCATTCAAGTATGAACCATGGAATTATAGTGTGTCATAGGGAAGTGTGTCATGGTTAATATGTAGTATATATATATGGCGTGAATACGTTGAGTGTATCATGTATATAGTGTGAGGTTCATGTATGTAGTGATCTCTCAACAATCAAGTGTAAACCATAGCACAAAAGTGTGTCATTGGGTAATGACGATACAAATGTATCAAGATGTGCAAGATGTGTGTGAAAGACTAGATCCAAAGTGTGAAGTGAAATAGTAGAAATGTGAGAAATCTTAAAATGCTAAGAGGGAGGAGTAAGCATGATGCCCACCCAAGTGTGTCAATTATGGAGATCAATGTGGTGACACGAGAGGTACCATGCCATTGTGGGAGATTATTATTTGTGTCATGATAAGAGAGAACTATAAAAATGGTAGGTAGAAGCAATAATAGGATCATGCCATGGTGGTAGAGTTTGAACTATGTCTTGGCCATAAATATGAGTAGTTTCTTTGACAAAAATGATTGGCTGCTGAAGTGGTGGATTATTGGGTAATGCTATAGAAGACTTAGTAGGAGGAAGTGATAGAGGATTGACCTTGAGAGGTTATTTCTTAGTTTTAATTGGTAGTGTTGTAGATGACTTGAGAGGAATAGGTGTTAGACCAATTTTGAGAGGTGGTTGTTTATTCAGATTGGGTTAAATAAGTGACACTTGACTGATCAAAGAAGGAACATTAGAAGTGATAGCATGATGCTCATTAAACATAAATGAATCAGATTTAGGAACCCATTGGGATGTAGCATTTTCATATGGGCATGTAACAGGATGGTGTGTAACAAATGAGATAAAACCTTAATGCTCAAGATGTTGAATTCTTCATTATAAAGCATAGAAATCATTGTCATTATGTCTATTGATTTGATGATAAGCACAAAGCAGGAGACCTTGGTATTTGACCAGCTAATAATCAGGAGAGAAATGATTAGTTGGAAAATTGATCAATTGATGAGTAAGGAGATGAGGAATTTTTGTGTTAGCACATCGGTTGTACAGATAATATATCAGATCTAAGCATACATATAAATAAAATCAGATATTCTACAAGAAGAAATATACATAACAAGAGATAAAAATTAACACTAAATTTAATGTGGTTCACCCAGTGTGGGTTACATCCACCAAGAAACAAGCCAATCTATTATCCAAAGCTTTGACAAGATATATAATTGAATATTTACAATCTTCCACACCTCTCAGATGTACTATAATTTCTTTCACTCAAGATTTTGCTTCTTCTCCAAGAATTCTCTGTCTCACTATAATCATCAACTTTTGCAAGTTCTTCTTAATTCTAAACCCTATCTTTTATGTTTATATAGGTGTATACAAACTTAGGGAACTTGGCCATGTAATTATAATTAATATATCTTCTTTAATTGTAAAATTAGATTTAATTCTCAAGAGCTAAATAAAATACTCCCGCACAGGTAACCGATGTCAGTTAGCCCTAACCGATGACAATTCCTCTTTGCCTAACCAATGCGGGTCATAGGTGACTGATGTTGGTCCCTCCATAACTAATGTCAGTTACTGTGTTTTCTAGCAAGTTTCATATTGCATGCTAATCCGAAGTAATTGAGCTCCACAACTCAACAATCTCCCACTTGGAGATTAATTACTGCACCATACCTATACAACATCATTCTTGGATCCTTCCTTAGCTTTGTTTCTTCCTCTTCAAGTCTCAAACTCGAAGACCAACAGAAGTGGAGTGTAGCTCCAACTTATCCTTTGATAATGGCTTCATTAGCATATTTGTGGTGTTCTCACTCGTATGAATCTTTTACAGATTCAACTTCCCATCCTCCGATACCTACTGTATGAAGTGATACCTCAATTGAATGTGTTTTGTTTTCAAATGAAACACTGAGTTCTTTTCCAAATGAGTTACAGTCTGACTCTCACTGAAAAATTTGCAATCATCTTTCTCCTTTCCCAACTCTTCCATGAACCTACTCATCCATATCATCTCCTTGCTAGCCTCTGTAGCTGCAACATACTCTACCTCTGTAGTAGACAAAGTCACAATATTCTGCAATCTTGAAATCCAGCTAACTATCATCCCACCTACTATGAAAATATATCCAATAGTGCTCCTCATACCATCCATATCTCCAGCCATATCCAAATCAACATAGCCACATAATGAAATATCTAAACCTCAATAGCATAACTTCATGCTAGATGTCCCTTTCAAATACCTGAGTATCCATTACACTACTTTCCAATGCTCTTTACCTAGATTGGCCATATATCTACTCACAACTCCCACTACCTATGCAATGTTTGGTCTGGTACAAACCATAACATACATGAGACTCCCAACTGCTGAAGCATATGACACTCGTGTCATGTATTTGACCTCCTCATGTGATGAAAGGACACTGATATTTGCTCAATTTTAAGTGTCCAGCCATAGGTGTACTAATAGGTTTTACATTCTACATCTTGAACCTTTCTAACACCCTGTAGATATAATCCTCTTGAGACAAATACAATTTCTTTTTTTCTTGTCTCTGTGTATTTGCATGTCCAAGGATTCTTTTTGCAGCTCCTAAATCCTTCATAGAAAATGTGTGAGCTATCTTTCCCTTAAGCTCACCAATGTCTTGCATACTAGATCCTGCAATAAGCATATCATCCACATACAGTAACAAAATAATATAGCTCCCATTTTCAAGCTTCTTGAAATAAACACAATGGTCAGATTCACATCTCAAGTAACCATGCTCATGCATAAAACTATCAAACCTCATTTACCATTGCTTGGAGCTTGTTTGAACCCATATAGGATCTTTTCCAACTTACACACTAATTTCTCATTACCTTTGACTTCATTCCCAAGTAGTTGTTGCATATAAATCTCTTCATCCAAATCACCATGAAAGAAATCCATCTTCAGATACAGTTTCTCTAAATGCAAATCTTCTACTGCAACTAAACTCAATACAGTACGAATAGAAGTCATCTTTAACAACAGGAGAAAATATTTCACCAAAGTCAATACCTGGTTTCTATGTAAATCCCTTTACTACAAGCCTTTTCTTGTACCTTTTCTATCCACCCTCTTCTTCCTTGATCCTGTAAACCCACTTGTTCTACAATGTCCTCTTACCTGCTGGTAACTTAACCAAATCCCAAGTCTAGTTTTATTCCAAGGAGTCCATCTCCTCATCCATGCCATGCTCCCACTGGACATGGGTCTTATCCTATATTGCTTCTTCAAAACTCTCTGGTTCACCATTATCAGTCAATAATAAATAAAATAGAGAAGGTGTAAATATTTTTGGAGGTTTACTTACCCTTTGTGACCTTCTCACAGGAGTTTGGGGTACCAGAGGCTCAATCTGGACCTCCTGGACATTTGTATCCAAATCTGACAGTGACCGATGCCGGTCACCTGTAACTGACATTCAGTTCTGCTAACTGATGTCAATTTGGCTCTTCTGTAACTGATACTGGTTCTGCTAACCGATGTTGTCAGGGGTCAACCAACACTAGTTACTGTGTAACCCTATCGGTATTAATTTTAAATCTGAGAGTTCATTTTCATTCACAAACTTCTCAACCGGTTCATCCTTGGGTACCAAAATTTGATCCCTGTACATTCTCTTTTCATTCCATTCAACATCACGACTCCTAATAATTTTAGAATTCTCTAAATCCCAAAAATGGAATCTAAAATCACCAGATCCATAACCAATGAAAGTACATCTCTTGGATTTTGCATCCAACTTTTTCCTATTTTCCTTATCAACATGCACAAAAGCTTCCAAACCAAAAACTTTAAGAAAAGAAAGATCTACCTCTTTTCCTAGTCCAATATTCCTCTAGTATTCCTCCATCTAGTGAACTTGAAGGCCCACAGTTAATCAAATAAACTATTGTATCAACTGCTTCTGCCCAAAACTGCAAGGGTAATCCAGAATGTATCCTCATACTTCTAGCATGTTCCATGATTTTCCTGTTCATTCTTTCTGCAACACCATTCTCCTGTGGTGTTCTTGGAACCGTTCTTTCTCTATGTATCCCATTCACTGAACAATAATCATTGAAATCCTTACTACAGTATTCACCACCATTGTCAGATCTAAGGCACTTTAACTTTGAATTTGATTCATTCTCAACAAGGGATTTCCATCTTTTAAAAGTCTCAAAAACATCATATTTACATTTAATACAATAAACCCATACCTTTCTTGTAGCATCATCAATGAAAGTAACATAATATTGGGATCCTCCATGAGAAGCTACCTGAGCTGGTCCCCACACATCTGAGTGTACAAGCTCCAATTTCTGCTCCTTCTTAGTTGCCCCAACTTTGATAAATCTCACTCTCTTTTGCTTTCCAAAGACACAATGCTCACAGAAATCAAGATCTAAATCTTTCAAATCTGATAACTTACCCTTAGCCTTTAAGATCTACATTCCTTTTTGACTCATATGGCCCAACCGATTATGCCACATGCATGCATCTGAATCTGAAGTAGATAATGCAGAAAAAGAATCAGTAACACAGTAGATAAATATAATGTTCCTACCTTCTTACCTCTTGCCACAACAAAAGCACCCTTGGTGACTTTCCAAGAGTCTCCTGTAAAAGTAACCATGCAACCAACTTCACCTAGTTGCCCTGTAGAAATAAGATTCCTCCTGAGGTTTGGCACATGCCTCACATATTTCAATACCCATGTATTTCCATTCTGTAATTTAAGATGAACTTCCCCTTTTCCAGTAATACTGCAAGGTTCATCATCACCCAAATAAACATGCCCAAAATTTCCCTAGACATAATTTTTGAAATAACCCTTATTAGGGGTTGCATGGAAAGAAGCTCCTGAATCTAAAACCCATGATTCAATTATATTATCTAAAGAAATAATAAGAGCATCTTGCATTACCTCTGATGCAACAAGATTTACTTCTTTACCTTTGTTTGGTTATTGGTTCTCTTTATCCTTTGACCAACAATATTTCTTTGCATGTCCTTTCTTTCCACATTTCCAACAAGTAATTCCCTTACCTCTGGATTTAGATCTGTTATCCCTTGACTTTGATTTCCCATTACTCTTACTCTTAGATCTCTCCTTCTTCCTGCCCCTACTTTCTACATTCAAAGCATTCCCAGATGATGATTCCTATGTACTCTTCCTGCAAATTTCTTCATTCAAGATTATACTAACCACATCATCAAACTTCAAAATATTATTATCAGATGTTGTATTACTAACAACCATTACCAAGTTATCCCAACTATCAGGAAAAGAACATAAGAATAAAAGTGCTTTCACTTCATCATCAAATGGTATATCAACCAATTTTAATTGATTTATAATAGATCAGAAATCATTCAAATGATTAGATGCAGATCCACCTTCATGCATCTTAGAACTAAATAGTTTCTTCATCAAATAAACTTTATTTGAAGAACTAGGTTTTTCATATAAATTAGCAAGATATTTCATTAACCCTACCGTAGAAGTCACTTCTGTAATATTGGAAGCCACAGATGCTTCCAGGCTCAATCTTATAGATCCCAGAGCCTTTCTGTCAAGAATCTTCCATTCTTCATCAATCATATTCATAGGTCTAGACTTCTCATCCAACGACAAAGATACATCTCTTTGATACATATAATCCTCTACATCTTCCATAATTGATAATTACGACCGTCAAACTTCTCTACCTTGTATTTTTTTTCTTCTATCATTGTTGTAGCTCCCACTCAATCAGAAAACCCTCTGTGAGTAAATCTGTCAACACAAAAAACCCTCAAACAAAGCTCTGATACCAGTTGTTGGGGTTAGCACACCAATTATACAAATAATATATCAGATCTAAGCATACATACAAATAAAAGTGGATATTCTACCAGAAGAAATATACAAAACAAGAGATATAAATCAACACCAGATTTAACGTGGTTCACCCAGTGTGGGCTACGTCCACCAAGAAACAAGCCAATCTATTATCCAAATCTTTGACAAGATATACAATTGAATATTTACAATCTTCCACACCTCTCAGATGTACCATACTTTCTTTCACTCAATCTTTTTCTTCTTCTCCAATAATTCTCTCTCTCACTATAATCATCAACTTTTGCAAGTTCTTAATTCTTACTTCTAAACCCTATATTTTATGTTTATATAGGTGTATAAAAACTTAGGGCACTTAGCCATGCAATTATAATTAATAGATCTACTTTAATGCTAAAAATAGATATAATTCCTGAGAGTTAAATAAAACACTCCCACACAGGTAACCGATGTCAGTTATCCCTAACTGATGATGGTTCCTTCTTTCTCGACCAATGCCAGTCATAGGTAACCGATGTTGGTCCCTCCTTAACCGATGAGGGTTACTGTGTTTTCTAGTAAGTTTCACATTACATGTTAATCTGAAGTAATTGAGCTCCACAACTCAACAAGGAATACTATCATTTTGTGGGGAGCGGCAAGGGTTAGGGTTCACTAATATGTGCACATATAGAAGACATAGAATGAGGATGAGAAGAAGAACTAGCATGAGCCTCAGAAGTGTCCTTAAGATGTTGGATTTCATATTTAAGAGATGTAATCATGGATTCCATAGCCTAAATTTTATCTTGAAATAAATAATGTAAAGCTTGAATAAACTTGCATATTGATTGATTGGCATTATAACTAATAGAGTCATCAGAGAGATGATCAAAGATGGCATTGGCTTGTGAATGTAGCATGTTAATAGGGAGATACATAGTGTCTATGGTTTTATGAAGAGCATATTTACAAGATGGTTGCAAATAAATTAATTGAAGTAAAGAGACTTGACAGACCTTATGAGCCATGAGAGAAGAAAAAATAGGATCCAAGAGTGTCTGAATGAGACAGGTTCACCAAATGATTTAAAAAATATTGACATAAGATAAACCCTAATTACATAGTCACAACTTAATAATATAGAATTAAAATATAGAATGTGACACAAGTAATAAGAAAGGTAAATTAAAACCCTGGTTACAAGAGAGGGTAAGATAATTATCTAATTCGTAATAAATCCAAAGCTATGTTAACCTAGAAAACTGTTGAATAGGAGTAGGAATCTATCACAACCACACTCAAAAAATTATAGAGTTGTCGGAATAAGCTGTACAGGGGTGCCTGGGTAATGGATACTACTTATGTGTACCCATGACTATGAATAACCTCATAAACTAACTTTTGTTGTGTCACAAGTTGTTTTCTAGCCTTCATTGTTGATCGCCTATATGTCGTTGGAAGATCACAAATTTCTCTTATAACTTACAATTTAAATTATCTCCTGTAAAACCCCAAAACACATCAAATCCTAAAATAAAATACACATGGGGAGTCCGACTAACCCCAGTGGTCACCCGACTGAGTGAACTTATGATCTAGGTGATGCACTATATTTTAAACTCCATGTAGTTTTGTGTGTGTGTGTGTAGAATCACACCCTAGGTGGCTCTTATACAAGTTGCACTTGATAGTGAGCAATAACTAGATGTAGAAAATGTAGATAGATGTGTGCATGGAAAAATTAAACTTCCCCTCCTATGAAGTGTATACATAGTATGTAGTCCCTTTTCCCTTGAATGGATGTTAGATGGATGCTTTGATGCTCTTAGAATGCTCTTAGACGCAACCTTAGGTGATGATAGTAGATTCTTAGTACTTGGTCCTTTATTATGATCACATAGCTTTGTATTTATATGATTCCCTTGTTTTAATTTCATAATTAAACACTAAAAGGCCGAATAGTAAGAAATAATATGCCCAAACGGATAAAAAGACCCAAAATATGCAAGCAATATACAAAGAGGTAGGGAGTGCCAAAGGGGATGCGGTGTAACACTCTGAACTGTTGTTACTTTCTCCTGAGCATTCAAGTGTTGATATATGATTTCTTCTGTAAAAGGATGTGTTCCTTTGATTGTGAAGTCATGCTTGATATGGACTGTATCTTCTTTGCAATTGAAGATCTTTGACTGAGTCAGAATATGATTGGACTCTTTTATTTCTTTCATTTTGCACCTGAGTTTAATCTGATCTCGGAATGAATTGTGGATTTATCCATCTATAAGACTTAGCCTTGGATCAGTGGCATTGATCCAAGAGATGCTTTAAGTTTATTCGGGATGAACAAAAATTATAGACCTTACGTAGGTTGCAAGGTCTGAATGCGTTGAATAAGCTATTCCGGAGTCTAACTCAGGTTGATCGTGTTAAATGAATTGGTTCCCGATATCGTAATATCAGGAAGGTCTTGATCATGGGCCAGGTAATAAATTCAGATACATTTATACTACTAGCTTATTATCAGTGCTGGAATGAATCCTTTTCGTGAATGTATATTTGTTGGTTCTTATACTGAATGATTTTAATTGTTAAGACCTAAGCTGGATTTATTAAGGTTAATAACCTAAACCTAAACTATAACCTATGGGTTAGATTAGTGCTAATCTAACCTAGGCCTAAACTATAAACTAAATGTTCTAAGGTTAGTGACCTAGCGCTAAGGAGGTTAAACTAAGTATCACCTTAAATTCTAACCTATGTTTCTAACCTAACTAATGAACATGGAGGAAAGGGACCTATGAAGGGGTGCGAGCCATGAGCAGCAGTTTCTATGGCATTAAATGGGATGGATAAGTATGAAGGATGAGGGATTCGGTGGAAGTTTCAACGGTTAGTGAAATCTGACGTGGCAGGGTCGCCAAGTCTAGAAATGGTCTTTGAATTGTTTTTATCCATCGCCAACTATGGCGGTCGGTGGCAATGGAGATTGAGTGGGAATTTTGGAGTTAATGCAATTAATGAACTCGGTCTTCGAGCTCGGATTTCTCGGGAAGACATGCAAAATGGAAAACTGGTAGTTTGTTTGGTTTTTCATGCGCTCCGGTTTTCTCTCTGTTTGATCACTGGTTCTTCGAACCAGTCTACTTGGTGTTGCATGGAAAATATGAGAATAACTAGCTCTTTTCTCTATCGAGGAAAGTTTATAAGGCATGGAAATAACAAATTATTGTTGTTGAATCTAACGTGGAAAAAGAGGAGAAGGCTCGAGCTCTTTCAGTGGTCTTCTTCGGATTTTTAAGCAACATTACCAGGCATGTTAGGCCCTAACTTTTAAAAATCTTGCTTTCCTTCAAATGATTTCATTAGAACAACTCTGTTCAGATGATTTTTGGGTTCAGTTGGTTTTTATGGTAGCTTTGTATGAATTAGTTTGTTGTATCTTCTTACTGGCTCGATTTTTTCAAGTGAACCCTTGATGGGTGTGCATTGTGTTTCGAACGGTTGTACTATCTTGCTGTGTTTTACATTTCATGTTAGATTAGATTTTAAAGTTAGTTTGAAACAGCATTGCAAGGGACTAAATGTTGAAACAGACACTGTTGAAGTCCATGTTATTGAAGTTTTCTTGAAATAGATATATTTTTGACTTCTGTAGAAGCCTTGCTGTTATACTTCTTGAAATGAAAGTATGTTTTGGCTTCTGTAGAAGCTTAGTCGTGAATACTGTATGTTATTGGATATTGTTGGAATCCTAGAATAGATAGTATTTTTAACTGTTGTAGAAGTTTAATTGAGAATACTATATGGGTTCGATTCCTTTTTGAGTCCTGAGAAAGGTAACATACGTTTCTACTTCTGTAGGAGTTCAGTCGTGAATACTGTATGTTATTGGTATAGTTGGAATTCTTGAATTTAATATTTATCTTGTATCTTTCTACTTCTGTAGAAGTTTATTTGTGAATACTGTGCTTATTGTCTTAGTTGGAGATCTGGATATGTAACCTGGTGTTTCGACTTCTGTATAAGCTTGGTTGTGAATACCTATTGATATTGGCTCTGTTGGAGTCCTTAATATGTATCTTGTATTTAGACTTCTGTAGAAATTTAGTTGTGAAGACTGCTGGTGTTGAATTAGTTGAAAACCTTGAATGTTTTCGTAGGAATTCGGCTACTGATCTTGTCCACACTGTGTTTTCTTTTTAAACTCGACTCTGTATGAGTCCTTGCTATATTCGCACTATCTCGGCTTGGATGAAACTTTGTTGAAAACAATGATTTGATGATGACCTTTATGAAGATCTTGTTGAGGTTATTAGTTCCTGAAAGTGACTTCTAATTTACACCCATGTTGTATAACGTAGGGATTTGTTTCAGTTGAACGAAGCTGTGCAGGTTTGTGTTAGATTCAGTGTGAATGTCACTAGGTATGCATATGGAAACGTCATTTGTTTTAATGCTATCTAGCCTCTTGTTTGACTGTGATAAAGAGGTTGTTCATTTGATTTCAGATTTTGATTTAAGTCCTTGCTGTGTTTTAGTAGGGATTAGATTGAGTTGTATGTTGATGAGTGTTTCGACTCAGTGGGATTGTTCTTGTGTTTGAGCATGATTATGTCTTCTGTTATCGTGAATATCTAGTCGTGTGCTTGACTGAAGTAAAGAGCTATTAACTGTACCTTGACAAGCGATGGCGTTGGATATTTTCTCATTTGTTGAATAATATGGAAGGTTATGTGGAGTCTATTTGATGGATTATTCATCACTACCTTGTCACGAGAGCTACTGTGTTGTTCAGTAAGTTACAGGCAATTTTTATATTTGTATTTTGACGGACTGTAATTCTTCCTGTGGTCTCGACTGGCTTAGTCGCAGGCATATAATGTGAATGCATTACTCTTGAGTGGACGGTACAGTCATGAGCATGATTGGAAGGGACTTCTGAATGTCTCGGTTTCTTTCTCTTCTGCTGTAAAGTATATGTTGATATATTTATATTTAATTGTTGGAATTGTTAATACATACTGATGGATTCATGAATTGTTAGGATATTCATTTTTGTTGAATGTAATGGTCTGTCGGATGTTTGCTGTCCTTGGGATTCAGATGGATAGTTGTTTTGGATACATTTGTTCTTCTTGGTCACTTAATATTTATGAAGAAATATCTGAAAAGTATCTAGGACTATTTAGTAACTATAATATGAGTTACGCGTTTATAGTCATGTTTGAATTACAAAAGAGCATAGTCTGAAATATGTTTACATGTTTGGTGAAATGATTTCATTTAAACAGGTTGTTTAATGAAAACAATTGGTGGATTGCAATTGTTTTAAGAATTAGTGCTTATCATGCTCAGTTCACCGAACTGACCCATGTTGACAATTTTTGCAGATGATTGCTGTAAGTGGTAAAGGCACGCAGATCTGATATGATGTTCAGATTGTTTAATTTGGTTTTATGATGAATTACAGCTTGATTCTCTAAATGTACTACTTGAAGAAAGATGTTCTTTTTCTGTTGAGTATTGTATCAAATATGCTGAATGCATAAAATGTATTTGATTAGCTTTGAAAGGAATGAAAAGAGGTATTTGTTACTTATGTGCTTGCATTCGTATCTTGATGGTTTGATCTCCTTCGGTTTGAATGATCTTAAGAGCATTGTTATTATTGTATAACTTGGAGACTTTTGTGATTATCTAAGTAAGCTTGCAAGGTTATGTGACTGAATACTAATGATTGTTTAGTAGTTCTATTATGTTCTATCTAAAGCTAAATTGGAATTCTAGATCACTGTCTTTTGGAAAGCTAAGGTTAAAATAAACCTGAGCAGGAAGCTAAACGAGCTGAATAAATCATTACTTCCTAAGTCTTGATCTAAGTCAATACAACATTTAATTGGATTCTTAATCACTATATCTCGATACTAACAAGTAAGATATAAATTCAGTTATGAGAACTGATATAAACCAAAAAAAAAGGGGTTTGGTTAGCAATCTCATGTGAAGATTGAGGGTTAGTGTCCAGCTTCGTTGATTTAGAATTATGTATATTCTATGAACTCCTTGATGGGACCTCTAGTCTTAATAATTTCTCTTGTGTAATGGGTTTTACTAAGAAAGGTAATTCTAAGGTGAGGAACCCAGGGATTGGGAAAGACTACCCTTAAGGGAGCGTCTTATAGTATAATTTTAACTCAACGTATGTAACACTTATTAATAAGTAGATCTTTTTGAGGTGGATTTAAAGGTTGATGGCACAAGTCAACTGCAGGGTTGTACCTTCGAGAAGATTAGGATCTTCTCGAAGATACAACAATGCAGGTGACTTATGACGACACCCTTTGCATTGATCGTTAAGATTTACACCTTAAACTCGAACAAGTTACTCTGGGACTGATTAGGAATGTGGTCACGTTATAAGGCTGCCCTAGGAGACTCGGGGTATCTTGACACACTGGATTAACTAGGGTTGACGCCATTTAATGTAGGGAATACCAGTATGTCAGCGTATCCCTAGTCCTCGGGAGCATCCCTATAACGTTGTCATCTTACTAATCTGTTCCTGAGTGAATAACTTGGGACAGGAGAGTCTGACAGAAGTCAGTATAAGACATTCTACATAACATAGGAATGGGGTGAAGGACGTATTCCAGATTGACGAGTATGCCGTCAAGGAATACGAGACATAAGCATTATGTTTCAAATCTTTGGCCAAAGTATCGCAAGCTGCTGATTGCGTTGTCCTAAGTCACCTAGTCTAAGGGATGAGATGCCGATGAATAATGGTAACAATTATTCAGATAGGTTCCTTGGACAGAGCATTCTGAATCCCAGAATAGGGAAGAGAACCGCAAGAGTGATGTGTTAAATAAAAACGCCAACTCTTAATACTCATGAATAGATCGGTAGATTACCGAGTCATGGAATGAATAGATCAGAGGTACTCTGAGTCATTACAGCTGCATATGGTTATCTGTTATAAGAATGGTTGTTTTGATTTGTGAGTTCTAAATTATGTATTTAGAACCAGGAAGCATTTATCAAAAAAAAAAATTTACTTGTTCTAATGTATAAAAATGAGGATGTTACAATTTTTTACAAATAAAGATTGGATCACTACAATTATTATTCAATAAATGTGAAATTTGAGAACTTTTCAATGTAAGACGATTAACACTCATTTTATAATTATTTATTTCAATTTAATTTTAGAAAGTCATTGATAACTTTATTATTTCAATCTTGTGGATGTAAAATTTTACTCAATTTTTGTATTTTATAATAGTTAATTATAAAAATAAATTTGACGTGCATAATATATTTTGAGATGTCAAATGACATCCATATAATTTTTTAATGACCGTCAACGAAAATTATTGTGACATGTAACATTAAATGTTCATAATGTGAACACTTAGGAGTGGTTTGGGTTATTTGGTAGTAATAGGTTTTTAATAATATATAAACATAATATATGAGTGTGCAAAATCCGGTTGTAATGCACAACTCATAGTTGAGAGATATTTGGGATATTGAGAGGACTTAGAGATTAGCCTCGACTCCTTACTTATAGGATTTCATTGAGCTATTTATATGTAATCTCTCCATTGGGAATTTAAGTCCAATGACATGGGATGAATTACAATATCTCTGGTTTTATATTTTATTGTACAATGTTTTGTTTTTTATTTTATTAAATCATACCATATTTACAAGATATCCCTCCTAAAGCTTTTAGATTCAAAAAAGTTAGAAATTCAAGAATTTGAACTAAGAAAATTATCCTCTCAGGTTTGTCAAAGTCATTTAATTGTCAAGTCTAGGGAATTGGAGGAAGAACTTATCATTTATCAAGATTTATTTGATGAAAAATCTGAAAATTTGGAAGTAATTTCTATGATCCGTATAGAAAAGGTATTGTAAATCTTTCAATTTTTGGATGCACATTTCAAAATGAGAAATTTTTTTGGAGTACAAAAATTTAGAAAGGGCCTGATTGTTAGATGTTTTTATAACTTAAAATTGTTAAGGATTGAAATTTTGTGCTGTCAAGATTTATGTGCTTATAGTTTAGTTTAAAAATGTGATATTTTTTCGATCTCATAAACATCTGATCCTATGTGAAGGTTAGTGGACATGAAAATATTTTTGATAGCATTTAGGCAAATATGTCAAAAATTTCACTTTCAATTTTATAAATCTTATTGACAAGGGTGCATTTTAACTGACAACTCCTATTTATGAAATTCTTAGATAAATTCAATGGGATGTTAATTTCTCAAACATGAGAAGAGTGTCTTAAGAAGAGATGCAATTCTCATTTAATCCCTGAACTTATGATTTGAGTGAAATTACTAGAAACATAGAAAAAATTACAAGGTTGGGATATCGTGAAGTAAACTAATCAATACTATCGGGATTTAATGATTAAATTGCTGAGATAGTATTTTAGATTCAAAAAAAATTCGGTTCAAAGAGGAAATAAAATGAATGAGTTTTTAAGATCCTTAAAAAAATTACATGAATTTTCCATTTTCATATACTTGAAGGAAGAAGTAAAATTTATTGAAGATGATATAGGAATTGAAGCTAATGCAAGTAGTTATAAGAAGAATTTGAAACCATCAATGAGAGTGTTGAAGGTATTATACCTACATCACAAGTGTTCTGATAAAACATCCCAGCTAGAGATGGAGGGTTGTCTTCATCTTGTTATTCACATATAAAAGATTGCTTCACGTGGTTTTGGTGACAACTTTTTTTTTTCAACCTATTTTGGTGTGTTTAATTTATGTTGAATAAATTGAAGTAAAGTGGGGGCATAAAACTCATGTTTAAATCTCCTAATGGGAGCATGGATTTCTATTTTGAAATCCCTCTAAGATAGAAACCTCAGTGAGCAAAAATTGTATGCTGACTACGTAGTGGTTGGTTTTCACTGAAACCATTTTGCATGAGCTAAGGTGATAATGAAAACCTATCTACGACTTGATTATACGGATGACCAACAAGATTATGAATGAAATTCATTTCTTTGTAACATCCATCGACCAGGTACATAAGATAACTTTCCCCATGTTCACATCTAAAGGTGAGTGTGGCTCTACAGAAATATTGTTCATAGTGTGAACACTTAGGAGTGGTTTGGGTTATTTGGTAGTAATAAGGGCCACCTTAATATTTATAAAATAATATATGAGTGTGCAAAACAGTTGTAATGCACAACTCATAGTTGTAGAGATATTTGGGATATTGAGAGGACTTAAGCAGATTAGCCTTGACTCCTTACTTATAGGAGTTCAATTGAGAATTTATATGTAATCTCTCCATTGGGAATTTGTGCCTAAATGAATTACAATATCTCTGGTTTTATTATTTTATTGTGTCTCCTAATGTTTTGTTTTTTATTTGATTAAATCATGGACGAGTCTTGTGAAATTAACTATCCTAAGCGGGTTATCTTAAATATTACACTTTCTTTTTTAAGACTAAGAGATCAAAGATTACTGTAGTTATTTTGCATAATTATAACATCTTGCATATCTTGGTTGCAAGGAGGCTTGCTATAATTTATGGAGGAGGTCACAATGGACCTATAAAAATGCTTTGAATCCTTGTATATCACTTGGGAGGCTAATAAAAATGCATATATAGTTAAATGTCCTAAGAAACTCTTATATACAATGTAAGCACAAATTTTATAGAGCGATGTTGGTGAGATTAGACTAAGTAAATATGAGTGTTATGGAAATATGTTCCATTTGATAAAATGGTGTCTTTCTAGGTTTATTTTCGAAGCAATCTATGAACTAGAACAAAAATATAAATCCAATTTTACTTAATCATTATACTATACAACTGTCTAACGGGTGCTTGAGTGCAAATAAATATGAATATGCTTCCATTTTGATATCCATTAAAAAATTATAGACTTTTACAATAAGTAAGATGTCTTGGTAAGAAAGAGTTTTTACTATTAAGATTCAAGAAGATTTTGCAATATGTTGGATGGGTTAAAAGTTAGAAACTTTTCAATCCATATTGTTAGGAATAACCTGTTTTGATGGTTTTGATCTTAAACATATTGATCAAAGGAAAAGGATACTAATTTTATAACTTCTACATGAAAATTTTATTGTAGATGGATATAAGTTGTAATTCCCAAATTGTGAAATAGTGTTGGAAATGAGAACAAATAATCAAGAAGTAAGGAAAGAAAAAGTCACTATTCAGCGCAGTAACCCTCTACTTGCACAATTTTGTTGTTTTTGGTCTAGCACTTCTAAGAGGTTATCAAAGAAAGTCAAAAATGGAAGATTTATTATAATTGATTAGGAATGAATAACACGTGAGACATATATGTTAAATGGATTTTGAAATCATCACACTTCAAAATGGTGAAATATTAGCACATGTTAAGAACCCTCTGTATGCCTAAGAAAAAAGTTACAAATTTGGCAATTCAATGGTGTTTACAGAAATCCTTAGTAATAAGGTGCGAAGGGTTTTTTTTAAGGGGATTAAGTAAGTTTATTTAGAACTGTGATAAACTTTTGTGTTGGATGACCAAAAAGTTTGAAATCTTAGTTTTAAAGGGGTTAGTGGTGACCTAGTAGGTCTTGTTGGAATTAAACAAGTGATATTGAAAGACAGAAACTAGGACTTGGATCCTAAAACGTGAAAAGAATTAAAAACTGCATAACATGGAATTAGATATACGATCTTTTCTACACTCTTGGTAACTCATCACAAATCAAGTGCACATGTTCCTTTTAGCACGTTATACATGACCTTCCTTACACTCTTTTTGCAAGGCTTTTGGGAATCATATACATGTGTATTTGACTACTTTTTCATTCTTATCTTTTGCATGTCTGTCCGTATGGGAAGCAACAGTCAACATCATTCAAACACCACCCACAACAAAGGTAAAATAACATCAATTAAACAAGCACATTGCGACATCTACACATGTGTTTCTGCCCTTGAAGGATCATTTTCACACTTTCTCCTCTTTATTCATCCACGCTTCCACACTCTGGTATCACTCCATGCTTTATCTTGTCCCTCAACACGCTTTGTGTCATCATCTACGTGGTTGATCAGGTATGAATCTCTTATCTACTTTATGTCACCATGGATTTTCCACTCACCAACATAAAGTGGGGGAAAATGTAGACACAAAATCACGCACTTTGGGTAACTATTTAGTCCTAATTACATTTTACTATTCATATGATTCCTAAGCAAGAAAATTACTAATTAACCCATGTGTTTGGCCATCTTTCTTTGCTTTCCATTGCCACTTTGGTCTTTGCACCCTTACTTTCTCAGTATGCCTTTTTATACTTCAAAATTTATCATCCTAGACACCAACACCCAACCAGGATTCTAGCGCTAGGCCCTCGTCCCCACTAGGTGCCCCTGACCTCAATATACTTTGTTCACACTTTTTGAGTCCTTTCTAGCCATTTGAGCATCTTATCTTTTTGGTAGTCATCCTTTTCAGGGTTAATTATGAAATTCAAGCAAGGGAATCATATAAATATAAAGTTATGTGATCATAATAAAGGACCAAACACTAAACATTAGCTATCACCACCTAAGGTTGCATCCATCAAGCATCTAAGAGCTCCATTGCATCCATCTAGTGCCATCTAAGGGACATAAGGGCTGGTTATTCTGCATACACTTCATAGGAGGGAAGTTCATTCTATTCCATGCACACATCTATTACATTTCTTTACATCTAGCTACTTTGATCGCTATCAAGTGTGACACACACAAGAGCCACCTAGGGCATGATTACACACACACAACAAGAACTACATTGGGTCTGAGATGTAGTGCAATGCTCAGTCATAAGTTCACCATTGTGACAACTGAGGATAGTCTGACCCCTCATTCTACATCTTTCTTTTTTTGGGATTTGATGTCTCTTTGAGGGTTTTTGCAGGTCATTATTTCATTGCAGGTTTCCAGTGACTTTAGCGATCATTGTGTGACCTCATAGTGACCAAAGGCAAACAACACTGAATAACTAACAACCACTCAAAGGAGGTTTCTAGAATTTCCACAGACATAGGTATGGAAAAATAGTCTAGGGTGCCCGAAGGCCCCCTGTCCCTCTCCAGTTGCCCCAGTCTAGCAGATCATCAGCGCGCACACTTTTTTGAGGCTCTGGTGACACTGTCTCCCTCTCAGTTCATCCAGTCAGCACTTGTACAATTTAGAATTCATTGTGAATCAGCTAAGGATCTTCTTACCCTCTTTACAACTTAGGGTTTCATATATTTTGGCTTAGTTTTCTTGGGTTAATTTTTTGTACTTAATTATTCATTTATTTACTTGCTATAATAGCAATCAGATTAGGCATATATTTCCATATTTAGCTTAATCATTTTGGTGAACCCACTCATGATCAAATACTCTTGGATCCTTCTTTGGCATATCTTCCATCATGGCTCATAAGGTTCCTCAAGTTTCTTTTGTTCAATTAATTCAAATGCACCTATCTTGTAAAGATGTTCTAAAAAACCCTAGACACTATGTATCTCCCTATCAATATGTTTCTTAATCAAGTTAGTGCTATTTTCAGATCATTTTTGATGACCCTAGTCTTGTGATCCTCCATTCTAATCAATCCATTTGGAAATCAATTCAAGCTTTACATTTATTATATTTCAAGATAAATTTTAGGCTATGGAATCCATGATTACATCTCTAAAATCTGAAATCCAACATCTTAAGTATGCTTCTCAGGATCATGTTTGTTCTCCTTCTACATCTCATCTTCATTCTATGTCTTCTACATGTGCTCATATTAGTGAGCCTCAAGTCATACCATTACCAGACCTCTCACATTTGATCAATAATCCTAAGCAACATGACATTCTTACTGAGCTCCTTAGTCATCAATTGATCACTTTACCATCTACTCAAGGCTATCCTCCTTACCGACTTGCAAAATATCATGGTCTTCCATATTGTAATTATCATTGAATCAATGGACATAATGAAAATAATTTCTATGCTTTACAACAAGAATCAAACATCTTGAGCATCAAGGCTTTATCTCATTCACTGCACAACATTTTTGTTACATGTCCTCTATTAATTGTTACATCTCAATGGGTTCCTAAATTCTGATTCGTTTATATCTAATGAGAATCATGCCATCATTTATAATGGTTCTTCTACAGAGATCAAGAACCACCTAAGAAACCACCTCTTAAACCTCAATATAGCACCCCATCCTCTCAATTCATCTACAACATTACAAAGTCAAAATACAAAACCGCCTCTCAAAATCAGTCCACCTTCTTCTCCTATCAAGTCTTCTGCAATGCCATCAATCCCACCTAAGTTACCACCATTCAATATTCCTCCCCATCCTAGCTCCACTTCCATTTCCAATTCATCTTGTCAAAGAAACTACTCCTTATATTGATAGACAAGACACATTTCAAATTCCGCCGCCATGGCATGATCCTATTGTTGCTTTAGCCTACCATTATGGTGGACCTCACTCTTATCATGATACAAACAATGCTCTCCCACAATGGCAAGGTATATCTTGCATCACTATATAAATATTCATCATTGGCACACTTGGGGGGCATCACACTTATTCTTCCCCACTTATATCACTATCAATTGTTTCTAGCATGTCCTATCACACTTAACACTCTATGCTTCATAATTCATCTTTCTTAGCACTTTCAACCCTCTTAATACATGCATTATCATCATTACCCGATAATGACACACTCATGCTCTTATGGTTCACATGACTGTTGAGGGATATCTTATAATAAGAACCCACATTTCACACTTACACATTACATTCTATCATGACTCATGCATCATTCACTTACACATGCATATATTTATGCACCATCTATTTACACATTCACAATATACTTTCACATCATCTGTCTTAAACATGTGCTCATGCATCAAATAACGCACACTCATCACTATACTCAATTGGGGGGCATCATAATTAACCCACCCTCTTCTCACATCATCAAATATATTCCATCTTACACACATTGCTCTATACTTTTACATTCATCATGCATATCTTTCCACCACATTTGCATCCATCATTTCCCGATGATACACTCTTGTGATTTGGTTCACACTTGACTGTTGAGGGCATCCTATACACATGAACCTCACACACTACACATCCCACTTGGGGGGCAAACATACATCCTATCATACACACACACATTACATACACTTCTACATCATCCAACAACTACTCTACACATTATCGTATTTACTCTTGACCTCTACTTACACATTGCTATCATTTCACCCTATGACACACTCTAGATCCATGGTCCATACTTGCCTGCTGAGGGTTTACATCTCAAATGAACCTCACACACTTGTGACTTCAATCACAATAAATCTACGCATTGTGTTTGACGATCATATCTTTCTAGTACACACATTTTAAAACCATTTCCCAATGACGCACTCTCATTTACAGTTCATTCTTGACAGTTGAGGGGCATATATAAATGAGCCTCATTACATGCATGCACATCCATTCGGGGCACACGCGGCTCCTATAATTCACACTACATTCCATTCCATCTCATTCACAACATATCTGGTTATCTTGGTTGTATTTCTTTACTCTTTCTACTTATGCTTTTACATGTTCACTTTATTACACATGCTAGATAGATATCTTGTATCCATTATCTTTATCATACACACATGCATGTTCACTTTCTTTTCTACTTGTGATTTTCCATTTTTACAGATATATACACTATCATGGATGTTTGGCACAATACCTATTACCAGTCCCACAGTGGCTCCTGGGGGCATCCACTTTCATACACTATTTTGTACTATTGTTTCATTTTGTTTCATAGCACATTATTTATCTATATTATACACACTTTGACATACTTTACATCTTTCTAACATGCTAACGGGTGCTTCATGTGCAACATTTGTTAATAACATTTTCTCCCATGGTTTTTTAGCATGTATTAATTGTTTTTGCTATTCACTATTTACAATATTTTCCCTTTTCACTTGTGTGCACACTTTCTCCTTTTGGCCACATCATCCTTGATTTGTATTGCGACATTATGAGTGATGTCATATGTTTGCAACCTAATTTTTTTAGTCTATATTAGCTTATTGCATGTTTACATTATCTTCTTGCATCTTAGCTTACACATTATTAAGACTTAAACATTTGTCTTCTACATGCGTGTTTTTATTTACTTTGAATTTGTTTCCTAGCCACTTTGTTTGTGTGTCCTTGGTTTCACCAAGAACATTCCCTGCCACCCTAGACAAGGCACAACAATCGTGGTCCTCCATTAGGCACATACCCTTCCTGAAGTTGTATGCACCTTAACTAGGGGGAGGCATCATTACAGAACATTTGTCACCCCATACAACATTTACAATCATAATTATAAGACAACTCCACATATCATATTTTATAGGGCAGAATCAAACTTGGGTCCTTAGCACTTCCCCATGCATGCACTACACATCACCCTATGACCAGGGGGAAATTACACCATTGGATTGAATTGTTTAAATTTTTCACACCATCTATAGTGGTGTCCTATATTGCGGGAAGTAGTTAAAGGTTAGAGGATAACACTAAAATTTTATCCCTACACTTATTCCATGACTTGGTGTGATATCACCCCAAAAACTCATGGCTAGTGCAACTAATGTGAGATCTCTTGAAAAACTCATTCTTCTATAACACATTTAGGATCCTTTCCACCCTCTTTTTCTCATCATGGATCATGTACACATGTTCCTTTTTAACATTTTTCACATTTTACATACTTTCCTTATACATACTTTTACACATTTTGATTATATACATGCATATTTGACTACTTGATCATTCTTCTCTTTTATAGGTCCATCTGTATGGGAAACGGTAGTCAAAATCATCAACAACAACAATCAACATCAAAAACAGGCACATCGTGACATCTACACATGCATTTCCACCCTAGGTTCATTTTCATCATCACTTTTTACACTTTTTCCTCCTTAACATCCACACTTCACATTTTTATCACTCCACACTTTTATCTTGTCCCTCAGCATGTTCTTTCTACATCAATCTACATGGTTATCAGGTACACATATCTTATCTACTTTATGTTATCAATATTTTTCTCAACAACATAAAGTGGGGGTGAATGTAGACACAAAATCACGCACTTTGGGTAACTATTTAGTTCTGATTACATACTACTATTCATATGATTCATAAGTAAGAAAATTACTAATTAACCCATGTCTTTGGCCACCTTTCTTTTCTTTTTGTTGTCACTTTTGGTCTTACAACCCTTACTTACTCAGTCTTCCTTTTTATACCTCAAAATTTATCATCCTAGACACCAGTTCCTAGCCAGGACTAAGCGCTAGTTGCCCTCATCCCCTTTGGGTGCCCCTGACCTCAAATATACATTTTTCACACTTTTCAGTCCTTTCTAGCATTTGAGCATCTTATATTTTTAGTAGTTAACCTTTTTGGGTTAATTATGAAATTCAAGCAAGGGAATCATATAAATATAAAGTTATGTGATCATAATAAAAGACCAATCCCTAAGCATTAGCTATCACCACCTAAGGTTGCATCCATCAAGCATCTAAGAGCTCCATTGCATCCATCTAGTGCACCATCCAAGGGACATAAGGGTTGATTATTCTACATAAACTTCATAGGATGGAATTTCATTCTATTCCATGCACGCATCTATTGCATTTCTTTATATCTAGCTATTTGATTGCTATCAAGTGCGACACGCACAAGAGCCACCTAGGGCACAATTCCACACACACACATAGAACTACATTGGGTCTAAGATGTAGTGTAACGCTTAGTTGTAAGTTCACCATTGTGACAAATGAGGACAGTCCTACCCCTCATTCCACATCTTTCATTTTTAGGATATTATGTCTATTTTATGGTTTTGTAGGTCATTGTTTCATTACAGGTTTTGAGTGAGCTTGATGATCATTGTGCGACCTCATAGAGACCAAAGGAAAATATAGTGAATACCGTAAACCACTTAGAGGAGGTTTCCTAAGCATTTCCACATACACATAGGCACCCAAGAATAAGTCTAGGGCACCCACATGTGTCCATATCCCTCTCCAGGTTCCCCAGTCTAGGAAGATCTTCATCCTACACACTTTTATGAGCCATTGTGCGATGCTTCTCCCTCTCTGTTCACCTGGTCAGCACTTCGGTACATAGTCCAAATTTCAAGCAAACTAACTAAGGATTTTTACCCTCTTTGCAACTAGGGTTTCATATATTACTTGCTTATTTTCTTGGTTTAATTTATGTACTTAATTTATCATTTTATTTACTACTACAATAACATCACATTAGGCTCAAATTTCCACATTTAGCTTAATCAACTTGTGTCTATGTTAGAATTCCCTTTGGCTTGATGAACATTGGTTCCACTTTTCAAAGGGATGTGTATGTTGCATTTGTTTGGTATATTAATGATTTTGTTATGTTTTATTAGGATGACATTATATTTTACTCCAAGAAAAGGAGTAATCATTTAGATCATCTTAAGAAGATCCTTATTAGATGTAAAGAGTTTGGAATCTCTCTAAATCCCAAGGCATTCCACTTTGGTGTGCAAAAGGCCAAATTATTGGGACATGTTATGTCTCATGAAGGAGTATTGCTAGATCTAGAAACAATTAAAGCTATTAATAACATGTTTATCCCTCAATCCAAGAAAGGAATTCAATCCTTCTTTGGTCAGATCAAATTTTTTATAAGGTTTGTGTTTAACTTTATTAAATTAATTTTCCCATTACAAATATGTTTAGTAAGTATCAAACTATAATGTGGGGGTGGGGGTGAGGCAGTGCAATATTTTAATGGAATAAATGATGTACTTAAGACTGCCCTATCTTGGCTAGTCCTAACTACAAAAGCGAGTTCCAAATATTCTCTTTTACATCTGAACATACTATATGTTTAGTATTGTTTCATAAGGATGGCTAGGGTAATGAAATACCATTTTCATTCTTTAGAAATGCCTTAAAGGCTCTGATTTGAATTATAATATAATGGAAAAGTAGGATATTTCTTTGGTAAGAACTACTAAGATATTTATACTTATAGTTTAAGTTCAAGGATCATAGATTTTGTGGAACACACCATTGTTAAAGAAATTATAACAAAAATAGAATCCTCAAATAAAATATGTAGATTGATTGATAAAATTTAGGAGTTTGATATGGACATACAAACTACTAACTTGGTAAAAGGCCTTAGTTTGGCTAGATTTATGGTTGAGGCAAACTTGCAAGCTATGGAGGTGAACCATGTTGTTGGGAAAAGGTATCTTCTTCTCTTTGAAAAAGGGAATTATTTGTTATCTAATATATTTGAATCATCCTTCTGGTTTGTATAAAAATAAGAGAATAACAATAAAACTAGTCTCCCAAAAGTATCTCTTGACTAACCTTGGTTTGGCCCGGAAGAATCTAGAAGGATTCCTCTTGATCTGTGTAAATGAAGAAGAGGCCTCTAATATAGTAAAAGAGTTTCAAGTGGAACATGTGGTGGTCATTATTATGAAAAGGTAGGTTATTAGTTACTCATAAAATTCTTAGGGTAGGTTATTGGTGGCCATCCTTATACAAATATGTCTCCCAAATGGAAAGAAAATTTGAGGACAGCCAACATTTTTTTGGAAGATTATAAGCCTACGGATATCTCCCATTGCAAATCATATTAGTTTGAGTTCCTTTTAGACAATGGGGGTTTGATTTCATTGGTGAAATGACATATATATCTAGTACTATAAAGAAATGGATATTAGTTGCCACTAATTACTTTACTAAGTGGGTGGAAATAATCCATACTAAGAAGGTTACACATCAAGTAGTAATGGATTTTCTTCCTAATAACATCAAATGTAGGTTTGGTGTCCCTGCATAGTTAGTTAATGAAAATGGTATGATTTTTAGGGCTAAACCCCTTACACCTATGTGTGAATAATATGAGACAAATATCACTTATACATCTAATTACAATCCTTAAGAAAATGGATAGGCTAAATTAAGCAACAAAAACTTTATCAATATACTTAGAAGAGCATTAGAGGTCAACAAGAAAAAGTGAGGTGAGAAACTAAAGTTCCCTTTATGAGATGATAGAGTCACACCAAATATATCCACTAGAAGAATCCCATTTGAAGTAGTATATGGCATCCATGTAGTTTTACCTCTCCATTTGTATTTATCAACTTATTAATTTATGAAACAATTGGGAGATGAGGAAGGATTTGATCCTTATGTTGCAAGGATAAACCAAATCATTGAACTTGATGAAGCTAGAAGATAATATCATTAGATACACATAAAATTCAAGGAAATACTTAATAATATATTTAAAAATAAGGTTTCTCCAAGGATTTTCTAACTTGGTGACTTGGTTTTTCTATAGGATAGTAGAGACGAATCTATATGTCAATATGGGAAATTTGATATTATGTATATGGGACCTTATTCCATTGATGTCATGATTGGAGAGAAAAATTTATTATTAAGGGATTTAGATGGAGAATTACATTAACTATAAATGACATGAATCTAAAGTATTTCCTAAATTAAGTGTTTCTCTTTGTATTATTGTACAATGAATATTCTTTTTTGGATTATTCTTTGCCTTGTTTATTTCTCTTTTCATTTTGATCCTTTTTGATCAATTTTTGTCATTTTTTCATACTCATGATGGCCTATTTTGAAAATAACTAGGTGTTTTCTTATGTGACTCCTTACCCAATGGATAGGCATCTAGTCTACCTCCCATGAGTTTCTGCGGTCCTTTAGAAACCTGTTAGGGGCATCCATTCCCAAGAAAGAAACAATGTTGGTACCTAATTTGGTATGGTTTAAATCTTGGCATGCTTTGTGAGTTTTCTTGATTATATTGGAGAAACTAGAATGTTTCTTCATTATCCTGTCACTGTGTGAAGTTGTTTTTTGTTCCTTGAGCTTGAATGTCATAACTCTGTCATGGATCATCTCTGTAGAGTGATTTTACACTAACATCATTTCCTTTGCTTTCGATGTTTTAATAAATTTTTAGGTTTTATGGTGGAGGTGATGATATTAAAATATAAATTTTCTTATCAAAAATTTGAATTGGATTCGTCCATGTAAAGGACTTGGTCTTGCTGTAGTTTTACAAGTTTTTATTTTTGTAGATTTACAAACTACATTTCTACCCCTAGAGCACAAAAAATGGAATATTCAAAGTATCAGGGAAAATGGGGCGTTGAAGCAATTTTACATTTTTTATAAAGTTGAAAATTACACATATATGTTTAAACCTCATAAAAGCAATATTTTCCCACTTGCTTAATTTGTATGAAGAGGTCAAATTTGATGAAAACTGCAAGGTGCAAGTTCATCCCTGAGGCCCAAAAAATAATATTTGGCAGATCCAGAAACCATGGAAAAAATGTAACTTTGTAGTTTTTTAGTTTTTAGCATTACAATCATTACAAGACTACAAGCTACACTTTTATCCTTGAAGTTTAATATAGGGGGACACGTGACATAATATCATAACTATATTGAAGATTTTTTTTTTTAGTTTTCTAGTTTGTAACTTCGCACTTGTTATAAGTCTTCAAATTGAAATATCATCCCCACATCCTAACAAGGGGGACATGTATCCTCATCTAGCGATAATAGATAAAGATAGTAGTTTTTTAGATTTGCAGATGTTGCAATATTATAAATTAATTATTTTACCGATAGTATGAAAATGTGGACATGTGTCAGTGTTTCAAAATTTTTGAGAAGGAAATAAAATTTCAATTTCACAGGTTTGCAAATTTACATTCTAGCAATTTTACAAATTTTTTACATAGCCTCGACACCCGAGAAAGGTTACTAAGAAAAAGTAAGGCTTACATAGATACCACATAAGATGATTGTAAATCCCAAGCCAATGAGATAATAATGAATAATTGAAGTGAAATAAAACATGGTCAATATATCCACTCGTAAGGATGAAATTCAAATTTGAGATTAATAAATCGATGACCATGAGCTTATAATCCATGAGACCATATGTAGCCATTAATGAAAGCATGCAAAGGAAAATATATGGTTGGAATCAGTCAAAATATCTCACTTTGAATCTAGTTTTTGAGTTTTTGAAGCACTTTGAATCCATAAGATGAGAAGAATATAAAATTCATGTTTTTGAATTGTGAAAAAGTGTTTTGGATTTTTGAAAGTGCTCTATTTATTATTCACAACTCAAAAGAGAATTATGATGATGTTTACATGAGTAAATATTTTACTAGTTCTTGGGGATGATTTGTGGTATCACGATGTATTGAATGGCATTGTTGAAAGGATTGGGTGCATATGAACTATTTTGAATCTATATTTTAGTATATGTTTTATCCCTTCACCTTACAAACATGAAGATTCAATTGGTGAGTGTCCAAACCACCTCCCATCCTACCTATGATCTAGACAAGGTCATGAATACTAACTCAAGGAATGAAAACTTATTTGATTTCCAACATAGGTTGCATGTCATAGATAAAAATGAAACAATGAGGAATATTGATTGGAGTGGACTCACCTTAGCTACTTCCTTTCCCCCATCTGATCAATATCTAGAATTGGTATGGGTGTGTGTAAAAAAATACAAACCAACAACCAAAAAGGTTAGGGATGGAATCAATGCTTTGGTCATTTAAAAATTAAATTTTTTGAGGAATTACTTGTTCTCCTTGATGCATCAGTAGTAGCGGACATATCAATTGAGAATGAAAAATAATACTGGAATAAAAAAATTGAAAAGTGTTTGAAAATATTAAATAACAATTGGCTTGAAAATCCAAGAGTCTTTGCTACTAGGATCACCACTAAGTCAAAAGTGGATGATTTTGTTGAAGAAATTTGGGACATCATCACTTTTCTAAACATACCTATCAGGAAGGAGACAACATATCCCTATAATGATTGGATTTTCAATTTCATTCATATTATCCTTATAGAAAAGATGCAAATTCAACGGGGAGAACTCACCAGTGTTTGTATCTATCAACAACTGTTTGAAAGACAATATAGATTGAGGAGGGATCTACCAACAAAATATAATTTTACATGAACTCTTACTTGGTGTACAAAATTTCTCACCATAGGTCATTCCCAGAGTTAGATAGAGTGAAAGAATTTTGGTAATTGTAGGGTTTATGATGATTATCCACAATTAAACTTGGACAACTACATCTACAACTCTAGGCTAGTGCATGATACTTCATTTTATCCCCTCATATGTTTTTTCAAGATAGATTCAGGATATAACATGATATCCCCATAAGAAAGGAATGCAATAATATTATACAAATTGTTACTTCATCTAATTCAGGAAACTTTCACTTACACTAGGGTAAGTGGATTTAATGACACACATTACATGCTACCAAGATACTTGGATGATAAATGGGCACTTTGGAGATGCCAAGGTATTTCGTGGGAGTAAATTTTTTTTACAAGAAATCACTAGGAAAATATTAAGTTTCCAATCATCATTGGGAGGTACACATGACCTACTTTGGTCAAGTCCAGGCTCTTGGAAGTAGAAATGGGTAGAATTATTTTGTAGAAATTTAACTCTGTGCCCAATTATAACATCGGATAAATAGTTCAAGGAGATTTGGGGACTTCATGTGAACACGAGCCTCACTACAAACACTATTAGATGGATTAAATGGATAAGGAGGTAATACTAAGGGAATATTATAGGATTACCCACACCCAAATTGTGGACTGCAAAATTATAATTTCTCCTCAAGGGATGGAAGATGGAAAGGACTTGGTGAGAAAGTAATATATTGACAATAAAATAGCTTGATAGCCCCTCCTAAGTGTTAACTAAACAAGTATAAAAGTACCTCATTTCATAATAGAAAAAATCACATTATTAAGAGGAATCTAATTTGGCTAAATAAAAGGGGAATTGATTTTACCTTGCAGAATACACTAGCCGTAAGAGAGTAAATGGAAAGTTCTTTTGTAAAATTTCTTTCCCCCTTTAAGCAATGAGGATGAAAGCTTAGATCCCATAAATGGAAAATCCCTAGATATTTCTATGAGAGGACCAAATTTAGAGGCTTTGGAGGGAATCCATGGTGCAACAAGTAAGACAGGGACTTCTATGTTAGAAATTGACACACATGACTTAGGAGCTACTAAAGATGATCCAAAAATGGATCTGAAATGACCCAATTCTATATTTTCTCCTTATTAATACTTGCAATACATGATTCTTGAAGAAAATTGATTAATAAGGGATTATGGTCAAGTTGGATGTTTGTGATCTGGACAAGCTTTAATGAACTAAGAATACCATTATTAAGGATTTTGATGGGTTCCTAGACACCTAGATGCCTCTTTTAGATGGCCAAAACCTCTTCAGAAAGCCTCCTCTAAATGCCACCTTTAGATGCTTAATTTCTGGACTCCAGACACCTGAAACCTCATTCAGGAACAAAAAAAGGACTATGAGTAGTCCTGAAAATAGTAAAACTTCCCAGATCCATGGTTCCCCTTCCATATCAGTTTGATTCAAACTTCCCCAATATGTGGGTAGAAAAAGATATAAGTACAAGTTCAAAAATTCATTCCAATAGGTGATTTTGAGAAATTAACAATGTAATAAAAAGGGAAAGTTGGACTTATTTTCTTGTTTACTTGCATAGAAAGGCTACAAGTGAAAATTAAAGAAAATTAAAAACCTCTTCGTTATGGCTACATTTGAAATTTTGGAACAAGTGGGAAAGAATCATATTTTACTTAGATTTTGCCTCCTTCTATGAGAATGGATATTTAGTTGTGAATGTTGAAATGCTCCATCTCTTTGAGCCCTCCATGTATATGAATTGGAAGAAATGTGATTGTAATGGAAAAAGTGAACAACTTAATGAGGAGTGCAACACAAGTCTTGATCTCGAAATGTCATGAAAGGAACGATAACCAGATCGTACCAAGCCAAGAACACATATGCTAATCAAACACCACTGATCAATAAGATGAAAGCAATTTTCCAGAATAACTTTACATAAAAACTTTGCAAACAAATGAGAAAGAAATATCATATATTATTATGGAACTCAATGCAATACATTGAGAATGGGCCTTTCTTAAATAGGCAAGGAATAAAAATCTAAGAACCAGTCAAGGTTGTAGATCAAGCCATAAATCAAGGAAATAACTAGTCATCAAAGAACTAGTCAAGACCATAGATTTAGGAGAGAACTAGACATCAAGGATCTAGTCAATACCATAGATCAAGGAAATAACTATACCTAACAAATAGATAATATCTCCTAATATCTAAATAAGATAAAAGAAATATCCACACACATAAGTGGGTGAGGATAAATACAATAAAGGTAAATAAAGTACCTAGGTGAACATGAGCTAAGGTAAATACCTACTCTAACAAAATTTCACATTAATTTTCTTTGTTTATAAGGATATCCCTGAGATGAAACAACTCTTGTGGTTCCCCTTGCTTGATTTTATGATGACACATCTAAAAAATACCTTGTTGTTGTTGTTGAATGAGATCTTTTGATAAATCCAAACTGGTTCTTATTGTTTGGGTTTGACTGCATGTCCAAAGTATTGAGAGGGGATAAGTCTCAGAATGCTATCTCATAATTCTGCATCTGACATGAGGTCCAAAAATCTCATTCTTAGGGTATTTTGGTTGCAAGATTGAAAAAAGGGGGAATAAATGTAGAAAAGACCATTAGATATTAATTTCATTCTTCGCATAGGTCTTAAAGAACCTCTCAGGATTCTTAAACTATGTTGGACCATATCTTTTATAAATTTTTGGATTCATTATTCCTCATTTATATATAGGTTTTCCATAAGGGTAATAACCAGTCTTAGACATTTGACAATCCATGTTAGATCCCAGATATCATGTTAATAATTGGCCTCCACTAGGAAATTCATTCACCATCATCCTTGCAACCATTGTGTATATTCGTTAAGTTCAATGAAATATCATACCTTAGGGTGATAGAGCCAAGGAGGAATACATGTTTGTAATTCAATTGATACTTTACCCCACATAATCTTGATTTCTGATCCAGGCTGACCGTGAAGAAATTCCTTTTGTCTAGGAGGAACTACCTACAAATGAAAAACAAGACCACAAGAATAATATTAAACAATATATGTCAATGGACTACCTAGCGTGTGCTAGATTCAATAAGTGTGATACTTCCTAGATGGTTATCAATCCACTATTTAATACAATTTAATGTAATAAATAACAAAACAAATAACATCCTACTGTAGTTGATATGATTTAGGCATCTCATTCAAATACAATAAGCAAATCTAATCTAACAGGTTGGGTTATGATTAGATTGGGTGGTTGGGTAGGTGGTTTTGGGTTTCTAACAGGTTAAAGAGGTCTTGATAAAGGTTACAAATGATTCCAGGTAGTTTGGGGATGTGGATATTAGCTTGTTGTCCCAGTTGGGTTATTAGACAATAGAGACTGATTCAATTCTTTCTCATGGTGTGACCAATGACGGTTTAGCTATGACCGATCAACGGTTCAGGGTGGATAAGGGTATAATAGTTAAATGTCAGAATAGGTTCCAATTTTCTCTCTATCTCTATTCTCACAGAGAGATGGGGAGGTCTGTGGAGTGGCTTTAGGTAGTGTATCTAGTTTGGGTAAGGCTTTTGTGAGGTTTTCTTAAGTATGATAAGGTCAACTTAGTGAAAGTGTGTCAGAAGATACATAGTAACTGACGTCAGTTTGGTGACCGATGCCAGTGAAGGAGAAACCAATGACCGTCGAGGTGACCAACATCATAGGGGATCTGAATGGTGGAAATCAAATGAACTTGATTTTAGATCTTCTTTGTGATTGCACAGAGAATGGAAGAAGGATGGTTAGGTTTAAAAATGTTAGGAAGGCTCAGGAATTCTAGGAGTCAGATATGGGGAGCTAAAGGGTTGTGGGTTATTGGATGGGTGGATTACAAGAAATGGGGATGTGGAATGCAAAGGAGAATATGATCTAATTCAACAGAGATAAAGAAACTATAGTCTAAGTAAGTATAAAGGTGATGCATCAAAACAACTTACTTATATTTGCAGGCATAGATAGTTGGTGGAGGATAACAATGGTTGATTTGTGAAACTAGTATTTTTCCATGGAAGTGCTTTGTAGGAATGTTACAGTGAATGCCAATGCCTTCAAATCATCCTTGCTAGCTAGGGTCCATCTTGATGCTCGAATCAGATACTCATCTTCGTTTTTACTGTGCATGCATATCTCTTTCTCTCTTGAAAAATGAAACCAAAACTCGAAATTACCAACCTCTCAACAAGGTTTCCAAAATGAATATATGGTAACCGATGATGGTTTAGGTTAACTTAAATTTATTATTATTTTAGGGTTAACTGGCATTGGTTACAGGATGAGAAATCCTAGGTTTTCTAAAATAACAAATCTTGGCTATCTTTTGGCCAAATCTGCCCATTGGTTTAGGGTCTAAAATGGTATTTAGATTCACTTAGATAAGTGGGCATGTTGTTAGAGAAAGAATAGGCATCAAAATAGGGTCAAGACTAAGTCTCGGTTAGTTAAAGGTAAGTAGAAATTGAGTCTTAGTTAAAAGAAACATGCTAATAATAGGTCCATGATGAGGTGTCTAGGTGATGTGGCTAGGTGAGGTAAGTCAAGTGAGGATATTAAACTAAATTAATTAAAGTAATTAATTTAATTAATCATGTGCACTATGGGATATGAATATCCTAAACATGTATGGTTTTTTAATTAACGATGGTTATAAGGGTTATACGACCTAATTTTGGTGTCTAGATTTTTCCCCTTTTTTCGCGTAGCTTGTATTGGTAAGAGACATTAGAAAAAAAAAAGTGATTTCCCCATGTGTGGGTGAAGTGGGGTTGGCTCCCAAATGTGGGTGAAGGTGATCCCCCTCAAATCAGGAAACCTAGGTGGATACGGAATCAATGAGTGGTTTGATAAATGTGTATTGGTGTAAGTGAAGGTATAAGTAAGGAAGGGTATGGGTACTTTGGGAAAGGGTGATTATCAACATGGGGTAATAAGATCAATAATCACAATGTCTTGAATTTCCCTCTCAAAAATGGTCAAAAATGGGTAATAGGTAATGTCAATATATGAATTGCACATACCCATGCACACAACACGTATAGAATGCAACATGTACCAGGTTGAAAAGCTTGCAAACTCTACATCGTCCAAGGTCAGATAGGTTTATCCAAACAAGGGTGAAGTGATTCAGGTATCCAAGGCATAGGATATGGTCAGGAAGGAAACAAAATGTAGGTCAGGTGCACAATGTTTAGGTATGTTTGGTACACCAAAGGTTTGATCGGGATAAATGACATGGAAATAGGCAAGGTATGGTTGTTAGGCTAAACAACATGGGTCACAACATCTATAAGGTATAAAAAGTAAATAAGTCTGAATTACAAGGTCACAAAATGTAGGTTCAGGTCTAGGATATCTAGGTCAGTGGCATAGGGTAAGGCCAAGGTATAGGTAATTCGATGGATATATGGGGACATAAATCAATTTGATACAGTTATGGGAATCCTGGTTAAAAGGGGTATTCTTGATATGGGCCAAAGTATGCCAAGTAACCGATGTTTAAGGTCAGGGGGTAGGTAATGAGGGCAATTAGAGTATTCTTATTAGGGAGGGGAGTCCAAATGGGGTGTAGGCAACATATAGGGCCAATAAGAACAAGTCAGTCCCCAAACTGATAATAAGGTCTATGTGAACTGATATCAGTAGCTAGGGAATGGAGTCAGTTAGGTTAGGATTTCCAATGTTAACTTGCATTGAGTCATGTTTGCCAGGAGGATTCCTACATTTTTCAAATGACCCATTCCATAGTCGACTTTGAGTAATGGAACTGTTGATGGCGAATCACAGCACCCCTGGAATGTCTGCAACTCGATGGGTTGAGACTCTCAGTGTGATTGCATAACATGGAGCTTTTCCCAAGTGTGGGACCTTGCGAAATCGGAAAAGCTCTCCGGATGAAGGCCGGTTCCTATTCCTCTATTCAGATGCACACGTAAAAATGCAGAGGGTTTACTCAAAACCTAAACTAACTTGCCAAGGAGACAAGGTAAGAAGATGCATAAAAATAAAACCTAAGCTAACAAAAGGTGATGCACCGAGGAATGAAGAACACATCTGTCTTGCCAATAAACACAAACCATTAAAATGCAATGCAAGATCATGCACAGATAACCAGATTTGTAGTGAAAGATCAAGGGGATGCAAATGAATACAGAGAGGGTTGAGAATCATCCACAGACATGCATTATTATTTCTCCAAAGATTGATACAATACACTGTCAAAATGCCAAGAGGCAAAGTTGCATTACAGTTTTAAATGAAAGGTTTGAACTCCACAAGATTCACCTGCCAAAGAGAAGAAGGGAGGGGCAAAACAAGAATTATCCAACCTTTAGAAAGAAGCCCCTCCTTACAATTTATAGGAAGAATGAGAGAGAAAAGAGAGAGGAATTCCAAATCTACCCCAACCACCTCTAGGGTTAGGATATTAATTGCATCTCATTATGGTGGTAGGTGAGAACCCTAGCAAACCCAAAAAGTGGCGAACTGTATTTTGCATTTTTAAAAAATTTGTTCCTGTCACCCAATTAAAGATATCATAGTTGTAGTTGGAAGAGGACCTTGTAATGATTTCCAAAAAGTCCAACCTTGTATGAATCTGAGCTCCCAGTCAAAAGATATAGCCATAGAATATCTGAGGTCAGGGTGCTCTTCTTTGTCTCAGTGTGTGCCCTCTTTTGTAAGGTGCGCCTTGGGGCATCCTCTAGCCTGTCGACATTCCTTGAAATTGTGTAATAGGCAATCTTGCACTTGGGCATTTTTGTTCGACATACTGTGCACAACTTTTTGGTCTAGTAGTATAATATGCCAATGGTGCACAATTTTTTGTCATACATTGTTGTCTCTGATGCACCTTTATTTTCACTGTGCCATGGGCGCATCCATTTTCATGTCATTACATCTTTTCTGTGCTTGATTTTTGACACTAATGTTGACCCTGTGTGATCATTCATTAGTCTGTGGTTAATTTCACCACCCTTCTTAGTGTTCACTATTTCCCTTCTTCAGACATGATGTGTTCTTGATTGATTTCTTGCGCCTTGGGCACAGTGCATTGCCCTGTCAAAATTCATGTCGTGCGCCATTCACCTTGGGCGCACCATTATCTCACACTACGACATTCAAGTTGTGCGCCAACTTCTTTGCAAATTTGGCAGGTCAGGAATTTAGCTTCTACATGATTTCTCATTCTAACCTGCTTGTCTATGATCTAACAATGGGGGGATCTGCCAAGGATGATTGCCAAGGTTGGACTATTATCATTCACCTGTTGACATGGTTAAAATGTAAAACCCGTGGTAAAAGTACTAGAGGAAGAATAGTCAAACAAGTTGTCAAGGAAAATGGGATCGAGTGTGATTCGAGGTTGATTGGGCGAAAGGTGAGTGGCTATTGGAGCGAGGAAGATGGGTCCACATGATCGGGTGGAACAAATTGATTTGTCGAAGGATCGTGAGGTCGATTGTAGACATGGCGGCAGTATGAGGGAGCAGCGGAGGCCCACCAATGTGGAGATAAGAGGTGCCAGCGAGGAGGAGGCAGTGCGATGAGGTAGGTTCCAACTCCTATTACGTACTTTGAATTGAATTTTGTGGTAAAATGAACAAATGGGGGGAATTAAAAATTCAAAAATGTGGGTGAAATGAACTGATTTGGGTATCAGGATGGTGGAATGTAGGCTAATTAGGTTAGGAAATGACTTTGGGTAAGGTGTGGGTAGAATGGGCGTAGTTTAGGCTTAGTTTTTAGGAATTTTAAATTTTAGGGCCATGGGGGTTCGACTTTGGGGCCGAACCAGAGACCGACAGGTTTGGGGTCGCCGACATCAGTTATGTATTACCATTCAGTGGGGGAAAAACATGACTGATGGGTCATAGGGGACCGCTGTTAGTCATGGGTGATCGATGTCAGTCATGGGTGACCAACATCGGTCACTGTGAAAAGGTGACAGGGCCAAAATAGGTTAGATGCAGAGGGTGAGAATGGGGTGGAAAAGAGAGGGTAGGGTAAATAGGTAAAAAATGAATGGAGTAGTGATATAGGAGGGAGAAAAGTAGGTGGGAAAAGGTGAGGGTAGGTAAACATAGGTAGGGGATAGGTGGGACTTAGGTCATGGTGGGTACAGGGTTTGGGTAAGTGGGAATGGGATAAATAAGTGGTCAAGGATAAAGTAGGAACATGATAAATGTGTATGGGGTAGTAGGGTGTAGAATTATGTTGTTGATAAAAATGAATTTAGGCCCTGACATTGTTGAGTTGGTTGGTTATAGGCATGATAGTAGTTGACACTATGAGATAGAGTACCACCCCTACTAGGGGAGTTGAGGCACAGTGTGATGGAGGAGGAGTGGGCCCACATGTGGGAGGTAGGGCTGATCAGGGTCAGGTGGTACAGACAGATCCAATGGGATCCTAGTCTCATGGTCACTCTCATCGATAGATGGGATGCAACGACCAACACATTCCACCTTCCTACCAGCAAGATGACGATCACATTAGAGGATGTCTACAGGATTCTATGGCTTTCATTTTGGGGAGCTGGTTTATAGTGTATCTATGAATGGCACCTTTGAGGAAATGATTGGAGTGTTCAGGGAGATGGCTAGTGAGCTGACCGAGCACAACACGAGCTTGGTGTACAGGGTGATGTATGTTACACACCCACAGGAGACACAACTAGCCATGTTGATGATGGTGACAGTAGGGTGCTATGCACTACCTGATTCAGAGGGTGGTCATTTTCCCAGGGGTCTGATGGGAGTATTATGAGACATGATTGAGGAGTGGGTCTACTTTGCATGGGCACCAACTTATTTGGTACAGTTATATAGGGAGCTATGGGGCTATCAGAGGATGCACCGATATGGCATGTGTTGTACCTTCCTTTTACATTGTTGGGCCTATGAGCACATTGTGGTAGTGTGGCCATGAGGACTTCCAGTAGCAGACTGGCATCGTGGGGGGAAGAGGGTAGGATTCAGGTGATGGGTGGTCCCAGGAGGTCATCCACGAGTAGCAGAGGTGTTACATGATGTGGCACATTATAGGTGGGAGCTGGAGGGGCTATATGTGAGAGACATAGTATGGCAGCCTTATGTCAGATTTCCAGCATTCAGAGGCATGAGGTGAGAGCTACAGGGGCTGCAGCTTGTGTGATGGATATAGGGGAGACATGTCGGTGAGCACGAGATGATCCCAGTAGACAGAGTTTGATGGTAGTTTAGACTAGTGTAGGATGTGCCACCGCCATTTCCACAGTATCGGTGGGAGGATGTGGAGAGGCCTTTGTCTCCACCTCACCCCATAGAGCCAGCAGGTTAGGAGGAGTTACCGGTGGATGGAAGGATAGATGATGCAGGGGTATCTGATGGATACAGATGTTGGTGGGCAGCAGAGTTATAGGTAGCACCACCATGGCCAGGGTTACCCGCTTTGGTGACTGTGATAGTTTAGAGATGCACTATAGGGACAGGTGGCAGTGCTAACAGTGTAGTTGACACTAGCATAGGCAGAGGTAGCCACCTTGACTAGGTAGGTGACTACACTACAAGGGTAGTTGACTACTGCCCAGGCACATGTACAGGTACAGGCACAAGGTCAGGCTCCTATACAGGATGGAAGACAGATAGCCACCTTACAGGCACATGTCATAGGGTTGCAGGGGAAGCTAGCCACATCCCAGGCATAGGTGGTGGCTTTACATGCTAAAGTGGCAGTAGGGAGACCAACACAGGCATCGAGATAGGGTCCCATCATACAAGGGTCGTCATCAGGATAGGGTCCCATGGTACAGGTAGCATAGGGACAAGTGGTTTGAGGCCATGGTAGTAGGAAGAGTGGACAGGTGGCCATGAGGCCTATGGCACCACCTCAGAACATAGTGTCTATGGCAAGGTTCAAGGATGCCCTGAATGAGGCACGGTATTACCTGGATCACCTGACAGCCACAGGGATATATGTCCCTTCCTATGCTGAGTACAGGGACACAACAGGCATCGAGTGAGAGGACTATCCTCACACTCATAGTGCAGAGAGTACATAGGGGGCCAGCGAGCCCATAGATAGGGTCAGGGTGAGGCTATGAGTTCACAGAGGTCAGACCCAGCTGCGGGCTAGGAGGAGACTAGACCGAGACCCATGGAGGGTGGAGAGATGTTGGCAGGGTGCCAGACAGGTAGAGAGGAGGAGACAGATGAGACTGGCCCTGAGGGTCTCAGGTGGGGTGATGATTAGTCACTTGGTATGATTATTGTTTTTGATATTATATACTAGCCTACAATATATATGAGGATGTTCATGGTCCTGTGCCAAAGATAGTGAGGATGTACATGATATTTTTGAGATTTTGATCATATACCGGCCTGCGTGTCAAATATGGTGAGGATGTACATGAGAGTTTTGAGATTTTGATCTTATACCAGCCTACATGCCGAAGATGGTGAGGATGTATCTGAGAGTTTTTGAGATACTGGTATTTATTTGTATCTGTGTATATATGTATTGATACACAGACTCTCCCATTTATATAGTTGATTTTTATTGGATGGATGATGTACCTATGTTTTTAATTTCCATTGTTATTGTGTATTGATGGAAACTAGGTGAATTAGGCATGATGGAGTCAAGGTCATGTAGGCATGATTGATTTTAGGTCACTTAGGCATGGTTGAGTTTAGGTCATTTAGGCATGGTTGAGTTTAGGTCATTTAGGCATGGTGGTTTTAGTCTAGGTGAGTTAGGCATGGTGGAGTCTAGGTGAGTTAGGCATGGTGGAGTCTAGGTGAGTTAGGCATGGTGGGTCAGGCATGGTTAGGTCACTTAGGCATGGTTGAGTTTAGGTCATTTAGGCATGGTTGAGTCAGGTGGCATGTTGGAGTTTAGGTTAGGTATGATTTAAATTTCCATGTTTTGGTAGTGTGGAAAATAAATGATGATGTATGTTTCTGTTATGGTTTTTTCCAAATATTTGATATCATGGAAATGATGAATGATTGATGTATGATGTTATAAAATGGTAGGTATGTATGTTTTTATGATTGTTTAATTTCCAAGTTTTGTGTAAAATGGAAAACTAACTAAGGTAGAATGTGAATAGAAAAATGGGGGGAAATTGGTTAGGGTAAAGAGTGGCCGAGCTAACCTCCAAGGGCCCCATGCCCTCGGAGTGCTGCCTACATAGCCCTGGAGAAAAGGGGCCTCAGGCCGATGTAGTTCTCCCATAAGCTAGGGAAGAATAAGATGAGGATAAATGAATGGTTCGGTAGGTTTTAGGCATGTCTTGATTCTAGGTCATTTAGGCATGGTTATGTTTTGAGGTTGATAGGTCATTGTAGGCATGGTTGAGTTTTAGGTCAGTTAGGCATGGTGATGTTGGTGAAAGAGGAATTCTTAAAATGTAGGTGTCGATGGTCTAATCCTGTATAGGAGAATCAACAAGTAATGGAGAAGATGAAGGTAAGAGGTGACCAAAAGAGCCGCCTAATTGGAAGAACCATAACAAGTCTACCATACCAAAGGTGGGCTTATGAACATAAGACCCTAAAGGCGTTGCATGATTGACTATGCTAAGGGTGAAGAAAGTCACATGATCACGAAATGTCATTTTTGTGGCAAGTCCCTTGAGAAGGTAGGAAATTAGGGTGAAAAGGAAATGAGGTGAAAATGGTTGGTTTTAGCGTAACCTGGTGTGAGACAGCATGCCTACTTGGCAAGAGACCCAAGATCAAAATAGGCAAGTCCATGACAAAAAGGTTATCATTTTTCTCTTTTTGCTTTTTTTTTGATAGACTGATCGATGCGGAAGTCTATGTGGGATGAGTATATTATCTCCTTGAGGTCTTCATGAAACTGATTGATGCGGGAAGATTCTGAATATTTTATTTTGTTTTTACAAGAATAGTCCCTTTTTATGATAGACTATGTGCAGTATGGCTAGCTTTGTATAGTTGTCCTTCGAGGGAGCAGTCTATTTATAGTGGCGAGATAGAGAGAAGAGATGTCCCTTTTGAGGGAGTCATCTCTTTGCTAGAAGTTTGACTCAAGGAGTTGAATCCCATTTTTCTTTTGAAATTATTTTTCTTTTTGGATGTTTAAGTCATGGACAAGACTATAGAGGAAGATTAGGCTCTTGTTTAGAAGACAAAAACCATAGCACACAGAGGTTAACTATGAAAGAGATGGTTTCAAGTGATGAACGACCATGGGATTCCATCTTGAAAAAGATGAAAAGTATCCATGAAAATCATGCCATGAGTAGAGCCATGGTACTCATATTGAAGATAAGGCTGAAAGGTGATGGGTAATCACATGATTCTTGTTTAGTCGTTGACCCCAAGAATAAGTAATATGAAAGGTGAAGGGTGCTCAAGGGATGAAGCTTGAAATAGACAGAAGGTGATATAGGACTTGATTCAACAATAGAATGGTCAAAGATGCAAGGCATTGAGGGGTTCAGGTTTGGGTTTACCTTTGAGTGAAGACAAATGATAAGCACCTGATCCATAGGTATGAGTAACGATATAGGGTCCAAGCCAATTAGGAGAAAATTTTCCCCATTTACTTTTCTCTTCTTTGGTTACATGTTTATTTTCCTTCAGGACGAGGTCACAAACCTGGAACGTTCTCTCATGGACACATTTTTCATAGGCACATTTGATACATTTTTGGTAGATTTGGAGATGATCAAGAGCATTAAGATGACGTTCATCTAATAACTCAAGTTGTGCCAAATGGTCCTGGAGAAATTCATCATCGTTGAGCATGTCTTGGAGTGAGATACAGAGAGATGGAATCTAGACTTCGAGAGGCAAGACAACCTTGGTACCGTAGACCAGAGAGAAAGGTGTGGCAGCAGTTGAAGTGTGAATACTAGTACGGTAAGCCCACAAGGTGAAAGGAATGTGTGTATGCCAATCCTTTCCAGTATCGTCAACTACTTTCATAAGAATTTTGTTCAAGGGTTTTATTGGTTGATTCTACTTGGCCATTTTATTTGTGGGTAGTAAGGTGAAGAGAAACTGAGTTGAATGCCAAAATTGTCACAAATTTTTCATAGGGTTTTATTTTTGAACTATTTTCTGTTATCAGTGATGAGATGGTGAGGAACACCAAAATGACAAATAATGTGATGGTTGATGAATTCACAAATTTTCTCATATTTTGTAGAGATGAGGGGGATGGATTCTACCCATTTAGTGTAGTATTCAAGTAGCGGTTATAATCCATTGATGGCATTGTGAAGAATGAGGATTGATCTCTCTGACAAGATCCAAACCCCATTGAGAGAAAGGCCAAAGGTCTCGTGCGACCTGTAAGGCATGACTAGGTGTGTGATGAATATTAGCATGTTGTTGGCATTTCACACAACATTTGACATAGTCACAACAATCATGGTTGAGGGTGGGCCAATAATAGCCCAGGTGAAGGATGTGTTTAGTGACAGCTAGGCCACTGAAGTGACCTCCACAAATTCCGACGTGAACTTCCTTGATGGTATAAGGAATCTTAGAACTTGTAAGGAATCGTAAGAGAATACCATCAAAGCCACATTTATAAAGAAGACCACCCATGATGACATAGCGAGAGACACTTTTGAGAAAGGCACATTGTCCATTACGAGTAAGATCTGGAGGTAGAATGGAAAGGGAAAGGTAGTCTGCAAACTACTTATACCAAAGGTCACGTGGGTCAGGTGCAATGGTTCCGACGAAGTTGACATCTCGAAATAAATAAGAAGGTGATTGCAACCTTTGTACTGTGACAAATATTTTGGAGTCGGCAGGTGAAGCGGGTATCTGAGAAGCTAGGCAGGCCATGGTATCCACAAATTTATTAGTAGAACATGGGGTGGTTTGAAGTTCGTAATGGTCAAAGGTAGTCAAAAGTATGTCGACATGGTGTTTATACTTTTGGAGTATTTTTTATGACACTGGTATATACCATTGACTTGGTTTACAACCAGTTTTGAATCTCCGACTATATTAATTGATTTAATGGCTAAGGTGATGGTAGTTTGAAGGCCTAATATGAGTGCTTCATATTCAGGCGATATTGTTAGTACAATCAAAATCTAGTTTGAAAGATAAAGGCATAGGTTCACCATCAAGAGGAATGAGGATAACACCTGCACCACCCCCACACTGACATTTGGAACCATCGAAGAATAAGGTCATTTGGTAAACAATATCATCCAAAGAGAGGGTAGCAATGGATTCATCTGGGAAATCAAAGTTAGAGGATTGATTTCCAGAGAGGGGTGCATCTGCAAGTTGGTCAGCGATGGTTTGGCCCTTGATATATTTTAGATGGATGAATTCAAGGTCTCGGTCAGTGAGAAGCATGAGTTAACACGTAGCACACTGATGTTGGTAGGGTTTGGCATACATGTAATGTAAGGGGTCAGTATTGGTGACGAAAAAGGTTTTGTGATTGAGTAGGTAATGACGAAGTTTAGTGGTGAAAAAACTAAGGCTAAGCAGAGTTTTTCAGCATGGGTGTACCTAGTTTCGTAGTCCAAAATGGTATTAATTATGTAATAAACCACTTGCTCTCTGTGTTTTCATCATGATGAGCAAGCATGACACCTAAGGAATGATCAGTAGTAGAAATGTATAGGTAAAAGGGTTGGTCATCCTTAGGAGGAATGAGCACCAGTGGTTGGAGAAGGTATTATTTTAAGGTGTCAAAGGCTTTGTGGCATTCATCATCCCATTTGAAGGAGACATCCTTTTTGAGGAGGCGGTGAAATGGTTGGCAGTGGTCAGAAAGCTGCAAAATAAAATGATGAATAGATTGCAACTTTCCTTGTAAACTATGAAGTTGGAAAAGGTTAGTAGGTGGAGGAATTTTGAGAATAGCCTTTATTTTAGTGGGATCAACTTCTATGCCACACAAAGAAATGATGAAACCAAGGAGCTTACCTGAGAGCACAATGAAGACACACTTCTTAGGTTGAAGGAAAACACAATACTTGATGAGGCAGTCAAATATGACCTTAAGGACTGTAAGGTGTTCAACCTGATGTTTGGATTTGGCAAGAAGGTCATCTACATAATCTTCCAATATGTGATGCATTATGTCATGGAAGATATAAGTCATATCCCGCTGATATGTAGCACCAACATTTTTAAGGCCAAAAGGCATGACTCGATAGCAGAAGGTCCCCCAAGGAGTGATGAAGGTGGTTTTGTGTTGATCTTCTGGGGTGAGTAATATTTGGTTATAACCCGAGAAACCATCCATGAGTGATAACATCTCATGACCAGTGGTGAGATCAACTAGTTGGTCAATACCTGGTAGAGGAAAGTCATCTTTGGGGAAAGCTAAGTTGAGGTCACAAAAATCCATGCAAATGTGAAGTCCCCCTGTCACTTTTGTGACAGGAACGATGTTAGAAATCCATTGGGGATAGTCAATGGGTAGGATGAAGGAAACCAAGAGAAGGCATTGAAGTTCTTCTTTGACAAGAAGGGCAATGCGAGGATGCATTTTCCGCAGCTTCTGTTTTACGGGTTTGGCTTCAGGAATGGTTATGATATTGTGGACCACAATGTTTGGGCCAATACCGGGGCATATCAGCATAGGACCAAGAAAAATCATTGTTATGATCCCAGAGGAAAGAAGTAAAAGCTTCATGTTCAGCAACATCTAAAGATTGGCCTATCTTTAGAATGTGCGGGTCATCATGAGTGTTAATATTGACTTCAATGGTCAATTCATTTAACATGGTTTGTGTCTCAGAAGGCAATGACCAGTGAATATAAGAATCTTCCGCACCAAGGTAGGTGAGGATAGACTCATCATCCTAACATTGAATGACGTTAATGGATGGTGTATCATCATCAATCATGTCAGGATATAGGAATGGAAGAGAAGAGGGAGCCTCTCCATCACATTGATAAGTCAAAGGTCCCAAGGAAATGGTGTTCATGAAAAAAAAAAAGTTAGGAGGAATGGATTCTGGATCCATAGACTCTGTGGGTGAGGGTGGTGACATTGGTGAATAGGGTGGAGAAGGTTTGTCATCTTGAATGAGTTCAACATGGGCCTTCTTGGAGGATAGTTCAGCAAAGCTGATACCACTGCAATCTTTATGTTTATGGGTGGTACATGGGATGACGGTATGATGGCCTTGTTGCGAAGCGAAATGATGCAGCCTAGAATTTACTAGATAACACCCTAGACACGTCGGCACATCACTCAACCTAGACTAAGTGCTCACCTGAAGCACGCAAAGGTACCAGGTCCCTCTTTAGGGTTGTTATAGTAGGATGTTAGCGTGATGACGGAAGAAACATATAGATCCATAACTAATCCATCATTCTACAATGCATGTCATATTCAGATCTAGGAAAGAACAAGCTTAAACAATAATCATGATTGAATCAAGAACATGCACTACTCAATTACACATAGGAATGACACTTAGATTCAGCCAATATCTTCCATCTATTAATAAACACAGAATCTCCTTACAATAATGGAAATCTATATTGATGTGCGCATGGATATGATATAGTAATCAAATCATATGCACATATCTCTTTATGCTTACTTCTTACGCTCTACACATACATATATATATATATATATCAACTACTATGTGATTCACATCATATATATAGGGTGGGGAATTTCCCTTCACCGCTTATCTATTCCAAGAATAGTCTGCATGCTACTAATAGCCACGCGTCGTTTACAAGCATATCCACACATGCAAGTGTGATATCTATAGACCTCTTATAGTTAATTGAAGTGACAATCCTATTCTTAGCTCGTCTCTATGAAAAATGCTTTGATCTGATCCTATAAAGATAGACAATGCATGGCACACATGTCTCTGCCTCATTTATGTGCTCTGCATGCCATCTTCTAAAAATATGTCTTCATGCTCAAAATCGGCTAAGTCCCAAAAGTTGAACTTGCCCTCCACGCATGGATTCTTTTTGTCCCTTCGCGCCCTTGATGCTGGCCTTCTCTCATGTGTGGACTCCTTGTGTGATCTCTAACAAGTATTCTCTGATCAACATTACCCCACACTAATGTCATTGTTGTCTCGACAATGGTTATCTCCAAAACTAAAGTACAGTATTTTGAATGGAAAGAATAAGAAAGAATGTAGATGAATAACGAAGTTTTATATGGCAGCCTCCTCTGTATCATTTTGAAGGATCAACTCTGGATACTCCTCCATTATTTCAGCCTCCAAGGCCTACCACTTGGAGAATTATTTTTCTTCCTGCTCTGGTATGTCCACAATAATAGACTCCAGTTCATCTTAGGTAACTTCACCTCTTTCATTCTATAATAGCAACATAATTCTAGACATTGCAGTATGTTTTCCTTCCACCGCATCCATCTTTTATGCGATGAGTTTCCCAAGCTCATCTAATCTTTCCTTGTGTGGCTCGTGTGTTGCTGCTAAGGCCTTGTGCTTTTGCTTTATGATTGTTAACCGTTCTACACAGCCCAAGGTATCATCCTTCATAACATTTTGGACTGCATTATTTTCTTCTAGAGTCTTTACCTTGATCAGCACCTCTAGATTTGTGCATATATTTAAGTCATGATCTACCTTTTTCAATTCTTCTTGGAGCACTTGCAGTAGGCCTTCATATGCTGTAATCTTTATAGCTACTACATCCTTAGCCATTTCTACCTCTTCTTCATGATTCTTTGGTTTTGGCATTCTGATTATGTCCTCTTCTAATACCAAGTCCACCAAATCTCTAACATAATTCATTTCCAAGGGGAATCGTTTTGGTACCTTAGATTTCATATGTGAGTGCGGTTTCATCACATGATCTCCAATGGACTCTGCCATGTCAATTAACACATTATTCTTTTTCTACTCCAAGACCTTCTCTTGGGTCAGGTGCACTATCACTGCATCCTTCATCTTTAACTCCTCACACGGTCCTTTGATTGTTGCGTCCTTGTCCATGTTTCTTCTTGAAACCTCAATAGAAACCTTTACCAGTGCATTATTAACCTATTCATCTGACATAATAGTAGGTTTAACTGTTATGTTCTTGGCCTGAGGTGTCTTCTTCATTCATCTTGACACACATGACTCCTCACATACATCAAAATCAGGCTCATCCATGTGGGTGTGCATTGACCATGAGAGTTACTTTCTAGTGCAAATAGTCACCATATCCCCATCCATTAATTCCCAGCCAAATAAATCATTTTTTTCTACAGTGCTTTGGAAATGGGCACGGATGATTTTTCTGGTGTCCTCTCTATAGCCCATGAGTGGTGCACTATGTTCCCCACTCATCCTCTTCGATCTAGGACCTTTGGAATTGTATCTTCAAGGTTAAGAGTTTGTCCTGTTACACCTTGAGCACTCGCATGTGTGGATCCAGATTTTTCCTTCTCTCTTTCTTATTTTTCCTTTATCTCTTCATGTTTTTACTCTTATTCATTCTATGGCTCATATTATTTCTTGATTGGGGTAGGAGATGCACACTCACTCTCCCTTGATTCCTCTACTTATTCATCCAACTTCAACTTTCTTCTCCTCTTTAACTTAGCAGTATCCTTGTGTGGAGAGAGATGAGGTGATTTCCTTACCATTTGTGGGGCTCCACCTTGAGTCCTTGTGCATCTAAATACTTTCTTAAATCTATGCACCCCCTGTGCAACCTATGTATCTTCCTCTTTGTTTTGTCCCTGAGGTGGAGTGGTCGCGTGTTGTGACTCTTCTCTGTCATATGGATGCTTTCTTCTACGCTCCAAGCCTCCACTATCTTCACTCTCCTCTTCTTCATCCTCTATTTCAACATTTTTTGTCAGTCTTTGTGACGATATGTTTTCCATTGTGTGTTTACCCTTCGGTGGCCCTGGGAGTGCAAATTCATTCCCCACATACTTATTATTCTCCATCGTGGGCTTCAGTTGAATATATAGTAATGATGCCCCTATATATGCTATAGCCATACTTATTAGTTTAATATTCAACACCTCTAAAATGAGCTTCTTGACATAGGCACTTCTTCCTAGATACACATACTTCTTCCTCAACATGTGGTAGTCGTAGTCTACCTTATATTCATTGAATACCAGTCAGCACGTGTCTCTAAATCTATGAACAAATGCTTGGAAATACCTTGTAGTGAATGCGTAAGCAAATTTACACCAAGGGCTCCAGAATTCATCTCTCATTGGGAATCGTGCAATGTAGAGATGTGGATATACAAAAAATTGGACTTGTTTCCCCACTACTGAGGGTAGGTCCTTCGGGATGCACCAATCTTCTCCAAATTCCACGCGGAGCCTGTAGTACCATTTCTCCACCCTTTGCTTGACATCATTTGTCATGGACCCTTTACATAGGTACTTTCTGAACCTTTTAGCTAATGACTTATTCTCCATGGGGTATTCCCATACCTTTTCCTTTGACCCATCTAGTACTCCAATTTCCATTAATACCAGTGATAATAGAACAGCCCCAAAGCTGATCTTCCCTCCTGTGCGTGCTTCCTCAACCATTTTCTCTACAATGTAGCCTACAATATTATAGACTACTCCTTCTGACATATTACGTGCAATGTGTAACCACATAGTATTTACTTATGACCACAGCTCCTGATTTTTCAACTTTGCAACAAGGTGTGCTTCTACTTTCACAACTAAACAATTCTTTAATTTGTCTATATCCATACCTCACAGACCCTTCAGGTACCCTGACTCATGTCTGGTCTTTAAGATCGAAAATGAAACCAATGATGCAACATAGAATTTACAAAATAACACCCTAGACACATTGGCACATCACTCATCCTAGACTAAGTGCTCACCTGAAGCGCGCAAAGGTAGTAGGTCCCTCTTTAGGGTTACTATAGCAGGATGTTAGCATGCTGAAGGAAGAAACATATAGATCCATAACTAATCCATCATTATACAATGCATAACATATTCATATCTAGGAAAGATTAAGCTTAAACAATAATCATGATTGAATCAAGAACATGCACTACTCAATTACACACAAGAATGACACTTACATTCAGCCAATATCTTTCATCTATTAATAAACATATAAGCTCCTTACAATAATGGAAATTTATACCGATGCATGCATGGATCTGATATAGTAATCCAGTTATATGCACATATCTCTTTATGATTACCTCTTACGCTCTACATATACCTATATATATATATCAACTACTATGTGATTCACATCATATATATAGGGTGGGGACTTTCCCTTCACCACTTATCTATTCCAAAAACAGGCCACATGCTACTAATAACCATGCATCGTTTACAGGCATAGCCACACATGCAAGTGTGTTATCTATAGACCTCTTACAGTTAACTAAAGTGATAATCCTAGTCTTAGCTCGTCTCCATGCAAAATGCTTTGATCCGATCCTCTAAAGATAGATAATGTGTAGCACGCATGTCTCTTCCTCATTTATGTGTTTTGCATGCCATCTTCTAAAAATAGGTCTTCATGCTCAAAATCAGCTAAGTCTCGAAATCTGAACTTGCCCTCCACGCGTGGATTCTTCCTCTCCCTTTGTGCCTCTGATCATGGCCTTCTCTCCCGTGCAAACTCCTTGTGTGATCTCTAACAAGTATTCTCTGATCAACACAACATTTGGTGAGATATTGGAGGGTAGATGAAAATTTGTCTTGTGGAAAAATTGGTGGGTTTCAAGCCAACGCTATGGGAATCTAAGTCCCTCTACTTGAACGGTGCAGCTTCCATATGTGCATGCATGAAAAAGTGGATTTCAATGGTGGCCTTTCGACCAGAGATCCAATAGGGGCACTCCACTGACCCTGTGGCAAAGCTAGCAATTTCTCACTAGAGAAGAACTTTGTCTGAGAAGGGGAAAGGGAGTGAGAATGGAGGTAGGAGAAACTAATGTTGTGAGTAGAATATCAGATGCCCACACACATTAATTAGAAATTTCATTTACATGCATTTATAGTCAGAAGAAAAACAAATCCGCAGGAGAAGCTACAAGACCGAATGAAACTCATTGGTCACAAAGTACCAATTAATTCCTCAATCAAAGAGGCAAAAATTCCTTCTTTTATTATTGAAGCTCGAGCAGAGTTTGTACATAGCTTGAGAATGGAAGAAATTCGAGGAAGAAGAGAAAATAGAAGAAGAATGGCATTTTTTGTCTTTTCCAGGTACAGAGCACTCTGGTCTTTTTTGAAATCAATCACCAGCCCCTTGGAATGACATCGAGAAGCCATTATATTCTTTGCAAGAAACCATTACAACTTCACAAATCCTCAACGCCTTTTCAAATTCCTCTGTTGTGAAGAAAATGCTCATGGTGGGTTAAAAACCAGATCTTGCAAAGCAACCGTTACATTTGATTTGCCAGTTTAAATATAGACCATTTGATTTGCTCCTCTAACTCTGAAATCAGGTCATCCACATGGTAGGAAGGGATTGGAGTGGTTACGGGGGAAGCCCTTTGCATTTTGTGATTTTTTAGAGATTTGGCAATTTGGAACAAATTGGCCCGCACCCCCGCTTTGACTTTTCAACTTAGACATGTGGCACCCTCTAGTTGGAAATGGGGTCGCAGCCCTTTTCTCAACATTTTAACCTTTTTTGGAAAAAGGCTCAAAAACTCAATTTCCTCCGCCGGCCCGCTGCTTTGATTTGACTAGGACACATGGCACCCTTTGGTTAGAAATGGGGTTGCAACCCTTTTCTCAACATTTTAACCTTTTTTGGAAAAAGGCTCAAAAACTCAATTTCCTCCACCGGCATGCTCTTCCGTTTTGACTTTTCAATGGTGGGCCCAAGACCTTGGTAGAGTCACAGATCATTCTAGAACTTTTACTTTGCTTTTGGAAATTTAGTTAAATTTCCAAAAGTGCCCTGATGGCCTGCTTGTCCGCTTTAACTTTTCAATGATGGGATTCACCTTTTAATTTTTCGTTGATAGCCTGATCAGGGCTGCGTGTTACTTTTTAATTTTTCACCTTTTTTACAAAGATGCTCAAAATCTCAAATTCCTCTGATGGCCCGCTCGTCTGCTTTGACTTTTCAACTATGGGATTTACCTCTCCAATGACTCTGACCACATGGTGATCTGGCACTGATTTGGTAATTGGCCCTTTTCTACCCCACCCTGGAGTTGCGTCATTATGACACATGTGGAGCCATCCACTGAGCCTTCCATACTTAGCTGATTTTACCTTCATTTTGTACCTAGGACACGTGGAAAGCCCATGCTTAATTGAAGATTATCCCTTGAACCCTACCCCTGGAGTTGTGTCATTGCAACATGCGGAGTCGTCTACTGAGTTTTGAAGTATGACCAAACTACATACAATCAGAGAGACCCACATATCACTCAGGGATGCTGAGGTAAAATTTGACGGGGAGAGAAATGCCCATCATTCCTGACTACAGGAAAAATACACAGAGGAAGATAACTTCATCATTTTGAGTCCAATTTTTGAATTTCCTTCATGAACCAGAGGCATGGAGGAAAAACAATGATTTGACGACCCAGGCCATAGAACAAGTGAACAATTTTGATCAAAAATGGAGGTTACAAAGAGGATATTACGTGCACAAACTAGGAAATGGAGGATTTCTTAAAACAAGCAAAACAAAGGTTTAAACAACTCTAGGGCACTACTTTTGCTAATTTCTTGAATCTCTAACTTGGCTTAAACACCAATGAAGGGCATGAGCTCAAAAAAATTGAATTTGGCTATGGAAATGTAGAACAGTTTTTAGGAGACAACAGTTGGCTCTAGCTTGGGGACATGGCGTGAACTGGGCATGGCTAGGGCACGACATGAGGATCCAGAATCTCAAGTTTCAAAACATATTACATTGACCAGTGCCTTATCCATTGGGCCTTGCAGAGTCATGTACAATTCTGAGAAAGAATGGAAGAAGGAGGAAACACACAAGCCAAACCACACACAACAAAAACCAAACAAAACAAAACCAAAACCACACAACAGAAAAGGGAAAAACACACCTACAAAAATCACCTATGGTACAAGGTGGGGGACAACCCACTTTCATTGATGATACAGTTTCAAGTATTTCCCGCTTCGAGGCAATTCCAATGGCATTCCATCCAAGTATGAGAGGAGAAAAACATTCTCACCACAAGCTCCATGAATTTGGAATGGGCCGAGTCATAATGAATCAAACTTTCCATGGCTGCCTTTGGTTCTCTTCTCTTGTCCCATAGCAGGAAAAAGTCTCCAACCTTGAATTCTCTTGTCTTTTCCCTCTTTTCAAATATCTTCTTCACTTTCAATTGGTGTTCTTTAATTCTATCCACCACTTGGCATCTACTTTCTTCCAGCTTCTCTAGGAAGAGGATCCTCTTGTCAATGGAGTCTTTGTATTGACCATCTTCTATTTCTTGCAGCAACTTGAGAGCTGACATCTCAATTGTGAGGGGAATCTCTGCCTCAACTCCATACAACATTTGGAAAGGTGACATACCTATTGCCTTCTTAGGAGTGATCCTATCAGCCCACAATGCATCATATAACTTCTTGTGCCAGTTCCTTTGATTCTCATCTACCAACTTGTGAACAATGGTCACAATGTTCTTGTTGCTTGACTCAGCTTGCCCATTTCCCTATGGGTAGTAGTCAGAAGAGTGAGATAGGGAGATTCCAAAGCCATAACAAAACTCTGTGAGCTCCTTGGAAGAGAAATAGGTGGCATTGTCTACAACAATTTTCTGTGGTATTCCAAAACGAACAATGATATTCTCCTTGATGAAGTTGCAAACTGTTTCAGAGTTGGCTTGCTTGGTTGGGATGGCTTCCACCCATTTAGTGAAGTAATCAGTTGCAGTGAGTACATAAGTATGCCCTGCACTAGAATGAGGATTCATAACACCAATAAAATCTAGCCCCCATTGCTGAAATGGTTCTTCAATCACCACAGGCCTGAGTGGCAATGCAACTAGTTGTGGCTTTCCAACAAATTGTTGGCATGCTTTGCATTTGGAAACCCAATCCTGAGTGTCTGCAAAGATGGAGGGCCAATAATATCTCCCTCTAAGGATCTTATGTGTGGTGACCATTGTTGAGAAATGTCCACCACAAGCTTGATCATGATATGCCCTGGGCAAATTTTCTTGTTGCTCCTTATCTACACACCTGAGGAAACAACCATCTAGGCCTCTCTTGTAAAGTGCATGATTCCAGATCACAAACTTGGCTGCCTTTAGCTTGAGTTTCCTTCTTTGTTTTTAATCAAGATGAGGAGGGCATTCTCCATAAGTGAGGTAGTAAGCAATGTCAGCATACCACTCATCAGTAGTGGTGACAAAGAGTGCCTATGGACTATCTCCTGAACAGGTTGAGAAAACACCATCTTTTTCTCCCTGTTGAGCTTTGAGAGCTTCATCTTCAGCAATCAGCTTACACAAACCATTTCCTCTTACCAGATTAGAGGGTCTAATCTCCAAGTCATACTCTTGGGTCTTTGCAATCCAACTTCCTCTCTTAGCCCCAGGATCTTGTTGAGTCAAAATGGACTTGATTGCACTTCCAGGGACCATCACCACTGTATGGGAATTGAGAATGTAGAATCTAGAAACTTTTAACAGCTTTGACCACTACGTAGGCATGTTTCTCCAATTGGTTTTATTTTAGCTCATGATTTTTCAAAGGACAGCTCATGAAAGCAATCGGTTTTTCCAAACCTTCATCATTTTCTGAACAAGCAGAGAGTGTATGTTCTAATGCATAGCAATACATGATGAACTCCTTGTTTAAATTTGGAGATACAAGAGTTGGAGCTTTGGCAATGGCTTTCTTGATCTCCTCAAATGTTGTTTTTCCTTCCTTATTCCACTTGAAACTTGCTTGAGGTTTCATCATGGAAGTTATATGCTTAGTCAATTCAGAAAACTCAGGCACAAAATGATGAAGGAAGTTTACCTTTCCAAAGAATGAATGAACTCCCTTCTTACTGGTTGGTAAGGCTAGTGCTTGGATAGCTTTGACCCTCTCAGGATCAATGTGTGCTCCATGTTTGTTCACAATGTGTCCCAATAACTTACCTTCTGTGACTCCAAAAATGCACTTCTTTGGATTTAGAGAAATGCCATGTTTCCTACACCTTGCAAGGACTTGCTCCAAATGATATATATGATCTCCCCTCCTCTTTGAGAAAACCATGAGGTCATCAAGGTAAATGAAAATGCAATGTTTCAAATCTTTGAAGGCCAAGTCCATTGCTCTCTGGAAAGTGGCTCCAGCATTGATCAAGCCAAAAGGCATTCTACTGTAGGAAAAAGTTCCCCAAGGTGTTGTGAAGGTTGTTTTGTTGCAATCCTCTTCTACCACCTTGATTTGGTTGTACCCTGAGAATCCATCAAGCAAAGAGAGCATTTCAGATCCAGTGACTACTTGCAAAATATGATCCATGATTGGAAGAGGGTAGTTGTCCTTGAGAGATGCCTGATTCAGATTTCAAAAGTCTACACAAATCCTTATTTCCCCATTCTTCTTCCTTACTGGCACAATGTTAGCCACCCATGTTGAATGGTGGATGGGGAAGATGATTCTAGCATTGAGCATCTTTATCACCTCTTCTTTGATAACATCAGCAATCTTTAAATTGCAAGTCCTTTGTTTTTTCCTAAAGGGCTTAGCTCCTTGCTTCAAAGGAATGGAGTGATGCATTTCCTTTGGCTGAAAATATTTGAGTTCATCATAGGAATAGGCCAGGACATCTGAGTACTTTTTTAGTAGAGCAACAAACTTTCTCTTCTCTTCTGGTGAGAAACATTTACCAATGTTAACCATCCTTGGATTCTCTAAAGTGCCAATGTTTTCTTGATCAAAATCAGATGGACACCGAGAAGACTATTTTTCTTTCTCTTGGATGAACCTGTCATGCTTGTCAAAGAGGTCTTCCAAAGAAACTAGGCCTTTGGGGATTTTGTTTCCTTTCAGTTTGATTACTCCCTCTTCATCAATTCCCTCAATTCCTTCCTTCTTTTCTTTGGGGACTGATTCACGATGTGGGTTTTCACTTCCTTCAAAGAATGGATTATTGAAGTTATCCCTTTGTTCTAAGAAGGCTAGGATCTGATTGTCATCATTGAAGACCTGTCAGTGATTTGCATTGTCTGGTATGCTGGGTCTAAACACCATCTCAATGGTCACTTTATCCTTGCCAAAAGAAGGATGAGGTGTCACTAAGGAAGCTGACACTGCTAGAGAATCATCCTTTTCATTCTTCTCCCTAGGGATAGCTTTAATGGAGAATGCATCAAAGGATTCAATGCAGTCCCACACTCTATTTCTATAGTGCCTGAGCCTTGGATTTTTCACTTGATATTGTTGGTGGACCTGCTTCACCACAATTTCTACATCACCTTTGCATCTCAACTTATTGATTCCCATGTCCTCTGTTACATTCATGCCTAAAAGCAATGCTTCATACTCTACAGTATTTTTTGTATTATCAAATTGTAGCTTGTAGGAAAAAGGATATACCTCATTGGAGGGAGAGTATAATATTACACCAGCTCCTGAACCTGCTCTGGAATGACTGCCATCAAACTCCATTGTCCAAATCTGATCTTCTTCTTCCTCCATGAGGAGTGGCAAGTTCTCTTCCTTTTGTGATGTAAGGAAGTAGTTTCCTAGCCCACAATCTTGAAAAAGGATGTTAGCTCTTGGATCATCAGATTTCCTTACTGTGAATTTCATTTTCCTGATTGGCAGTAGCTTCTTCATTTCTCCTTTCACTAGGATAGTTGCAGATGACCAATCCATTTTTATTTCTCCACCTAGATCTTTGCAAAAACTTCTACTCAACAGCATACCAAAAGATGTTGGGATGTCTGCCACCAAAATGGTCAAGAGTATCTTCTTATCAGGGTAATCAGCTAGTGCAACCTGAGCATCCTTAATCCTTCCTACCAATGGAACTTGTTTGGATTCCATTGAGTAGCATGTTCCATTTACCTGGGTCAAAGTGAGGCCAAGAGAATTTGTAACTTTTGCTGGCATCACATTATCTAAGGCTCCAGAATCTATAATGCAATTGTTCAGCTGGAAACCTTTGATGAGAAGTGACAGGTAAAAAGGCTCAACCCTATTGGTGGTGGAGGCACTAAGGGCTAGCATGTTTAGATAAGGTGGTATGGATGGTGTGGGTAATAGGCCTTTTGAGATTTGGCTTGAAGAAAAAGGGTTACTACCACAAACTGCCTTGATGAATCTATCAAATTGGGTAGGATGTGTTTGTAGGTATTCAATTTCATAGAGCTATACTTTGGTTTTGCTTGCATGCTCCACAAATTCAAATGGAGTTATGGTAGATGAGGAAGAGGTTCCAGCAGTGGGAGAGGATTTAAATGACATGGGTTTTGTTACTTTTGGTGTTGGGTTCTCCTTTTCAAATGTAGCAATTGGCTTGGAAGGAGGTGAGGGTGTAGCCTTTGATTGAAATTTAGATGTTCTTGTGGAAACAAAATTCAGAAGAGAATTTCTCTTAATATATTTTGAGTCGGGAGAAGAATAAGATAACTTACTTGGCATAGTAGCATGATCCTTAGCAACCAGTGAATTTGATTTATCTTTGGCTGATTCCATAAAATATGGTAATGGTGATCCTCTTCTGATGATCTTATTTTGTGGAAGCTTTGGAGAGTAATCTTCTTTGTTCTTCCTATCATCTGTTGTAACTGCTAAGGCTGAAACACCATTCTTGGATTGTGCACGAGTGAAAATATCACATGAAAAACTTGGAGCTTCTTCATCACCTTCCTCCTCATCATCAACCTATTCAATCAGGCCATTGTGCATGCCAACCTCTTCAATTTCAAGATAGTTTTCATAGTCATCCATGCTTTCTTCTTTAGTTTCCTCAATGTTTGTTCCTTCTTCTAATTCCCTAGTGTCATAGATGGCATTGACTGGTGGTGCTTCAAGAGCAAGCCTACGAGGAGGTGGAGCAATTCTTGTTCTATCAAGAGGATTTGGTCTCCTTGGAGCATTCCTCATTGTGATTTGTGACAGATGCTTCTTCAAAGCAACTAGGTCATTTTCCATTTTTTGGAACATTGGATCAGTGGTGACTAAATTTGAACTCTGACATTTTTGCTTCCCATTTGATCCTTTCACTTTTCTAGAAAGAATTAGATCATCATCAGTCTCAATTGAAAAGTATTTAGCTTCCCTCAATGTTCTTGGTTGGGCTCTTCTGAGGAAGAAACCAACTTCTGATGGCAAAGCATTGATGAAGAACCTTTTCAAGTTATTTTCAAAGGTCGCCACATCTTCTGGGATCCTTCTTATCAACCTATCATACCTTGCTACAAAATCTCTCATTGATTCTAAGGTCTCCTTCTTCATCTGAACCAATTAGACCAGAAGATCCTGACAATCTTCTGTGCTCTTGAACCTATGTTCAAATGCACTTCTTATATCTTCCCAGCATGTGACAGATCTTGGGGGTAACATGTAGAACCATTCAGCAGCTTTTTCTTGGAGTGACTCCACAAAGAGCCTAACTGAAACATCTTCATCTTCAACTCCCAACACTCCAAAAGTAGTGATGAATGCTGCTACATGTTCTTCGGGGAGTTGAGAACCATCTCCTTTGAATTTTGGGAAGTTCTTTCTTGAGCCTCTTAGGAGCTCACGAAGTGGTTGTGGAAGAGTAAGTGGACTAGTATTTCATCCCCATGGTACATTAGGCCTACAGGCCTCAAGATCACGATCATGCTCATGATCCCCCATTCTATTTCTATTTCTAGCTTCCCACCTTGCTAAAGTTGCGGCTTCTGCTGCTACTCTCTCATCTGCCTCGGCTTGAAGTATTTCGATTTCTTCAAGTTGAGCCCTTATTTCCTCTTCCACTCTTGCTTCTCTTTCTCTAACTTCTTCTTCAGTTTCTACGTCAATGAAATCATCAAGGTTCTCGTTGATGTATGGAAATTCACCGTCCAAAGGATTAGCAACACTCAGGTTCTCAACGTGACCGGTTTCTTGATGAAGGGGAGGCCCCTGAATTCTAAGAATCTCTTGTCTTCTTTGAAGTTCTTCAAAAATGGGGTCAGTTTGTCCTCCTTGTCTCTGTTTCTAGGTGTATCTTCTATCAGCCAGCTTGAAAGTTTATGCTCTTCTCTGGGGTGCTGGAATTTGTCTCTGCCTTTCCAATTCGACAACACGTTCCTCTTCTAGGTCCAAAATCCTTATGGCAATGAAGTATTGATTGACACTTTGTCTCTTATGCCAAATAGCTTCTCTCAGATCAGAAGCAATGTCTTCTTGGATGTGAAAGAGTAAATCAGGTCTCTCAACAGGAGGATTTCCCAAAATAGCCATGATTTACATCCATGAAGTATATGTGATTATTCAATCTCCAGAAACTTTTCTTCTCTAATATTTTTTGTATTTTATGACCTTGAGGTCATTTTTAGGTGCAGATGCTGCAAAATATGCCCCACGGTGGGTGCCAAAAACTATTGGCAAAAAATTTGTCTTGTGGACAAATTTGTGGGTTTCAAGCCAACACTATAGGAATATAAGTCCCTCTACTTGAAAGGTGCAGCTTCTGTATGTGCATGCGTGAAAAAGTGGATTTCAATGGTGGCCTTTCGACTAGAGATCCAACAGGGGCACCCACTGACCCTGTGGAAAAGCTAGCAATTTCTCACTAGAGAAGAACTTTGTCTGAGAAGGGGAAAGGGAGTGAGAATGGAGGTAGGAGAAACTAATGTTGTGAGTAGAATATCAGATGCCCACACACATTAATTACAAATTTCATTTACATGCGTTTATAGTCAGAAGAAAAAAATCCACAGGAGAAGCTACAAGACCGAATGAAACTCATTGGTCGCAAAGTACTAATTAATTCCTCAATCAAAGAGGTAAAAAATTCCTTCTTTTATTATTGAAGCTTGAGTAGAGTTTGTACATAGCTTGAGAATGGAAGAAATTCAAGGAAGGAGAGAAAATAGAAGAAGAATGGCATTTTTCTATCTTTTCAAGGTACAGAGCACTCTGGTCTTTTCGAAAATCAATCACTAGCCTTTGGAATGGCTCGAGGAGCCATTATATTCTTCCCAAGAAACCATTACAACTTCAAAAATCTTCAACACCTTTTCAAATTCCTCTGTTGCAAAGAAAACGCTCATGGTGGGTTAAAAACCAGATCTTGCAAAGCAACCATTATTCAATTTTCTAGTTTAAATATAGACCATTTGATTTGTTCCTCTAACTCTAAAATCGGGCCATCCACATGGCAGGAAAGGATTAGAGTAGTTATGGGGGGAAGTATTTTACATTTTTTGATTTTTAAGAGATTTGGAATAAATTTCCCCACACCCCCGCTATGACTTTTCAACTTAGAAACGTGGCACCCTCTGGTTGGAAATGGGGTCGTGGCCCTTTTCTCAATATTTTAACCTTTTTGGAAAAAGGCTCAAAATTCAATTTCCTCTGCCAACCCGCTGCTCTGATTTGATTAGGACACATAGCACCCTCTAGTTGGAAATGGGGTTGCATCCCTTTTCTCAACATTTTAACCTTTTTTGGAAAAAGGCTCAAAAACTCAATTTCCTCCACCGGCCCGCTCTTCCACTTTGACTTTTCAATGGTGGGCTCGAGACCTTGGCGGAGCTGTGGAGCATTCTATAACTTTTACTTCACTTTTGGAAATTTGGTTAAATTTCCAAAAGTGCCACAATGGCCCACTTGTTTACTTTGACTTTTCAACGGTGGGATTCACCTTTGAATTTTTCCCTGATAGCCTTATCGGGGCTGTGGGTTACTTTTTTATTTTTCACCTTTTTTACAAAGAAGATCAAAATCTCAAATTCCTCCGATGGCCTACTCATCTGCTTTGAAATTTCAATGGCAGGATTTACCTCTCCAATGATTCTGACCACATGGTGATTTAGCGCTGATTTGGTAATTGACCTTTTTTGCCCCACCCTGGAGTTGCATCATTACGACATGTGGAGCCATCCACTGAGCCTTCCATAGTTAGCCAATTTTACCTTCATTTTGTACCTGGGACATGTGAAAATATTGTGCTTAATTGAAGACTATCCCTTGGACCCTACCCCTGGAGTTGCACCATTGCGACACATGGATCCATCCACTGAGTTTTGAAGTATGACCAAACCACATCCAATCAGAGAGACCCACATATCACTCAGGGATGTTGAGGCAAAATTTGACAGGGAAAAAAATGCCCATCATTCCCGATTATGAGAAAAATACATAGAGGAAGAGCACTTCGTCATTTTTAGTCCAATTTTTGAATTTCCTTCAGGAACCAGAGCCATGGAGGAAAAAAATGATTTGATGACCCAGGCCATAGAACAAGTGAACAATTTTGATAAAAAATGGAGGTTGCAAAGAGGATATTACATGCAGGGATTAGGAAATGGAGGATTTCTTAAAATGAGCAAAATAGGATTTTAAACAGCTCTAGGGCACTAATTTTGCTAATTTTTTGAATCTCTACCTTGGCTTAACACCAATAAAGGGCATGAGCTCAAAAAAAATTAATTTGGCTATGGAAACGCAAAGTAGTTTTCAGGAGAAAACAAGACCATAGGGAAATACCTCTCCTATGAAATAGTCATAACAAGGATGTTGGCGTAGGTTACCATACTCTTGTGGAGTAAGGAATGTGTTTATATTGTAGATGTGGTACTCCCCCAGAGTGAGGCATTGAAAAACACCTTGTAATGGATTAGTAGTAGATATGTGGGTAGTGGGAATAGATGAATTTCTAGGTGATTGGACAGGTGGGTATCAGTTGGTTAGGAAGTAGCTGGGTCAGCTACAGAGGTTGTGGCAGTAGTAGGAAGAGAAGAGTTAGGTGTGGGAGAGGTGGAGGCAACATTGGTGGATGGGGTTGTGGGTGAAGGAGAAGTGGCGCCAGTGGTAGATTCCTTAATTGGTATAAGGACATCATTAGGTTGGTATAACATGTTACAGGTTTTGGATGGTGATGAGTTAGCTGGGATGGTATAGTTATGTCCTTCATATTCAAATTTTACACAGCGGTGTAAATTTGAAGGAACACAATCCATGACGCAATACATGGTCAGCCAAGCAACAGGTTATACTAGAACTCCCCCTCTAAGACTTAAAACAATTATGGGATAGTGCAAGGGCACACACAAACGTGAAGAATAATGGTGCCAAAGGTGGAAGTGATGGCGTCATTGTAGGATCATAGCATAACTAGGTTATTATGCATTCAATTTGAAGGGATGCACATTTGATTATACGTGTGGGAGGAGATGATGTTGATAATAGCACCACCATCGATCATAATGCATCGTACGTGTATATTATCAATATAGATAGAGATGAAAAGGGTGGGATCAGGGTCCTCTGATTGGAGAGGTATGATCTCCTCATTAGAAAAACTGAGGGTGGCTACTTGATGAGTGGGCATGGGGGTAGAAGAAGGAGATGATTTGGTAAGAGAAGCCACATGGTAAGGGGTGATAATGGAGGCTACAGGTGTGGGGTCATAGGTAAAACCTCAATGGATTACAAAACCTCCATGAGGGCTTGTTAATGAGATTCATAGGTTTGGACGAGATTGTACAAAGACATTTTTAGAGAGGATTGGTGTAATTATTTTATTATTGTACGATAGGTGAAGCCATCAAAAATAGGGTATGTGGGTTCTCAAATGGTTATTTATGGTACGGGTGCAGATAGTATATTAGGCACAAGATTGGTGTATATGCTAGTTGATTTTTCTTTTCCTTTTTACTTTTAGGCGTGAGTAGAAACTTGGATAATGTTAATCTGAGGGAAAGAGGTAGATGGAGAAGGTATGTCATGAGTAGTATAATGATATGATAGAAAAAAACCTAATGTGGGGTAAGAACCTTGCAAAATGAGTAGGGAACACTGGAATTTAGGCAGTGGTTTGGCCAACTCTCTTATACAGACCATGTTGATCTCAAATTTTAAAGGTGGATAAAAGGGTTGTGGAGGTGGTGATGCAGGTCACTAAATAGGTAGTGGGCGGGGATGTATGGTGATAGGTGAAGATGTAATAGGGTCCTCATCAAGAAGATCATCATCATTGAAATTTGAATCAGGAGGACGTAATTAGAGGAAAACGGTTTGAGAGCCTTATAACCCTCTACATCAGGTCTTGGAATACGATTTTATGCATAAATTTTAGTTTCATAAAACCATTTTGGTTTGGGTTTGAGGGGGTCATAAGGTCTAAGTGGTGGTAATGTGATGATTGAGGTCTCTAAGAGGTTGGATAAAATGTTGGCATAGGACCCTGCCAATGGATCACAGTGGGAAGTGAGTGTGGGTTTGGGTAAAGGTGTGGATGATTGTGGTGGAAGAGGTGTTATAGGAGGTGGAATAGGTTTGACCACTGGTTTGGTAGGTGGTACTATCTTAGGTTTTGATGGTATCTGCTTGGGTAAAGGTGTGGTAGAAGAACTAGCAATGGAAGGTGTTATTGGTTTAACTACCCTATTGGAGGGTAGTGGGTTCTTGTCTTTTGATTGCACCTTCTTGGGTAAAGGTGAGGTGGGAGTATATGATGCAAAAGGGAAAGCAAGTGGTGGAAGAGGATGGGTTACCCATGGGGACAATAGAGGTACATTGAAGGTGGTTGGTGGACGTTGGGTAGAATGTGTGGGTTGAATTTTCATAGGTAATGTTGGGGTTATGGTAGCTGGTGGAGGTATAGGTGGTAATAAATGTATAGGTGAGGGCAAGGGTGTTTTTTGTGAAGGTAAATTGGGTGTAATAAAGGATTTTGATGAATAATTAGGTTGTTTAGCTTTTGATTTGTCTTGGGTAGGGGGTTGTTTGCCCAAGGTTAATGGGTGAGGTTATAGGATGGATGGAAGTGGTGAAGGTGACAAAGGTGTGGTGGGTGAGATCGGTGTATGCACCCTAGAAGGTTGGGTCTTCCTTTTAGGTGGAGGAAAATTTTTTGTGTGAACTTGGGAAGGTGTGGATAAGTCCAATTTGATGGGTGGATGGACAAGGCTAGATGTCGGCATGATACCCAGGGTAGTGATAGGTCTAGATATGGGCGAAGATGTAGGTACAGGTAGGTTCTTAGGTGTAGGAATGGTTTTAGTCATGGGTAAAGGTTTGGATGTAGGTAAAGGTGACGAAGAAGAATCCATTTCAACAGGCATGGTCAAGGTTGATTTGGTTTCTAGAAATACCTTTGGATAGATCATGGAGGTATCTGTAGGCAACATTTGCATTTGAGTTGAAAAGGGGAGCCGAAGACATCCCCAAAGCATGGAATTATCAACATAATCCAAGTGATCAGCCAGTCATGAAAATGACACTGTTGTAAGAGGAGATGTAGTTGGTTTAGTGGAAATCCCTGTAAAATATGTCTGTGAGATAGGGAATTGGTTAGCCTCAGACTCTTTGGGTAAAAGAGAGGAGATCAGATCAACGGGATCATGGAATACTAATGGGGAATTTTCCCCAACAGGTAGTGGCATGTCTAAAGGATCTCCCATTGGTAGGAGATATGGTAGGTGGGGTGAGTTAGATTCCTCTTTCAGTGGAGGAGAAAGTGATGACAATTCTCTTATGGGTAGGAGAGTTAATACCATTGATTGTTCAGCAGGTTGCGAGGTAGATGGTGAAACGACATCAGAAGAAATTGTGGACTCCTCCATGGGTGAAGGGGGAGATGAAGGGGACTCCTCTATGGGTGAAGGAGTGGATGAGGTATGCTCCTCCATGGGTAGAGGAGCTCATGCCATAATTTCCTCGATAGATGGAATAGGTGGAAATTGAGGAACGGCTGGTATGATATCAAAAATAACATGGACTTCATGGACATTGTTGTCATTGGTTGAAGGTTCACCATTTTGATTAGATGATGGTGTATGGTTAGGGAATGAATTCTTAAAGATATGCAAGTTTTGATTTTTTGGTGCATTCGGGTTGTCCAGGATGAGATCTCCATTATCTAACATTTCCTGACAATGTTCTTAAAATTTATGCAATTACCATCACTATGGCCTTTGACGTGATGATAATTACAATAGTCATGTTCCTTATACCATGCAGGCATAGGATGAGTGGGATCAAAACCAGTATGAGGTTTTATGGGGGGTAGTGCAATGGCTCTAGCCTTAAGAAGATTTTCCAAGACTAAAGAATAGGGCTCTCCAATTGGAGTGTACTTTTGTTGTTCCCGTTAGAACAGAAAAGTATGAATAAGAGAAATATTGGAGGAAGGTTTTTCTTGATTAGATGGATGGGATGGACCATCTTTGAGAACTACCGCATTGGTAGATCCTTTGGCTTTTAAATAATTTTTTCTGGGCTTTTAAGAAGAAGAAGCATCATTTGACTTGAATGCGGCATTTTTGTTTTACAATTGGATTTTCTTTTCTTCAACGACATGAATTTCCAGCTTTCGTGCCATGGTAAATGCTTCATCAAAGGTATGGAAGGTTTGTACTTGTAGAGTTGGTGAGATGTGTCTGGCACAAGCTCTAGTGAACAACTCTATAAGCTCAACTTGAGGTAACTGGAATGTTAATTGGTTGATAAGACTTCGCCAGCGAGCAACGAAATCTGTGATAGATTCATCGTCATACTGTTGTGTCGAGTATAGGGTAGTCATGGTGAATTTTTTGATGACATTGATTGAGAAGTGGTCCAAGAATGCTTGAGCCACTTGGTTAAAGGAGTAAATGGAATGTTCTGGGTAAACCACTATACCAATCTAAGGTGGGTCCTGTCAAGGACATGGGGAATGTCCATAGGAGTAAAGCATCATCATGGGAAATTAGATAGCACCCATGTTTGAATGACCACAAGTGTTGTTGTGGGTCTTCTTTACTATTGAAATGGTTGAACTTGGGAATTTCCCAATGTACAGGGTATGGGTGAATGGGGATAGATGGATGAATAGGCTTATTACAGATTTCGTCATAAGTTAAGGAGTTACGAGAGCTAGAAACTGATGCTTCTAATGTTTGCATCTTTTCCATCATCATCCTAATGAGGTCATTAGTGGGTTGTGAGGAATGGGCACCTCCTATAGTAAAGGGAGGTTGATGATGGGTGTATGATGTGGATGGCATCCCAGTATATGGGGGTTTGAAATATGAAAACTGTGAAGGGGGAATAGATGCGGGTGGAAGATATCCTGAATAAGTGATAGATGAGATTGGGGGTTGCTAGTGATGCGTGTAAATAGGTGGGGTAGTCATAATGACTCTCATAGTAATTGGGGGTAGAGACTGTGGGATGGAAAGGATGAAGTTTTGGAATGGGGTGTGGGTTACCAACACCATGGGTGGTTGTGATGCAACTGGTACATATGAGGTAAAGGGTATAGATGGGGCCATGCTTAAGGTGGTTGGTGAAGGGATGGTCAACACCACGGGTGTGATAGATGTCATTGGTGCAGTAGTTATAGAGGATGTGGGGTCCAGTTGAGATACCAAAGGTGGTAAGGTGGATGAAGGCAACGTTGAGCTAGTGGTAGCTGACACAGAAGTGGGGGTGAGGACAGGAGGGATAGACATGGGCATATCGTATACCAACTATCTCAAGGATTCTCAGGTGGATGAGTGGGTGAGATAATATTGTAGGGTAGCGGGATTTTGGTCAAGGAGTCTTGCAAACTCCTCATCACCGGTATTAATGGTGATGGGATGAGTTGGATCCATAGGTGACAAGATAGAAGGTGGTGATGGGCTAGGTGGAAGTGGCTAAAGGCTAGCATGAAACACAAGGGCATTGGTTTGGCTGTGAGTCAACACCATGTGAATTAGCATATACCTGATAAATTGTACTCTGTAAATGACACAGAAAACAACAGAAATGGAGAAGGATAGATTCCAGGAGGTGAACTTGGTCAGTGTTCTAATTAAAAATTAGAACATAGGAACTGAAAATGGTTTAAATAACTGATGATGGTTAAAATGGTGACCGATGAAAGTTACGGTAACCGATACTGTTTACTATGGGAAATCAACAGTTCTAGCAAATGAGGCCAAAAACTGATGAAAATGGAATGAGGAAACTGTATATGACAGTGATATTAGAATTCTGGGGATATGATGATGTCCTGAGAATTTCAAATAGAACAGAAGAGGTGATGAATGATTTTTTGGGTAAAATAACCAAAAGAGCTGGAAACTGACACCGGTTAGGTAAACCGATGACAAAGATGGAAACTGGTGACGATCACTAGACCGACGCCGTTACTGTGAAATTTGAAGAAGTGAAGAAAAATTGGTTTTGTGAATTGAGTCAGATGGAGTATCAACCCAGAAGTCTGAGGATGATAGTATTAGACCCTGACACACTCAGAAATAGTCAGAATACTCCAACTATGATGGTGGAGTGTGAAAGGAAGAGGAAAGTGGAGAACGTAACCTCACAACTCAAAACACAACTCAGGAAAAAGCTAAGAAAAACACACAATCCTATAAGTGAATTTTATGTGTTTAGCTTATGTTATTTAAGACTGACTTGTGAATTCAGAACATAATTTTTTGGTTGGGAAGGCATCCTATGAAGAGGAAAATTCTAAAGGGTGGTTTCAGGTTATGTTTTGGTGGGGGCGGTCCTTTCTCTGAGATAATGACTAGATAGAGAAACCAGTTGGGTGCCCACTATCAATCCTCTGATCATGTGATCATTGACAACTTCTTCCAGGTAAGGTGTTGTTTAAGAAGATGTGTGAATTTTTATTTGTGTAGTTTGGAAAGAGAGAGAGAAGAGAAAGTGCTTCTACGATTCAATTATGTCAACCATCAGCTGGGCATGACTTCCAGCATATAGGTTGCCCTTAGTTTTTAATGTGAGCTAAAATGCAACATACAAGGATGAAATGCAATAAATTTTAGAACCCAAATCAACAATTAACTTTGATGTAGAAAATTATGAATAGGTCAAGAATGTGTTATTTCACTACTATGCAAATGCAGGAATAAAGAAATGATTCATTTTAAACACCAAATCACAAATGTCATTTAGACAATTGGAAGAAAAGAATGTTACCAGGGAGAAGATTAAATGTGTATTTTTCAAAAAGAAAGAGACACACAAGATTTCCCTATATGAAGAAAATGCAATGAACCCAAGAGAGGGTCCCACCGGGCGTGCCAAAATGTTTCACCAGATTCTTGATAAAATTTAATGAAACAGATAGAGGGTGATAGGCCAAGGAGGAATACATGTTTGTGAAGTTGGTTGAAGGTTGTGCATGTATTTCTGATTTCCAATCCAGGATGACCATGAAGAACTTCCTTTTGGCTAGGAGGAACTACCTGTAAATGCAAAACAAGACCACAAGAAGAATATTAAACAATATATGTCAGTGGACTGCCTAGCATGTGCTAGATCTAGGAAGTGTGATACTTCCTAGATGGTTGTCAATCCACTATTTAATACAATTTAATGCAAGAAATAATGTAAAAAATAACATCCTACTCTAGTTGATATGATTTAGGCATCTCATTCAAATACAATAAGAAAATCTAATCTAATAGGTAGGGTTATGATCAGATCTGGAGGTTGGGTAGGTGGTTTAGGGTTTCTATAGGTCTGACAGAGGTCTGGTAAAGGCTACAAATGATTCTGGGTAGTTTGGGGATGGATATTAGCTTGTTTTCCTATGTTGGGTTATCAGACACAGAGACCGATGCTGGTCAGGGTGTGACCGATGACGGTTTAGCTATGACCGATGACAGTTTAGGGTGGATAAGGGTAGAATAGTTAAATGTCAGAAATAGGGGTCCAAGTTCTCTTTGTGTCTACACAGAGAGATGGGGAGGTCTGTGGAGTGGCTTTAGGTAGTGTATCTAGCTTGGGTGAGGCTTTTGTGAGGTTTTAGGGGTGATAAAGTCAACTTAGTGAAAGTCTGTCAGAAGATACAGTAACTGACGTCAGTCTGGTGACCGATGTCGGTGAAGGGGAAACCAACGACGGTCAAGGTGACCAGTGTCGGTAGGGGCTGAATGGTGGAAATCAAATAAACTTGGTTTTGGAGCTTCTCTGTGATTGCACAGAGAATGGAAGAAGGATGGTTAGGCTCATAAAAATCCTAGGAAGGCTCAGGAATGTCTAAGAGTCAGATATGGGGGGCTAAAGGGTAGTGGGTTGTTGGATGGGTGGATTGACAAGAAGGTAGGGATGGTGGAATGCAAGGGAGAATAGGATCTAATAAACAAAGATAAAGAAACTACAATCTAAGTATGTATTTAATGATGCAGATCAAAACACACTTACTTGTATTTACAGGCCTGGTTGGTGGAGGATAACAATGGTTGATCTATGAAACTGGTGATCAGTGTCATGGAAGTGCTTCCCGGAATGTTACTGTGAATTCCAATTCCTTCAAATCGGCCCTGGTGTTGGCTAAGGGCATCTAGATGCTCGAGAAGACTCTGGTTTGTGCTTGCATGCAGATCTCTCTTTCTCCAAAACTCAAAAAATGACCACCTCTCAAAATTTCAACCTCTGGAACAAGGTTTCCAAAATGAATATATGGTAACTGATGATGGTTAGGGTGACTGGCATCAGTTTAGGGTTAACCGCATCGGTTACGGTGGGAAATCCTAGGTTTTCCAAAATAGCAGATCTTGGCTATCTTTTGGCCAGTTCTGCCCATTGGTTCGGGTCTAAAATGGTATTTTACACTTAGATAAGTGGGTATGTTATTAGAGAAAGAATAGGCATCTAATGTTAGGGTTAGACTAAGTCTCAGTTAGTTAAGGTAAGTAGAAATTGAGTCTTAGTTAAAAGAAACATGCTAAGAATAGGTCCATGATGAGGTGTCTAGGTGATGTGGCTAGGTGAGGTGGTCAAGTGAGGATGTTAATTAAATTAATTAAAGTAATTAATTCAATTAATCATGTGCACTATGGGATATGAATATGTAAGGTATGGTTAATTTAATTAACGGGGTTATAAGGGTGGTACGACCTAATTTTGGTATGATAATTAATTGTTAACAATACAAACAAAGCACTAAGGATTCTATAAATTTAATAGACAAGTCAAAGAGAAGAATTTTTTAATTATCTTAAATTAATTAAGAAAAATTGAAATGTATGAGATAGATAATGAGGGTCCTAGAAAATGGTTGTCTAAGACTGGTTTTAGGAATTTTTTTGAAGGAGTCCTCGATATACCCCAAAGGTGTGTGAGGCCTAACTCTATACTCTTGCTGATACGTGCATGGTATTGGGGCCTACCCCCTCATTTCACAGTCCCGTTGCAATAAGGGAATCGATTTTTGAGCTAATATATACCATAAAATAGGAGATTATACTTAGCCAGAACACCGAGTCAGCTTCTCCTCTTGTGATCAAATCCAAGTAGGTATCCACCTGGGTGGGAAATGTTTAAGTGAAAATTATGTTTTATTGTGATTTGGTTGTGTGTGGGGGAAGAATAAGTGAATGCAACTAATTTACCTTCCTAATCAAAGTTATGAGATCAAAAAGGATGTATTTGTTCATTTTAAACCCAAAATGAAAGATTGTTTTCGATGAGAACAAACAAGAAAAAAATACAGTACAGAAAATAAAAAAGGATAAGGAATCACCTCTAATAACGCTTCCTTTTCATTTTATTTTAGTAATTTTTGAAGAAATTAATTCCAGAAATCCAATAAATTAGCCTTCTAGAAATAGTACCCTGTAAACAGGTTAGGAAAAACAAAAAGCAAAAAGCAAAAAACATTAAGAAAAATGTAAATTGTTAGGTTTTGAAAAACACACAGGGAAATCGTAGGTGATTTTCCCAATCACATGCAATTTCTTACACAAAGAATCAAAAAAATAAAAAAGGTGTTATTTTACTATTAAAATAAATCAAGTAAACAAGGGACAGGGTCCCACTGGGCATGCCAAGATATTTGAAGTAAATTTTACCTCTTTAATTTAACCTAATAAACAAGATGATAAAAGTTACCAAACCTCGAGATGGAGGGGTTTGGAGGTACCCATGGATGTTGATGGACAATATTTGATTGTTATGCTCCATGAAATGAATGATATAAACTCATGTCCTATGAATACATATGAAATCATAGACACTACACAAGACGGGATTAGATAATTATATCGTGAATTGTCTGGTAAAGGCCAGCCCCTGAAAGTCAAAGGAATTCCTTGCAAGGATGTCAATCCGTTGTCAAGAAATTAATCGAATAATGATAATATGACAATAAAAGGATATTTGATGATATAACCAATCAATGCAAAGGCAAAGGGACTGACACGGTCTAAGGTTATATGTTGGTTTGATGGTGACACTTGATCTAAAGGGATTTTGGGAGTCATAATATGGCTAAAAGGAGAAAGGATATTGATAATTTATGTAGTTTCAAAGGTGAGCAAGGTAATGTGTTAGATCAACCGACTTACAAAATGTTGTGGATGATTCAAGAGAGCTTGATAAAATTTTGCAAAGGCATAATGATGGCAAGGGATAGGATCTGAATAATTATATGCACTCACATGGGAAATGAAAATGGTAAGTTTGTTTTGGTTGATAAATAAGTGTTACAGTTGGCTCAAAGAAGGTTGAGGGGATTGATAAATGTTCACAAAGATAGAGTTTTCATTTGAATTGAAGGTTGAATGTCTGAAAGGTAAGTTGTAATGGAAAAGGGGTCTGATAGACAGAAATTGCAGGTGATTAGGAAAATCACTTGTGATTGGGGCCAAATATACACAGGTTGACAAAGGACAAGATAGGATTGATAAGATGTAATAATTAATGAATGATTAAGATGATAATTCATAAATAAAGTACCTACCTGGTTCCATATGATAGGAAAGGATGAGAATAGGTGGAAAGATGACTTAAATATATTTCTAGTGATGCAAAGAATCACTGGTGACTTCTATGAATCACTAGTGATTCATCTAATCTTTAGCGATTTTTTTGTAGGCCTAGAATTATTGGCGATCACTGTAAAAGTTACATAGATCCTTCCAGGTCTTTGTTTTTTTGCACATTTTTAAAGATGGAATATTTTTTTATTACAAATATAGATAGGGCATTGATCTGATTTGAATGTCCTCTAATAGCTGAAGTAGGAGCTCTTGATATCAAGATATTGAGAGATTGGAGAGTTGAAAAGTATCCATGAAAGAAGAGCTGTAGATGCTTGGGGACCACTTGATTTAAAACTTCTCTAGAATAATGAATAAAGTGATATGATACAACCGAGATATAATTAATACACTTTGAGAAAGGTCCTAAGACAATCTTAGAAGACTATGAGATAGTCTGGAACTTGAGAATTGAAGTTATAGGTCCTTGAGAGAAGGTAGGAAACAAGCTTAAATAATCACTGGTGATTGACCGAATAGCTGGTGATTTCAGTCTATTTGATTTTTGCAAGGCAAAAGGTTGGAATTGTTTGCTAAATCAAGATTTTCATTTTAGATTCGAGGGATGGAATTTTTTGGATAGTTGGAGATGGACGTGTATGGAAAATAAACGTGTTATGTGTGTTTTGAAGAATAATAAAATAGATTGGATTATTCTAATTTAAGTGTGTAGTTGATAATGATAGATGTGTAAATAATTTTGATTGGCATATAGATGATTATGATAGGAATATAGATAATGGTGATTTATTTGTCAGGACATGGAGTGGTTTGTATAAAATAAATAGATCTAAATTGTATTTTAAAAATTGATTAATTAAGTGGTTAGGTTTTTCCTAAGTTGGCACTTAGGAATATTATTTTAGGATTTAACTAATGTAAGAAGGTTTTACGTGGGATGAGTGTAGATGTGACTTAGGATTATGTGGGGAAAGGATAATTATTAATTAATGGGAGGATATATTTTCATAACCTAATTCATGAGCTATTGTATATGTCTAATGATTAAATAAATGATTTAATTAAAGAGGCATGTGGATTTTGAATTCATGGATGTATTTAATCGATTAATTTAACCAGGATGAGATGGTGTAGATTTTTGTAGGAAATAATAGTGAAGAAATGAGAGTGTGAATTTTTATTGTCTACAGTGGTCCTTTAGACACCTTCTGGGGGTGTCCATCCTCTATCTAGAACTAATGTTGGTGCCTAATTTTTTCCTATTAAAATCTTGGAACACTTTGTGAAGTTCCCTAAAGTGGGTTGAAATAACATTTCCATTTTCCTTGTTATTCCTTTATTCTACAAATCACTTGGTGGTTCCTTTTTTCTCAAAGACGTATTTGTGTCATACTTCAACCTTGTAATGTGGATTTACACTTACATCTTAACTTTCCATTTGGTTTTGATGATTTCATTAAGTTACATTGTTTCGTGGCTTTGAAGAGTAGTGTTTCGTGGATTGAAGAGAATGCAATATTTGGTAGGTTTTAAAGAAAAGCAAAGAAGCTACATAAGTTAGAGGGAAGTAAATTCAATGTTTGAGTTACATGTTTAATGGTGACAAGGACGTGTTTTAAACCTTAACATTTCTATTGATCATTCTAAGTGGAGCTTTAATTTAAATAACTTATCATTTTACAGAGGGTGATCAAATTGTGGCATGGTGTAGGATTCACAAGTGAATATACTATACAAAACAAAGGGGAAGAAAACTTAGTGCTTTATGGAATTGGTTATTTCAATGAAATAAAGGATGGAGCATGATCAAGAGAATCCATGATGTAATAAAAGGGTATCGTGAGGATCAACAAAGAAAAGAATCAAGTTATGACATGACAAATTTTGAGAGAATTTAAACACTAAGTTAGTATTCCACATATTTATAAGAAAAATATGTGGAACAAAGGATAATTGTTGCAAGTGAAAAATGGCATACAAGAAAGAAGAAGACTTTCATGACACCAACAAAAGAAAATTACGTATGTGGCATAGATGGAGAGTGTTAAGTAACTTATAAATTGCAGTTTGGAAAATCACATAGTTGTAATTTACAATTTTGTAACCTTTCATCCTTGAAAGTTGAAAAATCTTCATTCACCCCCATATCTAATCAAAGGTGGGCATGTGGCACTTTCAGCGAACTACAAAATCATTCCCACACCTGAAACTGGACTGGTCTTTTGGCCACAAATTTGTATCCAGATGCCCATTTGACATGAGACTAAATTAATTTGAAGTGTCTTTCAGAGACCTTCAAAAAGGAGTTAGCTTGAAGAATAATGGTGTAGATTCTTGGGATATTTCAATTGCATATGTCTGGGGTTTTTTTAGTCACTTTCATGAATAATATGATGTTAAATTCAGTTAGGGATGTTATTTTTGATACCTCTTCACCTCATGATGCTTTTTTGATGGCATATCTCTCTCTATCCCCACCAAAATAAAGTATAATGACCAGAATTATAAGAAGTGAACATTCGGTAGTTTCGTCTTCATGCATCACTTAGATTGTGTGGGTAGCCATTGATTTCTAGATTGAACTTATCCTCGGAAAATATATTATGGTTCCTTGTAATTTAAGGGACCTCCATGGACATGTGTCATGATTGTAGTGTTTCATAGGGAATCTTGGGGATATTGTTTTGGAAAAAAATTTACATAAAAGTGAAGGTCTATCTTCACTTTTGGAGGTTATGAGGTTTTCTAAATTTTGGGGTTGCGCTAAGGTGGTTGCATGTGTATATTCATTAATAGGCTTTGAGAGCATGTTCATGTCTCCCTTGTCAAGAAAACACATAGGATCATTCTATCATGCTTAAATATTTTTTTGTTAGTGTAATTTGAGGTGGAATTAAGAGATCTTTTTCTTTATTTGTAAATCTTTCATTTGTCATGTTAATAAACTATAGAGAATCATGTTTGAGTTCATTGTCTAGATTTTGTATTGAGCGGATATTTCCTTATAGTGTTACCTTGCAACACTAGTTTCAATTGTAAACTTCCTTTCTACGATTTTTGGGAATGAACATTTTCTACCTTAGGGTATCCTTGGGTTTTAGGGTTTTGACATGGTAAATGCATGAATATTTGGTCTCAATTGTTTGTGATAAAGTTTCAGGGATTGCATTGTATCATTTTCATATATTAGATGTCCATGAAGGTAAATAACATTTGAAGGGTCACATTATCTTCATTTCAAATTTGATTTCATTATAGGATCATCATATCAAGACATTGAATGTTGTGGTTTCTTCCCATTATATTCTCTGTCCCATTTTCATATACATCAAAGTTCTATCCAATTTCATTATAATGCATTTTCCTACCCCTACATATTCCATAATCCTTACATACTCAACATGTTGTCTGCTAGAAAACCACATCACCTTTGTATATTTTGAGTGATTTTTCCTTGATTCATAAATTTTATCATCTTAAACATCATTTTACTCCAAGTTGTTGACATTAGCCTCTAAACGATGTTTGTTATCTTATATTTGTCTTTAGTAGTTTTTCAGATGTTGATTATGTGCATTATTTGTATGAAAACTCCTTTGAGTGAGAATTGAATCTTTGGCTATACTTTATTTAGATTGGCCTATCAATAATTACAGGGGTGATTGAACCACAGTATACCTCCCCTCTGAAGCTTCCATCCAAGTCCTCTCACATTGGTTTAGGTAGAGCTAAAAGTAGCAGGGGATTAACCACTTCCTTTGTACGTGCCTCTCAATAATTTATAAGACTTGGTCATAGAAGAATGTTAGATTTTCCCATAGCTAAAAAGGACACCTTTCAAGCATCCATCATTCTTATTCTAGTTCATTATTTGAATTGTAATTGATCATCTGGGTGTAAAACTAGGAACCAACATCACCCTCTCATTTGTGAGAATAGTTTAAATTCCTCTTCATAAGCCTTCATTTCTGAGGGGGTAAGGAATTATTTACTCATTTTACACTTGGGAGTTTTTGGAGAGATCTTGGAGGAGCTTAGAGCTTGGATTACACTTGGATTTTGTCTTTCTTAGCTTGAGAGGTAGGTATCTCACCTTTTATTTTTATTTTATGATTATGTAGAAGATTATGGAATGGCATGTATTTTAGTCTTATAAATTATTCGTGTTGTGTTTGGTGATGAATGTTTAATCTTTTTTCCTTTTTCTTCTCCATCCATCTCACTTGAGATGGATTTTGGAGTGTTGGCAAAGAGGGAGGAAACTCCCTCTTATATCCACATGGCTTGATGCAAAATTCATGATGGGATTTGTATTTTGTTACCTCCCCTCATATGGTTGATGAGGGAGATGATATTTCATATGGATTCAAAACTCATCTCCCATCCTTGCTAAGGAAATATTCTAAGGTTTCAAAAACCTTAGCAAGGATGAGGATTAGAGTATTTGGGTTTTGGATGATATAAATAGTTTTAGAGTATGATGATTTTTTAACAAGACATGAATTATTTGGTTTCAAAATGGTTGTAATGAGCACTCTTTCCCCTCTCTACCCCCCCCCCCCTTTTTTAAATCTTAGATTTTCTTCCTTATGCTTGGTTTTTGGATTTATGTGTGTGTGTGTGTGTGTTGATATTAGGTAAAAGAGGGTTGAGGGGACCCTACCCCATACAGTAACAAGCTCCAATAATGAGCATATATTCAATGACAAAACATTAAAAATAGCAAAAAAGTTCCACAAAAGAAAAGGCAAACCAACAGTAAATAAACTAACATCATATTAAACCCTAGTATCAATAGCAAAAAACTATAAACTAACAGCACACCATCAACTCCAGTCAGTTATCCTTTTTCTCCAAATTAGTTAGCATAGTGGCCCATTATTTAGTCAAGGTCTTGATATAAGTGCACAGGGTTTCAATATCTGTCTCAGATAGCCTAACCTTCCATTTCTTCGAAGTCTCATGTTCATCACACTACCTATAGGTGTTAGCAAGATGGACTATAGTATGAAGGTGTTGGATTGTTTTTTTGACACTCAATATGCTCCAATTAGTGTAATTTTGAAACATTACCTTCAGCTTCTCCACTTCACTATCCAAACCTTTTCACTTCTCCTTAAGAACCTCAACACTTCTGCTGTTGAGAATTTGTGCCACGTCTTCCACTTTCATTTTCATAGAGTGCCAGTCATTGAGAATAAATTATATGGTACTCTTAGTAAGGAGGGTATCACTTTTGACATTCTCCAAATCTTCAAGCATTTTGGCAAGAACAAAACCCTGAACCACATTCTCATTACCTTGAATGTCAATTTGGGTATTGTAGCCTTGCATGTCCATACTAACTTGTCTCACCTGCTGGCTAGTTTCACCCTTAACAACCTTCTCCACAACCATATCCTTAACATCCTATTTTTTAAGATCTTTCAAACCCTGCACCACTTCCACTTCCTCAACATCATCCTCTTCCCCTTCACTAT